>CM035789.1:50791285-50828785 GCA_020466265.1 Siphamia tubifer | reverse complement strand
GCAGTCAGTCCTGTATATTACACTATTATCAGCTTTTCTGTCACAAATGTAGCCTCGCTACACTTGACACCAAACGATGCAGAATGAAGATTTAAACAATTCTCATAATTGGTGTTATCACCTCCGACCAATAGTTTTTCACATCTGTGGAGGTCAAAGGTGACACGTGTCCAAATTAACTTGTGTAACACTGTTTGTGTCAAACATAGCTCAATACTGGATATATTATCATAATATTACACACACTGACACATATATACATATAATTATTAATATAATATGTCAAAAGGTCAAAGGTCAAGGTCACATTCAGCAGAGAAGTCAAAATCACATTATTGGCTCAGGTTGTCATAGAAACTGGAGATTGGCACAAAATAGGGGCGGGGTTAGACATTCTGTGAATACGAGTTCTGGAAGTATTTTACTCACAGACCAGTTTTATTAGACATTTACACTAGTTTGTTTTTTTTTTTTTAAAGAAAAAGATCTAAAGCAACACAAAGGTTGTTCTGCTGTAATGTTCATCTGCTTTTTTCTCAGGTATAACTGGTACTACCACACTTTACCTCAAGCTAACATGGACAACAGAGTAATGTACTGGCCAAGGGGTCGAGTCTGGGGTGGGTCTTCTTCACTTAATGCTATGGTTTACATCCGCGGACACGCTGAAGACTACAACCGCTGGCAGAGAGAGGGAGCAGAGGGCTGGGATTATGAGCACTGTCTTCCTTACTTCAGAAAAGCTCAGTGTCATGAACTGGGACAAGACAGGTAATCGAATATTAACACATTTAACGGTGGACGCAAGTTTCGGCCTAGACTGTTTCAGGCAAATCATATTTTCAAAAACAAACACCATACATTTATGTTTATTTGCATATCATTTTATTATTCACTCAAACACATTTTAAAAATGTATACAATATACTCAAATTAAAGTATCAACATTACACAGATGACATAACTTCACATTATTTGAAAGAGTCCATAAGAATTTTACACATGATCACACATTATACATGTATATAATACAATAATATTCCAAATTATACAAATTGAGCATTTTACACATTGAGTCTAATTTTGATACTTTAATTTGAGTACATTGTATACATTTTTAATATATGATGGAGTGAATAATAAACTTATATGCAAATAAACTTACATTTATGGTGTTTGTTATTGAAAATATGATTTGTCCAAAAGGTCCTACTCAATAAAAAGTCTAAACATCTTACATTCCATTTAACATAGTGCTCAGGTCTGTGAGCTTCAGGAGTGATTTTAAAGTGCTTTTGTTGGTTTTTAAGAACCTTATTTGTACTGGCCCCGTTCTTTATATATACTAAGCTATTAATAATTAATCTCACCCAACATTAGTTGGAATAGATCATTGAAAACACCAGTGCCAGGACGTAAAGATGGAATCGCTAAACATGAACCCACATAACAAAATAAAAGTCCCAAGACACTAACAATGACAGAAGACACAAAAAATAAGACAAAGACAAGACACCAGAGCCTAGACTCTTAACAGTTCTACAGCATAACTCTGTTTTTGGGAAGGTACCGAGGCGGCGGTGGACCTCTGCACGTGTCCAGAGGGAAGACCAACCATCCCCTGCATAAGGCTTTTATTGAGGCGGGACAGCAGGCAGGATATGCCTTTACTGATGACATGAACGGATACCAACAGGAAGGCCTGGGCTGGATGGACATGACCATTTATAAAGGTGCAATGACCTGATCAAAGTCTAAATTCTATTAGAATTATGCCTAAGTTTACACCAACCAAACCCTGCTGGGTACAGTTGACCATATTATCTGGACTATAAGACGCACCTGTATATAAGCCGCATCCACTGTATTTTTAAAAATATAATAATAGGCTATGTGTTCAGGGAAGCGGTGGAGCACAGCCAGTGCCTACCTCAGACCTGCTCTGGGACGATCCAACCTGAGGACGGAGGTGCGCTGCATGACCAACAAGATCCTGTTTGATGGAAACCGAGCTGTGGGTGTGGAATACACACAAAAAGGACAGAAAAAACAGGTAACAAACACACACACACACAGCCAGTCTGCTGGGTTTCAGCCCCACAGCCAGTCCAGTTCTTGATATGACATCAGAGACAAACAGAACCCACATGTAAGACTCGCAACCAGAATACAGTTTGAACAGTTGTAATAATGTGGGCGCTGCACAGCTGCTTCCACAGGTGTTACTGCGCAGGGGTTAATGAAGGCAACAACTAGGGAACAGGGTAAAGACCGGGTCAAAAAACAGATCAGGGTCAGAACCAGAAAAGACTGACAGACAGGGAAAAACTCAGAGACATTAGCGGTGTACATGCGAGGGTCACAACACGAGAGCAGGATCCAATACAGCACCGACAACGAGGAGGTGAACACCATGTCAGGGCAGAACCAAAACTGATCGATAACCAGAGAGACCAAGACAAGTAGTTAACCGTCCATTTGCTGCACTGAGACAAAACAAATTCACAATTTGACAGAGAAACAGGGGGGGTTAAATAGGAGTGTGTTGGGAAAATTACAAAATATAAATGTTAAAGTAATGTTTTATTATTTTATTGTGTTAAATTGCCTTGGAAAGAGATGTCTCTACTGAGGAGATTATGACTGTGCTCCAAAGACAGGTCAGCACAGTTTGAGATGACC
This sequence comes from Siphamia tubifer, assembly GCA_020466265.1. Classification (NCBI taxonomy): domain Eukaryota; kingdom Metazoa; phylum Chordata; class Actinopteri; order Kurtiformes; family Apogonidae; genus Siphamia; species Siphamia tubifer. The sequence goes on along the minus strand of CM035789.1, from coordinate 50,826,103 downwards.
CCAGGCCCTGGGGGGGGGTTAGGGTTAATTTACATTAAGGACAGCAATGGAAGGGTCCAGGGAAGTTGACACCCCCGAATGGAATTTCCCCAAAAGCAGAGAAGATGTTAAAAGCTGTGTCTGTGTGTGTGTGTATGTGTGTGTGTATCTGTGTGTGTGTGTATGTGTGTGTGTATCTGTGTGTGTGTGTATGTGTGTGTGTATCTGTGTGTGTGTGTATGTGTGTGTGTATCTGTGTGTGTGTGTATGTGTGTGTGTATCTGTGTGTGTGTGTGTATGTGTGTGTGTATCTGTGTGTGTGTGTGTATGTGTGTGTGTATCTGTGTGTGTGTGTGTATGTGTGTGTGTATCTGTGTGTGTGTGCAGGCAGCATGCATCACTCAATGACTCACAACCGACTTAGACACAAAAGACTTGTAACTTGTGTAACTTTAAAAGTAATGTTATGCTGAAATAAGCTGTAATACTGTAACTAATTGTAAACTATAATTGTGAAATTAAAACAATGAAAAGACTCAAATAAAAGTTCTTCTGAACCAGGTCCGCTCATGGCCATAGATCTTAAGTAGTTTTAATTCTGCTGAATTGTGAATTATTATTAGTATATTTTTACTAATACAGGAGTTAAACAGGTGAGACACATCAGGTGAAATCAAAAAAGGAGGCAGGAAGCAAAACAAGACAGAGTGAGACATGAAGTCACATAACAAAATAAAAGCCCAGACACACACAACAGGAAGACCAACAGAAAACCACAAAATAAGACAATAAAAGTCCAGATTCTTACAGTTCTGTCAAGATGTGTAGAAGGAAGGACTCAAATGTAGTCATGGCTCCAGTGACACCGATGCATCGGCGCATGCGTCGAGCTCATATAGCGAAACACAGTGTCGGTGGCGTATCGTCACGTGACCGATACAGCAACTGTTTGGAACGGACTGTGATGCCAAACTGTGTTTATAAGGAAGTGCAACAGGATGAATGTGCCAAAAGACTGTGATCTTTAGTGGTTTGTTATCATGAATATTCAACAATTATGAAGCAGCCAAAGAGGTTTCCACCATGTGGGGACATTTGGATCTTATATCAGAAATTAAGGTATTTGAGAGAAATAGGATGAAAACAAGGAAATTAAAACAGCATCTTCATTTACTACTAGGGGTGTGACGAGATGTCATTTTAACTCGTCGTGTTAAAATTCTGTCTCGTGAGATTTGTTATCCAGAAAAGACATGGGTTAATACTGGTATTACCTGGGTACACTTTTGGACATCGGGTTTTTTATGGTCCATTGGCAGCCTCATGGGGCAGGGATCACTGGCTACCTGGGTTTCTGGGAGACACTCTGACGTGTGCATTAGACTCCTGTGTTTCCAGATGGGTCGGTGGATTGCCCACATCGCGGGCACCCCTGGTACCTGTTGTATGTGGGCCGGTCCCGGCCCTGGCGATGTGGTTAATGCGCTGGGGGAGAAGGCGCAGCGAGTCCAGGAAGTGGGGAAGTCCAGGCGTAGGGTTCTGTAAAGTCTAGAGCTGGTTGTGGTGCACTGCTGGAGGAACCTGGCGGGGGGTGCATTTCCTTTTTCGGACCTCAACTTGCACAGCCAAGCGCCAGATTTGATTTTTAAAAAAGGAGAAATATATAATTGTATTTATTAGGCCTTCACTGTGTCCCACGTCGGTCGCAAGGCCTATTGATACTGCTTGCAGTTCGATCTGATTCTGCCATTTGACCTCTAATTTGACCCCCTGAAAATGCACGAAAACTCACCAAATTTTGCACAGACCTCAGGAGTGTGAAAAATTGCAAGTATTTCTAGGTTTTGTTAAAGTCGGTCAAGAAATGTGTCTACAGCGCCACCTAGAAAAGGTGAAATAGTTTGTATTAGGCCAGATCACGCCCTAGTTAGAGCTACGAAACTATGTACATGTGTTCAACATATGATGATGAACAAAAAAAACCTAATGATGGCCACGCCCATAAACCAACAGGAAGTCCGCCATCTTATATTGAAATTTGAAAAATTTTGAGTCGCCATTTTCGCTGTCATTGGAATTTTTCTATCTCCTCCTTGGCCGTTGGACCAAATGAGCTTAAAATCGGTGAACACGATCTAGACAAGTGGGACTTCAAAAGTTATCCAATTTATTGGGAAAAGTTGCATCGTTTTTGTGCTACGCTGTCGCAAAATTTGCAAAGATTTCGGGAAAAATTACCACTACATAAATGACTTCAGCTCGGACATACGAACACTGATTTGGCTGAAATTCTACACAGACATCTATGTCCCAGGTCTACATCCATTTAGCTAAAGACATTCTGATTTTGTACTATAGCGCCCCCTAGAAATGTACTCAGACGTCTATCCCAATCTTGTGTCTCGTCTCGTGACCTGAGTGTCTCGTCACACACCTATTCACTGCAGATTCACACATATTTTCACTTCATGATACATACATACATACATACATGATACACATTTATTGAATGTATCAGATGTTTTAAATTTAAATGAAAATGTAAAATACAATGGTTTCTATTATTTTATAAACTAGGTCAGTGTTTTCCAACCAGCGTGTGCTGTGGTTGAAAAGGGTTGGAAACACTGTACTATCATCAACCCAGTGTCAGTGGAGTCTGTCACCATGGTTACCAGTTTTAATGTCCAGTAGGTGTCAGTATTCAGTGACACAGTATCAACTCATGGACCCATCATTCTGTTCTGAAAGAAGAAACTGATTTAAGAAGTAAAAAACAACAACCAAATGACATAACCGAGGAAAACGGCTAAATATACCCTGGGGAAGATCAGTCAGTACCTCAGAATGATGAGTAGAACTGCCTGGGTTCTGGAAGGATGAAGGTGACTAACACAAATGACCCACACTGCACAACTGTGGGACAAAAGCTTTGATAAGTTTAACCCACAGCTGTGCTGCTTAGCTCAAACCATGGAAGAGGGAGCTAATGACTGGGCTGGACCCACTGGACTGGAACCAACTGTGGGGCTGAAACCCACCTGACAGCGGACTGTCAGTGAGCGGCGCTCAGAGCAGGTTGTGGCAAATAATTCTGTTACAAGAGACACATAAGACAATCTATTAGGGCTGGGCAATTTTCTCTTTCAAAAAAATCTCGGATTTTTTCCCAAAAAACTCGATTCACGATACGATTTTTTTCCCATGTGGGCTAAATGAAAATGAAAACACTAGAAACGTGGTTTCTTTCGTCTTCTTTTTTTTAATTAAATAACATGTAAAACAAAAATACTTCTACAAATAAGTGTAAATAATAAATCATTTGTGCAAAAGGTGCAACTGCAACCTGAGACTTTACCTACATGAACTGTAGTAAGTCCAGACATATCCACCACTGTTACAGGAAAAACTGTGCAAAAAAAATAGTGTAAAAAATACATTTTGTTGGAAAAAATAAAGCTTAAAATATTTTAACAACTAAAACAATATACATTAATACTCATATTATATGAAAAACATTGTAAAAAATGTAGTAGTGTAAAAGTAAGATAAAAATAAAACTAGTAACATTTTTACTTTGTAAGGACAAAATAAAACAAAACTTTATTATCAATCAAACTACTTCAATAAACCTGAACATGTTACCAATATTTTGGATATATGATGTTATTGTGTCTGTTATCGCTCCACATCGTGCTCCATGTTTATCATAAGGTGCAGAGGTTCGGGTACCCGTGGGTGACCCGTGGGTGACCCGCAAATTTTCAGGAAACGGGTGAAAAATGTTGTGCTGTGTCGGATACGGGTTCGGTTCGGGTCGGACGTGGGTGATCGCGGGTCTAATTTTCGGTTCATAGGTTAAAAGGTTAAAAAAAATGTATTTGGCTCTGCCTTGGCTATGTCACTGTTCACTATATTCATGACAATAAATGTTTGTATTTAAGTTTTCTTCCGGGTAAGGGTCGGATAACAGGTTCATTTATACCGGGTCGGTTCGGATGCGGATTTATTTTTTTTCGTCGGAAAACGGGTCGGATACGAGTTTAAACATGACGGGTACGGGCGGTTGCGGTATGTCAAAATCAGAACCGTGCAGGACTCTGATAAGGTGTGCCACGAGAAAAGTTTTCAGTGTTTGTTGAACATTTTGTAGAAGTACTGGCAGCGCTAGTCTCTGCCTTTTCTAACAGTTCTGCTTTTCTCCACTGGATGCTTTAGCTTCAGATGTGAACACAGTGGTCGTACCGCTACCGTCAACAACAACAGTCTGAAGACACAGCTGACAACCAGGCAGTACCTGGGCTTCGCCAGACCCTAAAAACCCAAAACGATTCCACACAACTGAACCTTTAGAACCTTTTTAGGAGTCAGCGTGTCTCTCTCACTGGAGGCTCCATATTCCATATCGGATTGCACGATTTTCCTAAAATATGAATCGATTTTGCCATAAAACTCGATTTTAAATCTAAATCGATTTTTTGCCCAGCTCTACGATTTATGTTTTTTGTTGTTTTTCTTGTGTTTTTATGTGATTTAAATAAATACAAAAGTGATGTAAAGATAAGAAATGATTGTCCATAAATTATTGTAAAATGATTTTCTTTGATTCAACCATAAACTTGAGGTGTTTTTGTGATGACACTCTAGGTGTTTGCAGAAAAAGAAGTGATCGTCAGCGGAGGAGCCATTAACTCCCCTCAGCTCCTCATGCTGTCTGGGGTGGGCAACGCAGACGATTTGAAACAACACGGTATCCCTGTGGTCCAGCACTTACCAGGTGCATTTTATCTGTTGCCTTTTACACTACTTGTCTTCAACATGTGTGGTCTTTCCATCCCAAACATAACCTGTGTTGTTGCTCAGGGGTCGGCAGTAACTTGCAGGATCATTTGGAGCTGTACGTCCAGCAGCAGTGCACACAGCCCATCACACTGTACAAGGCGCAAAAACCCTTTCACATGGTCAAGATCGGCCTGGAATGGCTCAGTGTGTTTACTGGTAATACATCTATAGGTGTCTTCATGTTGTGTGTGTTTGGGTTCAAAACAGGAAGTAGTTTTTAAACTGTATAGTTATCATTTTAAATGAACAGGGTACCCTAGGGTCTAAATAAATCTTAAAACGTCTAAAATTCAGAAACTTAAATTTTAGGCCTTTAAAGTATCTTAAAACACACATATTTTCATCCCAGGTCTAAAATGTACTTTACTCAAGTCTTACATTTTTTGCAGAAGAATAAAAAGTGTCTGTTGCTGTTTGTACTGTCAGCTGATGAAAACTAAATATCTGTGGTGTCAGTGTGTCCACTACAGTGTAATCTACGGTGGTCGCTGATGAAAAACTAAAATCAAACACATAAACCAAATGAAACAGAAGTGAAACTATAAAAGAAAATACTGTGAAAACACATGGATGCATTTGAATGAAATGTTCAGAGGAGGTTGTTAATGAGGAGATCTGGAAATGGTTAGATTATTGGGGGGGGGGGGGGGGGGGGTCTGCACTCTGAGGGCTTTCCTAGTTTTACCCTTTATCTCATAATTTTGACTGTGTTGACATGTGAACAATGTTGGTTAAACCAGTTTAACCAGTTAAAACTGTTAAAACTATTTAACCAGTTAAACCAGTTAAAACAGTTTAACCAGTGGTGGTTCAGGGTTTTTTTTCACATTTTGTTTTAAATGTTTTTGCCAGTGACTATGTAACAGTTGTTTCTCGTATATGTTTTTTTTTATATATATATTTAACTAACATATACTGTCCATATGACATCAGTGGAGTCCACTTGTTTTGGGTGTTACCCTCCATCTGTTTCATTAACACAGTACGTTTACGAGTCAAATGTTGTTTGAGTAGAGGAAGGCTGAACACTTACTAAAGACTAGTAGTAAATGTCATTACTTCTGACATTCCTCAGGTTATGGTGCAACAGCCCATCTAGAGAGCGGAGGGTTCATCCGCAGTCGGCCTCACGTCACCCACCCTGACATCCAGTTCCATTTCCTGCCCTCTCAGGTCATTGACCATGGACGGGTCGCTTCAAACATAGAGGCTTACCAGGTACGTCAGATTATATCCTTTTGGATCATTCTTAGAGTTTGCATTAGTGCGTGAGTGACACTGATAGAGGGCTATAAATGAGCTGATATCTGCTATACTGGTCAATAATTGAATAATTGGCCAATATATGAAGTAAGAACATTGATCTACACAGGAAATGATAGTTTTAATAATAATAATAGTCTACTCTGTAGAGTAAACTATAGAGTAGATACTGCAGTACTCTAGTCTATAGAGTAAACTATAGAGTAGATACTGCAGTACTCTAGTCTATAGAGTAAACTATAGAGTAGATACTGCAGTACTCTAGTCTATAGAGTAAACTATAGAGTAGATACTGCAGTAGTCTAGTCTATAGAGTAAACTATAGAGTAAATACTGCAGTAGTCTAGTCTATAGAGTAAACTATAGAGTAGATACTGCAGTAGTCTAGTCTATAGAGTAAACTATAGAGTAAATACTGCAGTAGTCTAGGCTATAGAGTAAACTATAGAGTAGATACTGCAGTACTCTAGTCTATAGAGTAAACTATAGAGTAGATACTGCAGTAGTCTAGTCTGTAGAGTAAACTATAGAGTAGATACTGCAGTAGTCTAGTCTATAGAGTAAACTATAGAGTAGATACTGCAGTAGTCTAGTCTATAGAGTAAACTATAGAGTAGATACTGCAGTAGTCTAGTCTATAGAGTAAACTATAGAGTAGATACTGCAGTAGTCTAGTCTATAGAGTAAACTATAGAGTAGATACTGCAGTAGTCTAGTCTATAGAGTAAACTATAGAGTAGATACTGCAGTACTCTAGTCTATAGAGTAAACTATAGAGTAGATACTGCAGTAGTCTAGTCTGTAGAGTAAACTATAGAGTAAATACTGCAGTAGTCTAGTCTATAGAGTAAACTATAGAGTAGATACTGCAGTAGTCTAGTCTATAGAGTAAACTATAGAGTAGATACTGCAGTACTCTAGTCTATAGAGTAAACTATAGAGTAGATACTGCAGTACTCTAGTCTATAGAGTAAACTATAGAGTAGATACTGCAGTAGTCTAGTCTATAGAGTAAACTATAGAGTAGATACTGCAGTAGTCTAGTTTATAGAGTAAACTATAGAGTAGATACTGCAGTAGTCTAGTTTATAGAGTAAACTATAGAGTAGATACTGCAGTAGTCTAGTCTATAGAGTAAACTATAGAGTAAATACTGCAGTAGTCTAGGCTGACCGGGAAATATAGAGTTGAGGATGGAGTCTGTCATTTTGAAGGTGGATATTCAATTCAATTCAATTTTATTTATAAAGCCCTAAATCACAACAAAGTCGTCTCAGAGGGTTTTACAAAAACACAATCAACTACAGAGATACATGAACAGTCCCAAGCATCCCCTGTCCTTAGACCGTCCTTCTGTCCTTAGACCCTCCCCCTGTCGTTAGACCGTCCTTCTGTCCTTAGACCCTCCTTCTGTCCTTAGACCCTCCCCCTGTCCTTAGACCCTCCCCCTGTCCTTAGACCGTCCTTCTGTCCTTAGACCCTCCCCTGTCCTTAGACCCTCCTTCTGTCCTTAGACCCTCCCACTGTCCTTAGACCCTCCTTCTCAGCAGAAAAAACTTCCAAACCCAGTGGGAAAAAGAATAAATGTTGAGGAGAACCACATTGAAGGACAGATCCACTCCCATGGACGGACAGACTATAGATGAACGTCCATTTATAAATGAAGGGGGGGGGGCTGGTCCAGACAGGCAGGGGCGGGGGTCCGGGGTCACAGGTAGGCACAGGCGAGATACTCCAGATCCTGTCGTCCATGGCTCCCGTGCAGACACTGTCAGGAGAGCCACCACTCCCCCCAGGGGGGGGAGGGGGGAAAGGGGACACCAGGTGACTAGTCATGAACAGACTTGGTATGAAAGATATGTTATAAAAATGACAGAAACAGGTGTGAGAGAGAGAAAGAGAAGAAAGAACTCAGTGTCTGTACTTCCCCCAGCATTCTAACTAGGGCAGCCTAGACTGAACTGTGACTCATACATCATGTATACATGATATATGAGTCACATCATTTTTAACTAACCTGACCATAGTCTTTCTCAAACAGGAATGTTTTAAGCCTAATTTTAAATGTAGAGACTGTTTCTGCATTTTTAATATTAAAGGGAAGATGATTCCATAAGACAGTAACCATGGTAACTAAAGGCTCTAGCTCCATCAGACAGTAACCATGGTAACTAAAGGCTCTAGCTCCATCAGACAGTAACCATGGTAACTAAAGGCTCTAGCTCCATAAGACAGTAACCATGGTAACTAAAGGCTCTAGCTCCTACTGTACTTTTAGAAACCCTAGGAACTTTCAATAAACCTGCATTCTGAGAACGAAGGGTTCTATTGGGTTGGTACGGAACCAGATGTTATTAATAGTTAATATACAGTAACAATAACTGCCTCATGTCCAATAATCTGCAACTACTGGAACTGAACAACAACAACATTAGGTTATTTTATCAGACTTTACCTTTTGATGACTCTTCTGTCGAGAGCGATCACTGAGGTTCACCAACATTCACCACAACTCAACGTCAATGATCATCCTAAATAACAAAACAATAGTCAACATTTATCAGTTTGTGTCACATGAAGCTTAGCTCCAAAAGGTTTAGAAAAATGAAATAAACACCATGAGAAAACTAAAGGATAAGGACAATAGTTTATGGTGTTACACCAACCGTTTGTACACAAACCTTCTGGAACATTCTGATTGGTCAATATCTGACATTTTATCACTAGCTTTGTTTCGTTTACAATTTTTCGCAAAACAATATAGATATTCCTAAAATATCGACATAGCACATTTGCGCTTTGAACGTGTTTCCATTGACGGTTGTTCTCGGCAGGAGTGTCGTAACTCTGGTCAAATATCATCCCAGTAGTTTTCACACTGACCATAACTCTGATAGTGTTAGAGTGAATGAATGCTCAGTAAAAGTCTCAGGTGAACTCTTTAAAGACACTAACATATAAGGCACATTTAAAAGACTATAATTTCTTCCAAAAACAACAGTGTGCCTTATAATCCAGAGCACATTATATACTGATCTATTCTAGTAGTGTTTAGTGACGTAGAATTTAGACTTTTTGTCAATTTGCTAATGTGTTTAAACATGTTCCAGTTGTATCTATAAAGGCGTGTCACTAATGTGTTGATTCCAATGCATTCAAATGATATAATGTTTGGTTAGGCAAGTTCATTTTCAAATACTAGTAAACAAACAGGTTGATAAAATGTCAGTGTGTGGGACATGACCTTTTGTTTTGTGACACAGCTGACACTTCTTAGTAAGTCATGTGGTCTTGTGTGACTCATTTCTAGTGAAGTACTTTTCCTGTCTTTAAATGTTGTTGTCATGTGTAATAAATGTTATCAGTGTTACCGCACACCACTTGTTCCTCACAACCAGGAAGTTTCTCAGCTCCAGAGAAAACACATGTATCCACATGTGATCTGCTTAAAACAACTGGATGATGCTTTGTACCTTCTGTCCATCCCACAGCTGTGTTTGTGTTCAACCATTCACTTCATTGGTTACAATGTGAGAGTGTGAAAGGGATTTTCAGAAATATAGTAGAACTGCACTATTTTAGATTAAAAAACACATTGCACACACACACATATATATATATATATATATATATATATATATATATATATATATATATATATATACATATATACATATACTTATACTTGCAGTTACACCATGTAGTTAGTTCTGAGAAGAAGGAATATTTCCTCAATGTTTCAGGTGAAATGCTTCAACCGTCTTCAGGAGAATGATACAGAGGGGACAAAGACTGTTATTATAAGGGGGGGGGGGTTTACAAAAACTATGATTATTGTTACCAGAGGGACGTAGCCAGACAGAGCTGTGGTCAAAGGTGTGAAGAGGTGAGAGGATGACTTAGGAGGAAGAGTCACTGACACTGTCAATGGGTACTAAAGTTGGACTGTAGACAAGACAAGTCCAAGACCTGGACCAGTCCAGACCCAGTTAACACAGAGTCCAAAAAACTCAAGTCCGAGTCCAGGACAGAAAAATTACCACTGATAGGTACTAGTACTGAACTATTACCACTGATAGGTACGACTACTGAACTATTACCACTGATAGGTACTACTACTGAACTATTACCACTGATAGGTACTACTACTGAACTATTACCACTGATAGGTACTACTACTGAACTATTACCACTGATAGGTACTACTACTGAACTATTACCACTGATAGGTACGACTACTGAACTATTACCACTGATAGGTACTACTACTGAACTATTACCACTGATAGGTACTACTACTGAACTATTACCACTGATAGGTACGACTACTGAACTATTACCACTGATAGGTACTACTACTGAACTATTACCACTGATAGGTACTAGTACTGAACTATTACCACTGATAGGTACGACTACTGAACTATTACCACTGATAGGTACTACTACTGAACTATTACCACTGATAGGTACTAGTACTGAACTATTACCACTGATAGGTACTAGTACTGAAATATTACCGCTGATAGGTACTAGTACTGAACTATTACCACTGATAGGTACTACTACTGAACTATTACCACTGATAGGTACTAGTACTGAAGTATTACCACTGATAGGTACTAGTACTGAACTATTACCACTGATAGGTACTAGTACTGAAATATTACCGCTGATAGGTACTAGTACTGAACTATTACCACTGATAGGTACTAGTACTGAACTATTACCGCTGATAGGTACTAGTACTGAACTATTACCACTGATAGGTACTACTACTGAACTATTACCACTGATAGGTACTAGTACTGAACTATTACCACTGATAGGTACTAGTACTGAACTATTACCGCTGATAGGTACTAGAATGACCAGTTGAACCAGTTTAGCCAGTATAACCAGTTTAACCTGTCTAACAAGTTTAACCAGTATAACCAGTGTAACCAGTTTAACTAGTATAACCAGTATAAGCAGTGTAACCAGTTTAACTAGTGTAACCAATTTAACCAGTATAACCAGCGTAACCAGTTTAACTAGTGTAACCAGTTTAACCAGTATAACCAGCGTAACCAGTTTAACTAGTGTAACCAGTTTAACCAGTTTAAATAGTATAACCAGTTTACTCCTATGGTTGTTAATATTATCATTTTATTATTTAAATGTGTGCTAATGAGAAACATCTATTTTCAGAAAACATTAAAGTTTGGTTAAATAAAAATAAACAGTGAAATTCAAAATATGTTTTTTAAATTTCTGAACAAAGTGCAGAAGTTGTTTAGTGACTAACGCACACACCTTTACTTTACCCTAGAGTGAATGTTATGGTAAACGCTGTAGCGTTTGGTTAGCTGTTAGCCTTTATAACTAGTACAGTATCACATAAACACAAGTTGTTTACGGAGGACACACACATGTTTACAGATAAAACATTCCACAGCGGATAGTTCTCCAGGTCAGAGTCGCTGTATATTATCCACTATGGAGGCGTGGACCTGCGGACCTGCAATGGGTCCAGGTGGGACCCGCTACCTCCGATACGGACTCATTCCGTGCCCACGTACTGCATCTGTCATGGATACACTATTTGATTTGAATGAAAATAATTCATCTAAATAATTTAACGACTTGCAGTGTGACAATTACGTACATGCACATTTGCAACATCAATGCTCAAACAATATATTGTACAGCTCAAAAATATCGGCAATTACGTTCCAGGAAATATCTCTAATTTCTTGGTGCAGGTCGTCACATTAATGGGAACGTTCACTGAAGACCAATTTCTATCTGATGTTTCAGGTTCATGTGGGACCAATGAGAAGCACCAGTTCTGGCTGGATGAAACTGAAGAGTGCCAACCCTCTGGACCACCCCATACTGCAACCAAACTATCTGTCTACTGGTAAGAATCTGTCTGTCTACTGCTAAGAATCTGTCTGTCTACTGCTAAGAATCTGTCTGTCTACTAGTAAGAATCTGTCTGTCTACTGCTAAGAATCTGTCTGTCTACTGCTAAGAATCTGTCTGTCTACTGGTAAGAATCTGTCTGTCTACTGCTAAGAATCTGTCTGTCTACTAGTAAGAATCTGTCTGTCTACTGCTAAGAATCTGTCTGTCTACTGCTAAGAATCTGTCTGTCTACTGCTAAGAATCTGTCTGTCTACTGCTAAGAATCTGTCTGTCTACTGCTAAGAATCTGTCTGTCTACTAGTAAGAATCTGTCTGTCTACTGCTAAGAATCTGTCTGTCTACTGCTAAGAATCTGTCTGTCTACTGCTAAGAATCTGTCTGTCTACTGCTAAGAATCTGTCTGTCTACTAGTAAGAATCTGTCTGTCTACTGGTAAGAATCTGTCTGTCTACTGCTAAGAATCTGTCTGTCTACTGCTAAGAATCTGTCTGTCTACTGCTAAGAATCTGTCTGTCTACTGGTAAGAATCTGTCTGTCTACTGCTAAGAATCTGTCTGTCTACTGCTAAGAATCTGTCTGTCTACTGGTAAGAATCTGTCTGTCTACTGCTAAGAATCTGTCTGTCTACTGCTAAGAATCTGTCTGTCTACTGCTAAGAATCTGTCTGTCTACTGCTAAGAATCTGTCTGTCTACTGCTAAGAATCTGTCTGTCTACTGCTAAGAATCTGTCTGTCTACTGCTAAGAATCTGTCTGTCTACTGCTAATAATCTGTCTGTCTACTGGTAAGAATCTGTCTGTCTACTGCTAAGAATCTGTCTGTCTACTGGTAAGAATCTGTCTGTCTACTGCTAAGAATCTGTCTGTCTACTGGTAAGAATCTGTCTGTCTACTGCTAAGAATCTGTCTGTCTACTGCTAAGAATCTGTCTGTCTACTGGTAAGAATCTGTCTGTCTACTGCTAAGAATCTGTCTGTCTACTGCTAAGAATCTGTCTGTCTACTGGTAAGAATCTGTCTGTCTACTGGTAAGAATCTGTCTGTCTACTGCTAAGAATCTGTCTGTCTACTGGTAAGAATCTGTCTGTCTACTGCTAAGAATCTGTCTGTCTACTGCTAAGAATCTGTCTGTCTACTGCTAAGAATCTGTCTGTCTACTGGTAAGAATCTGTCTGTCTACTGCTAAGAATCTGTCTGTCTACTGCTAAGAATCTGTCTGTCTACTGCTAAGAATCTGTCTGTCTACTGCTAAGAATCTGTCTGTCTACTGCTAAGAATCTGTCTGTCTACTGCTAAGAATCTGTCTGTCTACTGGTAAGAATCTGTCTGTCTACTGGTAAGAATCTGTCTGTCTACTGGTAAGAATCTGTCTGTCTACTGGTAAGATCTACAACTGTCATGATGGGTGAGGTGGACAAAGGACTCAGATGCTCGTGTTGAAGGGAGAACAGATTTAATAAAAACAGAAGAAGAAGGACAGAGACAGAAAACCAAACCTCGGGGTAAATCATCCAGAGTCCGTAGTGGTGAATGAAATGTCCAGGTTAGGGAGGTGACAGACTCACTGCTCAAATAGTTTCAGATCAGCAACGACCTGCAGCTGCACGGTGCGGGACAGGTGAAACTGGAGTGACAACAATCTACTTTAACAGGCCCACATTTTAACTGTTCTCTTATATCAGTATGGGCCCGTCTCATTGGCTGTTTTCATCTTCTGTGTACTTGTGTATTTAATCTTCTGTGTACTCGTGTATTCTTTAGTCTTCTGTGTACTTGTGTATTTAATCTTCTGTGTACTTGTGTATTCTTTACTCTTCTGTGTACTTGTGTATTTAATCTTCTGTGTACTTGTGTATTCTTTACTCTTCTGTGTACTTGTGTATTTAATCTTCTGTGTACTCGTGTATTCTTTAGTCTTCTGTGTACTTGTGTGTTTAATCTTCTGTGTACTCGTGTATTCTTTAGTCTTCTGTGTACTTGTGTATTTAATCTTCTGTGTACTTGTATATTTAATCTTCTGTGTACTTGTGTATTCTTTAATCTTCTGTGTACTTGTGTATTTAATCTTCTGTGTACTTGTGTGTTTAATCTTCTGTGTACTTGTGTATTCTTTAATCTTCTGTGTACTTGTGTATTTAATCTTCTGTGTACTTGTGTATTCTTTACTCTTCTGTGTACTTGTGTATTTAATCTTCTGTGTACTCGTGTATTCTTTAGTCTTCTGTGTACTTGTGTGTTTAATCTTCTGTGTACTCGTGTATTCTTTAGTCTTCTGTGTACTTGTGTATTTAATCTTCTGTGTACTTGTATATTTAATCTTCTGTGTACTTGTGTATTCTTTAGTCTTCTGTGTACTTGTGTATTTAATCTTCTGTGTACTCGTGTATTCTTTAGTCTTCTGTGTACTTGTGTGTTTAATCTTCTGTGTACTTGTATATTTAATCTTCTGTGTACTTGTGTATTCTTTAATCTTCTGTGTACTTGTGTATTTAATCTTCTGTGTACTTGTATATTTAATCTTCTGTGTACTTGTGTATTCTTTAATCTTCTGTGTACTTGTGTGTTTAATCTTCTGTGTACTTGTGTGTTTAATCTTCTGTGTACTTGTGTATTCTTTAATCTTCTGTGTACTTGTGTATTTAATCTTCTGTGTACTCGTGTATTCTTTAGTCTTCTGTGTACTTGTGTGTTTAATCTTCTGTGTACTCGTGTATTCTTTAGTCTTCTGTGTACTTGTGTATTTAATCTTCTGTGTACTCGTGTATTCTTTAGTCTTCTGTGTACTTGTGTGTTTAATCTTCTGTGTACTTGTATATTTAATCTTCTGTGTACTTGTGTATTCTTTAATCTTCTGTGTACTTGTGTATTTAATCTTCTGTGTACTTGTGTGTTTAATCTTCTGTGTACTTGTGTATTCTTTAATTTTCTGTGTACTTGTATATTTAATCTTCTGTGTACTTGTGTATTCTTTAATCTTCTGTGTACTTGTGTATTTAATCTTCTGTGTACTTGTGTATTCTTTAATCTTCTGTGTACTTGTGTATTCTTTAATCTTCTGTGTACTTGTGTATTCTTTAATCTTCTGTGTACTTGTGTATTCTTTAATCTTCTGTGTACTTGTGTATTTAATCTTCTGTGTACTTGTGTATTTAATCTTCTGTGTACTTGTGTATTCTTTAATCTTCTGTGTACTTGTGTATTTAATCTTCTGTGTACTTGTGTGTTTAAACTTCTGTGTACTTGTGTATTCTTTAATCTTCTGTGTACTTGTGTATTTAATCTTCTGTGTACTTGTGTATTTAATCTTCTGTGTACTTGTGTGTTTAATCTTCTGTGTACTTGTGTATTCTTTAGCCTTCTGTGTACTTGTGTATTTAATCTTCTGTGTACTTGTGTGTTTAATCTTCTGTGTACTTGTGTATTCTTTAGCCTTCTGTGTACTTGTGTATTCTTTAATCTTCTGTGTACTTGTGTATTCAATCTTCTGTGTACTCGTGTATTCTTTAGTCTTCTGTGTACTTGTGTATTTAATCTTCTGTGTACTTGTATATTTAATCTTCTGTGTACTTGTGTATTCTTTAATCTTCTGTGTACTTGTGTATTCTTTAATCTTCTGTGTACTTGTGTATTCTTTAATCTTCTGTGTACTTGTGTACACACTGAAGAAAAAAGAACTGGACTGAACTTTTGAGTTTCCCTGAATTGTGTTTTTGTTTTTTTATTTTCAGACATTGACGTTTGGGAGTTCAGGGAATGTGTCAAACTATCCAGAGAGATTTTTGCTCAGAAGGCCTTTGAGCCGTTCCGTGGACCCGAGGTTCAGCCCGGTCCTCAGACCCAATCAGACGCAGAGATCGACGCCTTTGTTCGTAGTAAAGCAGACAGCGCCTACCACCCTTCCTGCACCTGTAAAATGGGTTCCCCTTCAGACCCCATGGCCGTTGTCGACCCCAGCACCAGTGTTCTGGGCCTCCAGCGGCTCCGTGTAGTCGACGCTTCCATCATGCCCAGCGTTGTCAGCGGCAACCTGAACGCTCCAACCATCATGATGGCGGAGAAAGCGGCTGACATCATCAGAGGTCGACCCGCTTTGGTGGACTGTGGGGTTCCAGTTTATCATCCACAGACACTGGACACACAAAGATAAACAGAGGAGGAAGAGGGGGAGGGGGAGGAGGAAGAAGAGGAGGATGAGGAGAAGGACGAGGAGGAAGAGGGGGAGGGGGAGGAGGAAGAAGAGGAGGAGGAGGATGAGGAGGAAGAGGGGGGGGCAGGTGTGAGAGTGAGAGAGAAAGAAAGAAATCAGTGTCTGTTCTTCCTCCATCATTCTATCTCCTAGTGCAGCTTCGACTGAACTGTGACTTCAGTCTGTTTTTAACGAACCTGATCATAGTTTTTCTCAAACACGAATGATTTCAACCTAATTTTAAATGTAGAGACTGTGTCGACCTCGTTAATATTCAATGAAGATGATTCCATCAGACAGTAACCATGGTAACTAAAGGCTCTAGCTCCATCAGACAGTAACCATGGTAACTAAAGACTCTAGCTCCATCAGACAGTAACCATGGTAACTAAAGGCTCTAGCTCCATCAGACAGTAACCATGGTAACTAAAGGCTCTAGCTCCATCAGACAGTAACCATGGTAACTAAAGGCTCTAGCTCCTACTGTACTTTTAGAAACCCTAGGAACTTTCAGTAAACCTGCATTCTGAGAACGAAGGGTTCTATTGGGCTGGTACGGAACCAGATCATCTTTAAGATAAGAGGGGCCCATACCATTAACCCCTGACCTCTGACCCCTAACCCTAACCCATACCATTAATTGTTTTATATGTAAGGAGGAGGATTTTAAATTTAATTCTAAACTCAACTGGTAGCCAATGAAGGGTTTGGAGCACAGGGGTGATATGGTCAGGGGTAAAGGGGTCAGGGTTTGGAGCACAGGGGTGATAGGGTTAGGGGTCAGAGGTCAGGGTTTGGAGCACAGGGGTGATAGGGTTAGGGGTCAGGGGTCAGGGTTTGGAGCACAGGGGTGATAGGGTTAGGGGTCAGGGGTCAGGGTTTGGAGCACAGGGGTGATAGGGTTAGGGGTCAGGGGTCAGGGTTTGGAGCACAGGGGTGATAGGGTTAGGGGTCAGGGGTCAGGGTTTGGAGCACAGGGGTGATAGGGTTAGGGGTCAGGGGTCAGGGTTTGGAGCACAGGGGTGATGTGTTCTCTTCTATTTGATCCTGTTAATAATCTTGCTGCTGCATTTTGAACCAGTTGAAGCTTTTTAGGGAATATTTAGGACACGCTACAAGTAAGGAGTTACAATAATCTAATCGTGATGTAACAAATGCATGAATTAATTTTTCTGCAGTCGTTTTAGACAGAATATTCCTAATTTTGGCTAATGTTGCGCAGGTGAAAGAAGGCTGTTCTGCAAGTTTGTTTGATATGCATTTTGAATGAAAGATGTGGATCAAATAAAACTCCTACATTTTTTACTGTGTCACTGGGTGTTACACTTAAGTTGTCTACAGTAACTATGTGGTCAGTTAGGGAGTCTGTGGCATTTTTAGGACCAATTATAACGACTTCAGTTTTTTCAGGGTTCAATAAAAGATAATTGTCACTCATCCAAGTCTTTATGTCTTGGACACATGTACTTAGTTTATCTATTTGTCTGGTCTGATCAGGTTTAATCGATAAATATAGCTGTGTGTCATCTGCATAACAATGAAAATTAATGCCATGATTTCTAATGATGTTACCTAAAGGGAGCATATATAGTGTAAACAAAATAGGCCCAAGGACTGACCCTTGAGGAACGCCATAATTAACTCTGGAGGACTGCGATGATTGTGGATTAACGTTAACAAATTGGTATGGATTAGATAAATATGATTTAAAGCAGCAGAGGGCTGCTCCTCTAATACCTATATCACATTCTAATCTGTGCACTAAGATACTGTGGTCAATGGTGTCAAAGGCTGCACTAAGGTCTAATAACACCAGGACCCATATTAATCCAATGTCAGCGGCTAATAATAAGTCATTAGTAACTTTAACTAATGCTGTTTCAGTGCTATGAGGTACACATATATATATATATATATATATATATATATATATATATATATATATATATATATATATATATATACACACATACATATATATATATATACACATACATATATACATATATATATACATACATACATATATATATACATACATACATATATATATATATATATATATATATATATATATATATATACACATACATATATATATACACATACATATATATATACACATACATATAAATATATAAATATATATATATATATATATATATATATATATATATATATATATATATATATATATATATATATATATATATATATATATATATATATATATATATCCAGAACTCAATGAGGCTGTGGAAGACGACTCTGGAGGCCAACTCAAAGCCAATTGTACAAGTGAGCATCAGATGTGGCATTTACCAAGGAGATGCTCTGTCCCCCCTGCTGTTCTGCATAGGCCTAAACCCCCTCAGCCAGATCATCTCAAAGAGTGGCTTCGGATACCAGTTCCGAAGTGGAACATCCATCAACCACCTCCTCTACATGGATGACATCAAGCTGTATGCCAAGAATGAGCGTGACATTGATTCCCTAATTCACCTCACCCGGATCTACAGCAAAGACATTGGGATGTCATTGGGACTAGATAAATGTGGGCGGATGATATCTAGAAGAGGAAAGGTGATCACAACTGAAGGGGTTGACCTACCTGAAGGGAACAGACTGAAGTCACAGTTCAGTCTACGTTGCCCTAGGAGCTAGACTTCACCTATTGTAGCTAGATTTTCGGAGCTGTCCCTGAACGCATCGTGAGAGTTGCAGCAGCTGAGACGCCGCGGCGTCACGTCTGGTGAGTGTATTGTTTTCCTCTTTAATCTTCGCTAGCCTAGCTTCCCTTAGCATGGCTAGTTCTTCTTCTTCTCGTATTTTCTGCTCAGTGTGTTGTATGTACAGTGAGTCCCTGCCTCCTTTACTGAGGATAGCAGTAGCTGTTGGAAGTGTAGTTTAGTGTCAGGGTTGGAGGCCAGGGTTTCTGAGTTAGAAGCACGGCTCTGCAGCTTGGAGGCTAATGCTAGGCCTAGCTATAGCGAGATAGCTGCAGGGACCGCAGGCCGTGCTAACAGCAACAGGAGCGTGGCTAGCCCCTCAGCAAGTCCCGTGCAGCCGGGAGAGTCGAGAGACGGATTTGTGACAGTACGGAGGAAGCGTGGTGCTAAACGCACAAACGTAGCGCACCAAGAGCTTCACGTCTGTAGCAGACCCCATGGCAGAACACTGGCCAAACCAGACACTCTCCTCATTGGAAGTTCTATTCATAGAGACGTGAAGCACCCAGCGGTGTCTGTCAGGTGTTCTCCAGGGGCCAGAGTCGGTGACATCGAAGGAAACCTTAGGCTTTTACAGCAGAGCAGGGCTAGCTTCCACCGCATCGTGATCCACGCTGGTGGTAACGATGTCCGACGGAAACAATCAGAGGTTCTTAAACTGAACGTAGCATCGGTGTGTAAACTTGCTAAGTCGATGTGTAACACCGTAGCATTCTCTGGACCCCTGCCCAATTTGGCCAGTGATGAGATGTCCTCTAGGTTGTCATCATTTAACCGCTGGTTGTCTAGATGGTGCTCAGAAAACGATGTTGTTTTTATAGATAATTGGCGTACATTCTGGGGAAAGCCTGGGCTCATTCGCAGAGATAGCATACATCCCACTGGGGAAGGTGCTTCTCTCTGAGCACAAAATGTGGCTACCAAACTTAGCCTGTCAAAATGACAATCCAGAGTGTGGGCCCAGGTGCAGAGTCGTAGTGTAAAACACTTCTCTGTGCATCCACTTTACTCTGAGCTGTCACAAACCCACCATGTAGCAAATAATAGAAAGACTGTGTCTATTCCTTGTGTAGTTAATAATAAACCCCGTATAGTTAAAAATAAACCTAATATTAACAAACCTATAGGAGTGAGATCAAATAATTTACTACAAATAGTTTTAAGTAATAATCAGATTAAAAGAACACCTAATAATTTTATCCAATGTGGACTGATCAATATTAGGTCTATTTCTTCCAAATCTCTGTTAATAAACAATCTAATTAGTGATTACAAAATTGATATTTTAGCTCTGACTGAAACCTGGCTGCAGCAGGATGAATATGTCGCATTAAATTAATCCACGCCACCAACTCATGTGAACTATCACACAGCCAGAACCAGTGGTGGTGGTGGAGGAGTGGCAGTAATATCCCACTCCAGTTTAGGTCTTAGCCCTAAAATTAATCATAAAACTAATCCCACTTACCACTCCTTTGAAAGTCTAGTTTCATCCATTACTTTCCCCAACTGCAGAAACCAAAAACCAGTCCTTTTTGTCCTAGTTTATGTCCCTCCTGGTCCTTATTCACAGTTTTTATTAGAAGTCTCTGACTTTCTATCCAGTGTAGTGTTGAACTGGGATAGGATTATAATAGTTGGTGATTTGAACATACATGTTGATAACAACACTGACTCTCTTAGTAATGCATTTAGTGACCTACTAGACGGATTAGGCTTTATCCAAAATGTTAATAAACCAACCCACATTCACAGACATACTCTTGATCTGATCTTAACACTTGGTGTTGAAATTAATGACCTCGTCGTTTTTACCCATAATCCCATACTCTCAGATCACTTTTTAATGACCTTCCAGGTTTTGTTTGAGGATATTTCTACCTCAGTGATTAAAACACAAATGAAAAGGATACTATGTGACCGTGCTGTCTCAAAGTACAAAGAGTTAATTCAGTCACTATTTGTGTCTATGTCATGTGATTATGTAAAGGACACATTTAGTCCCAGTATAAGTGATGAGTTAGTCGATAGTACCATGCTCACACTACAAACTACGTTAGATATAGTTGCCCCCCTCAAGTTAAAAACTACTAAGATTAGATGAACCTCCCCATGGTACAACGCTGACACTCGCTCCATTAAACAAACAACACGTAAATTAGAGGCAATGGAGGCGATCCAACTTAGAAGATTCTCTCAATGCCTGGAAAAATATCTTAATAAAGTATAATCCATCTTTGCGTACAGCCAAAACTAGATATTACTCATCCATAATAGAAGAAAACCAGAATAATCCTAGATTCCTGTTCAGTACTGTAGCCAGACTGACAAACAGACACACCTCCGTGGAACCAGTTATTCCATCCACGCTCCATTCTGATGATTTCCTGCAGTTCTTTAACAATAAAATATCAACTATTAGAGACAAAATAGACACATTTCTCCCAAATATTAGATCAGAAAAAGCAGTGGTTTCAAACCTAGGCCTTTTTATAAATCCCTCTGTAACACTAAATAATTTCACCACTGTAGACCAAACTGATGTCATATCTATTATCATGTCTTCCAAATCATCACCTGCCTCTTAGATCCAATTACAACTAAACTCTTTAAACAGATTCTGCCCCTAATTATTAGCACTGTCCTAAATATAATTAACACTTCATTAATTACTGGATATGTGCCACAGTCATTTAAATATACTGTTATTAAACCAATTCTGAAAAAGCCTACCCTAGATCCTGACATTTTAGCCAATTATAGGCCTATATCTAATTTGTCCTTCCTGTCAAAGGTTTTAGAACGAGTAATAGTTAAACAGCTGTGCCAATTCCTGCAGGATAATAGTTTATTTGAACAGTTTCAGTCTGGCTTTCGTGCCCATCATAGCACTGAAACAGCGTTAGTTAAAGTTACTAATGACTTATTATTAGCCGCTGACATGGGATTAATATGGGTCCTGGTGTTATTAGACCTTAGTGCAGCCTTTGACACCATTGACCACAGTATCTTAGTGCACAGATTAGAATGTGATATAGGTATTAGAGGAGCAGCCCTCTGCTGCTTTAAATCATATTTATCTGATCGCTACCAATTTGTTCACATCAACAAACAATCATCGCAGTCGTCCAGAGTTAATTATGGCGTTCCTCAAGGGTCAGTCCTTGGGTCTATTTTGTTTACACTATATATGCTCCCTTTAGGTAACATCATTACAAATCATGGCATTAATTTTCATTGTTATGCAGATGACACACAGCTATATTTATCGATTAAACCTGATCAGACCAGACAAATAGATAAACTAAGTACATGTGTCCAAGACATAAAGACTTGGATGAGTGACAATTATCTTTTATTGAACCCTGAAAAAACTGAAGTCGTTATAATTGGTCCTAAAGATGCGAGAGACTCCCTAACTGACCAGATAGTTACTCTGGACAACTTAAGTGTAACACCCAGTGACACAGTTAAAAATGTAGGAGTTTTATTTGATCCAGATCTTTCATTCAAAATGCATATCAAACAAACTTGCAGAACAGCCTTCTTTCACCTGCGCAACATTAGCCAAAATTAGGAATATTCTGTCTAAAACGACTGCAGAAAAATTAATTCATGCATTTGTTACATCACGATTACATTATTGTAACTCCTTACTTGTAGCGTGTCCTAAATATTCCCTAAAAAGCTTCAACTGGTTCAAAATGCAGCAGCAAGATTATTAACAGGATCAAATAGAAGAGAACACATCACCCCTGTGCTCCAAACCCTGACCCCTGACCCCTAACCCTATCACCCCTGTGCTCCAAACCCTTCACTGGCTTCCAGTTGAGTCTAGAATTAAATTTAAAATCCTCCTCCTTACATATAAAACCATTAATGGTATGGGTTAGGGTTAGGGGTCAGGGGTTAATGGTATGGGCCCCTCTTATCTTAAAGATGATCTGGTTCCGTACCAACCCAATAGAACCCTTCGTTCTCAGAATGCAGGTTTACTGAAAGTTCCTAGGGTTTCTAAAAGTACAGTAGGAGCTAGAGCCTTTAGTTACCATGGTTACTGTCTGATGGAGCTAGAGCCTTTAGTTACCATGGTTACTGTCTGATGGAGCTAGAGCCTTTAGTTACCATGGTTACTGTCTGATGGAATCATCTTCCCTTTAATATTAAAGACGCAGAAACAGTCTCTACATTTAAAATCAGGCTTAAAACATTCCTGTTTGAGAAAGACTATGGTCAGGTTAGTTAAAAATTATGTGACTCATATATCATGTATACATGATGTATGAGTCACAGTTCAGTCTAGGCTGCCCTAGGAGTTAGAATGCTGGGGGAAGTACAGACACTGAGTTCTTCCTTCTCTTTCTCTTCCTCACACCTGTTTCTGTAATTTTCATAACATATCTTTCATACTAAGTCTGTTCATGACTAGTCACCTGGTGTCCCCCCCCCCCCCCTCCCCCCCTGGGGGGAGTGGTGGCTCTCCTGACAGTGTCTGCGTGGGAGCCATGGACGACAGGATCTGGAGTATCTCGCCTGTGCTGACCTGTGACCCCGGACCACCGACCCTGCCTGTCTGGACCAGCCCCCCTTCCTGCATTTATACATGGACGTTCATCTATAGCCTGTCCGTCCATGGGAGTGGATCTGTCCTTCAATGTGGTTCTCCTCAAGATTTCTTCTTTTTCCCACTGGGTTTGGAAGTTTTTTCTGCCGAGAAGGAGGGTCTAAGGACAGGGGAGGGTCTAAGGACAGGGGATGCCTGGGACTTTTCATGTATTTCTGTAGTTGATTATGTTTTTGTAAAGCCCTCTGAGATGACTTTGTTGTGATTTAGGGCTTTATAAATAAAATTGAATTGAATTGAATTGAATAGAATGCTGGGGGAAGTACAGACACTGAGTGCTTTCTCTCTCATCCGTTTTTGTCATTTTTATAACCTATCTTACATACCAAGTCTGTTCATAGTCACCTGGTCCCCCCCCTCACCCCCTGGGGGAGTGGTGGCTCTCTTGGCAGTGTCTGCATGGGAGCCATGGACAACAGGACAAGATCTCCGGTGACTCACCTGTGCTGACCTGTGACCCCGTGACATCCTCCCTCGCCTGTCTGGTGTCTGCTTCATTTATAAATGGACATTCATCTATAGCCTGTCCGTTCATAGGAGTGGATCTGTCCTTCAGTATGGTTCTCCTCAAGATTTCTTCTTTTTCCCCACTGGGTTTGGAAGAGGGTGTAAGGACAGGGGATGCTTGAGACTTCTTTTTTAATCCATTTCTGTCGTCAAATGTGTTTCTGTAAAGCCCTGTGAGATGACTTTGTTCTGATTTGGGGCTTTATAAATAAAATTGAC
This sequence comes from Siphamia tubifer, assembly GCA_020466265.1. NCBI lineage: Eukaryota > Metazoa > Chordata > Actinopteri > Kurtiformes > Apogonidae > Siphamia > Siphamia tubifer. Next base: position 50,801,846 of record CM035789.1, on the reverse strand, counting down.
CTCAATTGAAAATTGCAGATTTTCAGGAAAGTTACAAATACCTAGGGATCCCACAGACAAATGGTAATCATGCGGAGGCAGCTGAGAAGTCAGCCACAGCCAAATACCTACAGAGGGTAAGACAGGTCCTGAAAAGTCAGCTGAACGGCAAAAATAAGATCCAGGCCATTAACACCTATGCCCTGCCAGTAATCAGATACCCAGCTGGGATAATATCCTGGCCACTGGAAGAGATACAAGCCACTGATATCAAGACAAGGAAACTCCTTACCATGCATGGAGGGTTCCACCCCAAGTCCAGTGTCCTGAGGCTGTACACTAAGCGAAAGGAAGGGGGCAAAGGACTAGGAAGTGTCAGAACTACTGTCCAGGAGGAAACGGCGAACCTCCAGGAATACATCAAGAAAATGTCCCCCAATGACCAACTGCTAAGTGAATGCCTCAGGCAACAAAAGCCCAGTAAGGTCGAGGAACCAGAGGGGCTATCATGGAGGGACAAACCCTTCCATGGCGTGTACCATCGACAAATTGAGGAAGTGGCTGATATGGAAAAGACATACCAGTGTCTGGAAAAGGCTGGACTAAAGGACAGCACAGAGACACTACTCATGGCTGCACAACAACAAGCCCTGAACACCAGAGCAATAGAGGCCGGGGTCTACCACATCAGACAGGACCCCAGGTGTAGGCTGTGTAGAGAAGCCCCTGAAACAGTCCAGCACATCACAGCAGGTGTAAGATGGTGGCAGGTAAGGCATACATGGAGAGGCATAACCAGGTAGAGGACATACTGTACAGGAACATCTGTAAAGAGTATGGACTGGAGGTCAAGGGTCAAGATGGGAGAACCCCCCAAAGGTGACAGAGAACAAACAGGCCAAGATCCTGTGGGACTTCCAGATCCAGACTGACAAGATGGTGATGGCCAATCAGCCTGACATAGTGGTGGTGGATAAACATGAGAAGACAGTGGTGGTGATAGATGTAGCAGTCCCCAGTGATAGCAACATCAGAAAGAAAGAACATGAGAAGAGAAGAGAAATACCAAGGGCTGAAAGAGGAGTTAGAGAAAATGTGGAGTGTGAAGGCAACAGTGGTACCAGTAGTGATGGGGGCACTAGGGGCAGTGACCCCCAAGCTGGGACAATGTCTCCAGCAGATACCAGGAACAACATCAGAGATCTGTGTCCAAAAGAGAACATTGTTAGGAACAGCTAAGATCCTGCACAGAACCCTCAGGCTCCCAGACCTCTGGTAGAGGACCCGAGTCTGAAGGAGACACCGCCCAGGTGGGAGGGGCCTCTGGTAGAGGACCCGAGTCTGAAGGAGACACCGCCCAGGTGGGAGGGGCCTCTGGTAGAGGACCCTAGTCTGAAGGAGACACCGCCCACGTGGGGCGAGAGGAAAATTAAAAAAAAAAAAAAAAAATATATATATATATATATATATATATATATATATATATATGTATGTATGTATGTATGTATGTATGTCTACCTACCTATATATGCCTACCTATATATATACATATATATATATATATATATATATATATATATATATATATATATATATATATATATATATATATATATATATATACATATATATATATACATATACATATATATATATATACATACATATACATATATATATATACACATACATACATATATATACACATACATATATATACATACATATATATACATATATATGTATATATATACACATACATGCTGCAGCATAATAACCGCTCATCTAATAAAGTGCACACTTAAGTTTTCAACCATGTCAATTAACAGAGTTTCTTCAATTGAACACAACAAGTCTAGAATAATATGAATGATCCTAATAGTAGGTGATGTTACCCACAGATGTTTAAATGTGCTGTAACTGAGGATGAAAATGAATCAGTTTATTGTCCATAGAAGGGAACAGGTGTGGACTTTTCAGAGGAAGGCTGTGGTAGCCTCTTACCAGACAGTACGGATCAATTTGCTGTGTTGACGTTCAGGTTCTAGGCTCAAATAGCTCACCATCACAGGTCCCAAGAACCACCTGACCAGTTCCTTCAGAGTCCCTCTTCATGATGGTTGTAAACCGTCAGCAGACGCACTACGTTACTCTGTCCACAGCTGTCTGTCGGCTTCCCCTGCACGTCTGACTGGGAAAGACGGCAGAGCAGCTTAAACATGTGCGCTGTGGAACGCCATTGGCTGAGCACTGTCAGGTAACTGGCTGTGTGTGGTAGGGTTAGGGTTAACCCTAACCCTAACCCTAACCCTAACCCTAACCCAGGGTGAGGTAGAAAAGAGAAATTTAAACAATATATTTTCGCCATATTAATTATATTAGGTCATTATGTATACATATGTTATATATATATATATATATATATATATATATATATATATATATATATATATATATATATATATATATATATATATATATATATATATATATATATATATATATATATATATATATATATATATATATATATATATATATGCTATTTATTTAGATTAATATGATTAACCTGGGTTACATACACATGGTTTATTATTAACTACATATTTTACAAAATAAAAGACCCAGGACTCCAACAATAACAAAAAACACAGAATGACAAACAAAAAATTAGATTAACACAAGAGCCAAGGCTCTGAACAGACAGACAGATAGAGAGACAGATAGAGACAGACAGACAGATAGATAGAGACAGACAGATAGATAGAGACAGAAAGACAGATAGATAGAGACAGACAGACAGACAGATAGAGACAGACAGGCAGATAGATAGAGAGACAGACAGATAGATAGAGACAGACAGACAGATAGATAGAGACAGACAGATAGAGACAGACAGACAGATAGATAGATAGATAGATAGAGACAGACAGACAGACAGACAGACAGACAGACAGATAGATAGATAGATAGAGACAGACAGACAGATAGATAGATAGATAGAGACAGACAGACAGATAGATAGAGACAGACAGACAGACAGATAGATAGAGACAGACAGACAGATAGAGACAGACAGATAGATAGAGACAGACAGACAGATAGACAGACAGATAGATAGAGACAGATAGAGACAGACAGACAGACAGATAGATCGAGACAGACAGACAGATAGATAGATAGAGACAGACAGACAGACAGAGACAGACAGATAGAGACAGACAGACGCACAAACGTTTTAAGGTTTTTAATCACAAAATACAAAAAACATGCAGCAGTTTTTTGTTGCGTTGATGTTTTAATTATTCTGAACAAACAGCAGGTGAGTGAATGAACGTTAACATCTGTTTTTTTCTATTTAACAAAAGGAATCTGTACACTGAAAAAAATAAAACTATTAACTTAAATATTCTTCTTCAATAGGTAACAAATAAAAACATCTAGTTGAATGAATCAAATTAAATTGTATTAATTTAATAATTAAATGAAATGAAATTAATGCAATTTAATTTGATTCATTCAGATGTTTTTATTTGTGACCACAAAAAGTTTTTGAAGTTGATACAATGTTTGACTTTTTACAGTGTAATGGTTCAAATCAAAGCAAAAGCCTGTTGGAGGAAATGCCTGAGGACTAAGTCTTTATTTGTTGATATGTTTAATCTCCACAACAGTTGAATCCTGAAACCCTGAAAGTGTGAACCACAAAAAACACTTTGGTTACCATAGAAACCACTTTACAAAATATTATTATATACAAGCTTTGAGTCGTGAAGGGATGAAAAATAAGAAAAGAAGTAGCGTTCCAACGCCAGCTGCTTTACTCTTTTGTCTTTGGTGAAGGTCAGAGTGAAGTTTATGAACCAATAAAAGGAATACATTAATCTGATTACTTTTTTAATATAATTAAGTGTTAGCCTAGCCACGGTAGCACCTCTTAGCGTCAGTAAATCTAATGTTCTATTGTGTTAGCCTAGCCACACTAGCTCCTCCTAGCATCAGTAAATCTAATGTTCTATCGTAGTAGCCTAGCCACACTAGCTCCTCCTAGCATCAGTAAATCTAATGTTCTATCATAGTAGCCTAGCCACACTAGCTCCTCCTAGCATCAGTAAATCTAATGTTCTATCGTAGTAGCCTAGCCACACTAGCTCCTCCTAGCATCAGTAAATCTAATGTTCTATCATAGTAGCCTAGCCACACTAGCTCCTCTTAGCGTCAGTAAATATAATGTTCTATCGTAGTAGCCTAGCCACACTAGCTCCTCCTAGCGTCAGTAAATCTAATGTTCTATCGTAGTAGCCTAGCCACACTAGCTCCTCTTAGCGTCAGTAAATCTAATGTTCTATCGTAGTAGCCTAGCCACACTAGCTCCTCCTAGGATCAGTAAATCTAATGTTCTATCATAGTAGCCTAGCCACACTAGCTCCTCCTAGCATCAGTAAATCTAATGTTCTATCGTAGTAGCCTAGCCACACTAGCTCCTCCTAGCATCAGTAAATCTAATGTTCTATCGTAGTAGCCTAGCCACACTAGCTCCTCCTAGGATCAGTAAATCTAATCTTCTATCATAGTAGCCTAGCCACACTAGCTCCTCCTAGCATCAGTAAATCTAATGTTCTATCGTAGTAGCCTAGCCACACTAGCTCCTCCTAGCATCAGTAAATCTAATGTTCTATCGTAGTAGCCTAGCCACACTAGCTCCTCCTAGCATCAGTAAATCTAATCTTCTATCATAGTAGCCTAGCCACACTAGCTCCTCTTAGCGTCAGTAAATATAATGTTCTATCGTAGTAGCCTAGCTCCTCCTAGCATCAGTAAATCTAATGTTCTATCGTAGTAGCCTAGCCACACTAGCTCCTCCTAGCATCAGTAAATCTAATGTTCTATCGTAGTAGCCTAGCCACACTAGCTCCTCCTAGCATCAGTAAATCTAATCTTCTATCGTAGTAGCCTAGCCACACTAGCTCCTCTTAGCGTCAGTAAATCTAATGTTCTATCGTAGTAGCCTAGCCACACTAGCTCCTCCTAGCATCAGTAAATCTAATGTTCTATCGTAGTAGCCTAGCCACACTAGCTCCTCCTAGCATCAGTAAATCTAATGTTCTATCGTAGTAGCCTAGCCACACTAGCTCCTCCTAGCGTCAGTAAATCTAATGTTCTATCGTAGTAGCCTAGCCACACTAGCTCCTCCTAGCGTCAGTAAATCTAATGTTCTATCGTAGTAGCCTAGCCACACTAGTTCCTCTTAGCGTCAGTAAATCTAATGTTCTATCGTAGTAGCCTAGCCACACTAGCTCCTCCTAGCATCAGTAAATCTAATGTTCTATCATAGTAGCCTAGCCACACTAGCTCCTCCTAGCATCAGTGAATCTAATGTTCTATCGTAGTAGCCTAGCCACACTAGCTCCTCTTAGCGTCAGTAAATCTAATTTTCTATCGTAGTAGCCTAGCCACACTAGCTCCTCCTAGCATCAGTAAATCTAATGTTCTATTGTAGTAGCCTAGCCACGCTAGCTCCTCCTAGCATCAGTAAATCTAATGTTCTATCGTAGTAGCCTAGCCACAGTAGCTCCTCCTAGCGTCAGTAAATCTAATGTTCTATCGTAGTAGCCTAGCCACGCTAGCTCCTCCTAGCATCAGTAAATCTAATGTTCTATCGTAGTAGCCTAGCCACACTAGCTCCTCCTAGCATCAGTAAATCTAATGTTCTATAGTAGTAGCCTAGCCACGCTAGCTCCTCCTAGCATCAGTAAATCTAATGTTCTATCGTAGTAGCCTAGCCACGCTAGCTCCTCCTAGCATCAGTAAATCTAATGTTCTATAGTAGTAGCCTAGCCACGCTAGCTCCTCCTAGCATCAGTAAATCTAATGTTCTATCGTAGTAGTCTAGTTTCACTCAATGTAACTTTTGTCTAGATTTCCCTTAAACTGGTCGACCAATCACAGTGAAGTATAGAGTCAGAGGGCGGGCCTAACAAAGTGACACTGAGACGATTGGTAGAGAAACAAGTGTAAACAACCATAGAAGAAGAACAACAACAGGTGTAGATTTCCTTTTATCACAGATGAGTGAAGAATGTGAGAAAACGTCAACAATCTTTAAATTCTTGCTTCATGGTTTTTTAACAACAGAAGTGAAAATAACTGAGTAAAAGTACTTTATTACTGTACTTAAGTAGATTGTTTTGGTATCTGTACTTTACTGGAGTATTGATTTTTCTGGAAACTTAACTATTCCTCTCTACATTTTTATATAACTATTTGTACTTTATACTCTTTACATTTATATAAATATATGTACAGTACTTTTACTTTTACCAGAGTATTTTTTCACACCAGTATGTGTACTTGTACTGTAGTACAGAATGTCAGTTCTTTAACTCATTCATTTTCACACCATCCTAAAACAGACCTCTGCTGTTACCATAGTAACCAAGCAAACACATGACAGTTGATGGGGTACGAGGCCGTCGTTCAACCGTCACTAGTCGTTAAAATAAAAATAAACAATTGGTGAGAATGTAGCTTAGCTAACAATGACGCTATGATGCTAACAATGACGCTATGATGCTAACAATGACGCTATGATGCTAACAATGACGCTATGATGCTAACAATGACGCTATGATGCTAACGTGTCGACTCAGGTTTTGGTAAATGATTCTTTAATTTAGTTTTTCTTCACTCGACTTCACAAAAAAAGAGAAAACAAGGCACTTGGTCTCTTTTCCATCCACATGACATGGAGTTTTATTTTTTGTACAGGATGCAGCCCCCCCCCCCCCCCCCCCCAGAGTATAAAATAGTAGAATAAATGAAATAAAAAACCTAAATAATCCCATGTTGAGCCGTTGCTATAGTGACGTGATGCAGATCATCTCGTCCGTCAGGTCCTCGTCACCTCTCACGCTCACATACGCCTCCTCGTCGCTGTAGTCACGGACGCTACAGGAGCGAAGGAGCGCAGTGGCGGCGTCCGAGGAGACGTTCCCGCTTTCACCGCCCCCCCCACCGCTGCTGCTGTTACCCAGACTACCGTTCAACAGGTGACTAGCAGCGCTCTCCATCTCGTCGATAGTCATCTCACAGACGTCTGCGATTTCTTGTTTGGTCGCCGACACAAACTTGGGGTCCCTGGCGTATGTCCCCAAACCCTCCGAGATTAGAACCTGAGCAGAAGAAAAAAGTCATCACAACTGGAACCAGTCGATTTAAATGAAGCTGCATTTTCACTACAGCGGCGGCCATTTTAGAAGACATTTTTTTCATTAAATAACCATAGAATGAGTCCTTTAATAAAGTTAATATTAATAAATAAGCATAGAATGAGTCCTTTAATAAAGTTAATATTAATAAATAAACATAGAATGAGTCCTTTAATAAAGTTAATATTAATAAATAAGCATAGAATGAGTCCTTTAATAAAGTTAATATTAATAAATAAACATAGAATGAGTCCTTTAATAAAGTTAATATTAATAAATAAACATAGAATGAGTCCTTTAATAAAGTTAATATTAATAAATAAACATAGAATGAGTCCTTTAATAAAGTTAATATTAATAAATAAACATAGAATGAGTCCTTTAATAAAGTTAATATTAATAAATAAACATAGAATGAGTCCTTTAATAAAGTTAATATTAATAAATAAACATAGAATGAGTCCTTTAATAAAGTTAATATTAATAAATAAACATAGAATGAGTCCTTTAATAAAGTTAATATTAATAAATAAGCATAGAATGAGTCCTTTAATAAAGTTAATATTAATAAATAAGCATAGAATGAGTCCTTTAATAAAGTTAATATTAATAAATAAACATAGAATGAGTCCTTTAATAAAGTTAATATTAATAAATAAGCATAGAATGAGTCCTTTAATAAAGTTAATATTAATAAATAAACATAGAATGAGTCCTTTAATAAAGTTAATATTAATAAATAAGCATAGAATGAGTCCTTTAATAAAGTTAATATTAATAAATAAACATAGAATGAGTCCTTTAATAAAGTTAATATTAATAAATAAGCATAGAATGAGTCCTTTAATAAAGTTAATATTAATAAATAAACATAGAATGAGTCCTTTAATAAAGTTAATATTAATAAATAAACATAGAATGAGTCCTTTAATAAAGTTAATATTAATAAATAAACATAGAATGAGTCCTTTAATAAAGTTAATATTAATAAATAAACATAGAATGAGTCCTTTAATAAAGTTAATATTAATAAATAAACATAGAATGAGTCCTTTAATAAAGTTAATATTAATAAATAAACATAGAATGAGTCCTTTAATAAAGTTAATATTAATAAATAAACATAGAATGAGTCCTTTAATAAAGTTAATATTAATAAATAAACATAGAATGAGTCCTTTAATAAAGTTAATATTAATAAATAAACATAGAATGAGTCCTTTAATAAAGTTAATATTAATAAATAACCATAGAATGAGTCCTTTAATAAAGTTAATATTAATAAATAAGCATAGAATGAGTCCTTTAATAAAGTTAATATTAATAAATAACCATAGAATGAGTCCTTTAATAAAGTTAATATTAATAAATAACCATAGAATGAGTCCTTTAATAAAGTTAATATTAATAAATAAGGTACTTTACTCACAGCCTCCACCAGACTGTTAGCACTGCCTCTCTTTTGCAGACAGTGTGAACAACTCTCTGCAGGAAGTTGCAGACGTGACGGTGAATGTCTTGGACTGGCAGGACTGTCCAGTTTGTCTGTGTACCATGAACTCCTCTTCATGGCTCCAGGTAAACTGCCCACGCTGCCTGGACTGCGCCAGTCCACCTGATGGATGAATACAAATATAGACTGTTACTGTCCTCAAAGTTAAAGTCAGTAACTGCACACAAGTGATAAAATAACCTAATGTTGTTGTTGTTCAGTCCCAGTAGTCGTAGATAATTGGACATGAGCCAGTTATTGTTACTGTATATTAACTATTAATAACATAATAATTATATAATATTAACTAGTTTTACAAAAACACAGTGTGAAAAGTACAGAAAGTAGAATCAGTTCTGGTCCAACACTAGACTAGCACTAGGCCAACACTAGATCAACACAAGACCAACACTAGACCAACACTAGGCCAACACTTGGCCAACACTAGACCAACCCTACACCAACACTAGGCCAACAATAAGCCAACACTAGGCCAACACGAGTCCGACACTAGATCGACACTAGGCCAAAACTAGGCCAACACTAGACCAACACCCCTCCTTCCTTTTAGTGTAATTGTAAATGATCATGTGTAAACATAGTGTCCTACATGTGATGGAGTACGTACTGAGTGTCCATGAATAATCAGTGTCAATGTTAACTTTAATGATTTATTTACTGTATTTTCACACTATAAGGTGAACTGGATTATAAGGAGCATTAAGTGAAGATAAACACTAACAATAACTATAAACATTGTTGAGTTGGAACAGAACAAAACACTCTGATTCTGATAAATTAAACTTTAAAAAAGTTTAAATTCCCAGTCACTAAACATATTAGTTTCAGTGTCAGTAAATTAAAGTATTTTCAGTTCACCTTATACACTATCTTAATATAAATATAATATTAATATAGAATTCTGTGGAACTTGGCGCCACCTGGTGCCCTTGGCGACCGCCTAGTCTGACTATGACTAACACTGATGGATGGTCTGGTGTCAGTGACCTGACCACAGTTATATTAGAACTCTCAGAATCTGACCTGTATTAGTGGTGTGTAGCTCGGCAAGGAGTCACGATTAATGGGGGAGGCAGGGGGTGTGGCCCACGAATGCAGCGACCGTGTTGGAGACAAGTGGTGAATTCTCGAAGCATCGAAACCGGCCACCGCCATCACCTGAGGTCAGAGGTCATAACACGGAAAGGTTATTTCTGACAGCGCCCCTCACAAATATTATGTGGTTTTTAATTTGTGTCAACATGTTGAAAGAATAATAATAATAAATGATAAAAAAAATCACTTGAATGAAAAATATAAAACTGTAGTAAAAACAATGATCAGATGGTGTCAAATATTTCCTTCACATTTTTCCTTTATTATGACTTAAGTCTTTTTATTTTCGCTCACTCACTTGTTGTTTGTGGTTTTGACACAAACGTAAGTGGTGGGGGCGGTCCTTCCTTTAATGAATTACTATTGGTTTATTTATGATTGACGGACAGCTGAGTGAGTGTATGAAGCGGCTCTGGACACCACAGCTACTCTGCTTCTGATTGGGTACGCTTAAAAAATGACTTACAGAAAGAAAAGCATTTCTTAAATAAAGCCTTGACCTTTGACCTACATTCATCAAAAATGTATTCATCTATTCTGGAAAATATCACACACACATATGTGAAAAAACATGGAAATTGGTCCAATAGGTGTTATGTAAAGATGCTGACAGACAGACAATCAGTCAGTCAGACAGACAGATAGTCAGACAGACAACCAGTCAGTCAGTCAGTCAGACAAATAGTCAGACAGATGGTCAGAAAGACAGTCAGACAGAAAGATAGTCAGACAAACAGACAGACAGACAGTCAGACAGACAAGCAGT
>CM035789.1:50766285-50783785 GCA_020466265.1 Siphamia tubifer | reverse complement strand
CTTTCAGGAATTAGAAATAATGGGTCAAGGAAGAAATTAAGCTGAGCTCTAAAGGTCAAAGGTCAAGGTGACACTGAAGGTCAACAGACAATATCTTGTGCTTCATATTTAACATTAGATCTAACATGTGACATTTGGTCGTTGTGCGACGTCACATAAGGCCAAACAGAATAATATATGTGGTTCCCATCACATGGAAAAATTAGGTAGGTAGGTGGGTCATCCATATTTTATTTTATTTACAATTTTATATACCCGTCTTCTAAAAAGAAGCTCCAAAAATTCAGATGTAATAATAAATAAATATAATTAGACCCGCGATCACCCACGTCCGAACCGAACCGAACCCGTATCCGACACAGCACAACATTTTTCACCCGTTTCGTGAAAATCTGCGGTTCACCCACGGGTCACCCACGGGTTCCCCGAACCCGTGCAGGACTCTGGTGTGAAGTGAGTGGGAAATTAACAGACGATGTACTCTGATTCATCAAGAGGCCAACAGCCAATCAAAACTGGCGCAGCAATCACATGCATTGAGGGTTGTTTTGATGGACATGGACACCATGTATATGGTCGTCGTTTGTCGCTAGTCATAAATCACGGTGGTCAGACAGGTGACAGATGTTGGTAAACATGAATACGGACTAAATACGGAGAAATAAATTCTCTCATCATCAGTTATTGGGAATTTCGAAGATAAGAGTCGGCAGTCGACCGCTTCATTATATTTAATTTATTTTGACAAACTGATAAAATGTTTACATAGTCGACATTTTCGTCGTAAAAAAAATTGGGTCGGTCAGGTGACCGGAACCACACGTATTATTTTGTTTGGCCTAACGTCACAGTGACGTCATACGTGGTCGAATATTGAAATGGACATATGTGAAAAACAGGAGCCAGGATTTCTGGGAATGTTTTTAAACCCTCTAAGGGATTGTTAATGATCCATAAAATAAATAGTGAACACAGAACACTAGTTTATAAAGAAGTTCTGAACATCCAGATCCAAACCTTGGCAGATTTAATGTGTTAGCGTTAGCGTTAGCACAGACTGGTGCTGCTTCACTGAGGTCTGAACTCTACCACTGATCTAGTTTAATGTGTTAGCGTTAGCATTAGTGTTAGCGTTAGCACAGACTGGTGCTATTTTAATGATGTTTGTACAAAAGTAGCCTTTTCATTTTTCTACAGTGATAAAAGTATAAATGAATTTCAATAACACACAAATGTGTGATTAAACTGATTAATTGCGAGTTAACTATTGCATTATGCGATTAATTGTGATTAAATATTTGAATTGATTGACAGCACTTGCCAACAGTAATTATATCATTATCTTCAACTGTTTTGAAGTGACAGCATTTTGAATTTTCTCCCTTTTTAAACCAGAGAAAGTTTTTACAATTTTAACCCTTGTGTTTTCTTCTGTACAAGGCGCTCAGGCTGTGTCCTATGAACGGGTCTTAAAGACCCACATTCCAAAGTTCAGTTCAGGGTTAAAAAAGGCAAAAGTCATTTAAGGTGATTGACAGTTTTACATGAAATAAAAGCAGACAAAGTCATTTATTAAAAAACTCCATAAACTAATAAAAAGTAACTTCAGTTATTTCCAAGCATGAAAACATGATACAAACCAAACACTGACATTGTGACTCACCCTGAGGTGACGGTAAAAACCATCTCCTGGGTGAACGTCTGACATCCTGGTAGATGGGCTGTTGATCGTCGTCATAGTAACTGTCAGACTGCTGGTTGCCCCTGGAAACATCAGCGTCTCCGTCTGAATAAAGACGTTCTTTGCTGGACAACCTGTAAAGGTGAAACATTTAGCACCTGATCGACCTCACGCCCTTTAACCCTTTGTTAAATATTATATATAATATATATATATATATATATATATATATATATATATATATATATATATATATATATATATATATATATATATATATATATATATATATATATATATATATATATATATATATATATATATATATATATATATATATATATATATATATATATATATATATATATATATTTAATCTACATTTAACCCTTTGACACCAAACTTCTGGGTCAGTCTCCTCCTTTTGTCAAAAACATGTAATGCACAAAAACACCACTGGGTGGCACTGTCAATGATATGTTCAGCTTATGCTAGTATACCACCGAGGAAGAAGATAGTAACCATGACAACACCTCTGCTAGGATCTTTTGTTTTAGACAGAATTGCAGGAAAGTTCCTTTTTTCATGTTAACTTTTATAGAGTTTATTTTACATAAATAATCCTCATCATGTTTTAGAAATACTTTGGTATTCATGTAATAATTCTTTGAAAATATGTTGAATCAAACAGTAGAGATGATAGTCATTACATGCTAATGCTAATGCTAATGCTAATGCTAATGACACAAACACAAAGAGTTAAAACATCTAATTTGAACCAAGTCACAAATTATGTTGGTAAGATTAGTGAAGGAATAATGTTTGAGTTTTAATACTTTAGTTAGGGTTAGGGTCAGTAAAATCAATAATGTTTTATGTTATAATAGTCCCCGTGAGGTGGAAAAAAAAACAAATAAATTTTTTATTGTGATTTTAAAAGTGTGACCAACAAAGGGTTCAGGTGTTTACATCATGGCTTTTAAAACTTTGATTTGAATTAGACTAAGACAATAATTCAAATTTCTCCTGGTGCATGTAAACACACTGAGGATCCTCTGGGCGTCGCTCTACCTGTCTGTCCTCAGCAGGATGTCGTCCTCGTCCTCCCCACTGAAGTATTCTCCTGAACGCCGCTCCTCGTCACTGTCCCGCTCTCCTGGATCCTCTTGTCGGATCGTAGGATAGAGTCCACCGCTGGTTTCTGACCTGCCATCGTACAAATGAATCCTATTTAAACTTAAATACATACAAATGAAATATTGAGTGTTGTTCCATGTGTGGAGATGCTGCGTGTCCTTCTGTCCACGTACCTAATGTAGGCTTCATAGTAGCGTGTCCTGCTACAGAAGTGTCATCAACCACCATAGAAGAAGAAATGCAATGACAGAAGATAAAAGACAAATGGAAATATTAGTTTTGTAAAGATGATACAGATACTGAGGACAGACAGACAGGCAGACAGACAGACAGACAGGCAGACAGACAGGCAGACAGACAGACAGGCAGACAGACAGACAGACAGACAGACAGACAGACAGGCAGACAGACAGACAGACAGACAGATAGACAGACAGGCAGACAGACAGACAGGCAGACAGACAGACAGACAGACAGACAGGCAGACAGACAGGCAGACAGACAGGCAGACAGACAGACGTCTTGTAACCACAGATACACTGCTCTACAGTTCGGGTTAGGGACATTAAATGTGTTAAATCTAATCTAATCTGATCTGAATAAAATGAATGATGAAACTAATGACTTTTGATCAGTTAATGTTTTTAATAAATATGATGGTTTATCTACACGTAGACAATGGATGAATAAATATTCTACTGGAAAGACAATGGATCAGAATAAAAAACATCATTTCAGAGGGGGTGACAAAACAAGCCTTTGGTCACATGGTTTTATCTGAAAATATGATTTTTGGTCAAATCTTATTTATATAAATGTAATATTATCGTTCTAATCTAATGTCTGCCGTTAGCTTATTTACAAAACACTAATGTGTATAAGACACGTCCAGAGTAAGACTGTTAGAGCTAGTGATGAAGAGACAGAAGACGAAGACGAAGACCACCCACCAATCAAGAATGTAAATTCCTCAGACATGTAAATCATGCCCCCCCCCTCCCTCGAATAAAAAGGTTGACAGGTAGAACAGACTCAGAGTCATTGTGGACCAGTGTAACTTCTGGTTCTGCTCTCCTCACTATTTTTATCTTCAAACACATTCTCTGTGTTTTTATTAAACCTAACAATAATAATTAATCATTTTATTTTTAGTAAATATATTGTCCACTGGAGAAAAATGTTAACACCATGTTACCATGGTAACGTGTTAAAGTGAACTAAAAAAGTCGATAGGATCCATAGGTATCATTTCCAAATGTTTACATTGTTCTCCAGTGGACGATATATTTACTAACAATAAAATGATAAACAATGTGATTTTACCCAAAAATCCTATTTTCAGATAAAACCATGTGACCAGAGGGTTAAATGTTTGTGTTTCTGTAGTGATGCACTTTGTCCTAAAGTTCATCTGTACGAATGTTGATGCTTTAATCATTTGTGTAACGATTCTTCCAAATATTTGGATCATGGCAGGAATGGTGATGTTGACATTAGTGGGGACATCATTTGACAACAATAAATAAATAAATAAATAAATAAATAAATAAATAAGAACGCGACTAAAAGAATTATTGTCTCATTTTGTTTTTATCAAGAAATATTAAGACATTTTATGACTGTTTTTTTTTTAAATTTCTAATCCACATTTAGTCTGTTTTTATTGTTCATCTATAACTACATTATATATTTAATTATAGTTATCGTTACTAGACCCACATTTACGTCTAGTTTGGTTTATGTCACATGATAAAGGTTCATTAATGATAATATTTAGTCACTATAAGACACACTGTCAATGAATGGATTATTTTATAGATTGTTCATATATAAGGTGAAGTGGATTATAAAGAACATTAAGTCAAGTCAACATTATTAGATAAAAAGTACAAATAATCAATCATTAAACACAACCAGAGTTAATCCATATATAAGTTTCACTGTGGTTTATGTAGTAAATTAAAGTCTTTTCAGTGTCACCTTATAGTCCAGAAAATACAGGAACCTTTAGTTTCCTAAATGTCATTTCTTATTTAAATATTAGTGTGGACATGTCCGTCCAGATGTCATTTTACGTCCATGAACAGACGTACGGGGCGGCACAGTGGTGCAGTGGTTAGCGCGGTGGTGCGGTGGTTAGCGCGGTGGTGCGGTGGTTAGCGCGGTGGTGCGGTGGTTAGCGCGGTGGTGCGGTGGTTAGCGCGGTGGTGCAGTGGTTAGCGCGGTGGTGCAGTGGTTAGCACGGTGGTGCAGTGGTTAGCACGGTGGTGCAGTGGTTAGCACGGTGGTGCAGTGGTTAGCACGGTGGTGCAGTGGTTAGCACGGTGGTGCAGTGGTTAGCACGGCGGTGCAGTGGTTAGCACTCGTGCCTCACAGCAAGAAGGACCCTGGTTCGAATCCCGTACCAGACCTTTCTGTGTGGAGTTTGCATGTCCTCCCCGTGTCCGCGTGGGTTTTTGCCGGGCACTCCGGTTTCCTCCCACCATCCAAACACATGCACTGATAGGTTAATTGGTTAATCTAAAATTGTCCATAGGTGTGAATGTGACAGTGATTGTTTGTCTATATATGTTCAGCCCTGCGATGAACTGGCGTCTCATACAGGGTGTACCCCGCCTTCACCCATTGTAGCTGGATTAGGCCCCCAGTGACCCCCGCGACCCTAGTGAGGATAAAGCGGGTTCAGATGATGAATGAATGAACAGACGTACCTGGTGGACTGGGACTTCCACGGCTTGTCCAGTATTTTTTTGTAGGTCGGAGCAGGTGAGGTGTTCTTGGTCGAGGACGGCCGCTCTCGCCGTGACAAAAACTTCTGATGCCTCCCGTTGGTGATGGACAGAAGTGAGGGCACGTTGGCGTTGTTGAGGTTGGCATTGGAGGGAATAGGTGAGGGGTGGCAGGTGGGGTTACACTGAGGGTAACAATGATGGTTGGACTGGATGGACCAACAGATCCAGTCCTGCCCTCTGTCCTGGCTGAGTTTCCTGATGTTTGGGGTGGAGTCCATGACGGAGGCAGAACAGGAAAAGGGCAGGATCTGAAGGGGCCGTTGGGTGACGGTGGTGGGCTGGGACGAACCTCGCTGATCACTGGTCACGTGGTTGACATGGTTTCCAAAGAGGCCACCGTTCCGCTGCAGAGACACAGCCGTGCATGTGACAGTAAGACTCACACGTGTCACATTATTAAGTCATTGGTTTAGCTTTAGAACACTGGTGACACATGTGTTTATGTTCTGTCGTTATAGTAACAGGTGTGTCGTGACCAACAAGGTTAGGTTTGATTCCAACATCTAAATATCCATACTCTACCCCCTACCCTATTCTGCCCTGCCCTGCCCTATCCTATCCTACCCTATTCTACCCTATCCTAAGGCACCTAAATCTCTTTTCATGAGTGATCCATTATTCATTCACTCCCACATGCTTCCTCTGGTGGTGGTATATGTATCCACAGTTGTCCTGGGACAGACTGACAGACATTTCACTCCTACAATCCCTCCCACCACCAGCAAACATTCATACACCAGTGTGAGTGACACTGGAGGCCCCTCCCACCACCAGCAAACATTCATACATCCTGGAGGCAGGAGGGTGACGTGTCTTTGCGCAAGGACACAACTGACTGACTAGGACAGAGTAGGACTTGAACCACAAACCCATCGGTTAATGGACGACCCAGTCTAGCAACTGAGCCATGGCCCCGCCCCAAGTACAACATTAACTGACCCTTCAAAAAGTAACAATTTTAAAGCATGAAATTTACTCTGTAGATTTCTTCATCTTCGTCTTCCTCGCAGTTACCGTCCACCAGTCCGTCCTCCTGCAGGTCACATGATATGGCTCGACGGATCTCCGGTCCAATGTCATGCAGCGTGCGCAGTCCGGCCTGTAAAGGAGGTAACACAACAGACACAGGAAGTAGACCTTTCCTACTTTAGTTTTAGTTTTTAATATATAAAAATAAATAAACGTACGAGTACAGTTAAGGTTTGTTTGTTTTATAACCATTTATTTTACAGCTAGAACCTTTATTACAGCTTTTTTTATAGGTTCATATTTGTTTGAATCAATATAAAGTCATGCAGAGAACAATGACTGCATTATTGATGATGAAGATGATGAAGATGATGAAGATAATATGATTAGACAGTAGCAGAAGTTTGGTTAACCTGGCTCCTCTGTTTTTTGGGATGTTATTATTTTAGATTGGCCCCATCTCTCATCATTGTGAAAACACATTTGTGGTGACTGTGACCTTTGACCTGCGTTCAACAAAATTTAATGGGATCTGATCTGGACCACCTCAAAGACCATACCCTCATGTCCCCTTTAGGGGGCGGGAATCTGTGCATCACTGGTTCTTTCATTTTTCAACTGCCAATCAAAAACCAAAAAATAAAACACAGAAATGTTTTCATATTTTTTCATATTTCCATTTTAGTATCAGATCAAAAATACCAAATATAAAAATGGAACACTGGACTGAATTCGATTTTTATATTCATAGATATGTTTATATTTGTTTGTATTTACGTGACCTGGAAGTTCCTATCTGAAGTGATGCACACAGACCATCCAGGTCACGAAAGTCTAATAATATATGTGTGTGTGTGTGTGTGTGTGTGTGTGTGTGTGTGTGTGTGTCCGTCCATCATTAAAGCAGTGGTTCAGTCACAGCAGTGTTTTTAACTTTAGCCTCAAATACCTTATATGGGTCAAAATGATTTAAAGTTTATTGATAAAGTCCCAGTAAAATGTCTCCTGAACACTTCTAACTATGAGTGTTTGTTAAATTCCTAGCGTAACTTCTTCAAATCATGTCTTTTTAGGAAGAACAACAACTGACTCTGACAGTAATTAAGTCTAAAACTAAGACAAATCGACTCCAAACACGACTTTCCTTGGCGCTGGCGTTAGGTATTTCCCCGTCATGTTTGGTACCGTTGGAAAGATGGGGATTCCCTCTAGACAACCCTTAAATAGAAATCTACAGAATTATAGATTTGAACCAATGGGAGGCCTCAGAACAAAGCCTTCTACACTAAACTAAAGCCCTTGTTGCTATGGCGATGTTGAAAAACAGCCTCTGATTGGTTGAATTAGTGTCACACAAACATTTTAATAAACTTTAGATAAATATAAAATATGAATTTATGAAATTTGGCCAAAGTGACTGGTTTAGTGCTGGAGGGTCACATATATCAAAATCAAATTCAGTCCAGTGGTCGGTTTTTCCATTTCATATTTTTGATCTGAGCCTAAAATGGAAATATAAAAAAACAAGCATCGATTAAGATTAAGAAAATTTGTTTGTTTTTGATTGGCAGTTGAAAAACGAAAAAGCCAATGATGCACATATTGACAAGGTTAAAGGTTTGTGGATGTTAGAGTGTGTGATGTTTGGGTGAACTCACCTGGAGAACCATGGTGGTGTTCAGTCTCTCCCAGGAACGCCTCCCCACCAAACCTTGCTCTTTGCGCCTCTTGAACTTCCTGAAGTAGTCCTGTATCAGGAAGGTGGCATAGAACTTCCCCACTGTTACCTCGTCATCTGAGTGAACAACCACACACACCAACACCTGCTACGTCAGCACCTGAAAACCTGGACTGAACATCTGAACACCTGGACACAACACATGAACACTTGGACACAACATCTGAACACCTGGGCAGAGCAGCTGAACACCTGGAATGAACACCTGAACACCTGGACAGAACATCTGAACACCGGAACTGAACACCTGGACTCTTGGACTGAACACCTGGACTGAACACTTGAACACCGGGACACAACACCTGAACACCTGGACTGAACAACTGAACGCCCGGACACAACACCTGAACACCTGGACTGAACACCAGAACGCCTGGACTGAACATCTGAACACCTGGACAGAACATCTGAAAACCTGGACTTGAACACCTGAACTGAACACCTGGACTGAACACTTGAATACCTGGACAGAAAACTTGAACACCTGGACAAAACACCTGAACACCTGACAGAACATTTGAACACCTGAACACCTGGACTGAACATCTGAGCACCTGGACAGAACACTTGAACGGCTGGACTGAACACTTGAACACCTGGACAGAACATCTGAACACCTGAACACAACACCTGGACAAAACATCTGAACACCTGGGCAGAACACCTGGACAGAACAGCTGAAAACCTGGACTGAACACCTGAACACCTGGACAGAACATCTGAACACCGGAACTGAACACCTGGACTCTTGGACTGAACACCTGGACTGGACACTTGAACACCTGGACACAACACCTGAACACCTGGACTGAACAACTGAACGCCCGGACACAACACCTGAACACCTGGACTGAACACCAGAATGCCTGGACTGAACATCTGAACACCTGGACAGAACATCTGAAAACCTGGACTTGAACTCCTGAACTGAAAACCTGGACTGAACACTTGAATACCTGGACAGAAAACTTGAACACCTGGACAAAACACCTGAACACCTGACAGAACATTTGAACACCTGAACACCTGGACTGAACATCTGAGCACCTGGACAGAACACTTGAACGGCTGGACTGAACACTTGAACACCTGGACAGAACATCTGAACACCTGAACACAACACCTGGACAAAACATCTGAACACCTGGGCAGAACACCTGGACAGAACAGCTGAAAACCTGGACTGAACACCTGAACACCTGGACAGAACATCTGAACACCTGAACTGAACACCTGGACTGAATACTTGAACACCTGGACAGAACTCTTGAACACCTGGACACAACACCTGAACATCTGGACTGAACACCTGAACACCTGGACACAACACCTGAACACCTGGACTGAACATCTGAACACCTGGACTGAACACTTGAACACCTGGACAGAACATCTGAAAACCTGAACACAATACCTGAACACCTGGACTGAACACCTGAATACCTGGCCAGAACACTTGAACACCTGAACAGAACATCTGAACACCTAGACTGAACACCCAAACACCTGGACTGAACACTTGAACACCTGAACAGAACATCTGAAACCCTGAACACAACACCTGAACACCTGGACAGAACAGATGAACACCTGGACTGAACATTTAAACACCTGGACAAAACATCTGAACACCTGAGCAGAACACCTGGACAGAACAGCTGAAAACCTGGACTGAACACCTGAACACCTAGACAGAATATCTGAACACCTGGACAGAACTCTAGAACACCTGGACACAACACCTGGACATCTGAACACAACACCTGAACACCTGGACTGAACACCTGAACACCTGGACTGAACACTTGAACACCTGGACAGAACATCTGAAAACCTGAACACAACACCTGAACACCTGGACTGAACACCTGAATACTTGGCCAGCACACTTGAATGCCTGAACAGAACATCTGAACACCTAGACTGAACACCCAAACACCTGGACTGAACACTTGAACACCTGAACAGAACATCTGAACACCTGGACTGTCCACCCAAACACCTGGACTGAACACTTGAAAACCTGGACACAACACTTGAACACCTGGACACAACACCTGAACACCTGCACTGAACACCTGGACAGAACATCTGAACACCTGGACTGAAAACCTGAACACCTGAAAAACCTGTACAGAACATCTGAACACCTGGACTGAACACCTGAAAACCTGGACTGAACACTTGAATACCTGGACAGAACATCTGAACATCTGAACACCTGAACACAACACTTCAACACCTGGACAGAACATCTGAATACAACACCTGAATACCTGGACTGAACACCTGAATACCTTGACAGAACACTTGAACACCTGGACAGAACATCTGAACACCTGGACAGAACATCTGAACACCTGAACACAACACCTCGACAGAACATCTGAACACCTGGGCAGAACAAATGCATTGTGAGAGTTGCATCAGCAGAGACGACACGGCGTTGCATCCGGTAGGTGTATTTTTTTTCCCCTCTTTAACTCCACTAGCCTAGCTTCCCTTAGCATGGCTGGTTCTTCTTCTTCCCGTATTTTCTGCTCAGTGTGTTGTATGTACAGTGAGTCCCTGCCTCCTTTACTGAGGATAGAAGTAGCTGTTGGAAGTGTAGGCCAGGGTTTCTGACTTAGAAGCACGGCTCTGCAGCGTGGAGGCTAATGATAGGCCTAGCTATAGCGAGGTAGCTGCAGGGACCGCAGGCTGTGCTAATAGCCATAGGAATGCTAGCGTGGCTAGCCCCCCAGCCAGTCCTGTGCAGCCGGGAGAGTCGAGGGATCGGTTTGTGACAGTACGGGGGAAGCGTGGTGCTGAACGCACAAATGTAGCGCACCAAGAACTTCACGTCTGTAGCAGACCCCATGGCAGAACACCGGCCAAACCAGACACTCTCTTCATTGGCAGTTCTATCCTTAGAGACGTGAAGCACCCAGCGGTGTCTGTCAGGTGTTCTCCAGGGGCCAGAGTCGGTGACATCGAAGGAAATCTTAGGCTTTTACAGCAGAGCACGGCTAGCTTCCACCGCATCGTGATCCACGCTGGTGGTAACGATGTCCGACGGAAACAATCAGAGGTTCTTAAACTGAACGTAGCATCGATGTGTAAACTTGCTAAATCGATGTGTAACACCGTAGTGTTCTCTGGACCCCTGCCCAATTTGTCCAGTGATGAGATGTCCTCTAGGTTGTCATCATTTAACCGCTGGTTGTCTAGATGGTGCTCAGAAAACGATGTTGTTTTTATAGATAATTGGCGTACATTCTGGGGAAAGCCTGGGCTCATTCGCAGAGATAGCATACATCCCACTGGGGAAGGTGCTTCTCTCTTAGCACAAAATGTGGCTGCTAAATTTAACCTGTCAATATGACAATTCAGAGTGTGGGCCCAGGCGCAGAGTCGTAGAGTAAAACACTTCTCTGTGCATCCACTTTACTCTGAGCTGTCACAAACCCAGCATGTAGTAAGTAATAGAAAAACTGTGTCTATCCCCTGTGTAGTTAATAATAAACACTGTGTAGTTAATAATAAACACTGTGTAGTTAATAATAAACACTGTGTAGTTAATAATAAACACGGTGTAGTTAATAATAAACACTGTGTAGTTAATAATAAACACTGTGTAGTTAATAATAAACACTGTGTAGTTAATAATAAACACCCACTTCAAATGATTATCGCCTTGACGTGGTGGAGTGGCTTGCGTGCTCCTTTGATCCTGCGAGCTATGCTGGCCGGAGTTCACTCTCCTGGCAGGTCCAACCAAGCCAGACAGGTCAACGGGTAGGAGCCAGACGAAAGATAATCAATCTTAGAGGAGACAACCTCGATGATAAAAATCAACCCTGACCAAGGGTCATTGGTAAAAACATCGGAAAGCGGGATGTTGGATGAATGAGTCAAGCAGTAACTGATAAACCTGTACCTGGTCGCGCTATTCACTGTGGTTAAGCACTGTAGCGACAAACTGCTACCCTGGTTAAGCACACCCACCCAGCTGAGTCTGGACACCGCTTACGCTCGTTTGGAGTGGCGAACGCGAGCGTACAACAGCCACGAAAGCAAAACATGACACGACACGAGATAAGACAATCATCCCGCATCGCTCGTCGCGCGGCCAAACAAGGAGCGCGTCCTGCTAATGTAACTCAGGTTGCAGTCGAAAAATCAGCTACTGAGGTACACAAATCAACCAAGACAACCAAAGAAGCCACCACGCCCCTATTAAAAGGAAGGAATGAGAGGACCCTAGGTACCCTAAACGTTCAAACACTTAACAAAGAGGGCAAAATACCTGAACTTATCGCGTGTGCTGAGTCCACGAAGCACGAAATCATCTGTCTACAAGAGCACAGGTTCATCCACGAAGATCTAGTCTCAAAGGAACAGACGCACGGAAAATGGAAACTGATCACATGCTCAGCCTGGAAAAATTCAGCAAATGCGTCCACAGGAGGCATAGGTATGCTCCTCAGCTCCAGTGCATACAATGCACTAGGCAGCGTAGAGAAGATTTCCCCACGGATTATGGTAGCCACCTTTACTGGAAATCCTCAGACAACAGTTATTTGCTGCTACAGCCCCACCAACGTATCAGATGTAACCGAAGTCGAGAAGTTCTACACTGACTTATCATCAGTCACAAGGCAGCTACCAAAGCATAACATCCTTATCATAGGCGGAGACTTCAACACACACCTAGGTCAACATGATGGATTCAAACATGCATACCATCCCACCACCAACAGAAATGGTGTAATGCTGAAGGACTTCCTCTCGGAAAACAAACTACTCTGCCTCAATACAAAGTTCCAAAGACGACCAGGACAACTGTGGACACACGACTCACCAAATGGCACAAAGGCTCAACTGGATTATATCATAATCAACAAAAAATGGCAAAACAGCGCCAAAAACTGTCGAGCCTTCAACTCTTTCATCACTGTCGGTTCCGACCACCGGATAGTCACTGCAAAGGTTCGCCTAACTCTCAGAGCCAACAAAAAGAAATCAGCCAGCACAACCAGACATGATTGGACCTACCTGAAACATGACAATGAAATTTCCAAACAATTCTTTGTCAGCCTCAAAAACAGGTATGCAGCACTACAGGACGATGGAACACAAGAATCTGCAACAGTTAGATACAAGAAATTCATTTCTGCCTGCTCAGCAACAGCAAATGAATGCATTCCTCCCAAGGTAAAGTCAAAGAAAAGAAACAACTGGGAGTCTGAAGAGATTGGGAGAATGCGGAAAGAGGTTCAAGAAGCAGCCAAAACAAACAGTGCCAATCCAAGCAATGAAAATAAGACAAAACTCAAAGAAGCCCAAGCTAAACTCAACGCCACCTATGAGAAAGAACAAGCTGAATTTCTTCAAAATAAGATCGACGACATCGAGAAAGCAGCCAGCAACAAGAAGTCAGCCGTTGCATGGAAAACAGTGAATGAAATCAGTGGAAGAAAGAGTGCCAACACTGCAAAACTGAAAGCTTCTAGCGAAGAAGAAAGACTTAAACTCTGGAAAAAACACTTCGAAGACCTCCTTGGAACTGCACCTAAGATCAAAGACACTCCAATAACACCGGTGGTATCGACCCTACTCAACATCAAAACTGGACGGTTTGAAATGAAAGAACTTATCAAAGCCCAAAAACAAGTACAATATGGAAAATCTTGTGGTCTTGATGACATTCCACCGGAAGTCTGGAAGAATGAAGAAATAAGAGAGATCCTCCTCGGTTTCACAAATGACGTCTATGAACAAAGAGAGATCGAATCATGGGTCGACGGCTGCCTACTTCCCTTCCCCAAGAAAGGAGACCTAGGTTACACAGCTAACTACCGCGGCATCACCCTGACTGCAATCGCAGCCAAGATCTACAACCTGATGCTACTCAATAGAATTAGACCAGCTATTGAGAAAGTGCTGAGGAAAAACCAAAACGGCTTCAGATTGGGAAGGTCGACCATCGGACAAATCCTCACCATCAGACACATCCTCGAGGAAGCAAAGAGGAAAAACCTTCCTCTCGTCATGCTCTTCATCGATTTCTCTAAAGCCTTCGATTCCATCCATCGGGGGAAAATGAAAGAGATTCTCCTCGCCTATGGTATTCCTGAAGAGACTGTAAATGCAATCATGATGCTCTACCGCAACACAAGATCAATGGTTAGATCTCCTGATGGCGACACAGACTTCTTTGACATCATCGCAGGAGTACTTCAAGGTGATACACTAGCACCCTATCTCTTCATCATTTGCCTCGATTACGTGCTCAAGAAAGCCCTAGATGAAAATCCAGAACTCGGTTTCACACTGAAACCCCAAAGAAGCCGCAGACACAAATCGGTTAACATCACAGACGTCGACTATGCTGACGATCTCGCAGTTCTGACAAACAACATCCAGGATGCAATGAAACTCCTACACAAAATCGAAGAAGCAGCTAGTGAGATAGGCCTCTACATCAACGCCAAGAAGACAGAATATATCATCATCAACATTGAAAATATCACCTTTGAAATACGCGACCTCAATGGCAACCTCCTTAAAGTTGTCGAAGACTTCAAATATCTTGGCAGTTACATCGCATCAACTAAAAGGGATATCGAGATAAGAATTGGAAAAGCCTGGGGAGTGCTAAACCAGCTTGACAAAATTTGGAAATCTAACCTACCAAAGAACCTGAAGAAAAACTTCTTCCGCGCAGCGGTTGAGTCAGTGCTTCTCTACGGCTCGACTGCCTGGACACTCACAACAAGCTTAGAAGACAAACTCGATGGCACATACACACGAATGCTTCGAGCAGCTCTGAATGTGTCCTGGAAAGAACACACGACGAACGAAGAACTATATGGCAACACACCACCTATAAGCCAAACCATCAGAACACAACGAATGAGATTCGCCGGCCACGTCTGGAGGAACAAGAATGAACTCGCTAGCGACGTCCTCCTCTGGACTCCAACTCACGGAAAACAAAAACCTGGACGACCTGAAAGATCATACATTGACCAACTGGCGGATGACACAGGATGTAATCCACAGGAGCTTGATAACGCCATGTCGAACAAAGAGGACTGGAGAAAGCGTGTCATGCAATGCCGACCTAGGTCGACCCGAAGAAGAGAAGAAGAAGAAGACTGTGTAGTTAATAATAAACACTGTGTAGTTAATAATAAACACTGTGTAGTTAATAATAAACACTGTGTAGTTAATAATAAACACTGTGTAGTTAATAATAAACACTGTGTAGTTAATAATAAACCTAATATTATTAAACCTATAGGAGTGAGATCAAATAATTTAATAAAAATAGTTTAAAGTAATAATCAGATTAAAAGAACACCTAACAATTTTATCCAATGTGGACTGATCAATATTAGGTCAATTTCTTCCAAATCTTTATTAATAAATGATCTAATCAGTGATCAATAGATTGATATTTTAGCTGTGACTCAAACCTGGCTTCAGCAGGATGAATATGTCCCATTAAATGAATCCAGGTGAACTATCACACAGCCAGAACCAGTGGTGGTGGTGGAGGAGTGGCAGTAATATCTCACTCCAGTTTAGGTCTTAGCCCTAAAATTAATCCTAAAATTAATCCCACTTACCACTCCTTTGAAAGTCTACTTTCATCCATTACTTTCCCCAACTGCAGAAACCAAAAACCAGTCCTTTTTGTCCTAGTTTATGTCCCTCCTGGTCCTTATTCACAGTTTGGATCTCATCAGTCTCTGACTTTCTATCCAGTGTAGTGTTGAACTGGGATAGGATTATAATAGTTGGTGATTTGAACATACATGTTGATAACAACACTGACTCTCTTAGTAATGCATTTAGTGACCTACTAGACGGATTAGGCTTTATCCAAAATGTTCATAAACCAGACTTTTTAATGAGCTTTCAGTTTATGCTTGAGGATATTTCTACCTCAGTGATTAAAACACAAATGAAAAGGATACTATGTGACCGTGCTGTCTCAAAGTATAAAGAGTTAATTCAGTCACTATTTGTGTCTATGTCATGTGATTATGTAAAGGACACATTTAGTCCCAGTATAAGTGATGAGTTAGTTGATAGTACCATGCTCACACTACAAACTACGTTAGATATAGTTGCCCCCCTCAAGTTAAAAACTACTAAGGTTAGATTAACCTCCCCATGGTACAACGCTGACACTCGCTCCATTAAACAAACAACACCTAAATTAGAGGCAATGGCGCCGATCCAATTCACAACATTCTTTCAATGGCTGTAAAAATATGTGACTAAAGTATAATCCATCTTTGCGTACAGCCAAAACTAGATATTACTCATCCATAATAGAAGAAAACCAGAATAATCCTAGATTCCTGTTCAGTACTGTAGCCAGACTGACAAACAGACACACCTCCGTGGAACCAGTTATTCCATCCACGCTCCATTCTGATGATTTCCTGCAGTTCTTTAACAATAAAATATCAACTATTAGAGACAAAATAGACACATTTCTCCCAAATATTAGATCAGAAAAAGCAGTGGTTTCAAACCTAGGCCTTTTTATAAATCCCTCTGTAACACTAAATAATTTCACCACTGTAGACCAAACTGATGTCATATCTATTATCATGTCTTCCAAATCATCACCTGCCTCTTAGATCCAATTACAACTAAACTCTTTAAACAGATTCTGCCCCTAATTATTAACACTGTCCTAAATATAATTAACACTTCATTAATTACTGGATATGTGCCACAGTCATTTAAATATGCTGTTATTAAACCAATTCTGAAAAAGCCTACCCTAGATCCTGACATTTTAGCCAATTATAGGCCTATATCCAATTTGTCCTTCCTGTCAAAGGTTTTAGAACGAGTAATAGTTAAACAGCTGTGCCAATTCCTGCAGGATAATAGTTTATTTGAACAGTTTCAGTCTGGCTTTCGTGCCCATCATAGCACTGAAACAGCGTTAGTTAAAGTTACTAATGACTTATTATTAGCCGCTGACATGGGATTAATATGGGTCCTGGTGTTATTAGACCTTAGTGCAGCCTTTGACACCATTGACCACAGTATCTTAGTGCACAGATTAGAATATGATATAGGTATTAGAGGAGCAGCCCTCTGCTGCTTTAAATCATATTTATCTAATCCATACCAATTTGTTAACGTTAATCAACAATCATCGCAGTCCTC
>CM035789.1:50743785-50761285 GCA_020466265.1 Siphamia tubifer | reverse complement strand
TGGAGGAACCACTTGATCCAGTAGCTTCATGCTGGTTCTTTTCCAGATCTTCTTGATCACTGCTCTCAGCTCCTCATTAGCTTGTTCCAGGTTTCCTTTAAAATGATAGAGTTGAAGGTTAATAATAAGATTTAGCCTCAGATCACTTTATTTGTCCCATCAATGGACAGTTCCATTAACAGTTTACATCAATCAATAATAACTCAATCAACAATAATAATATAAATAAAAGTAAAAAAAAATATAACACTACTACATCTATAAAATAAATGGAAGGTAAACGTCCACTTTAAACACAGTCAAATATTACATCCTAATAACAATAGAATATTTATTATTTTATTTAATTGTTCATTTGATGTGAACATAACAATTACATTGGACAAAACAGTTGCATTGTTTGTGTTTTAGCACAACTGCCCTTTTACTATTGCCTATCCTAGCCTAGCCTAGCCTAGCCTATCCTAGCCTAGCCTAGCCTAGCCTAGCCTAGCCTAGCCTAGCAGTGCTATCTCTATTCATTCCATGTATGGGTCCAGTGGTGCTTCATAGTCAGGGGAGGCGGGGCTAAATTAGGAATGACTAAACAAAATGGTGGATTATGGAGCTGAACGACTGTTAAACCTGGATAAATAACTGAACAAATATTGATCCACAATCATTGTGGTGTAAATGGCTCCGATTTAATGGATCTGTTCTACAAACAGATCCATTAGATCTACAGGAAATACAGGAAAATATGATCATTCTTAACTAAAAACAGCATTTGGTTTATTTCTTTATATAATCCTAGTATATATAATGTTAGTGTGTATTACTTTATATATTCCTAGTATATATAATGTTAGTGTGTATTACTTTATATATTCCTAGTATATATAATGTTAGTGTGTATTTCTTTATATATTCCTAGTATATATAATGTTAGTGTGTATTACTTTATATATTCCTAGTATATATAATGTTAGTGTGTATTTCTTTATATATTCCTAGTATATATAATGTTAGTGTGTATTACTTTATATATTCCTAGTATATATAATGTTAGTGTGTATTTCTTTATATATTCCTAGTATATATAATGTTAGTGTTTATTTATTTATATATTCCTAGTATATATAATGTTAGTGTGTATTACTTTATATATTCCTAGTATATATAATGTTAGTGTTTATTTATTTATATATTCCTAGTATATATAATGTTAGTGTGTATTACTTTATATATTCCTAGTATATATAATGCTAGTCTTGTGTGTTTATGTTTTCAGATTGTTTCTATATAAAAGTATTCTATACACTCTTCACAGTTCACATCATTCAAACATTAGAGGAAGTGTCGTGCACAGACTGGACTAAAAACCTTCATGTAAACACAGTTGTTTATATAGATGACAGACCTACAGCAGAACTACAAATGTCTAGTTGTTGTCATTTGTCACAATTGTTACAAGGACAGAATTAAACTGGATAGAATTTCATCTGGATCTGACCCATTCAAAGAAAAAAAAATCCATGTCTGTGGTTCCAGTGATCCAGTGTGTGGACTGGGATGTGAGGACGGTCAGGAATGTCCGTTTGTCTGTCCTTCACATTCTAACAACAATCTGGACCTTTAATAAAACTGTATGAACCAAACCTAGAATGAAGTACATATTGAAAATTAAAATAAAAATATGGTAGATATCCAAATAGGTGTTAAAGTGATGAACCTGCTAACAGATTAGCCTGCTAACAGATTAGCCTGCTAACAGATTAGCCTGCTAACAGATTAGCCTGTTAGCTTTGTCTAGTTAAGACAATAATGACTCCAGCCTCTTGTGTTATTAACACCACCTCTAGGTTAACTTACCCAGGCTTACCACTAAACCGACCCCCCCCCCCCCCCCCCCCCAAACCCCCCTGCCATACATGTGCAGTTCTGTGTCTAAACAGAACCATCCAGTTTATGCTAAAGCACTCAGGCTTCGTACGTAGGAACCTTCTGGACCTGACCATGACTTGGTCAAATCTTTAAGTTGAGTCACAGAAGTTTACGTCTATGTGTAAAACATGTTTGACACATGCTCACACATAACAGTCGGATGTGTCTAAACACTGGAGGTGTGAAGCTTTTCATCAGTCTACATAGAAGTTCTGTTCATGAGCGGCTGTGGCTCAGTTGATAGAGTGGGTCAGTTGGTAGAGTGGGTCAGGTGGTAGAGTGGGTCAGTTGGTCGAGTGGGTCAGTTGGTCGAGTGGGTCAGTTGGTAGAGTGGGTCAGTTGGTAGAGTGGGTCAGTTGATAGAGTGGCTCAGTTGGTCGAGTGGCTCAGTTGGTCGAGTGGGTCAGTTGGTAGAGTGAGTCAGTTGGTAGATTGGGTCAGTTGGTAGAGTGGGTCAGTTGGTCGAGTGGCTCAGTTGGTAGAGTGGGTCAGTTGGTAGAGTGGGTCAGTTGGTAGAGTGGGTCAGGTGGTCGAGTGGCTCAGTTGGTAGAGTGGGTCAGGTGGTAGAGTGGGTCAGGTGGTAGAGTGGGTCAGGTGGTAGAGTGGGTCAGTTGGTAGAGTGGGTCAGGTGGTCGAGTGGCTCAGTTGGTAGAGTGGGTCAGGTGGTAGAGTGGGTCAGGTGGTAGAGTGTGTCAGTTGATAGAGTGGGTCAGTTGGTAGAGTGGGTCAGTTGGTGGAGTGGGTCAGTTGGTAGAGTGGGTCAGTTGGTAGAGTGGGTCAGGTGGTAGAGTGGGTCAGTTGGTAGAGTGGCTCAGTTGGTAGAGTGGCTCAGTTGGTAGAGTGGGTCAGGTGGTAGAGTGGGTCAGGTGGTAGAGTGGGTCAGGTGGTAGAGTGGGTCAGTTGGTAGAGTGGGTCAGGTGGTCGAGTGGCTCAGTTGGTAGAGTGGATCAGGTGGTAGAGTGGGTCAGGTGGTAGAGTGGGTCAGTTGATAGAGTGGGTCAGTTGGTAGAGTGGGTCAGGTGGTCGAGTGGCTCAGTTGGTAGAGTGGGTCAGGTGGTCGAGTGGCTCAGTTGGTAGAGTGGGTCAGGTGGTAGAGTGGGTCAGGTGGTAGAGTGGCTCAGTTGGTAGAGTGGGTCAGGTGGTAGAGTGGGTCAGTTGGTAGAGTGGGTCAGTTGGTAGAGTGGGTCAGTTGGTAGAGTGGGTCAGGTGGTAGAGTGGGTCAGTTGGTAGAGTGGCTCAGTTGGTAGAGTGGCTCAGTTGGTAGAGTGGGTCAGGTGGTAGAGTGGGTCAGTTGGTAGAGTGGGTCAGGTGGTAGAGTGGGTCAGTTGATAGAGTGGGTCAGTTGGTAGAGTGGGTCAGGTGGTAGAGTGGGTCAGGTGGTAGAGTGGCTCAGTTGGTAGAGTGGGTCAGGTGGTAGAGTGGCTCAGTTGGTAGAGTGGGTCAGGTGGTAGAGTGGGTCAGTTGGTAGAGTGGGTCAGGTGGTAGAGTGGGTCAGTTGATAGAGTGGGTCAGTTGGTAGAGTGGGTCAGGTGGTAGAGTGGGTCAGGTGGTAGAGTGGGTCAGTTGATAGAGTGGGTCAGTTGGTAGAGTGGGTCAGGTGGTAGAGTGGGTCAGTTGGTAGAGTGGGTCAGGTGGTAGAGTGGGTCAGGTGGTAGAGTGGGTCAGTTGGTAGAGTGGGTCAGGTGGTAGAGTGGGTCAGTTGATAGAGTGGGTCAGTTGGTAGAGTGGGTCGCCAAATGAGCGCTGTCCGCATGTCGAAGTGTCCTTGGGCAAGACACTGAACCCAGCTTAGGCCCCCAGTAGGACTGACCTTTGACCTTAGAAACCTACTGGTGTATGAGTGTGTGTGAATGGGTGAATGTGAAGCTAATGTAAAGAACTTTGAACCATGAAGGTGGAACAGAACTATAGAAGTGAAGAACATTTATCATTCATTAAGTCCGTAAACATCAGACTATTTACTAGGAAACTTAGCCACATGGTTCATCCAGTAGGTGATGCTGACTTTAACTGTTTATTATCTCCACCAAGGAGGTTATGTTTTTGTTTGTCTGTTTGTTTGTCTGTTTGTTTACCTGTTTGTTTACCTGTTTGTTTGTCTGTTTGTTTGTCTGTTTGTTTGTCTGTTTGTTTACCTGTTTGAGAACTTATGGACGCATTTTGATGAAATTTTCAGTTTTATGTTGGAAATGTGAACAGGAAGAACTGATTTAATTTTTTGGGTGATCGGGGTGGAGGTGGGGGGGTCTACATTGGTGGAGGTCTACGCTCTCAGAGTGCTTTTCTAGTTTATTTATGGATCATTCTAGATCTAGAACAGACAGATGTACAGCTCATACTGTCGATCTACAGACAGTCCTGGCTGCACACGCATCCTAGCATCATTCTGTTTGTTTACAAACATGCTGTGTGTCAGTTAGGGGGTGCATGAGGCATGGTGCGTTCACGAACCGTGGGAATTTTAGGTATCCGGGTACAGGCGGTCAACACACTCAACAAACGGAGACACATTTACTGTTATTTTATTTTCATCATGTGATCAGGAAATACGCATTTATGAATATAATTTAATTTAAAAAAATTTGTTGTGGCTTGGGGGGGGCATCCATGTGGGCCTGGGGCAACCGCCCCCTCTGCTACTGCCTATAAACAAACTGCAGATTTTAATGTAAAAAAGTCAAATTACATGAAAATCTTTCTATTAATAAACCACCCTTGAACAAAAAAGCAGAATAAATATGAAGCAGCTGAAATATGTGAAGAGAAGTGAAAGTGTTTTTATTAATATTCTGCATGTTATTAACAGTTTACTTTATTTGAAATGGAAATGTTGTTATTATTAACATTATAATAATCTTACTTAACTCTTTTCATTGTTTTTATTTGACATCATATTGAACTGAACTGAGGATCAACTCCTTATTATAGCTCCATCTACTGGTAAAATATATGTCTACAACACCACAATCACACCCAGCAGTTTATACAGAAGTAGAAAAGCCCATAAATGTGTGTGTAGTAATAACAGCTGATAATGTAACAATGGTTTAATAAACTATAGCTTTAGTTACAGACTGAAGACGACTGGATAATGATAAATAAACAGCTGTTATGGGTGATCTGTGTGTGTGTGTGTGTGTGTGTGTGTGTGTGTGTGTGTTGTGTGTGTGTGTGTGTGTGTGTGTTTGTGTGTGTGTCTGTGTGTGTGTGTGTTTGTGTGTGTGTGTGTGTGTGTGTTTGTGTGTCTGTGTGTGTGTGTGTGTTTGTGTGTGTGTGTGTCTGTGAGTGTGTGTGTGTGTGTGTGAGAGAAAGAGAGTGTGTGTGTGTCCATCCATATCAGATGATACAGACTCACCTTCAGTTTTAATCTTCAGCGCCGTTCGGACCAAAGCGAACAGTGTAGCGTTAAACATGACGGTTCCGTCACTGTTCAGAGGCATGTTCATCGCTACCAGACGCTGGTGAGAGAAAACACAAACTGTTACCCACGTTTACACCCCCCCCCCCCTCAGCCTTAACCTGAAATGACACGTCCTACCCCTACACCTGGACAAAACTGAGGTGAAGGGGTCAGGGGTCAGGGGTCATCCACTCACCTTACAGGCCACTCTGTGGGGACAGAGTTTTCCAAACCCCAGTGGAGGCTGGATCCTCCTCAGTAACGTCACCACATCCAGGTGTTTAATTCTGCCCCTAAAACACAAACAACCAACAGTCCAACCCTGTCATGTGACACAAACCATAGACATAAAACAAAAACACATGTGTGTGTTTGTCTTCTTTGTTTTTCTTTAAACTTTGACCTTATTTTCCACATTATAAAGAGACACTGAAAAAACTTTAGTTTACTCCAAAAACAACAGTGACCTTTAAATATGGGTTCATTCTGGTGAGGGTTAGTGACATAAACTGGGTCAATAGTTGGGGTGAGGCTGCTGCCCCCACCCCCAGACCCAGACCCAGATGAAGCCTTAATGTGCCTTATAGTGTCTGTTATTATGTCCACTCTGTCCATGTGTCCATTCACTACTGAGACCAAATAAAAATACACTTAACTGATCCATGGCTTTCATTACAAACATTGTCCTTAGCAGACAGCATGGGGACATCCTGAACATGTGACTCACTTTGCTTCAGGGTCGTATTCAGACCAGATCCGTTTAAACTCATCCAAGTGATGAGGACCAAGAATGGACCAATCCCGTGTCAGATAATCAAAGTTGTCCATGATGACCGCCACAAACAGGTTAATGATCTAAAAGACAGACAGACAACGCTTTCAAATACAGCTATTAAACATAAGGCCCGGGGGACCAATCCGGCCCACCGAAGGGTCTAGTCTGGGCCACAGGATGAAGAACAATGAATTATTAATGATACGTTAACCTGTGATAGACCCGCCCACATGTCCTGTGATAGACATTGTGCCCATCATAGCACTGAAACAGCGTTAGTTAAAGTTACTAATGACTTATTATTAGCCGCTGACATCGTATTAATATGGGTCCTGGTGTTATTAGACCTTAGTGCAGCCTTTGACACCATTGACCACAGTATCTTAGTGCACAGATTAGAATGTGATATAGGTATTAGAGGAGCAGCCCTCTGCTGCTTTAAATCATATTTATCTGATCGCTACCAATTTGTTAACGTTAATCAACAATCATCGCAGTCCTCCAGAGTTAATTATGGCGTTCCTCAAGGGTCAGTCCTTGGGCCTATTTTGTTTACACGATATATGCTCCCTTTAGGTAACATCATTAGAAATCATGGCATTAATTTTCATTGTTATGCAGATGACACACAGCTATATTTATCGATTAAACCTGATCAGACCAGACAAATGTGACCCCCCACCACCAAACCAGGCATAAGTGGCGCTGAGCCGTTCAGAGCTACAGCCAAATTTAGGCTGGAAGGTGATTTGTTATTAGTGTTTACACCTTATCAAAAAACGGTACCTTAACACCTCTATGTTCACTTCCTGTGGTCATTACATTGAAATCCAATCAATAAAGGTGTTTATTGAGTCAATTATTTAAGCGGTGACAAAAGTTCAGGTATTGCTGAGCAAAGACAAAGACGACTTCCACCTCTTTTCGCCGAACAAAACGATCTCCGTTCCGTGGGTAAACACCCAAGTGTTTGGTACGAGGTAAAAGCTTATATTGAATGTTCTGTCCAATGGTGTAAGCCAAATGATTATAATACGTCACACTTCTGTCCTATTATTATAATATATAAAACTTCTGTGACATGTCCATCAGAGTGTCCTTTAACATCTGTCAACAATTTGTGTCAATCGGATACAAATTATTATGCGTTGCTAAGGACTTCCTACCCCAAAACAGTCCAAAACTTTAACGGACAATATCTAAAAATATGCAAATTGTAAAATATGTCCAAATGTGGATATTAAAATGACCATAACTTTGGTTCTACTTGTGATAGAAACATCATTTTTTCACCATCTTAAACCTTAGTTTCCACTCTACCAAGATACACACATAACTCTGTTTGGATTTACACACACTTATGCCTGGTTTACTGGTGGTGGGTCACAAATAGATAAACTAAGTACTTGTGTACAAGACATAAAAATTTGGATGAGTGCCAATTATCTTTTATTGAACCCTGAAAAAACTGAAGTCGTTATAATTGGTCCTAAAAATGCCACAGACTCCCTACCTGACCAGATAGTTACTCTGGACAACTTAAGTGGAACACCCAGTGACACAGTTAAAAATTTAGGAGTTTTATTTGATCCAGATCTTTCATTCAAAGGGTCAGGGGTCAGAGGTCAGGGCACATTAACCAAACTTGCAGAATAGCCTTCTTTCACCTGAGCAACATTAGCCAAAATTAGGAATATTCTGTCTAAAACGACTGCAGAAAAATTAATTCATGCATTTGTTACATCACCATTAGATTATTGTAACTCCTTACTTGTAGCGTGTCCTAAATATTCCCTAAAAAGCTTCAACTGGTTCAAAATGCAGCAGCAAGATTATTAACAGGATCAAATAGAAGAGAACACATCACGCCTGTGCTCCAAACCCTGACCTCTGACCCCTAACCCTATCACCCCTGTGCTCCAAACCCTGACCTCTGACCCCTAACCCTATCACCCCTGTGCTCCAAACCCTGACCTCTGACCCCTAACCCTATCACCCCTGTGCTCCAAACCCTGACCTCTGACCCCTAACCCTATCACCCCTGTGCTCCAAACCCTGACCTCTGACCCCTAACCCTATCACCCCTGTGCTCCAAACCCTGACCTCTGACCCCTAACCCTATCACCCCTGTGCTCCAAACCCTTCATTGGCTACCAGTTGAGTTTAGAATTAAATTTAAAATCCTCCTCCTTACATATAAAACCATTAATGGTATGGGTTAGGGGTCAGGGGTCAGGGGTTAATGGTATGGGCCCCTCTTATCTTAAAGATGATCTGGTTCCGTACCAACCCAATAGAACCCTTCGTTCTCAGAATGCAGGTTTATTGAAAGTTCCCAGGGTTTCTAAAAGTACAGTAGGAGCAAGAGCCTTTAGTTACCATGGTTACTGTCTGATGGAGCTAGAGCCTTTAGTTACCATGGTTACTGTCTGATGGAGCTAGAGCCTTTAGTTACCATGGTTACTGTCTGATGGAGCTAGAGCCTTTAGTTACCATGGTTACTGTCTGATGGAATCATCTTCCCTTTAATATTAAAGACGCAGAAACAGTCTCTACATTTAAAATTAGGCTTAAAACATTCCTGTTTGAGAAAGACTATGGTCAGGTTAGTTAAAAATGATGTGACTCATATATCATGTATACATGATGTATGAGTCACAGTTCAGTCTAGGCTGCCCTAGGAGTTAGAATGCTGGGGGAAGTACAGACACTGAGTTCTTTCTTCTCTTTCTCTCTCTCACATCTGTTTCTGTCATTTTTATAACCTATCTTTCATACCAAGTCTGTTCATGACTAGTCACCTGGTGTCCCCTTTCCCCCCTCCCCCCCTGGGGGGAGTGGTGGCTCTCCTGACAGTGTCTGCACGGGAGCCATGGGCGACAGGATC
Organism: Siphamia tubifer; assembly: GCA_020466265.1. Lineage (NCBI taxonomy): Eukaryota > Metazoa > Chordata > Actinopteri > Kurtiformes > Apogonidae > Siphamia > Siphamia tubifer. Next base: position 50,752,300 of record CM035789.1, on the reverse strand, counting down.
TGCAGTGTCTCGCCTGTGCCGACCTGTGACCCCGGACCCCCGCCCCTGCCTGTCTGGACCAGCCCCCCTTCCTGCATTTATATATGGACGTTCATCTATAGCCTGTCCGTCCATGGGAGTGGATCTGTCCTTCAATGTGGTTCTCCTCAACATTTCTTCTTTTTCCCACTGGGTTTGGAAGTTTTTTCTGCCGAGAAGGAGGGTCTAAGGACAGGGGGAGGGTCTAAGGACAGGGGGAGGGTCTAAGGACAGGGGGAGGGTCTAAGGACAGGGGATGCCTGGGACTTTTCATGTATTTCTGTAGTTGATTGTGTTTTTGTAAAGCCCTGTGAGACGACTTTGTTGTGATTTAGGGCTTTATAAATAAAATTGAATTGAATTGAATAGACCCGTCCACATGTCCTGTCCTGGAGGGAACACAATCAAGATGGTGGCTACCAAGAAGAACTTTATTTGGACCAATGAGGAGGTGGAATTACTTCTACCATTGACTTTAAAGTAAAAGATCAAAAAATTACAAACTGGCATTGATTAGGAGTGGTGTCAGAATAAATGTTGTGATAGAAGGGCGTTGTTCATAGTGAACAACGCCCTCATACACTTTTACGTGACGTAAAAGTGTATGAGACATGAAGATATGGGACATAAAGACGCAGGCAATGTCAACACAATAATAATAATAATAATAATAATAATAATAATAATAATAATAATAATAATAATAATAATAATAACAATAATAATAATAATAATAATGAAGTGCTTTCCATTATTATTGATTCATTATTTATTCACTCTCACATGCTCCCTCTGGTGGGGGTAAACTACATATGTAGTCACAGTTGTCCTGGGGCAAAACCTGCGGCCCCTCCCACCACCAAACACTCATACACTAGTGTGAGGGACACTGCAGGAGGGTGAAGTGTCTTTGCCCAAGGACACAACGGACTGACTAGGACAGAGCAGGAACTGAACCACCACCCCTTTTGTTAATGGATGACCCGCTCTACCAACTGAGCCATAGCCCCGCACAACTTTATTTCATTGTTTTTAAACCATAGTCCAGTATTTGATTCATTCATATAAACACAACTGTTTGTAAACAGTAAACTTTAGTCCACTGTTGTTTTTAAAACAATGGAACAGAGCGTCTAACTGTCCACTGGACAATGGACTCTTATGGTCTTCGTCCTCAGGCGTCGTCTGAACCACAGGTCCATGTGTGTAGATCAGTAACTGTGGACACACTATCTGAGGACATGAAGACCTGAGGACACTTGGCTTTGTCTTTAAGGACCCTCTATTTACTACCACTGAAGTGTGATGATGTTTAAACTTTACAAGAGTAAGTCTGACCTCTGACCCTGACCCTATATGTATGTACTCCTGACCTCTGACCCTATACGTCTGTCCTCCTGACCTCTGACCCCTGACCCCTGACCCTAACCCAATACGTCTGTCCTCCTGACCTCTGACCCCTGACTCTAACCCTTTACATCTGTCCTCCTGACCTCTGACCCCTGACTCTAACCCTATACGTCTGTCCTCCTGACCTCTGACCCCTGACCCTAACCCTATACGTGTGTCCTCCAGACCATCCAACCAATGACATAAACAGTTTACTTTCATCTCTTTAAACCAGGTGTTTTGGGTCCCCATTAGGTGCAGGGTGAGTGTGTGTGTTACCAGGAAAGCACAGAGCATGTAGAAGCTGATGAAGTAGATGATGGCAAAGCCGCTGCCACAGCTCCTCTCTTCTCCAGGGTTATAGTCGGACTCGACATCACACAGTTTTCCTGGCAGACAGGCCAACATGATCTCCTGCCAGGCTTCACCTGTGGCACACCTGAAAGGAAGCACAAGGATGACACCAACTGACACCACCTAAAACCACCTGACACCACCTGACACCAACTGACACCAACTGACACCGACTGACACCAACTGACACCACCTGAAACCGACTGACACCAACTGACACCAACTGACACCACCTGAAACCGACTGACACCACCTGACACCAACTGACACCAACTGACACCAACCGACACCACCTGAAACCGACTGACACCACCTGACACCAACTGACACCAACTGACACCACCTGAAACCGACTGATACCGACTGACACCGACTGACACCGACTGACACCGACTGACACCGACTGACACCAACTGACACCAACTGACACCAACTGACACCAACTGACACCAACTGATACCAACTGACACCAACTGATACCAACTGACACCAACTAACGCCACCTGACGCCACCTGACGCCAACTGACACCACCTGACACCACCTGAAACCAACTAACACCAACTGACACCACCTGACACCACCTGACACCAACTGACACAAACTGAAACCAACTGACACCACCTGACACCACCTGACAACAACTGACACCAACTGACACCACCTGACACCAACTGACACCAACTGACACCAACTGATACCACCTGACGCCAACTGACACCACCTGACACCACCTGAAACCAACTGACACCAACTGACACCACCTGACACCACCTGACACCACCTGACACCAACTGACACCGACTGATACCGACTGACACCGACTGATACCGACTGACACAGACTGACACCACCTGACACCAAGTGAAACCAACTGACACCAACTGACACCACCTGACACCAACTGACACCAACTGACACCAACTGACACCAACTGACACCACCTGACACCAACTGACACTAACTGACACCACCTGACACCAACTGACACCAACCGACACCACCTGACACCAACTGACACCACCTGACACCAACTGACACCAACTGACACCAACTGACACCACCTGACACCAACTGACACCAACTGATACCACCTGACACCAACTGACACCAACTGACACCACCTGACACCAACTGACACCAACTGATACCACCTGACGCCAACTGACACCACCTGAAACCAACTGACACCAACTGACACCACCTGACACCACCTGACACCACCTGACACCAACTGACACCGACTGATACCGACTGACACCGACTGATACCGACTGACACAGACTGACACCACCTGACACCAAGTGAAACCAACTGACACCAACTGACACCACCTGACACCAACTGACACCAACTGACACCAACTGACACCAACTGAAACCACCTGACACCAACTGACACCAACTGACACCACCTGGCACCAACTGACACCAACTGACACCAACTGACACCAACTGACACCAACTGACACCAACTGACACCAACTGACACCACCTGAAACCAACTGACACCACCTGACGCCAACTGTCGCCACCTGACACCATCTGAAACCAACTGACACCACCTGACACCACCTGATACCAACTGACACCACCTGACACCAACTGACACCACCTGAAACCGACTGATACCGACTGACACCGACTGACACCAACTGATACCAACTGACACCAACTGATACCAATTGATACCAACTGACACCAACTGACACCAACTGACACCAACTGACACCACCTGACACCAACTGACACCAACTGACACCAACTGATACAAACTGACACCAACTGACACCACCTGACACCACCTGAAACCAACTGACACCAACTGACACCACCTGACACCACCTGATACCAACTGACACCACCTGACACCAACTGACACCACCTGAAACCGACTGATACCGACTGACACCGACTGACACCGACTGACACCGACTGACACCGACTGATACCGACTGACACCGACTGACACAGACTGACACCAACTGATACCAACTGACACCAACTGATACCAACTGATACCAACTGATACCAACTGACACCAACTGACACCAACTGACACCACCTGACACCAACTGAAACCAACTGACACCAACTGATACCAACTGACACCAACTGACACCAACTGACACCAACTGATACCAAATGACACCAACTGATACCAACTGACACCAACTCACGCCACCTGACGCCACCTGAAACCAACTGACACCAACTGACACCACCTGAAACCAACTGATACCAACTGACACCAACTGACACCAACTGATACCAACTGATACCAACTGATACCAACTGACACCAACTGACACCAACTGATACCAACTGACACCAACTGACACCAACTGACACCACCTGACACCACCTGACACCAACTGACACCACCTGACACCACCTGACACCAACTGACACCACCTGACACCACCTGACACCAACTGACACCAACTGACACCAACTGACACCACCTGAAACCACCTGACACCAACTGACACCAACTGACACCAACTGACACCACCTGAAACCAACTGACACCACCTGACGCCAACTGTCGCCACCTGACACCATCTGAAACCAACTGACACCACCTGACACCACCTGACACCAACTGACACCACCTGAAACCACCTGACACCAACTGACACCAACTGACACCAACTGACACCAACTGACACCACCTGAAACCAACTGACACCACCTGACACCAACTGACACCACCTGAAACCGACTGATACCGACTGACACCGACTGACACCGACTGACACCGACTGACACCACCTGACACCACCTGATACCAACTGACACCGCCTGACACCAACTGACACCACCTGAAACCAACTGATACCAACTGACACCAACTGACACCAACTGACACCAACTGATACCAAATGACACCAACTGATACCAACTGACACCAACTGATACCAACTGACACCAACTGACACCAACTGACACCAACTGACACCAACTGACACCACCTGACATCAACTGATACCACCTGACACCACCTGACACCACCTGAAACCAACTGACACCAACTGACACCACCTGACATCAACTGATACCACCTGACACCACCTGACACCACCTGAAACCAACTGACACCAACTGACACCACCTGAAACCAACTGATACCAACTGACACCAACTGACACCAACTGATACCAACTGACACCAACTGACACCAACTGACACCAACTGACACCACCTGACACCACCTGACACCAACTGACACCACCTGACACCACCTGACACCAACTGACACCACCTGACACCACCTGACACCACCTGACACCAACTGACACCACCTGACACCAACTGAAACCAACTGACACCAACTGATACCAACTGATACCAACTGACACCAACTGATACCAACTGACACCAACTGACACCAACTGACACCAACTGACACCACCTGAAACCACCTGACACCAACTGACACCAACTGACACCAACTGACACCAACTGACACCACCTGAAACCAACTGACACCACCTGACGCCAACTGTCACCACCTGACACCATCTGAAACCAACTGACACCACCTGACACCACCTGATACCAACTGACACCACCTGACACCACCTGATACCAACTGACACCACCTGACACCACCTGAAACCAACTGACACCAACTGACACCACCTGACACCAACTGACACCAACTGATACCACCTGACACCAACTGACACCACCTGACACCACCTGACACCACCTGACACCAACTGACACCGACTGATACCGACTGACACCGACTGATACCGACTGACACAGACTGACACCACCTGACACCAAGTGAAACCAACTGACACCAACTGACACCACCTGACACCACCTGACACCAACTGACACCAACTGACACCAACTGACACCACCTGACACCAACTGACACCAACTGACACCACCTGACACCAACTGACACCAACTGACACCAACTGACACCACCTGAAACCAACTGACACCACCTGACGCCAACTGTCGCCACCTGACACCATCTGAAACCAACTGACACCACCTGACACCACCTGATACCAACTGACACCACCTGACACCAACTGACACCACCTGAAACCGACTGATACCGACTGACACCGACTGACACCGACTGACACCGACTGACACCGACTGATACCGACTGACACCGACTGACACCGACTGACACCAACTGATACCAACTGACACCAACTGATACCAATTGATACCAACTGACACCAACTGACACCAACTGACACCACCTGACACCAACTGACACCAACTGACACCAACTGATACCAACTGACACCAACTGACACCACCTGACACCACCTGAAACCAACTGACACCAACTGACACCACCTGACACCACCTGACACCACCTGACACCACCTGATACCAACTGACACCACCTGACACCAACTGACACCACCTGAAACCGACTGATACCGACTGACACCGACTGACACCAACTGACACCACCTGAAACCAACTGACACCACCTGACGCCAACTGTAGCCACCTGACACCATCTGAAACCAACTGACACCACCTGACACCACCTGATACCAACTGACACCACCTGACACCACCTGATACCAACTGACACCACCTGACACCAACTGACACCACCTGAAACCGACTGATACCGACTGACACCGACTGACACCGACTGACACCACCTGAAACCGACTGATACCGACTGACACCGACTGACACCGACTGACACCGACTGACACCGACTGATACCGACTGACACCGACTGACACAGACTGACACCAACTGATACCAACTGACACCAACTGATACCAACTGATACCAACTGATACCAACTGACACCAACTGACACCAACTGACACCACCTGACACCAACTGACACCAACTGACACCAACTGATACCAACTGACACCAACCGACACCAACTGACACCAACTGATACCAAATGACACCAACTGATACCAACTGACACCAACTCACGCCACCTGACGCCACCTGACGCCAACTGACACCACCTGACACCAACTGACACCAACTGACACCAACTGAAACCAACTGACACCAACTGATACCAACTGACACCAACTGATGCCAACTGACACCAACTGACGCCAACTGGCACCACCTGACACCAACTGACACCAACTGACACCAACTGACACCAACTGACACCACCTGAAACCAACTGACACCACCTGACGCCAACTGTCGCCACCTGACACCATCTGAAACCAACTGACACCACCTGACACCACCTGATACCAACTGACACCACCTGACACCAACTGACACCACCTGAAACCGACTGATACCGACTGACACCGACTGACACCGACTGACACCGACTGACACCGACTGATACCGACTGACACCGACTGACACCGACTGACACCAACTGATACCAACTGACACCAACTGACACCACCTGAAACCAACTGATACCAACTGACACCAACTGACACCAACTGATACCAACTGATACCAACTGACACCAACTGATACCAACTGACACCAACTGACACCAACTGACACCAACTGACACCACCTGACACCACCTGACACCAACTGACACCAACTGATACCAACTGACACCAACTGACACCAACTGACACCAACTGATACCAACTGACACCAACTGACACCAACTGACGCCAACTGACACCACCTGACACCACCTGAAACCAACTGACACCAACTGACACCACCTGACACCAACTGACACCACCTGACACCATCTGACACCACCTGACACCAACTGACACCACCTGACACCACCTGACACAAACTGACACCAACTGACACCAACTGACACCACCTGAAACCACCTGACACCACCTGACACCAACTGACACCAACTGACACCACCTGAAACCACCTGACACCACCTGACACCATCTGACACCACCTGACACCAACTGACACCACCTGACACCACCTGACACAAACTGACACCAACTGACACCACCTGACACCACCTGACACCACCTGACACCATCTGACACCACCTGACACCAACTGACACCACCTGACACCACCTGACACCACCTGACACAAACTGATACCAACTGACACCAACTGACACCAACTGACGCCAACTGACACCACCTGACACCACCTGACACCACCTGACACCAACTGACACCAACTGACACCACCTGAAACCACCTGACACCACCTGACACCATCTGACACCACCTGACACCAACTGACACCACCTGACACCATCTGACACCACCTGACACCAACTGACACCACCTGACACCACCTGACACCACCTGACACAAACTGACACCAACTGACACCAACTGATACCAACTGACACCAACTGACGCCAACTGACGCCAACTGACACCACCTGACACCACCTGACACCACCTGACACCAACTGACACCAACTGACACCACCTGAAACCACCTGACACCACCTGACACCATCTGACACCACCTGACACCAACTGACACCACCTGACACCACCTGACACAAACTGACACCAACTGACACCACCTGACACCACCTGACACCAACTGATACCAACTGATACCAACTGATACCAACTGATACCAACTGACACCAACTGACACCAACTGATACCAACTGACACCAACTGACACCAACTGATACCAACTGACACCACCTGACACCAACTGACACCACCTGAAACCGACTGATACCGACTGACACCGACTGACACCGACTGACACCGACTGACACCGACTGACACCACCTGACACCACCTGATACCAACTGACACCACCTGACACCAACTGACACCACCTGAAACCAAC
>CM035789.1:50718785-50728785 GCA_020466265.1 Siphamia tubifer | reverse complement strand
TAGTTCTAGTTCTAGTCCTAGTCCTAGTGCTAGTCCTAGTTCTAGTCCTAGTCCTAGTCCTGGTCCTAGTCCTAGTCCTAGTCCTAGTTCTAGTCCTAGTCTTAGTCCTAGTCCTAGTTCTAGTCCTAGTGCTAGTCCTAGTCCTAGTCCTAGTCCTAGTCCTAGTTCTAGTCCTAGTTCTAGTTCTAGTCCTAGTTCTAGTCCTAGTCCTAGTGCTAGTCCTAGTTCTAGTCCTAGTCCTAGTCCTAGTTCTAGTCCTAGTCCTAGTCCTAGTTCTAGTCCTAGTCCTAGTTCTAGTCCTAGTCCTAGTTCTAGTCCTAGTCCTAGTTCTAGTTCTAGTCCTAGTCCTAGTCCTAGTCCTAGTTCTAGTCCTAGTCCTGGTCCTAGTCCTGGTCCTAGTCCTAGTCCTAGTCCTAGTCCTAGTTCTAGTCCTAGTGCTAGTCCTAGTCCTAGTTCTAGTCCTAGTTCTAGTTCTAGTCCTAGTCCTGGTCCTAGTCCTAGTCTTAGTCCTAGTCATAGTTCTAGTCATAGTTCTAGTCCTAGTTCTAGTCCTAGTCCTAGTGCTAGTCCTAGTGCTAGTCCTAGTGCTAGTCCTAGTCCTAGTCCTAGTTCTAGTCCTAGTTCTAGTTCTAGTCCTAGTCCTAGTTCTAGTCCTAGTCCTAGTGCTAGTCCTAGTTCTAGTCCTAGTCCTAGTTCTAGTCCTAGTCCTGGTCCTAGTCCTAGTCCTAGTCCTAGTTCTAGTCCTAGTCTTAGTCCTAGTCCTAGTTCTAGTCCTAGTGCTAGTCCTAGTCCTAGTTCTAGTCCTAGTTCTAGTTCTAGTCCTAGTTCTAGTCCTAGTCCTAGTGCTAGTCCTAGTTCTAGTCCTAGTCCTAGTCCTAGTTCTAGTCCTAGTCCTAGTCCTGGTCCTAGTCCTAGTCCTAGTCCTAGTCCTAGTTCTAGTCCTAGTCCTAGTTCTAGTCCTAGTCCTAGTTCTAGTCCTAGTCCTAGTTCTAGTTCTAGTCCTAGTCCTAGTCCTAGTTCTAGTCCTGGTCCTGGTCCTAGTCCTAGTCCTAGTCCTGGTCCTAGTCCTAGTCCTAGTCCTAGTTCTAGTTCTAGTCCTAGTCCTGGTCCTAGTCCTAGTCTTACTCCTAGTCATAGTTCTAGTCATAGTTCTAGTCCTAGTCCTAGTCCTAGTTCTAGTCCTGGTCCTGGTCCTGGTCCTAGTCCTAGTCCTAGTCCTAGTTCTAGTCCTAGTCCTAGTTCTAGTCCTAGTCCTAGTCCTGGTCTTAGTTCTAGTCCTAGTCCTAGTCCTGGACAGAAAGGATCCTGCATGTTTTAAATATGTCCTTCTTCCATCACACCTGATGGGAGGACATTTTACAGAATACTTTGGTCCATTTTTCTTCATCTTATTGATTATTCCATCTTTAACACAAGTGTTAAATGTTTCTAGAATCAAACTAAGGCCAAACAAAATAATACGTGTGGTTCCGGTCACCCGACCGACCCAATTTTTTTACGACGAAAATGCCGACTATGTAAACATTTTATCATTTTTCAAAATAAATTAAATATAATGAAGCGGCCAACTGCCGACTCTTATCTTGGAAATTCCCAATGACTGATGATGAGAGAATTTATTTCTCCGTATTTAGTCCGTATTCATGTTTACCAACATCTGTCACCTGTCTGACCACCGTGATTTATGACTAGCGACAAACGACGACCATATACATGGTGTCCATGTCCATCAAAACAACCCTCAATGCATGTGATTGCTGCGCCAGTTTTGATTGGCTGTTGGCCTCTTGATGAATCTTTGGTACATGGTGTGTTAATTTCCCACTCACTTCACACTTGGTTTGTTTCAAAAACACCAGCGTTTGTTTATTCATTGGGAAGATGGTTTCATATCTTTATGGAGCATCTCTTGGTCACACAGACTTGTGTGTCTGGTGTGGGGAACCAAATACAAATCCTCTTCCAGAGTAAAAAATAAATTTAAAACTGTACTCCCGCTCTGTCAAGATTGTGAGGAATGTGAAGAAGCCAGTAACAAAACAGCAGTATGGTAAGAGGAAATAAGTTGAACAGTAAATAGATAGCTGTATATGTCCACTAAAGCCTTCAATATTGGGGCCTTTATTTCATTAAAATAATATTTAGATGTGGATAGAATTTACATTTGTAGTTAAACTGTATTTTTGTTGAAAAAAAAATCAATAAAAGACAAAATGTTGATGTCAAATCATATTTTATTGTATTTCAATCATCTAAAATTCATTTATGCTCTCTTAAAACATTCTGTAAATATACATGTACATGTACATGGAAAATCTGAGGCAATGTGTTGATTTTCTAACTGCTGGAAAGAATAACTGATATTAAATCTGAATTTGTGGAGCTTCTTTTTAGAAGACGGGTATATAAAATTGTAAATAGAATAAAATATGGATGACCCACCTACCTACCCAATTTGTCCATGTGATGGGAACCACATATATTATTTTGTTTGGCCTAATCAAACGTCCCCACATGTGTCAGTACACACACCTTGTTGGTGACCCCAGGGTCACAGGGTGTTAGGGTCATAGGTCATCACACACCCTCAGCTGGAGGATCAGACCTGGTGTCCCGCAGCGCTCCCTTATGGTTACCCCTCATGGTTACCCCTCATGGTTACCCCTCTGTACCCACAGTCCCTGGAGGCTGTCTCTGTCTCTGCCTCCGTGGAAAGAAAACCAAAGTTTGAAATAAAAAAACCCCAATAACAGCTGTTTCCTGATTTATCCAATTTTGACCTGAAGCAAGTTGAGAAAAGTGTAAATGACCTTTGACCCTCAGTCAAAGAGGGTCACCCTAAGACCTGCAGATATGACCACGATATCAGACCATAATGATCTACATGTTTCTATGGTCGTTAACATTCATTTACTTGTTTCTATGGTTGTTAACATTCATTTACATGTTTCTATGGTCGTTAACATTCATTTACATGTTTCTATGGTCGTTAACATTCATTTACGTGTTTCTATGGTCGTTAACATTCATTTACGTGTTTCTATGGTTGTTAACATTCATTTACATGTTTCTATGGTCGTTAACATTCATTTACATGTTTCTATGGTCGTTACCATTCATTTACATGTTTCTATGGTTGTTAACATTCATTTACATGTTTCTATGGTTGTTAACATTCATTTACATGTTTCTATGGTCGTTAACATTCATTTACATGTTTCTATGGTTGTTAACATTCATTTACATGTTTCTATGGTCGTTAACATTCATTTACATGTTTCTATGGTCGTTAACATTCATTTACGTGTTTCTATGGTTGTTAACATTCATTTACGTGTTTCTATGGTCGTTAACATTCATTTACATGTTTCTATGGTTGTTAACATTCATTTACATGTTTCTATGGTTGTTAACATTCATTTACATGTTTCTATGGTCGTTAACATTCATTTACATGTTTCTGTGGTCGTTAACATTCATTTACATGTTTCTATGGTCGTTAACATTCATTTACATGTTTCTATGGTCGTTAACATTCATTTACGTGTTTCTATGGTTGTTAACATTCATTTACATGTTTCTATGGTCGTTAACATTCATTTACATGTTTCTATGGTTGTTAACATTCATTTACATGTTTCTATGATCGTTAACATTCATTTACGTGTTTCTATGGTCGTTAACATTCATTTACGTGTTTCTATGGTCGTTAACATTCATTTACATGTTTCTATGGTCGTTAACATTCATTTACATGTTTCTGTGGTCGTTAACATTCATTTACATGTTTCTATGGTCGTTAACATTCATTTACGTGTTTCTATGGTCGTTAACATTCATTTACATGTTTCTATGGTCGTTAACATTCATTTACATGTTTCTATGGTCGTTAACATTCATTTACATGTTTCTATGGTCGTTAACATTCATTTACGTGTTTCTATGGTCGTTAACATTCATTTACATGTTTCTATGGTCGTTAACATTCATTTACGTGTTTCTATGGTCGTTAACATTCATTTACGTGTTTCTATGGTCGTTAACATTCATTTACGTGTTTCTATGGTCGTTAACATTCATTTACATGTTTCTAGGTCGTTAACATTCATTTACATGTTTCTATGGTCGTTAACATTCATTTACGTGTTTCTATGGTCGTTAACATTCATTTACATGTTTCTATGGTCGTTAACATTCATTTACATGTTTCTATGGTCGTTAACATTCATTTAGGTCAAAATTAGATAAAACGTCCATTATGTGTTTTTTTTCTATTTTTCATCTAAACAAAAAAAGGAAAACGCATCATTATTTGTTTTTTTATTTTGGTTTTACAAACAAATAATGAAGAAACCATTTCTTTTACGTTGTCTTATTTTTGGTTTTATTTTGAAAAAAGAATGAATGAATGATACATGAAGTGTGATGTTCTAAACTTTAGTCTGAAAATATATGACCTCTGACCCCTAACCCTATATGTATGGCGGCTATGGCTCAGTTGGTAGAGTGGGTCGCCCCTAGTAGGGCTGACCTTTGACCTTAGAAACCTACTGGTGTATGAGTGTGTGTGAATGGGTGAATGTAAATCTAATGTAAAGTTTTTTGAACCATGAAGGTGGAAAAGAACTAGAGAAGTGAAGAACATTTACATATTACACCTGAAAGAACGAAACTGATGTTTACTGCAGATAATTTGGTCTGAGTGTGTGTGTGAGTGTGTGTGAGTGTGTGTGTGTGAGTGTGTGTGAGTGTGTGTGTGTGTGTGTGTGTGTGAGTGTGTGTGAGTGTGTGTGTGTGAGTGTGTGTGTGTGTGTGTGAGTGTGTGTGAGTGTGTGTGTGTGAGTGTGTGTGAGTGTGTGTGTGTGAGTGTGTGTGAGTGTGTGTGTGTGAGTGTGTGTGAGTGTGTGTGTGTGTGTGTGTGTGTGAGTGTGTGTGAGTGTGTGTGTGTGAGTGTGTGTGTGTGTGTGTGTGTGTGTGTGAGTGTGTGTGTGTGAGTGTGTGTGTGAGTGTGTTGTGTGTGAGTGTGTGTGAGTGTGTGTGTGTGAGTGTGTGTGTGTGTGTGTGTGTGTGAGTGTGTGTGTGTGAGTGTGTGTGTGTGAGTGTGTGTGAGTGTGTGTGTGTGAGTGTGTGTGTGTGTGTGTGTGTGAAGTGTGTGAGTGTGTGTGTGTGTGAAACAGGAAGTGGACGTTGTGCTAAACATCTACTTACATTGATCTCAGTGATGGCAATGTCAACCACGCTACCCACAACAATTAAGGCATCAAATGTGTTCCATGCATCAGCAAAATAGTTCTGCAAGCATGAGCGACGAACACACAGAGAGAACAGAGGACGACAAAAGCAAAGAGAAGAAAGAAAAGAAAGACAGTACATGAAAAAACTGTGATGACATCAGAGTCAAATCCTGCCGAACACTGCGAGTGGAAGAGAAACACTGACTGAACAACACTGTTCTACTGACAGAACCTTCTGGAACAAAAGGAAAAAACTAAACTAAGATTTTATGATATCAGCAGTGTACACTTCTGCAAATATATGACTTTTAATAGTATTTTAGTATAAATATATATATAGTATATATATATATATTATAGTAGATAGTTTTTGTGATCATGGTCGACATTAATACGATAAATTTTGTGATCATGGTGGACGTTAATACAATAGTTTCTGTGATCATGTTTAGCGTTAATACGGTAATTTTTGTGATCATGGTGGACGTAAATACTGCAGTTTTTGTGATCATGGTGGGACGTAAATACTGCAGTTTTTGTGATCATGGTGGATGTTAATACTGTAGTTTTTGTGATCATGGTGGACGTAAATACTGCAGTTTTTGTGATCATGGTGGACGTAAATACTGCAGTTTTTGTGATCATGGTGGATGTTAATACTGTAGTTTTTGTGATCATGGTGGATGTTAATACTGTAGTTTTTGTGATCATGGTGGATGTTAATACTGTAGTTTTTGTGATCATGGTGGATGTTAATACTGTAGTTTTTGTGATCATGGTGGACGTTAATACTGTAGTTTTTGTGATCATGGTGGACGTTAATATTGTAGTTTTTGTGATCATGGTGGACGTTAATACTGTAGTTTTTGTGATCATGGTGGACGTTAATACTGTAGTTTTTGTGATCATGGTGGATGTTAATACTGTAGTTTTTGTGATCATGGTGGACGTTAATACTGTAGTTTTTGTGATCATGGTGGACGTTAATACTGTAGTTTTTGTGATCATGGTGGACGTTAATACTGTAGTTTTTGTGATCATGGTGGACGTTAATACTGTAGTTTTTGTGATCATGGTGGATGTTAATACTGTAGTTTTTGTGATCATGGTGGATGTTAATACCGTAGTTTTTGTGATCATGGTGGATGTTAATACTGTAGTTTTTGTGATCATGGTGGATGTTAATACTGTAGTTTTTGTGATCATGGTGGATGTTAATACTTTAGTTTTTGTGATCATGGTGGACGTTAATACTGTAGTTTTTGTGATCATGGAGGACGTTAATACTGTAGTTTTTGTGATCATGGTGGACGTTAATACTGTAGTTTTTGTGATCATGGTGGATGTTAATACTGTAGTTTTTGTGATCATGGTGGACGTTAATACTGTAGTTTTTGTGATCATGGTGGATGTTAATACTGTAGTTTTTGTGATCATGGTGGATGTTAATACTGTAGTTTTTGTGATCATGGTGGATGTTAATACCGTAGTTTTTGTGATCATGGTGGATGTTAATACTTTAGTTTTTGTGATCATGGTGGACGTTAATACTGTAGTTTTTGTGATCATGGAGGACGTTAATACTGTAGTTTTTGTGATCATGGTGGACGTTAATACTGTAGTTTTTGTGATCATGGTGGATGTTAATACTGTAGTTTTTGTGATCATGGTGGACGTTAATACTGTAGTTTTTGTGATCATGGTGGATGTTAATACTGTAGTTTTTGTGATCATGGTGGATGTTAATACTGTAGTTTTTGTGATCATGGTGGACGTTAATACTGTAGTTTTTGTGATCATGGTGGATGTTAATACTGTAGTTTTTGTGATCATGGTGGACGTTAATACTGTAGTTTTTGTGATCATGGTGGACGTTAATACTGTAGTTTTTGTGATCATGGTGGACGTTAATACTGTAGTTTTTGTGATCATGGTGGACGTTAATACTGTAGTTTTTGTGATCATGGTGGATGTTAATACTGTAGTTTTTGTGATCATGGTGGATGTTAATACCGTAGTTTTTGTGATCATGGTGGATGTTAATACTGTAGTTTTTGTGATCATGGTGGATGTTAATACTGTAGTTTTTGTGATCATGGTGGATGTTAATACTTTAGTTTTTGTGATCATGGTGGACGTTAATACTGTAGTTTTTGTGATCATGGAGGACGTTAATACTGTAGTTTTTGTGATCATGGTGGACGTTAATACTGTAGTTTTTGTGATCATGGTGGATGTTAATACTGTAGTTTTTGTGATCATGGTGGACGTTAATACTGTAGTTTTTGTGATCATGGTGGATGTTAATACTGTAGTTTTTGTGATCATGGTGGATGTTAATACTGTAGTTTTTGTGATCATGGTGGATGTTAATACCGTAGTTTTTGTGATCATGGTGGATGTTAATACTTTAGTTTTTGTGATCATGGTGGACGTTAATACTGTAGTTTTTGTGATCATGGAGGACGTTAATACTGTAGTTTTTGTGATCATGGTGGACGTTAATACTGTAGTTTTTGTGATCATGGTGGATGTTAATACTGTAGTTTTTGTGATCATGGTGGACGTTAATACTGTAGTTTTTGTGATCATGGTGGATGTTAATACTGTAGTTTTTGTGATCATGGTGGATGTTAATACTGTAGTTTTTGTGATCATGGTGGATGTTAATACTGTAGTTTTTGTGATCATGGTGGATGTTAATACTGTAGTTTTTGTGATCATGGTGGATGTTAATACTGTAGTTTTTGTGATCATGGTGGATGTTAATACTGTAGTTTTTGTGATCATGGTGGATGTTAATACTGTAGTTTTTGTGATCATGGTGGATGTTAATACTGTAGTTTTTGTGATCATGGTGGACGTTAATACTGTAGTTTTTGTGATCATGGAGGACGTTAATACTGTAGTTTTTGTGATCATGGTGGACGTTAATACTGTAGTTTTTGTGATCATGGTGGATGTTAATACTGTAGTTTTTGTGATCATGGTGGACGTTAATACTGTAGTTTTTGTGATCATGGTGGATGTTAATACTGTAGTTTTTGTGATCATGGTGGACGTTAATACTGTAGTTTTTGTGATCATGGAGGACGTTAATACTGTAGTTTTTGTGATCATGGTGGACGTTAATACTGTAGTTTTTGTGATCATGGTGGACGTTAATACTGTAGTTTTTGTGATCATGGAGGACGTTAATACTGTAGTTTTTGTGATCATGGTGGACGTTAATACTGTAGTTTTTGTGATCATGGTGGATGTTAATACTGTAGTTTTTGTGATCATGGTGGACGTTAATACTGTAGTTTTTGTGATCATGGTGGATGTTAATACTGTAGTTTTTGTGATCATGGTGGATGTTAATACTGTAGTTTTTGTGATCATGGTGGACGTTAATACTGTAGTTTTTGTGATCATGGTGGATGTTAATACTGTAGTTTTTGTGATCATGGTGGATGTTAATACTGTAGTTTTTGTGATCATGGTGGATGTTAATACTGTAGTTTTTGTGATCATGGTGGACGTTAATACTGTAGTTTTTGTGATCATGGTGGACGTTAATACTGTAGTTTTTGTGATCATGGTGGATGTTAATACTGTAGTTTTTGTGATCATGGTGGACGTTAATACTGTAGTTTTTGTGATCATGGTGGATGTTAATACTGTAGTTTTTGTGATCATGGTGGATGTTAATACTGTAGTTTTTGTGATCATGGTGGATGTTAATACTGTAGTTTTTGTGATCATGGTGGATGTTAATACTGTAGTTTTTGTGATCATGGTGGTCCATTATGGTCATAGAAGAAGTGAAGGAGCAGAACCTCCCGGCCTCATAAACATCTATATAAATGAATGTGTTTTAAAAACATGAGTTAAACAGAACTTTTGTCTTTTTTTTGTGTGATTGATCTTATTAATGTAAGTTTGATCAGATTTAATGTGTGGAGCACATTGTTTATAAAATATTGTTGTGTTCTAACAGTCATGTGGTTCACTTACTGCGCAGTGATAGGCTGCAAGAAACAGTCACCATAGACTTTGGCCCAATCCCATTGACTCCAACTGACTCTCCCCTTTGACTCTTATTGACTCCCACTGACTGCCCCATTAACTCCCATTAACACCCATTGACTCCCACGGACTGCCCCGTTGACTCCCACTGACTCCCCTATTAACTCCCTTTGACTCCCATTGACCCCCACTGACTCCCACTTACTCACATTGACTCCTACTAACGCCCCCCATTGACTTCTATTGACTCCCCCCATTGACCTTACATTCCTGCAGACTCATGTACAATACAAAAGTTTTTCCAGGTACAACAAACTCCGCCCCCTCAAAACCTTTGACCTCAATGATCCTTTCTCTGATAATTGTGAAAACTTTTTTTTCCACATTCCAAACAAACTATACAATGTTTTCCAGTTTAAAACATTGGTTTTTCATTAGTTAAACCTGTCGGCACTGACAATACAGCAGCTCAACATGCAGGTAATAATAACATATATATATATATATATATATATATATATATATATATATATATATATATATATATATATATATATATATATATATATATCAGTGACGTGCGGTCAGGGGAGGCAGGGGAGGCACGGCCTCACCTGCCATCATGGAAAGAAAGAAATGTAAAATGAAAAAAAATATTTTTTTATATTTATCAATTGATTTGTACTATAAAGTAATTTTCCATTTAACTTCACCATTTTTAGATTATTTTTTCTTCGAAATCGCCGAATTTTCAC
>CM035789.1:50676285-50711285 GCA_020466265.1 Siphamia tubifer | reverse complement strand
CTGGAAGGTGACGATAACGAAACCGACGAAGATGTTCATCATAAAGAAGGCGATGATGATGATGTAGATGATGAAGAAGATGGAGATCTCAATGCGGTAGTTATAGATGGGACCCAAGTTTTCTCTGTTTGAGTCGATGGCCTTGTAAAGTAGACTGAAAATAAATAAACACAGGCTTGACTTTTTGATAATAAACAAAACAACAAAAATGTAATCAAATAAATCAAATAAATAAACTAGAATTAAATAAAAATAAATAAATAAATAAATAAGTCAACTAAAATAAAATCAAATAAATAAATAAACAAACAAACTAGAATTAGAATAAATTGAACAAACAAATAAAATAATAATAATAATAAATAAATAAGTCAAATAAAATGAAATAAAATAATTAAATCAAATTAATTAATTAATTAATCAACTAAAAATGAATAAGATAAATAAATTAAAATGACAATAAATTAAACAAACAAATAAACAAAATAGAATTGAAATAAGCAAGCAAATAAATGAATACATTTGTCAATTAAAATAGAGTCAAATAAAGAAATAAACTAAAATTAAATCAGGTTTAAGAGATATAGATTTCCAGTGTTTATAGCGCCCCCTAGTGACACATACCCTCAAAAATCATATGCCAACATTGGATCTAATTTTTTCTGTTGATAGAATTGACTTTGACTGAAATATGTAACAATTAGCATTTAGTTTAGCTTGCTATGATTAACTATTTGTTCATAAATGTCGCATTTTTAAGAATTTTGTGCCAAATTTCACACAGTTTGGATGAAAACCCTACGAGGAGTCACGAAAAGAAGGTTTTACAGTTATTGCGATTTTACTCGAAAAAAAGTCGGGGCCCAAATGGGCGTGGCTTATCCCATGTGATTCATTACTCTTCAGAGAATCTGTGTGTTTTAAATATGCGACGTACGGTTTGCGAGGTTGAATCTCAAACGCTGTTTTTTCTGGTAGAGCACCACCTTCTGGTTTACATGTGTGAATTTTCGTTATGTACTGGGTCTGGGCCAGAACCCCAATGCCGACATGACATGATGTACGGTTTAGGCTGCAGCAACAGTTTTAGTAAAATATTATAAAAAACACAACAATTGTTAAATGGTTCCTCAGCAGCTGGAATATGGATCCTTGCATTTCGGATCCACCATCACATGGTTCTCACCCCCCCAAAAATAACTAGTATTCACAGAATGTTTAACCCCGCCCCTGTTTTGTGTCAATCTCCAGTTTCTATGACAACCTGTTAGAACCAATAATGTGATTTTGACCTTTCTGCTAAATGCTACCTTGACCTTTGACCTTTTGCAATTTGGATAATATCCCTCCCAGACATAAATACAGTACTGTATGTACAATAATATACGGAACTATGTAATGTACGTAAATACGTCATCCCATTGGCTATCAGGGAGCTACCCATGATGCTTTTGGTGACCTTTAACCCTCATTCATCCCAGAGTGGCTGCTGTGTCTCCATGGTAACACACCCACTTTAACGCTCATTTCTCCATCTAGACCAGCGCTGTTAGTATCAACAGTTGAGCCGGTGCAGAAGAGTATATGACCCACACACTATCATCAGCTTAACCACAACTGGTCCAAACTTGGACTCCTCAAGCCTGGAGACGTGGACCGTTCTACAGAACCTGGGTCTGCTACGCCGCTCAGATCCAGCGTCCTACAGCAGAGGCTCCGCCTCCAGAGACATGGGAGGCGGAGCCAGAGGAAGTAGAAGTGTGTCTGTGGCGGTGGATTTCCAGCTAAGCTAAGAGCTAACCCGTTCAGACCGCCGCTTCCATCAGTCCTGCTCACCAACGTACGCTCAGTGGAAAACAAAGTGGACTACCTGAAGATTTAAACACCAAACATGATCCACCAGACTGATGCATCCTCATTCTCACCCAGACCTGGATCAACTCTTCTGTCCTGGACACCCACATTAGCCTGGACCCACTAAAATATAAATCTACATTTTATAACAACACATGTTTATACAAAATCTGTACAATTGTATCATTTTAAAAGGGTTTAGGGGGTAGTATTGGGGGCCTTGGAACGAATTAGACCTTTTACATGTAAAATGATAAATGTTCTGCATTTATATAGCGCTTTTCCACCTTCATGGTGCTCAAAGCGCTTTACATTAGCCTCACATTCACCCATTCACACACACACTCATACACCAGTAGGTTTCTATGGTCTAAGGTCAGTCCTACTGGGGGCCTAAGTGAGGGTTCGGTGTCTTTCCCAAGGACACTTCGACATGTGGACAGCCAGAGCTGGGACGCGAACCGCCAACCTCCCGGTCATTGGGCGACCCACTCTACCACTGAACCACAGCCGCCTGAATGAATCTATGAAAAATTCACGTTACGAAAACACTTCTGGAATGAATTAATTTCATGAATTTTGAATACACCTTACAGTGATACTTGGACACATCATCAGGACCCGGGGTCATAGGGTGTTTCGGGTCCCCCCTGCGAATCCGCAGCCACAGCAAGGTCTTTTCTGCAGCCTCCAGGATGTTCTTAGTGGCTCTCCTCGCCTACATTCTTCTAACCCCGAGGAATTTGAGCACACACTGGACTGAGTGTCCTGCAAATCTCGACCAGATCACAGCAGGTTTTCCAGCCATTACTCCAGCATTCTGAGGTGAGGTATTTGGCCCTTTTCCTCCTTGATCCTGTCTTCCCATAGGACAGTCAGTTCCAGTAGCACCACTTGCTTCGTAGACTCCGATGTTATCACCATGTCTGGGCGGAGTGAAGTGGTAGCTATGTTGCCTGAGAAGAGCTGCTTTCCCACTTCAACTTGGAGCTGCCAGTCACAAGCTGTGGCGAGTGGGAGTTGGGCTGGCGGTTTGCCTTCTGCCCAGCTCTAATGAAGGCAATTGACTGCTTTGGGGCAACCTGGGTCTTGCTGTTACATATCACTGTGCAGATGGTATCCGCCAAAGCTTTTAACATTTGGTTGTGGCACCAGCGATACCGCCCCTCTCCTAATGCCTTTGGGCAGCAGCTCAGGATGTGCTCCATAGTGCCCCTCCTCTGACACAACTTGCACTCTGGAGTATCTGCCAGGCCCCAGGTGTGCAAGTTAGCTGGGCTTGGGAGGACGTCATACACTGATTGTATGAAGAACCATCCAGAGCTCTGCCCAATTGAGCTTGCAGGGTTCTGGATGTTCCCACTTTGTCCATGTCCCCTGCACGAACATGCAGGCCATCCTGCAGAACTGTTCTTCTTCCACCTCTGCATTGATCTCCTCTTGGACCAGTTGGCGTTTCTCCTTTCTGCTGGCTAGGTAGTTGCATGGCTAGGGGAAGCTGCTAAGCCACAGTTCCCACCAGGGTTCTGTGCCTTAGCCATGCCTCCGCTCTGATTACGGTGTCATGGGCCTACTACTTACTCCCGTTCCTGACCTGGATCCCTGCCAAGGCCACCTTGACACCTGCAGAGTCCCTGTACATCATCACCTCTCTGGAGCAGGTGACTTTGAACTCTTCTGTTAGTCGACTGAAAGGGAGGTGCAGCTTGGTGGTATGACCATACAAGGCAAATCTGCTCAAGGACTGAGGGAGCCCCAGCCATCTCCTAAGAAACTGGCTGATGGTCTTCTCTAGTACCTCTACCATTGTCACTGGTAGCTTGTGCACTAACAGGAGCCAGAGTATGCTGGGAAGGACTCCGTGCTGGTTCATCCAAGCTTTGAATTTTCCTGGCAGCCCAGATTTATCAATGGATGACAAGTCGCTCTTGGTCTGCTGTAATGTTGCAGCGTCCTTCATGAAGGTGTCAAAGGTTTTACCCAGGCTCTTGACAGGTTTCTCTGTCACTGTTGGGATCTTGGTGCTTCCCAGAGTGAAGCAGAACTGATCAGCTACTCTGCCTTTTCTCAGGACCAGGGATCTAGACTTGGCTGGCTTGAAGGTAATTTTTGCCCATGAAATGAGCTGCTCAAGCCCCTGAAGGAGCCACCTTCACCCAGGAACAGATGTGGTCATCACTGTTAATTCATCCATATAAGCTCTTATGGGGGGCTGCCAGGTCCCAGATCTTGATTTGGGCCCTCTGCATTCCATCTCACCCGACTTAATAAGCATGTTAATGGCCAAGGAGAAGAGCAACACAGAGATTGTGCAACCAGTGATTATGCCCTTCTCCAGGCAGTGCCAGGCAGATGTAACTTGACTTCAGATCAGATCACACATCTTGCAAATTTAGCAGCTGCTTTTACTTCCAACAGGGTGGGCTCAGCACTGTTGAATTGGAACACTGGTTCTGGTGGTGACACTGGTGCCTTACAAGGACCCAGCTTCCTGGTCTCTTGAGGCGTCACTGAAGGTGGTGTTAAGGTGCTGGTTGTTCTCTTCTACCGGGCAAGCAAGGTGGCTACTTAGCTTCTGGCCCAGTAGCCTCTTTGTGAAGAGGCATTGGCGATTGCCAATGAAGGCACTTCGCTTCCAAGCCCTTTCTTTGCCCTTTCTTCGGTGCCACTCGGCCCTCCTCAACGTGATGAGCTTCTTCCTTAAGATGTTGGTGAGTTCTGACAGAGCAGGTCTTTCCTCTACCTTAGTTGCCTTGTACTGCCGCCTCAGGGATTTCAGTTCTTGCCTCAACAGGCTTATTTTTACTTCCTGCCGATTGAGCTTTGCAGAATTACTTGCTCCTTGTTTCTGTTCCACTCAGAAATGCTCAGCTCCTATGTTCACTATGAGGCAACACATGGTTGGAGTCTATGGTCAGCGTCACCCTTTGAAATGGCTCCCAGGCTCTTGTCTATATCGTCATCCAGCCTGGTCCACTCCCTGCTGTTGGCAGCCGGCCACTTCACCCGACCATGTTCTGATTTCTTGCTCGGTTGGGGGACTTGTGTTGCTTGGAGGTTCTGAGTACTGTGAAGGGTCTCCGGACCTGGCTCCTCCTCTGTCTGACCAGGTTCGGCAGTTGACACAACAAGGACTGTTGCTTCGGCTACCGTTCCTGAGCGTTGCTTCACATAAGTAGAGGTACCACTGTATATATGTCAGTGGTAATGTCTATCCAGTATTGATTAAGTTATAGTGTGATATGTCTATGTTTGACACAGTGTTACACCAGTTAATTTGGACACATGTCACCTTTGACCTCCAGAGATCTGAAAAACTATTGGTCGTAGGTGATAACACCAATTATTAGAATTGTATAAATTTTCATTCTGCATCGTTTGGTACCAATCTGAAAGTTCTGTGACCCTCTGTTCTGGAGTTAGAACCATAATGTGATTTTGACCTTTTAGTTAATTGTGACCTTGACCTTTGACCTTTACTCAAATGGATCATTGCCTCTGATGCACATTATCTATATGTATATGTCTATGTAATTTAATGGTGATATTTACATTATTCACTGAGTTATAGATGGATATGTCTGTGTGGACGGATTAGTCATATTCTGAACAATACTTTAATAATATAAAATACTTTAATAACATAAAATACTTTAATAATATAAAATACTTTAATAATATAAAGTAGTACTAACGTGGGCCATCCTTCGAAGGTGGACACGGTGAACAGCGCCATCATCGCCATGAGGACGTTATCGAAGTTGAAGTCGCTGTTGTACCAGATGCGTTCTCTCACCATGGGCAGTGCTGTGTCACCGTTGTTGTAGAGAATAAAAGTTCCTCTGGGATTGAAAAGACGTTTACACCAACAACAGCTTTTAATATGAAAATACAACTGCACTACATGTTTAAAGTACTAGTACATGGTTCTACTCACCGGTATCTGACATAAATACTTTTACTTCACTATACTTAGTGTAGTGGATATTCTTAAATGTAGTGAAGTAAAAGTACAACACTCATGTTGTACTTTTACTTCACTACCTTTAGTGACTTTACTACATAAGTAGGAAGTGGTTCCAGACTTTTCTTCCGTTGTTTGATCATGTGACCACCTCTAATGATGCTTCTACTCACTTGCATTCCTCTGGGCTGGACTTGGCCTCATCTGTGCATCGATAAAATTTCCCCTAAAACCAAACAAAGTGCATTAAATGTTTATTTATCAACAGGCTCTTATTTTGTAGATGTTTGACCTGGTTCTGTCAACGAACCTTGAACAGTTGGACTCCGATACAAGCGAACATGAACTGCAGCAGCGTGGTGACGATCATGATGTTACCGATGGTTCGAATGGCCACGAAAACACACTGGACCACATGCTGTGAAAGGAATACGCAAGCCTGTAACCGTGGCAACGCATACACACAGTACACAGTGAGGTTAGTCTGGTTCTGACCTTCAGTCCTTTAGCTCTGTTGATGGCTCTAAGAGGACGGAGAACCCTGAGAACACGCAGAATCTTTACCACAGAGATAGCAGAAGATCTAGAAAGACACAAAACAACTGCTTATAAATATAAATTTAAATGTACACACACACACACACACACATATATATATATATATATATATTTTTTTTTTTTAATTATTTATTTATTTTTTTTTTTATTAATTTATTTTTTTGTCTGCATTTGTTCTCATTGTTTAACACCACAGAGGGAGTCAACATTGTTTGAGATCAATGCATTTTTTTAGTCTTTTAGCCAAATATTTAAATATTTAGTGCATGTGTGTGACCATCAGCGGTCCTCCCTGAAAGCTGAGCAGACATCCTTTATTAGAACTCTCTATTATAAGCCAGGGAGGGCAGTGCTACACCTCAGTGATGTGTGGGGGAAACAAAGACTGGACAGGACGAACGGGGACAGAAATTAATAGGCGGTGCTATTGTAATTAAAGATTGTAAGGTGGTGTGTTATTCCAACTATTAACTGTCCATCAATAAAAATAAATAAATCGAAAAAAGAGAAGAAAACCAAACCAGCACAAAAGAAAAAGAGATTCAATAAATAATTAATTAAACAAAACGGTAGTGAGCACCATAATTGTGGATGACTTGATAGTATAAAGTAGAATGCAATAGAATAGAATAGGCCAGAAGGGGACACTAGTGCAAAAGAGAATGAGTTTAGGGTAGAGATTGTGGAGAGATTCTCAGCACATTCTGGTGGGTCCCATCATTCACTGAAATGGGACTCAGTAGTAGCTGGCAAGACCCAATCAAACATGCAAGTGTGAAGGACCCCGAAGCCCAGAACAGCAATCATGACAAGGTAGGGCCAAGCCAACAGGGCACCCCCCATCCTGGGCCGCAGGAGCCACAGGGCGCCGCCCCCAGAGAGCCACCGGGACCACCGTGAACGACGCAAACCCGGAGAACAAGAGGGTGCAGCTACAGACCCCCCCAGCACACCAAGGCCGACCCAGGCGGCCCGGGGCACGAGGGGCCACCCACCACCCCAACCCCAACCCCGCCCACCCCAGCCGCCACCAAACCCCCCCACCCCCACCCCTGAGGGGACCAACAGCCCCACGCAACCAGGAAGCCAGACACAGGGGGCGAGCGCCCCACTGAGGGGGCGGCAACCAGCCCATTACAAGGAAGGCCGCCACCGGGAGCCGGCCAGAGGACATCCAACATGAGTCCAGAGGATAAAAATGGACAGTGTGTTGGGGCCCGGCAACGCCAACAGGGAGGTACCCCGCACACCCGCCCGCACCCAGCCCCAGGCAAGCGCAGTACACTCAGGGCCCCCGCCTCCCCGCAATGCACCCCGACAACCCACCAGCACAGAGCCACTGCACGCCACCAGCCCACAGTACAGCCACAGCACCCACCAGAATAGATACTGGTACTATTTGACATATAAATCTGTCCAGAGTATACGTCACATCCCTGTAAGCACAACGTTTTGCTTCTGTGACTAAATGTCTTTGTAGATCACATCCATAATGTCAAATTGATAAAGTGAGGCAGAAATGTTTTTTACATTCAATTTTTTTTTCATAAAAATTGTAAGTTTTTATCTCATCTGGACAAAGTCGCGATCAGCTATATCCATCACACTTTGTCCGTGGTCGGCATTTGTCATCCACACTTCACTAAAATCTCTTCTCCCTCAATTGTCAACAGATCTCACTTATGATTTTAGCATCTATTGAACGACTCCCTTTATTAACAGACACCACAGCTGCAACTACCTGATGAACACAGACACACTGGAACTATACAACATCCACAGCAGCTACAATCAGTCATTTGTTGAAAACACAAATGTCAAACAGCTGATCTGAACCTTTATGTCTCTTAATTATCTACAGAAGAACCTTTTCTAACAAACACAGTCATAGTCCAACAAAAACCAAAATGATCCACGTCGTCCAAAACACATTAAAATATCAATAAATATCTACAAATGTTTTATCTATTGCATCATTAACCAACACAAATATATGTGACCCTCCAGCACAAAACCAGTCACTTTGGTCAAATTTCATAAATTAATATTTTATATTTATCTAAAGTTTATTAAAAATGTTTGTGTGACACTAATTCAACCAATCAGAGGCCGTTTTTCAACATCGCCATAGCAACAAGGGCTTTAGTTTAGTGCAGAAGGCTTTGTTCTGAGGCCTCCCATTGGTTCAAATCTATAATTGTGTAGATTTCTATTTAAGGGTTGTCTAGAGGGAATCCCCATCTTTCCAACGGTACCAAACATGACGGGGAAATACCTAACGCCAGCGCCAAGGAAAGTCGTGTTTGGAGTCGATTTGTCTTAGTTTTAGACTTAATTACTGTCAGAGTCAGTTGTTGTTCTTCCTAAAAGACATGATTTGAAGAAGTTACGCTAGGAATTTACCAAACACTCATAGTTAGAAGTGTTCAGGAGACATTTTACTGGGATTTTATTAATAAACTTTCAATCATTTTGACCCATATAAGGTATTTGAGGCTAAAGTTAGAAAAACTGCTGTGACTGAACCACTGCTTTAATGATGGACGGACACACACACACACACACACACACACACACACACACACACACACACACACACACACACACACACACACACACACACACACAGCATTTAATTTATTTAAATGTAGGTGAAACTGAGTGGAAGTTTAAAGGCTTAAAAAAGACAAAAAAAACATTTTACAAAATCAAATATGGCTGCTCCATTAGAAAAGAATGAGTGAGACTTACTGAATGCCAAAGGACACCAGAGACACACCGACCACCAGCAGGTCCAACAGGTTGAAGTAGTTTCTACAAAAAGCTCCTTTATGAAGAAAGGCTCCAAACGCTGTCATCTGAGCACAGACAGACGACCGTTAGTAGAACAACACACATGAACTGATGCACCATCCAACATGTTGGATGCTGACCAACCATCCAACATGTTCATTCACTCATACACACACTCTTTCATCCACTAATATTTAGACAGAAAATGACACTTGTTTATTATTGTTTATTATATATCTTATCATAATCACATTTTGGATATAACTTTGGAAATATCTATCTTACAAACGTCCAATGAGCCCCAAAAGGCTGTTTTTTTTTCATTCTGCATCTTGTGCGTGTACAGACTTTCACCTATTGCTGACCCAAGAGGTCAGAGGTCACTGGGTCAATACCTAAAAACCTACAGAAAATAAAGTGGAAATAGAGACTCCATTACTATTATTGACAGACTGCTATATGTAGGCTCCAAAATGGTACTATGACCTTTGACCTTGAGTGACTTTGAAAGGTCAAAATCCAGGTCACATGACTCCAAAAACAGTGGTGATAAGTACTGTTACTGTTTTGGACTGTAAGGAAGCTACATGTAGGCTCCACTATGGCACCATGACCTTTGACCTTGAAAGGTCAAATCTATAGTCTCACATTTTGAGAGTGAGATGTCCATTAAGAGCTCAAACATTTGCCAGGGGCGGTGTTCGTTGTGTCTGGAACCACTCAGTTATTATTATTATAAACACAGAATGTCATTTAGAGTAAGGTAGTTAGAGCGCCGGAAAGTTGATGGTAGAGTCCAGAAAAAGTTAGGAATGACTAAACAAAATGGTGGATTATGGAGCTGAACGACTGTTGTCGCTTCTGTAAAAATAATTTAAAGATTGTTGACGTTTTCTCACATTCTTCACTCATCTGTGATAAAAGGAAATCTACACCTGTTGTTGTTCTTCTTCTATGGTTGTTTACACTTGTTTCTCTACCAATCATTACAGCGTCACTTTGTTAGGCCCGCCCTCTGACTTTATACTTCACTGTGATTGGTTGACCAGTTTCAGGGAAATCTAGACAAAAGTTACATTGAGTGAAACTAGACTACTACGATACAACATTAGATTTACTGATGCTAGGAGGAGCTAGTGTGGCTAGGCTACTATGATAGAACATTAGATTTACTGATGCTAGGAGGAGCTACTGTGGCTAGGCTACTACGATAGAACATTAGATTTACTGATGCTAGGAGGAGCTAGTGTGGCTAGGCTATTACGATAGAACATTAGATTTACTGATGCTAGGAGGAGCTAGTGTGGCTAGGCTACTACGATAGAACATTAGATTTACTGATGCTAGGATGTTCTAGGAGGAGGAGGAGCTAGGAGGAGCTAGTGTGGCTAGGCTACAAATGCAGCTGTTTGTAACACTAAACTTTAGTCGACTAACATGCTGCTGTTTTTAAAACATTGTCCAGTGGACGTCTAACTGTCCACTGGACAATGGACTATTATGGTCTTCGTCCTCAGACGTCTTCTAAATCCAGAGGTCCATGGTTGTAGATCAGTAACTGTGGACACACTATCTGAGGACATGAAGACCTGAGGACACTTGTCTTTTGGGACCATCTACTTCCTACCACTGAAGTGTGATGTTGTTTAAACTTTATTAGAGTTAGTGTGAAAATAGAAACAAACATGTTCTAATCACTTCCATGTTAACACAGTTTGTGTCAATGTTCATTTCAATGGTTTCATTTTAATCTTATGTAACTTATGTATGTATCTTATGACCTCTGACCCTGACATATAGGGTTATATGTATGTACTCCTGATCATTTACACAATGAACCAAACTGATGTTTACTGCAGATAATCGTCTCCTCAAACACAGGTAACACACGTGTCCGTCCATCATTAAAGCAGTGTTTCAGTCACAGCAGTTTTTTAACTTTAGCCTAAAAAACTAAGACAAATCGACTCCAAACACGACTTTCCTTGGCGCTGGTGTTAGGTATTTCCCCGTCATGTTTGGTACCGTTGGAAAGATGGGGATTCCCTCTAGACAACCCTTAAATAGAAATCTACACAATTATAGATTTGAACCAATGGGAGGCCTCAGAACAAAGCCTTCTGTACTAAACTAAAGCCCTTGTTGCTATGGCGATGTTGAAAAACAGCCTCTGATTGGTTGAATTAGTGTCACACAAACATTTTTAATAAACTTTAATAAATATAAAATATGAATTTATGAAATTTGACCAAAGTGACTGGTTTAGTGCTGGAGGGTCACATATATTTGTGTTGGTTAATGATGCAATAGATAAAACATTTGTGGATATTTTTTAATGTTTTAATGTGTTTTGTTGGAAAAACATCTTTAAAAAAGTGCATTTGTATGTTTTTTTCCTTTTTTTAAAACCACTGCTTCATGACTTGGCTGAAAAATGAAGAAGAGAAAATGGGCCATATGATGGGAAAGTGACAGACAAAAAAACAAACAAAAAACATTTCTAACAAAAATGCATGATCTCCACGTCAACGGTTTGGCGCCATAACAACAAGACAAGCAGGCGGCCATATTTGGACAAAAACCATCGATAAAAATAATAAAAATAAAAAATGAAAGAGGGAGGACGGTGCAGCAAGCTTTGATAGTGGAGGTTGTTGCTGATAGCTGAGGAGTCAAAGGTCATTTATGGGTCAGATCTGTAATGTCATGTTGTAAAAGGTTGTGTGGTATTTTTGTAAAGGTTCGACTTTCAGGAACATCATCCAGCTGAACAAACTTAAAACCATCCACTGGATCTGGATCATTCTACACCTTTGACAAACATATTTAGTCCAGTTCCCCTGACATGGACTAAACAATTATGGAAGAAAAAAGAGGAACAGTGTGAAATAACTGTCTGATTTATTAAATACAAACTTATATCACTTTTTATCTCATCATTTTAACTTTTTATCTAATGATTTTTATTTTTTTATCTAATAATTTTGACCTTTTACCTCATTATTGTGACTTAGGATTTTAGTTAGAACTTTGTCTATTCATCAAATATCAAAATGTTGACCCTAAAATAGTTTAAAATGATATATGAAGGAGCCTGTAGAACCATCTGTTCAAAAGTTGACATTCCTTCATGTCCAATGGCGTCCATTTTCAATGTGTGTCCAGTAGTGTCCCTGTAAGGGTGTTCAGTCAGGGTAATAGAACCCATTAAACACCACCACCTTTTACATCTGCCCATGTCTGTCGACCGTCCTGGCTCCACAGCTATGAGGTAGTGCAACAGTTTTGAAAGTTTACCTTAATAAGGATCTCAAATGTAAACATACTAGTGAAGACATAGTCTGCATAGCCTAGGATCTGAGGAAGCAATCAGAGTGACATAAGCACGCAGGGTTACTAAAACTCTACCCGGCACAGCACAGCACAGCACGCATACGTCATTTACCTTCAACAGGATCTCAACTGTAAAGATTGCGGTGAAAGCATAGTCAAAATAACCAAGTATCTGCAAGAGGCACAAGTTCAAGGCATCAAGTCATTCCACCAACAACAAAGACTTTACATGAGGCCAAAATAACCACATTAACAAAGTTAACAATGCTTCAATTTCATATGTTCAAATTATTCTAATTTACTTTCTACTGATTTTAACCATTTACATGAATTTCCATCATTTGTTCTTAAATCTGAGTGTCATTAAATTCTGTGAAAAACTATAAAAACACATTACATTCATGTTTTTACTAATACAGTAAAGTTAACTCATTCATTAAAGTTAACTCATTCATTAGTTATCTCATTTATTAAAATTAACTCATTTATTAAAGTTAACTCATTCATTAGTTATCTCATTTATTAAAGTTAACTCATTCATTAGTTATCTCATTTATTAAAGTTAACTCATTTATTAAAGTTAACTCATTCATTAAAGTTAACTCATTTATTAAAGTTAACTCATTCATTAAAGTTGACTTATTTATTAAAGTTAAATCATTCATTAAAGTTAACTCATTTATTAAAGTTAACTCATTCATTAAAGTTAACTCATTTATTAAAGTTAACTCATTCATTAAAGTTAACTCATTTATTAAAGTTAACTCATTCATTAATGTTGACTTATTTATTAAAGTTAACTCATTTATTAAAGTTAACTCATTCATTAAAGTTAACTCATTCATTAAAGTTGACTTATTTATTAAAGTTAACTCATTTATTAAAGTTAACTCATTCATTAAAGTTGACTTATTTATTAAAGTTAACTCATTTATTAAAGTTAACTCATTCATTAAAGTTAACTCATTTATTAAAGTTAACTCATTTATTAAAGTTAACTCATTCATTAAAGTTATCTCATTCATTAAAGTTAACTCATTCATTAAAGTTAACTCATTCATTAAAGTTAACTCATTTATTAAAGTTAACTCATTTATTAAAGTTAACTCATTCATTAAAGTTGACTTATTTATTAAAGTTAACTCATTTATTAAAGTTAACTCATTCATTAAAGTTGACTTATTTATTAAAGTTAACTCATTTATTAAAGTTAACTCATTCATTAAAGTTGACTTATTTATTAAAGTTAACTCATTTATTAAAGTTAACTCATTCATTAAAGTTAACTCATTTATTAAAGTTAACTCATTCATTAATGTTGACTTATTTATTAAAGTTAACTCATTTATTAAAGTTAACTCATTCATTAAAGTTAACTCATTCATTAAAGTTGACTTATTTATTAAAGTTAACTCATTTATTAAAGTTAACTCATTCATTAAAGTTGACTTATTTATTAAAGTTAACTCATTTATTAAAGTTAACTCATTCATTAAAGTTAACTCATTTATTAAAGTTAACTCATTCATTAAAGTTGACTTATTTATTAAAGTTAACTCATTTATTAAAGTTAACTCATTCATTAAAGTTGACTTATTTATTAAAGTTAACTCATTTATTAAAGTTAACTCATTCATTAAAGTTAACTCATTCATTAAAGTTGACTTATTTATTAAAGTTAACTCATTTATTAAAGTTAACTCATTCATTAAAGTTAACTCATTCATTAAAGTTGACTTATTTATTAAAGTTAACTCATTTATTAAAGTTAACTCATTCATTAAAGTTGACTTATTTATTAAAGTTAAATCATTCATTAAAGTTAACTCATTTATTAAAGTTGACTTATTTATTAAAGTTAAATCATTCATTAAAGTTAACTCATTCATTAAAGTTATCTCATTCATTAAAGTTAACTCATTTATTAAAGTTAACTCATTCATTAAAGTTAACTCATTTATTAAAGTTAACTCATTCATTAAAGTTAACTCATTTATTAAAGTTAACTCATTCATTAAAGTTGACTTATTTATTAAAGTTAACTCATTTATTAAAGTTAACTCATTCATTAAAGTTGACTTATTTATTAAAGTTAACTCATTTATTAAAGTTAACTCATTCATTAAAGTTGACTTATTTATTAAAGTTAACTCATTTATTAAAGTTAACTCATTCATTAAAGTTAACTCATTTATTAAAGTTAACTCATTCATTAAAGTTGACTTATTTATTAAAGTTAACTCATTTATTAAAGTTAACTCATTCATTAAAGTTAACTCATTTATTAAAGTTAACTCATTTATTAAATTTAACTCATTCATTAAAGTTAACTCATTCATTAAAGTTGACTTATTTATTAAAGTTAACTCATTTATTAAAGTTAACTCATTCATTAAAGTTAACTCATTCATTGAAGTTAACTCATTCATTAGATGTGAACCTGGTTGTGGCGGCCATATTGGATTTCTCCATTTTGATGCATTATACAGAAGGTTTGACTTCAACATTCTTCAAAACCACTAAACACTATAACGCAAATATTAACATGTATGACTTCAGCTTTAAAGAGTTTTAAAAACACATCCTGACTATATGTGTTATTTCAGGTATTATCAGTTTCCACAGCTGCATCAGGTCAGAACAGATGTGTAACTCAGCTGATAAAACACATTTTAAGTTTAATATATAGTAACATATCATCAACATTAAGAATGATTATCATTTAGTCATAAAAAAAAAAACAGGTGTTAACATTTCAAAGTTGACATTTGATAAAACATTTGTAAAATAAAGCAAAACAATGACAGTAAAGAAGAACCATTAGCACAGAACCCTCTGTTCTGCTATGGGTCAAACTGAGCCCATGTTAGAAAGACATTCTGAGTGTCCTTGTCTCCTTGGATAAAAAACATCTGTGGTGACGACACAAACGATCAGGTTAGTGGTCGACACTGAACATATGTCTGAATGTCATCCTCCCAAAGATACTTTAAGCTAATGCTAGCACTAGGCTAATCTATCATAGCTTATGACAAACATATTAAGGCTCACCCCTTACCCTCCACCTTGAAATGTCTCTATAAGGGGCGGGGCTTGAACTGGGACACCCCTTCATCATCAGTTCACTCCACCAGTTGTTACGTAACCAAAAACCACAGCTTTAACCACAACTAAACTAACATGTCTGCTGCTGTAGGTGTGACCTTTAACCCTAACCTTCACCCATTACTACACCTTTAATATCTGTGTACAATCACAGTACTTCTACACATCCACCCATTACTACACCTTTAATATCTGTGTACAATCACAGTACTTCTACACATCCACCCATTACTACACCTTTAATATCTGTGTACAATCACAGTACTTCTACACATCCACCCATTACTACACCTTTAATATCTGTGTACAATCACAGTACTTCTACACATCCACCCATTACTACACCTTTAATATCTGTGTACAATCACAGTACTTCTACACATCCACCCATTACTACACGTTTACGCAAATAATGTTTTTGTTCATGTGTGTTTTAAGGAGAAAATGACCGTTACACATAATGACAAAGTTAAACTATATCAGGGGCGTCACACTTATTTAAATGTGGGGGTTAGGGTTAGTTAACACTTATTTAAATGTGGGGGTTAGGGTTAGTTAACCCTTATTTAAATGTGGGGGTTAGGGTTAGTTAACCCTTATTTAAATGTGGGGGTTAGGGTTAGTTAACCCTTATTTAAATGTGGGGGTTAGGGTTAGTTAACCCTTATTTAAATGTGGGGGTTAGGGTTAGTTAACCCTTATTTAAATGTGGGGGTTAGGGTTAGTTAACCCTTATTTAAATGTGGGGGTTAGGGTTAGTTAACACTTATTTAAATGTGGGGGTTAGGGTTAGTTAACCCTTATTTAAATGTGGGGGTTAGGGTTAGTTAACCCTTATTTAAATGTGGGGGTTAGGGTTAGTTAACACTTATTTAAATGTGGGAGTTAGGGTTAGTTAACCCTTATTTAAATGTGGGGGTTAGGGTTAGTTAACACTTATTTAAATGTGGGGGTTAGAGTTAGTTAACACTTATTTAAATGTGGGGGTTAGGGTTAGTTAACCCTTATTTAAATGTGGGGGTTAGGGTTAGTTAACCCTTATTTAAATGTGGGGGTTAGGGTTAGTTAACACTTATTTAAATGTGGGGGTTAGGGTTAGTTAACCCTTATTTAAATGTGGGGGTTAGGGTTAGTTAACACTTATTTAAATGTGGGGGTTAGGGTTAGTTAACACTTATTTAAATGTGGGGGTTAGGGTTAGTTAACACTTATTTAAATGTGGGGGTTAGGGTTAGTTAACACTTATTTAAATGTGGGGGTTAGGGTTAGTTAACACTTATTTAAATGTGGGGGTTAGGGTTAGTTAACACTTATTTAAATGTGGGGGTGTTCTAGGGTTACAGTTCACTTCCTGTTCACTCATGTGGTGAAGTGTTTATGAACTGAAATCTTTCCAAATTAAATATAAATGTGAGGAAAGTGTGGATTTAAAAAAGTGGGTCTGAATGTTAATTTTTCATTATATAATAATTTATTCCATTTTATAAGAAATGTTTTTTCATTATATAATTATATGGAAACTCTAAAAAATAATAATAAAAAAAAAAAATAATGGAAACAATAAAATAAAAAACCCTCTCCAAACAGTCGTGGATTAGTTAAAGTGTGTGTGAAGTGTTGACCCATAAGAGTTGTTTAGAAAACATTGTTCTACATCTGCTTTTATATTTGTATTCCTTTACTTTAAAGTGTTTTAAAAGAAGTCAAACTCAAACATTACAAGTGGTTCTATGGCTTCATACTGACGATAATGTTACTGACCAAACTACACACAGGCTTTAACTTTAATATTAAATGAGTTTACGTACAATATTTCGAGCAGAGAAATTACGTATGGGGTCCTCGGCAGCGAGAGAGACGGAGCTGAGCATGATGAAGACGAGGATGAGGTTGGTGAAGATCTGATGGTTGATCAGTTTGTGGCAGAAAACACGAAATCTGTACAGAACGATAAAAAAGAATAAACAGTTAACGATAAAAAAGAATAAACAGTTAACGATAAAAAAAGAATAAACAGTTAACGATAAAAAGAATAAACAGTTAACGATAAAAAAAGAATAAACAGTTAACGATAAAAAAAGAATAAACAGTTAACGATAAAAAAAGAATAAACAGTTAACGATAAAAAAAGAATAAACAGTTAACGATAAAAAAAGAATAAACAGTTAACGATAAAAAAAGAATAAACAGTTAACGATAAAAAAGAATAAACAGTTAACGATAAAAAAAGAATAAACAGTTAACGATAAAAAAAGAATAAACAGTTAACGATAAAAAAAGAATAAACAGTTAACGATAAAAAGAATAAACAGTTAACGATAAAAAGAATAAACAGTTAACGATAAAAAGAATAAACAGTTAACGATAAAAAAGAATAAACAGTTAACGATAAAAAGAATAAACAGTTAACGATAAAAAAGAATAAACAGTTAACGATAAAAAGAATAAACAGTTAACGATAAAAAAGAATAAACAGTTAACGATAAAAAGAATAAACAGTTAACGATAAAAAAGAATAAACAGTTAACGATAAAAAAGAATAAACAGTTAACGATAAAAAAGAATAAACAGTTAACGATAAAAAAGAATAAACAGTTAACGATAAAAAGAATAAACAGTTAACGATAAAAAGAATAAACAGTTAACGATAAAAAAGAATAAACAGTTAACGATAAAAAAGAATAAACAGTTAACGATAAAAAGAATAAACAGTTAACGATAAAAAGAATAAACAGTTAACGATAAAAAGAATAAACAGTTAACGATAAAAAAGAATAAACAGTTAACGATAAAAAAGAATAAACAGTTAACGATAAAAAGAATAAACAGTTAACGATAAAAAAGAATAAACAGTTAACGATAAAAAAGAATAAACAGTTAACGATAAAAAAGAATAAACAGTTAACGATAAAAACGGTCACCTTTGTCCTAATTCTTATTGTTGTCACCTGTGAGTGATCAGATGTCAACACCTTCCAGCGTCTTATTCCTTCTCTTCTTCTGTGTTTTACCGGTGTTCCATTCCTGACCTAGTTCTTCCTGCCTCCGCCCCCCGACCCTGCTTCCGAACTCTGACCACACACCCCGCCTCCTGTTTCTGACTCCCTGGCATCGAACCCTGCTTTGGACCTGGTTGTTTTATTTCTCTGTTTATTAAACAGCAGACTGAACTGAACTGAACTGAACTGAACCTTGTGTGCTGTCTGCATTTGGGTCCCATCTCAGAACGTCTCAATATACATATATATATATATATATATATATATATATATATATATATATATATATATATATATATATATATATATATATATATATATATATATATATGTATATATATGGAAAAAAAAAATGTTCCTCTCGCCCCACGTGGGCAGTGTCTCCTTCAGACTCGGGTCCTCTACCAGAGGCCCCTCCCACCTGGGGGGTGTCTCCTTCAGACTCGGGTCCTCTACCAGAGGCCCCTCCCACCTGGGCGGTGTCTCCTTCAGACTCGGGTCCTCTACCAGAGGTCTGGGAGCCTGAGGGTTCTGTGCAGGATCTTAGCTGTTCCTAACAATGTTCTCTTTTGGACACAGATCTCTGATGTTGTTCCTGGTATCTGCTGGAGACATTGTCCCAGCTTTGGGGTCAGTGGTCTACACCACTGACTTTGGTGCGGAAGGTTGCCGGTTCGAATCCCAGGTGTGCCCTTAGGCAAGGCACTTTACGCTATACATGCCTATACCTCACGATGAGCGATACAATAAATAGAGTCATACCGGCTCGGACGGCGCCCGGGACAACAAGGTCCGCGTTAGGGGTTGAGGAACCAGGACACCCTGATGTTAAATTGGCTACTGGAACAAGACATTCATGGAGCAGGGCAGATATATATGTATATATATATATACATATATATGTATATATATATATACATATATATATATTGATCTGTGGTGGTCGGTAAAAAGCAGTAAATTGAAAGCATGTGTTTAAAAGTGAAGGTGTCGGGACACACTCACGGGTTGGTGCTGCTGAAGATGAAGAAGGCGCTGCCCTCTGGGATGGGCGGAGTTTTGTCTTTCATGTTTAGCTCAGACAGTCTCTGTGGACGTGGACCCACTGGGACGTCCGGGAGGACTTCGTTATCATCGTCATCGTCACACACTGACAAAAGACATTTGATAAAAACTGTTTTCACTTTGTTCGCTCACAGACGGAACTGTTCGGTTCCACTGGGAACATTCATATATCATTTACTTCAACATAAAAGGTCAAAGGACAACATTGACATATGTGCAGAGGCGTGCACAGATAGACACTCGGTGGTGCTAGAGGACTTGCCTCTTTGTCCTTTATCAATGAAAGTGTCGTTTTGAAACTTTGGGGTGGGGGGGTGTTTGTTTTAATGATGATGGTGAGTAACACTCTAGTGGAGCCATGTTGAAATGATCTTTTAGAAAAGCTGCATGATTTAAAAATTACTGAAAAAAAAAAAAAAAATTCCCCGGAAATGGGACACCTTGTCACACACTTCCGACCTCCATCGCTTTTCTTTTGTCACGTGATCTAGCGCGCAGTTCATCCAATGAAAAGTGCAGCAGCTGAGTGGCTGAAAGTTGTCTTTAGCTACTAGGCAGGGACGGACCCTGATATGCACCCTGGGCGAGACATGTCTTTGCCCCCCCCCCAAAACACACACACACACACACACACACACACACACACACACACGGAACCATATCCTTCAAAGACAAATTATACGACAAAAACCAATGTATATATCAATGCTTATTTTTAATTACAAATTAAAAATTGTGATTAAAAATCTATAAATAACATTGAGAAATTTGTAAATATAAATATTCTAAAATCGCACACAAATGTAAACATAATAACATTGCAAATTGCACAAACCTTTTCAAAAAGCAAAACCAATGTTAGCTATAATTAAGTAATAATAAAATGAGTGTAAATGACTTTTGGTTTTTCCCTTAGTGTTCACCACAACAAACAAACAAACTAGCAGTAAAAGTAAAAGTGCAGCAGCTGTAAACATACCATCTAAAACTGGACCTTTCTTACCTTCTTTGATGCAAAATCCTCAATTACATCCTTGTAATAAATATGTCAGTAAATAAATATGAAGGAATATGGAGATTTAAAAAAGTCAACACATTTAACAGCACACGTCCCATTTATTTATTTTTTAGTTCATCACTTTATAAACTTTCTTAAACCATGGACTCACTGTCTCATTTCCTGAACCTATTTGTGGACCAAAGATGGCACCAAATCCCCATATGGGCCCGTTATGATCAATTTATTTGGGTTTATTAACAATCCTGTGAAACACACAAGTATCTCTACAGCCCACTAACCAGCAATAAAAAAATTATTAAAATATGGAGAAAAAATCCTTAAATGGTAATAATGGTTTTATTTATATTATTAATGTGGCACAGCTACCCTGTGCTATTGCGCGCAATGGCACACGTTCTAGAACCCGTTATGGAACACACTGGCGCGCTTACACATGTTACAGGGCACGTGCCAGAACGCGCCCTGTAACGTGTGAAAGCGCGTCAGTGTGCGTGCTAAGAACGTGTCTGTAACGCGTGATATAATAAACACAACGCGTGGCTATGTGAACACTTTGGTTTGCCATAGGGGCGCTGCCTGGGCCGAAGCAAGCAAGACGAAAAAAAAAAAAAAAGACGGTCATATGCTGGCGCCCCATAGAGGATTGCGCCCTGGTCCGTCGCCCAGCCTGCCTATAGCTAAAACCGGGTCTGCTACTAGGAATGGCCGCGGACAGGTGTCTCTTCATGTGCCATACATACCAAAAAGACACAACACAGTACAACAAGCTGCAACCGTAATGACCATGTTTTCCTGCGGTAGATGCTAGATTGGAAAGGACGGGGGGCGGGACTAAGGTCCGCAGCTTCAGATTTCGTTGCTTTTGCCTGAAATATGACACTCAGATGCAGCACAGTCAAAAAACTTATAGGTGTTGTGCTTTTATTATTATTATTTTTCTT
Organism: Siphamia tubifer; assembly: GCA_020466265.1. Taxonomy (NCBI): domain Eukaryota; kingdom Metazoa; phylum Chordata; class Actinopteri; order Kurtiformes; family Apogonidae; genus Siphamia; species Siphamia tubifer. The sequence continues at coordinate 50,689,652 of CM035789.1, read as the reverse complement.
TCATGTGGAGGGTTTTGGCACATCTAATCACAACGAGGATTGAATATAGTTTTATTTATTCATTCATTTATTTATTTATTTGTTTGTTTGTTTATTTATTCATTTGTTTGTTTGCTTGTTTGTTTGTTTATTATATTCTTCTGAACTTAATTAGAGAACTGACTCATTACATACTGTTTTTTTTTTGTACTCAACCTTTCCTGTACACCACCGAAACTAGACAGAGGAAGGTCAGGGTGATACACAGTAACATTAAAATAATAACATGACAGTGAAATAAGGCTTCAATGACTGACAGCAGGTTCATTTTTTAACAAGTCAGATAAGTTTGACAATGTTCAGTCAGTTATATTTAAGAACCTCTGATGAATTATATTATACAGTCATTTATAGACCAATAAATTAATGGTAAATGCTGTTGATTCTATGAGCATTGCACTTCGCAAATCTATCTGTTAGGATGAATGTTTTTTGTGTAGGTTTTGTAGACAGGCAACATAAGTCCACTTTACTACAGTCTGTTATTAGAGTATAGTCCACTTTACTACAGTCTGTTATTAGAGTATAGTCCACTTTACTACAGTCTGTTATTAGAGTATAGTCCACTTTACTACAGTCTGTTATTAGAGTATAGTCCACTTTACTACAGTCTGTTATTAGAGTATAGTCCACTTTACTACAGTTTGTTATTAGAGTATAGTCCACTTTACTACAGTCTGTTATTAGAGTATAGTCCACTTTACTACAGTCTGTTATTAGAGTATAGTCCACTTTACTACAGTCTGTTATTAGAGTATAGTCCACTTTACTATAGTCTGTTATTAGAGTATAGTCCACTTTACTATAGTCTGTTATTAGAGTATAGTCCACTTTACTACAGTCTGTTATTAGAGTATAGTCCACTTTACTATAGTCTGTTATTAGAGTATAGTCCACTTTACTATAGTCTGTTATTAGAGTATAGTCCACTTTACTATAGTCTGTTATTAGAGTATAGTCCACTTTACTATAGTCTGTTATTAGAGTATAGTCCACTTTACTATAGTCTGTTATTAGAGTATAGTCCACTTTACTACAGTCTGTTATTAGAGTATAGTCCACTTTACTATAGTCTGTTATTAGAGTATAGTCCACTTTACTACAGTTTGTTATTAGAGTATAGTCCACTTTACTATAGTCTGTTATTAGAGTATAGTCCACTTTACTATAGTCTGTTATTAGAGTATAGTCCACTTTACTACAGTCTGTTATTAGAGTATAGTCCACTTTACTACAGTTTGTTATTAGAGTATAGTCCACTTTACTATAGTCTGTTATTAGAGTATAGTCCACTTTACTACAGTTTGTTATTAGAGTATAGTCCACTTTACTATAGTCTGTTATTAGAGTATAGTCCACTTTACTATAGTCTGTTATTAGAGTATAGTCCACTTTACTACAGTCTGTTATTAGAGTATAGTCCACTTTACTATAGTCTGTTATTAGTAAAGACTGCAGTGAAGGGTAGACTTTATCAGACTATATATAGATAATATAATATAGACTTTATCAGACTATATATAGATAATATAATATAGACTTTATCAGACTATATATAGATAATATAATATAGACTTTATCAGACTTTTTAACCATTGAAAACAGGTTGAAAACTCACTTTTATAGAATGTTACAAATAAAAATCAAATTGCATTCAATATGTGCATGTAATGTTTTTTCTTTTAATCCCACACTATAATAACATGTGCGCAAAAAATTGCCCCCCTTCCCCTCCAGAGCACTTGCCCCCCAAAATGTCTGTGCACACCACTGCATATCTGCATATATTTGTTCTAGAAATGACAACAACACACTTAGTAAGAGTTAGATTTTTTTCCAGTGGGACAAACTTTTTTTTTTTTTTATGAGTGAAATCATTTTATTTTACTTGGTGCGTTGAGTCCAGGATATGTCCCTTTGTCTTCCTCCAACAAATGATCTTCTGGCAACTGGGAAAAATAATCACATTTAAACATTTGGGAGAAAGTTGCATCATTTAATTTAGGATCAAACGTCCAGTAAAACTGTTTTTTTTTTTTGTTTTTTTTACCTTCTCTCCGTCCTTTCCTTCTATATGTTCCAGTCTTTTCTTCTCTACATTTATGTCCCTGTAGGGGACACATGAAGGACAGTGTGTCATATGGAACAAGTGCTTTTCATTTATTTTAGACAAATGTAAATGTTGTCCAAACCCACTTGGCACTATTTTTCCTCTTCTTGGCCTCTTCTTCCTCCTTCTGCGCAGTGTTGAGGCTCTCTGCATCGGCCAGGTTGTCAACGGCGATGGCCAAGAAGACGTTCAGAAGGATATCTGGTGTGGTCAATTAAAGACAGGACACAGACCACCCTACAAATGAAGACTGACCGTACATCCCCTGCCATTCAAACAATATTTACAATAGAATAGACTTAATTCATTCCAACAGGGAAGTGATTGTATGCAGCAGATCACATAAAAACACCCAAACAAAACATGAAAACAAAATAAAAACAAATAAACACCATAAAACAGCAGTACCACAGGTTATGTTTATGTTTGTGTCCAGCTGCACAATATTAGACAAAAAATGACAATGCACTTTTTTTTAACCCTGCAATATATATTACGAAATGAAAAACTGTTTAGTCGTAAATAATGTCTGAACATACATTTGTCATCCTTCTGTAAATTGAATAATGAAATAAAATTAACAATTAAAAATAAATAAATAAAAAATAAAATAAATTTAAAATTTTTTTAATAAAAATGTTAAACAAAAACTAAATAAATACCTAAGACAAACAAATACAAATAAATAAGTAATACATTAAAAATTAAAAAATTAATAAAAATAAATACATTAATTAATGCCCCGCTTTTGCCCAAAGACAAAGTGGGTTCAGATGATGAGAGATGAAAAACAGTAAAAATAGAAATACAAATAAATGTAAAAAAAAAAAACCCAAAATAAATAAATAAATACATAAAATGTAAAAAGCAAATATACAAATAAATACATCAATCAATTAATTAAAAACTAAAAATAAAACATACACAAATAAATAGAAAATAATAAAAACAAATGTAATGAAACCAACTGCAGGACTTGTGATGTGAATATTACACAGACGTACAGTACGATGTTGATGCTAACACCATATATAGTGTAGTGTTGTACAGTTCAGTGCAGTGCAGTGCAGTGCAGTGCAGTGTAATGTAGGATAGGTGCAGTGCAGTGCAATGTTGGGTGGGTGCAGTGCAGTGCAACGTTGGGCAATTGCAGTGCAGTGCAGTGTAATGTTGGGCAGGTGCAGTGCAGTGTAGTGATGGGCAAGTGCAGTGCAGTGCAATGTTGGGCAGGTGCAGTGCAGTGCAATGTTGGGCAGGTGCAGTGCAGAAAAAATGTAATGTTGGACAGGTGCAGTGCAGAGTAATGTAATGTTTTACAGGTGCAGTGCAGTGTAATGTTGGACAGGTGCAGTGCAGTGTAATGTAGGGCAGGTGCAGTGCAGTGTAATGTTGGATATGTGCAGTGCAGTGTAATGTAGGGCAGGTGCAGTGCAGTGTAATGTTGGATATGTGCAGTGCAGTGCAGTGTAATGTTGGGCAGGTGGAGTGCAGTGCAGTGCAATGTTGGACAGGTGCAGTGCAGAGTAATGTAATGTTGGACAGGTGCAGTGCAGAGTAATGTAATGTTGGGCAGGTGCAGTGCAGTGTAATGTTGGACAGGTGCAGTGCAGTGCAATGTTGGACAGGTGCAGTGCAGAGTAATGTAATGTTGGACAGGTGCAGTGCAGAGTAATGTAATGTTGGGCAGGTGCAGTGCAGAGTAATGTAATGTTGGGCAGGTGCAGTGCAGTGCAGTGTAATGTAGGACAGGTGCAGTGCAGTGCAGTAGGATACAGTTTCCACAGATGAAGAGGATGATGAAGTAAATGCACACCACCATTCCAGAGGAGGCCGGGCCACCGTACGCCATGATGCCGTCATACATCACTGTGTTCCAGTCTTCTCCTGTTAAAATCTAACAAACAAATTGTTCAATTCAATTCATTTCATTCACTTTTTCATGGACGAACTACACGTTTCTTAGTCTGGCTTTGGTCGACCCTGGTGTGGTTCTGCTCAGCTCCACATATGGGTCTGTTAAACCTGTTGTCTATGGACACATGGTGGACGGACCAATCAGGATCAGTGGGCGTGGTTTTAACAGTTATGACATAAGGAAGACTTTGAAACACATGGTGTCTAACATGGAGGAGACTGAACTGGGCCACGGTTCTGAACTGTCAACAGTGTTGTGTAAACTAGTTTAACACATGAATGTATTAATGTTCAGGATGTTGTGACTCTTCTACCAACCAGGTATGGTAACACCTTCTACTGTCATCTACGTTACATGCTGCTTTAATCTGATTGGTTGAAGTAGGACGTCATTCAAAATGACAAACACCTGGTTTATCCAATCAGGGCCAATGGTTTTGATTGACAGCCCCGCCTTCACAAACAGAAGCTAATGATGCTTTAACAGATGGAAGATGTGAGCAGACATGAGGAGCATCTGTACGTCTGCAGTCAGTCTGGTTATGTTTCTATTTAGTCATGTGACTCTGCTTAGGGCTTGTTTACACAAACCTGGGCGTGGTTTAACAGCTGTGGTGTCATTGGTCGAACACTGACACGCCCACAGATGGGCGTGGTTTAACAGCTGTGGACAGTGTATTTATGCGGATCAATATAAATGTAAATAAAAACAATGTTGCTGTATAGATCTTTTTTTTTTTTTAACGGAGCTTAAAAAATATGTATTTAAAAAATATTCCAGTTTGTGTAAAGGGGTGTTTAGGTTAATTCCAAGCATGACACACACCATGTCCCCACACAGGGGTTAGAACAGTGACGTTACTGTGTGTAGAGACACTGGTCTGTGTGTGATTCAACTAAAAACAATATTCAACGACTGTTAAAACAATAAAATAAAGAAAAGTTAGAGTGTATTTTTCCATGAATGAAGTAATACTTATTTAATCAGGAAAAATCTGAAAGGTTTCCAAAATACCCCAAAAATAAAACCTGTAAAACTGAGTTTAAAAAGTGAATCATTTCTTATCATTGAAGAAAAAAGTAGAATGTGAATAAAAAGTTAAAATGATGTGAAACCTGGAACACAGTGAGCAGAGCCTGAGGGAAGGTGTCAAACGTGCTCCTTTTAGTCACAGTCTCATCAAAGTTGAACTTTCCACCAAAGAGCTGCATGCCGAGGAGCGAGAAGATGATGATGAAGAGGAAGAGCAGCAGCAGGAGGGACGCGATGGACTTCATCGAGTTGAGCAGAGACGCCACCAGGTTACTGAGAGACGCCCAGTGACTGAGGACAGAGGACAAAACCATGTTACTGAGAGACGCACAGTGACTGAGGACAGAGGACAAAACCAGGTTACTGAGAGACGCCCAGTGACTGAGGACAGAGGACAAAACCATGTTACTGAGAGACACCCAGTGACTGAGGACAGAGGACAAAACCAGGTTACTGAGAGACGCACAGTGACTGAGGACAGAGGACAAAACCAGGTTACTGAGAGACGCCCAGTGACTGAGGACAGAGGACAAAACCATGTTACTGAGAGACGCACAGTGACTGAGGACAGAGGACAAAACCATGTTACTGAGAGACACCCAGTGACTGAGGACAGAGGACAAAACCATGTTACTGAGAGACACCCAGTGACTGAGGACAGAGGACAAAACCATGTTACTGAGAGACGCCCAGTGACTGAGGACAGAGGACAAAACCATGTTACTGAGAGACGCACAGTGACTGAGGACAGAGGACAAAACCAGGTTACTGAGAGACGCCCAGTGACTGAGGACAGAGGACAAAACCATGTTACTGAGAGACGCACAGTGACTGAGGACAGAGGACAAAACCATGTTACTGAGAGACACCCAGTGACTGAGGACAGAGGACAAAACCAGGTTACTGAGAGACGCACAGTGACTGAGGACAGAGGACAAAACCAGGTTACTGAGAGACGCCCAGTGACTGAGGACAGAGGACAAAACCATGTTACTGAGAGACGCACAGTGACTGAGGACAGAGGACAAAACCATGTTACTGAGAGACACCCAGTGACTGAGGACAGAGGACAAAACCATGTTACTGAGAGACACCCAGTGACTGAGGACAGAGGACAAAACCATGTTACTGAGAGACGCCCAGTGACTGAGGACAGAGGACAAAACCATGTTACTGAGAGACGCCCAGTGACTGAGGACAGAGGACAAAACCATGTTACTGAGAGACGCCCAGTGACTGAGGACAGAGGACAAAACCATGTTACTGAGAGACGCCCAGTGACTGAGGACAGAGGACAAAACCATGTTACTGAGAGATGCACAGTGACTGAGGACAGAGGACAAAACCAGGTTACTGAGAGACGCCCAGTGACTGAGGACAGAGGACAAAACCATGTTACTGAGAGACGCACAGTGACTGAGGACAGAGGACAAAACCATGTTACTGAGAGACGCCCAGTGACTGAGGACAGAGGACAAAACCAGGTTACTGAGAGACGGACAGTGACTGAGGACAGAGGACAAAACCATGATACTGAGAGACGCCCAGTGACTGAGGACAGAGGACAAAACCAGGTTACTGAGAGACGGACAGTGACTGAGGACAGAGGACAAAACCATGTTACTTAGAAACGCACAGTGACTGAGGACAGAGGACAAAACCATGTTACTGAGAGACGGACAGTGACTGAGGACAGAGGACAAAACCATGTTACTGAGAGACGGACAGTGACTGAGGACAGAGGACAAAACCATGTTACTGAGAGACACACAGTGACTGAGGACAGAGGACAAAACCATGTTACTGAGAGACGCACAGTGACTGAGGACAGAGGACGAAACCAGGTTACTGAGAGACGCACAGTGACTGAGGACAGAGGACAAAACCATGTTACTGAGAGACGCACAGTGACTGAGGACAGAGGACAAAACCATGTTACTGAGAGACGCACAGTGACTGAGGACAGAGGACAAAACCATGTTACTGAGAGACGCCCAGTGACTGAGGACAGAGGACAAAACCATGTTACTGAGAGACGCACAGTGACTGAGGACAGAGGACAAAACCAGGTTACTGAGAGACGCCCAGTGACTGAGGACAGAGGACAAAACCATGTTACTGAGAGACGCACAGTGACTGAGGACAGAGGACAAAACCAGGTTACTGAGAGACGCCCAGTGACTGAGGACAGAGGACAAAACCATGTTACTGAGAGACGCACAGTGACTGAGGACAGAGGACAAAACCATGTTACTGAGAGACACCCAGTGACTGAGGACAGAGGACAAAACCAGGTTACTGAGAGACGCACAGTGACTGAGGACAGAGGACAAAACCAGGTTACTGAGAGACGCCCAGTGACTGAGGACAGAGGACAAAACCATGTTACTGAGAGACGCACAGTGACTGAGGACAGAGGACAAAACCATGTTACTGAGAGACACCCAGTGACTGAGGACAGAGGACAAAACCATGTTACTGAGAGACACCCAGTGACTGAGGACAGAGGACAAAACCATGTTACTGAGAGACGCCCAGTGACTGAGGACAGAGGACAAAACCATGTTACTGAGAGACGCCCAGTGACTGAGGACAGAGGACAAAACCAGGTTACTGAGAGACGCCCAGTGACTGAGGACAGAGGACAAAACCATGTTACTGAGAGACGCCCAGTGACTGAGGACAGAGGACAAAACCATGTTACTGAGAGACGCCCAGTGACTGAGGACAGAGGACAAAACCATGTTACTGAGAGATGCACAGTGACTGAGGACAGAGGACAAAACCAGGTTACTGAGAGACGCCCAGTGACTGAGGACAGAGGACAAAACCATGTTACTGAGAGACGCACAGTGACTGAGGACAGAGGACAAAACCATGTTACTGAGAGACGCCCAGTGACTGAGGACAGAGGACAAAACCAGGTTACTGAGAGACGGGCAGTGACTGAGGACAGAGGACAAAACCATGATACTGAGAGACGCCCAGTGACTGAGGACAGAGGACAAAACCAGGTTACTGAGAGACGGACAGTGACTGAGGACAGAGGACAAAACCATGTTACTTAGAAACGCACAGTGACTGAGGACAGAGGACAAAACCATGTTACTGAGAGACGGACAGTGACTGAGGACAGAGGACAAAACCATGTTACTGAGAGACACACAGTGACTGAGGACAGAGGACAAAACCATGTTACTGAGAGACGCACAGTGACTGAGGACAGAGGACGAAACCAGGTTACTGAGAGACGCACAGTGACTGAGGACAGAGGACAAAACCATGTTACTGAGAGACGCACAGTGACTGAGGACAGAGGACAAAACCATGTTACTGAGAGACGCACAGTGACTGAGGACAGAGGACAAAACCATGTTACTGAGAGACGCCCAGTGACTGAGGACAGAGGACAAAACCATGTTACTGAGAGACGCACAGTGACTGAGGACAGAGGACAAAACCAGGTTACTGAGAGACGCACAGTGACTGAGGACAGAGGACGAAACCAGGTTACTGAGAGACGCACAGTGACTGAGGACAGAGGACAAAACCATGTTACTGAGAGACGCCCAGTGACTGAGGACAGAGGACAAAACCAGGTTACTGAGAGACGGACAGTGACTGAGGACAGAGGACAAAACCATGTTACTGAGAATCCCACAGTGACTGAGGACAGAGGACAAAACCATGTTACTGAAAGACGGACAGTGACTGAGGACAGAGGACAAAACCATGTTACTGAGAGACGCACAGTGACTGAGGACAGAGGACAAAACCATGTTACTGAGAGACACACAGTGACTGAGGACAGAGGACAAAACCATGTTACTGAGAGACGGACAGTGACTGAGGACAGAGGACAAAACCATGTTACTGAGAGACGGACAGTGACTGAGGACAGAGGACAAAACCATGTTACTGAGAGACGGACAGTGACTGAGGACAGAGGACAAAACCATGTTACTGAGAGACACACAGTGACTGAGGACAGAGGACAAAACCATGTTACTGAGAGACGGACATTGACTGAGGACAGAGGACAAAACCATGTTACTGAGAATCCCACAGTGACTGAGGACAGAGGACAAAACCAAGTTACTGAGAGACGGACAGTGACTGAGGACAGAGGACAAAACCATGTTACTGAGAAACGCACAGTGACTGAGGACAGAGGACAAAACCATGTTACTGAGAGACGCCCAGTGACTGAGGACAGAGGACAAAACCAGGTTACTGAGAGACGGACAGTGACTGAGGACAGAGGACAAAACCATGTTACTGAGAGACGCCCAGTGACTGAGGACAGAGGACAAAACCAGGTTACTGAGAGACGGACAGTGACTGAGGACAGAGGACAAAACCATGTTACTTAGAAACGCACAGTGACTGAGGACAGAGGACAAAACCATGTTACTGAGAGACGGACAGTGACTGAGGACAGAGGACAAAACCATGTTACTGAGAGACACACAGTGACTGAGGACAGAGGACAAAACCATGTTACTGAGAGACGGACAGTGACTGAGGACAGAGGACAAAACCATGTTACTGAGAATCCCACAGTGACTGAGGACAGAGGACAAAACCAGGTTACTGAGAAACGCACAGTGACTGAGGACAGAGGACAAAACCATGTTACTGAGAGACGCCCAGTGACTGAGGACAGAGGACAAAACCATGTTACTGAGAGACGGACAGTGACTGAGGACAGAGGACAAAACCATGTTACTGAGAGACGGACAGTGACTGAGGACAGAGGACAAAACCATGTTACTGAGAGACGCACAGTGACTGAGGACAGAGGACAAAACCAGGTTACTGAGAGACGGACAGTGACTGAGGACAGAGGACAAAACCATGTTACTGAGAGACGGACAGTGACTGAGGACAGAGGACAAAACCATGTTACTGAGAGACGCACAGTGACTGAGGACAGAGGACAAAACCATGTTACTGAGAGACGGACAGTGACTGAGGACAGAGGACGAAACCAGGTTACTGAGAGACGCACAGTGACTGAGGACAGAGGACAAAACCATGTTACTGAGAGACGCACAGTGACTGAGGATAGAGGACGAAACCAGGTTACTGAGAGACGGACAGTGACTGAGGACAGAGGACAAAACCATGTTACTGAGAGACGGACAGTGACTGAGGACAGAGGACAAAACCATGTTACTGAGAGACGCACAGTGACTGAGGACAGAGGACAAAACCATGTTACTGAGAGACGGACAGTGACAAAACGGCTTAAAACACCAAAGAAACGCACATTAAAAACCTGTTTGATTTGATTTGATTTGAATGATTTATTTCGAACATGTGCAAAGTGCAACAATAATCAATACAACAATAATAATAATAATAACAATGACATGTTCGAAAAGGAGTAGGATGAAGTATTAGCTTATTTAATTCTACCCCTTCTTCACTTCCACAATAACCTAAATACATCTTATAGTAATATAGTGCATAGTACCAAAAAGATTATAAATAAAATAATAACAATAACAATAATAACAATACCAATAATCAATAACTGAAGTACTAAACATAGACATATATACAAAAAACAAATGAGCAGATAGGAAAGTAGGGAACAAATAGAGTTTTATGTTGTTTGTTGTTTTCTTTTTTTCTTCCCTTTCTTTTTTCTTCCTTTTTTTCTTTCCTTTTTCTAATTTGTCTGCATTTTGTTCTTATTTTTTTTATTTTATTTTATTTTTCTATTCATTCACTTATTTTATTCATGTATTTATTTATTTTTTATATATTTTAACCCCACAGAGGGGGAGTCAACAGTGTTTCAGATCAGTACATATTCCAGTCTTGCAGACATATACTAGACTATTTAGTGCATGTGTGTGACCATCATCGGTCCTCCCCGAAAGCTGAGCAGACATCCCCCATTAGAACTCTCCCTTACAACCCAGTGAGTGCAGTGCTGCACCTCAGTGATGTGAGGAGGAAACAAAGGCTAGACAGGATGGACAGGACGAATGGGGACAGAAACCAACAGGCGGTGCTATTGTAATTAAAGACTGTAAGGTGATGTGTTATTACAACCACCAACTGTCCATCAATAAAAACAAATAAATAAATAAGTAGATCAGAAAAAGAGGAGAAAACCAAACCAGCACAAAAGGAGAAACAAAAAAAAAAAAGAAAACAAAACAAAAAAAAGATTCAAGAAATAAACAATTAAACAATCGGCACCGAGCACCACAACCGTGGATGTCCTGATAGTACAAAATAGAATGCAATGTAATAGAATAGTCCAGAAGAGGACACCAGTGCAGAAGAAAATGAGTTTAGTGTAGAGATTGTGGAGAGATTCTCAGCACATTCTAGCGAGTCCCATCATTCGTTGAAATGGGACTCAGTAGTAGCTGGCGAGACCCTGATCAAACATGCAAGTGTGAAAGACCCCTAAGCCCAGAACAGCAATCACAACAAGGCAGGGCCAAGCCAACAGGGCAACCCCCACCTCGGGCTGCAGGAACCACAGGACACCGCTACCAGAGAGCCACCAGGGCCACTGTGAACGACACAAACCCGGAGAACAAGAGGGAGCAGCTACAGACCCCCCCCCAGCGCACCAAGACCGACCCAGGCGGCCCGGGGCACGACGACCCACCCGCCACCCCAACCCCAAACCCCCCACCCACCCCCGAGGGGGCCAACGCCCCCACGCAGCCAGGAAGCAAGACACAGGGAGCGAGCCGCCCACCGAGGGGCCGGTAACCAGCCCATCACAAGGCAGGCCAACACCGGGCGCCAGCCAGAGGACATTGGAGCCCGGACCCAACGCGAGTCCAGAGGGCAAAATGGACAGTGTGTTGGGGCCCGGCAACGCCAACAGGGAGATACCCCGCACCCTGCCCCAGGCGAGCGCAGTACACCCGGGGCCCGTAGTCCCACTACAGGCCAGCCGCACGCAGAACCCCACCCCGGAGGGAGGGCCAGGCCGCACCATCAGGAAGCGAGAGCCAAGAGCCCCCACGCCCACCCCGGAGCCGGCATTCCCAGGATGCAGGGCGCCCACCCCGCAGCACTACCGAAACCCCACCCAACCCACTACTCCCCAGGACGGCGCCAGGCCCGGACAGAAGCCCCCAGCCAGCAGAATCTAATCTCCAGTGGCGGTACACAGGCAAGTGCCAAGGCCTGTGCCCAGATGAGCCAGAGCCACCCGCCCAGAGAGACAACCCAGCCCCCCCCCCAGGGGAGGGAAAGGGACAGGGACGAGCGGCCAGGCCAGGTTATTTTGATGGTAGTCTTCAGTGGTCTCCAAATGTCTGCAGTTGCCTCCAGTTTTCTTCAGTTGTCTCCAGTTGTCTGCAGTTGTCTCCAGTTGTCTGCAATTGTCTCCAGTTGTCTGCAGTTGTCTCCAGTTGTTTCCAGTTGTTTGCAGTTGTCACCAGTTGTCTGCAGTTGTCTCCAGTTGTCTGCAATTGTCTCCAATTGTCTGCAGTTGTGTCCAGTTGTCTCCAATGTTCTTCAGTTGTCTCCAATTGTCTGCAGTTGTCTCCAGTTGTCTGCAATTGTGTCCAGTTGTCTCCAGTCCTAAACCCTTTCAGTAAATCCTCAGTCCTTCACTCTATTTCCTTCTAAATATAATCATACTTACATTAACACCATCTGTAGTTTTTTAATCCATCACTAGTGATGTGACTTTGGGTCTAAAACAATTTTCAAAATTCACTACAAACTATTAGAATATTTTTCAAAAATCGAATATTTTTCAAAAATCAAACATGATGGGCGCCCCCACCTCTAGGGCAGGTGTAACACTGTAAACACTAAGACAAACAGTATGTGACATGATGACTAGTGGTAAAATACAGTTTAAATGACCAAGGGTCACAGGGTCACAGGGTCACAGACCTCTACCAAGGCTTGAGTTTACACGAACTAATGATGAACTTTATTTTTTTTTAAAAACTGGGACATTCTACGATGGTTGGTTAGTGAGAAAACATTGTTCAAATGGGATTTTCCATTTTAGTTTATGTCAATATTCTATCACTTATGACATCATGTGACGTGGCGTAACAACCATCTTCCATATTTTTTATCTGATATCTAAAATGAAACAGTCTATTTTTGGATTTGATCAAATGTGTCAAAACCCTGATTTAAGGTCAAAGGTCACAAAGTGTACAGATACACCATTGGCTTTACATTATATGACGTCATAATGTAACGTAATGACCCAGCTGATGTGTGAAGGTTAGGGTTAGGGGTCAAAGGTTAGACCATGTGAGATAT
>CM035789.1:50658785-50671285 GCA_020466265.1 Siphamia tubifer | reverse complement strand
CAGTAAATCTAATGTTCTATCGTAGTAGCCTAGCCACACTAGCTCCTCCTAGCATTGGTAAATCTAATGTACTATCGCAGTAGCCTAGCCACACAAGCTCCTCCTAGCATCAGTAAATCTAATGTTCTATCGTAGTAGCCTAGCCACACTAGCTCCTCCTAGCATCAGTAAATCTAATGTTCTATCGTAGTAGCCTAGCCACACTAGCTCCTCTTAGCATCAGTAAATCTAATGTTCTATCGTAGTAGCCTAGCCACACTAGCTCCTCCTAGCATCAGTAAATCTAATGTTCTATCGTAGTAGCCTAGCCACACTAGCTCCTCCTAGCATCAGTAAATCTAATGTTCTATCGTAGTAGCCTAGCCACACTAGCTCCTCCTAGCATCAGTAAATCTAATGTTCTATCGTAGTAGCCTAGCCACGCTAGCTCCTCCTAGCATCAGTAAATCTAATGTTCTATCGTAGTAGCCTAGCCACGCTAGCTCCTCCTAGCATCAGTAAATCTAATGTTCTATCGTAGTAGCCTAGCCACACTAGCTCCTCCTAGCATCAGTAAATCTAATGTTCTATCGTAGTAGCCTAGCCACACTAGCTCCTCCTAGCATCAGTAAATCTAATGTTCTATCGTAGTAGTCTAGTTTCACTCAATGTAACTTTTGTCTAGATTTTCCTGAAACTGGTCGACCAATCACAGTGAAGTATAGTGTCAGAGGGCGGGCCTAACAAGGTGACGCTGCAATAATTGGTAGAGAAAGAAGCGTAAACAACCATAGAAGAAGAACAACAACAGGTGTAGATTTCCTTTTATCACAGATGAGTGAAGAATGTGAGAAAATGTCAACAATCTTTAAATTCTTTTTACAGAAGCGACAACAGTCGTTCAGCTCCATAATCCACCATTTTGTTTAGTCATTCCTAACTTTCTCCTCCATCAACTTTCCGGCGCTCTAACGATGTCATCCTAAAGATTATGTGGATTGGTTGTAGTACCGTCCTATGTACCTTTTTCACAACTTCCACATTTCATACCAGACATACGTAAGCTCAGCGTAGCTCTACTTCTGCACCAGTAAAAGTTAAATGTCACAGATGACAGCATGGACCAACAGTTATTGTAACATAGCAGGATGTTATTGTCATGTCCACAAGCATCTTATATTTCCTTCCACTCCTTCCCTGTTAACGGTGAAGCTAGAGGAAAATGGGTCCAGGCTATTCAGTGTTATGAAGGGCCCAGTTTTATCATTAAAACAGGAGCACTTCCGTCTGCAGCAGACACTTCACATCAGAACACTACATCTGGGGATGACGGTTTGAAACCCTAGCATTTTTCCTTGGAATGATTCTATTCCTACAGGAAAAAGGAGCCAGTATATGAACGCTGTCAAAAACGGCAGCTGTTAACGTCGCTATGAGTTGAGATAAAACAAATGTCCATGGTTTTAAAGTTATGGTGAACACAAATAAGTAATGTTGTCCTTAAACTGTAGTTGTGACCTTTAACCTTTCCATGCCAGTACATCAGTGTCAGCAGTAAACAACAGTAGCATTGGAAGGAAAGAGTGTAAATAGTGATAGAACAGTGAACAGTAGTTAGTGCAACAGCAGTAAGTCACAGTAAATGTATGAACACTGATCAAACCTGGAGTTTGGGACCATCCTCTTTTTTTATTTGTCATGGGTAACATCTAACCCTCACAAAAACCTGCCCGTCTACTACATTAGATATTATGACAAACAAACACTAACATAAACACACACTGCCAGAGACAAATGGGAACGGATTATAATAGCATTGGGCTAACATTAGCATTATGCTAACGAGACGTTGACTTGAACCATAGACAGAACAAATATAAAATAGTCAAATAGTCCATGTCCTCTATACTATCCATACATAACCATAGAACCCTAGTCCTAGGTAGAAGTGGACAGACTAATGACTGGTGGACAGACTAATGACTGGTGGACAGACTAATGACTGGTGGACAGACTAATGACTGGTGGACAGACTAATGACTGGTGGACAGACTAATGACTGGTGGACAGACTAATGACTGGTGGACAGACTAATGACTGGTGGACACATCTGTCTTTACTTTGATACTTTTTACTCAATGAAAAAATCGTAGCCTTGATCATGTTTATTTTTCCTCCAGGATTCTTCCAATATCTGCAAATGTTAAAAGTGTCAAATTTCTTCAGGAACTTGAAAAGACTCTTTCAATATTAGTGGCTTTCTACTGTCTGGACGTTTAACAGGAAGTTCAGTAATGCTGCTCTGACGTATTTATACTTATTGTGAAAAAGGTCTATTGGATACAGAGGGATTTGAAAGACAACCTTTTAGCCCCGCCTCCCCTGACTATGAAGCACCACGAGACCCATACATGGAATGAATAGAGATAGCACTGCTAAGCTAGGCTAGGCTAGGCTAGGATAGGATAGCACTGCTAGGCTAATTATTTCCATGAATTTACATCAAAGGTACCATAGAATTACCACCTTATTAGCGATCCGTAATGTACAGTGTTAGCCAAATTGTCATTGTAGGACAACACATAATGCTAACGTGCAGAGGTCTCTTAATATTTTCCAGAGCCGTGTGCTTTTTGTTCAGGTGTTTCCATGTGTCCTTTTTATGCACTTGGTTAAATCAAATCAAACAACGGTGTCACAAGAATTAATCTGCAACCAAATGAGAGCGGGACGGGATTATAGAAAAACAACAGGACGGATGTGGTGAAAAACGACAGCGATGAATCTGCAGGAACCAAAAGGATGGAGAACCATTTGTGGGAAGAAGAACCACATGCTGGAAATAGATTAACTGTGAAGCAAAAACCAAAATAATTCAAAAGGACACGAAGAACAAACAAAATAAAACAACATTTAAGGATTCAACAATTCAGAAAAAAAATCACAAAAATAAAGAATGGACGTAGCATGCGAGGTCACATGACCATACTAACCTGAACTTTGACTTAGTAATTTTTCGACTGTAAAGAATAATAAATGAATCAACTTTTTAATAAAGACGGGATGGTGTCCTGCATGTTTTACATCTTAACTCTTCCACATGAATCACTTTAAAGGAACAGTTCCGTATTTTTAACATGAATGTGTTTTCATCAGTGTCTTCAGTGTATCCCACAGTGACTCCGCCCCTCTCTTCTGACTCCGCCCCTTTACCCTAGTGCATGTACAGTGACTCCGCCCCTCTCTTCTGACACCGCCCCCTTACTCTGGTGCACCCACAGTGACTCCGCCCCTCTCTTCTGACTCCGCCCCTTTACTCTGGTGCATGTACAGTGACTCCGCCTCTCTCTTATGACTCCGCCCCTTTACTCTGGTGCACCCACAGTGACTCCGCCCCTATCTTCTCACTCCGCCCCTTTACTCTGGTGCACCAAGAGTGACTCCGCCCCTCTCTTATGACTCCGCCCCTTTGCACCCACAGTGTTTATTTACATAACAAAACCGTCACTAAACAAACACTCACACCTCTCAAATGATTGGAGCTACTTTCTCTCAATAGGGATCAATGTGCAATGTGATAAGAGCTGTGCACCTGCACATAGCAGCGGCTAACAGTGCTAACAGCTAACACTGCCCAACAACTGATGAAAGTAGTTTAATAAGGTGCACAGCTATTAGCAGAGACAATGCTAGCGTATTGATCGCTATTGACAGAAAGTAGCTTCAAATAGGTGTTTGTTCAGTGACAGTTTTATTATATAAATAAATCACTTATTCCAACACATACATGTTTTGAGAAGAAATATGTTTTATTTTGTTGACCCCAGGAAACCTGCCGGGACTACTTTGGCTTTGACCAAAACTGGACCAGAACTGGGATCACAGGACACTGTCGGGGGATAAGTAACTGTGGGTGCACCAGAGTAAAGAGGCGGAGTCAGAAGAGAGGGGTGGAGTCACTGTGGGTGCACCAGAGTAAAGGGGCGGGGCCACTGTGGGTGCACCAGAGTAAAGGGGAGGAGTCAGAAGGGAGGGGCGGAGTCACTGTGGGTGCAATAGAGTAAAGGGGCGGAGTCAGAAGGGAGGGGCGGAGTCACTGTGGGTGCAACAGAGTAAAGACAGTGAGGACAAACACATTCATGTGTTTAGTGAACTGTCCCTTTAACTGTGAAGCAAATAAAAATAATAATAATAAAGAACATGAAGAAAATAAAACATTTAAGGATTCAACAATTCAGAAAAAAAATCACAAAAATGGAGAATGGACCTTGCATGTGAGGTCACATGACCATACTAACCTACACTTTGACTTAGTAATTTTTTGACTGTAAAGAATAATAAATGAATCAACTTTTTAATAAAGACGGTAAATGTGTGTTGTTTAGTCAAACACTTCTTTCCTCCACAAACAGAACTCACTCTGTCAAAATAAGAGCGTTCCTCAGGTGGGAGACACAAAAAATGTTTTATCTGAATTTAAACTAATTTCACTGTCCGTCCTCCATTAATGAGTAAAATAATAATAACATGTGTTTTTACATGAAATTAGTTGGTATTTTAATGAATTAATAATAAAGTGGATCATTAATTAATAAATCCATGACAAGGACCAGGAAATATTTAATTAGTCAAATAATAATATGTGTTTGATCTCAAATAAATTTGTATTTTAATGAATTAACAACACATTTATGTTTTTAATTCCAATTTTAATGAATTAATGACATAATTAATTAATTACATATTTAATTTTGGCCCATTAAGTCCTCCACAGTAAGTACTTTTATGTCAAAGACAATTTTTTATCTAATCATTTTAACATTCATGATCCTCTGTAACACAAAGACCATGAAATAATTAATTAGTGTTTTTTTTTTTTTACCTTAAATTAATTGGTATTTTAATTAATTAATAACACATATGTGACCCCCCACCAGTAAACCAGACATAAGTGTGTGTAAATCCAAACAGAGTTATGTGTGTATCTTGGTAGAGTGGAAACTAAGGTTTAAGATGGTGAAAAAATGATGTTTCTATCACAAGTAGAACCAAAGTTATGGTCATTTTAATATCCACATTTGGACATATTTTACAATTTGCATATTTTTAGATATTGTCCGTTAAAGTTTTGGACTGTTTTGGGGTAGGAAGTCCTTAGCAACGCATAATAATTTGTATCCGATTGACACAAATTGTTGACAGATGTTAAAGGACACTCTGATGGACATGTCACAGAAGTTTTATATATTATAATAATAGGACAGAAGTGTGACGTATTATAATCATTTGGCTTACACCATTGGACAGAACATTCAATATAAGCTTTTACCTCGTACCAAACACTTGGGTGTTTACCCACGGAACGGAGATCGTTTTGTTCGGCGAAAAGAGGTGGAAGTCGTCTTTGTCTTTGCTCAGCAATACCTGAACTTTTGTCACCGCTTAAATAATTGACTCAATAAACACCTTTATTGATTGGATTTCAATGTAATGACCACAGGAAGTGAACATAGAGGTGTTAAGGTACCGTTTTTTGATAAGGTGTAAACACTAATAACAAATCACCTTCCAGCCTAAATTTGGCTGTAGCTCTGAACGGCTCAGCGCCACTTATGCCTGGTTTGGTGGTGGGTCACATTTATGAATTTAATTCCAATTTTAATTAGTTAATGCCATATTTAATTAATAATTTAATGGTGTATTTATTGATTTAACCCACATAATGAAAACACACAATCATCCATTTAAAGGTTTTAATGGTTGGGTTCAACAATTATGGGAAAAAAATGTCAAATCGCAATTTCAATTTATTTTTTATTTTGGTATTTTTCATCACAGCCCAGTTTTTGGCAATGCTCCAAATGTAATTTTTTCAACCATTTTATTAGTGATCGTCCAATATGGATATTTTATTTGGAATTCTTTTTTACTTCAGCCTTAACCCATGACACCGATATTTCTAAACCAATAATTTTTTTTTCTCTTTTAAATGAAAAGTGTCAGAAAATCTTTTAAAATTAGAATTAGAAAATATAAATAGTGACAGTTAAATAAATATGACCATATACTGTCTACCTTTCATATTTTTATCCTTTTTTCATTGGTCATGGAACAGATCAAATGTTTTAGAAAGTCCTCAGGTGTGAATCTGCTTTAAATATCATTTCAGTTTTCAGAGACAGACCTGACGTCAAAGAAAAAAAATGCACACAATAAGAAAATGTGTGCATGAATTATTAAACACAAGATATTAAATTGTGCGCATATGATAAAATATGTGAACAAATTATGTAAATATGTAAATGAGAAGATAAAATGAGTGAATGAGAAAATAAAATGAGTGAATGAGAAAATAATATATGTGAATGAGAAAATAAAATATGTGAATGAGAAAATAAAATGAGTGAATGAGAAAATAAAATGAGTGAATGAGAAAATGAAATGAGTGAATGAGAAAATAAAATATGTGAATGAGAAAATAAAATATGTGAATGAGAAAATAAAATGTGTGAATGAGAAAATAAAATAAGTGAATGAGAAAATAAAATATGTGAATGAGAAAATAAAATGTGTAAATGAGAAAATAAAATGTGTGAACGAGAAAATAAAATATGTGAATGAGAAAATAAAATATGTGAATGAGAAAATAAAATGTGTGAATGAGAAAATAAAATGTGTGAATGAGAAAATAAAATGAGTGAATGAGAAAATAAAATATGTGAATGAGAAAATAAAATGTGTAAATGAGAAAATAAAATGTGTGAACGAGAAAATAAAATATGTGAATGAGAAAATAAAATATGTGAATGAGAAATTAAAATATGTGAATGAGAAAATAAAATGTGTGAATGAGAAAATAAAATGAGTGAATGAGAAAATAAAATATGTGAATGAGAAAATAAAATGTGTAAATGAGAAAATAAAATGTGTGAATGAGAAAATAAAATATGTGAATGAGAAAATAAAATATGTGAATGAGAAAATGAAATATGTGAATGAGAAAATAAAATATGTGAACGAGAAAATAAAATATGTGAATGAGAAAATAAAATATGTGAATGAGAAAATAAAAACTGTGAACGAGAAAATAAAATGAGTGAATGAGAAAATAAAATATGTGAATGAGAAAATAAAATATGTGAACGAGAAAATAAAATGTGTGAACGAGAAAATAAAATGAGTGAATGAGAAAATAAAATATGTGAACGAGAAAATAAAATGTGTAAATGAGAAAATAAAATGTGTGAACGAGAAAATAAAATATGTGAATGAGAAAATAAAATATGTGAATGAGAAAATAAAATATGTGAATGAGAAAATAAAATGTGTGAATGAGAAAATAAAATATGTGAATGAGAAAATAAAATATGTGAATGAGAAAATAAAATGAGTGAATGAGAAAATAAAATGAGTGAATGAGAAAATAAAATGAGTGAATGAGAAAATAAAATGAGTGAACGAGAAAATAAAATATGTGAATGAGAAAATAAAATGTGTAAATGAGAAAATAAAATGTGTGAATGAGAAAATAAAATGAGTGAATGAGAAAATAAAATAAGTGAATGAGAAAATAAAATATGTGAATGAGAAAATAAAATGAGTGAATGAGAAAATAAAATGAGTGAATGAGAAATTAAAATATGTGAACGAGAAAATAAAATATGTGAATGAGAAAATAAAATGAGTGAATGAGAAAATAAAATATGTGAACGAGAAAATAAAATATGTGAATGAGAAAATAAAATATGTGAATGAGAAAATAAAATGAGTGAATGAGAAAATAAAATGTGCAGCTGGTTTCTGGCTGAGATATCAATAATGGAAAAGAATTTATTCACAATTAAATACAATTACAAATGAGCTTTTAATTGAATCAATTCATGTATACGTTTTATTATCTCATGCACACTTTTTTCTCATGTACATGTTTCATAATATCAACACCCGGACACTGTATAACCCCAAACCAAACAGGACCCAGCTGTGTAGTAGTAGACTAAATGTATTAAATATATTAAATGTATTAAATGTATTAAATATATTAAATATAATAAATATATCAGACTCACCACAGCGGTACGCAGCATGCAGTTTTGTGCTCGTCTGTGTTGTGGTTGTCAGTGTTGACTGACTCAGTTTCACTGGTGGGAATACTGGCTGTTAAAGAACAAACACAACAGTCACATGATAAGACACTGCAGAGGTCAAAGGTCACAGAGGCTTTCTGGAAGGTTCAGTGTGGAACATTTAATGGCGTCAAACTGTTAACATCTGCAACAAACGAATGACTGAAAAAAACACATGTGAAAAACTCAGTAAAAGTACTTTTTATGTATCTGTAACTTACTGGAGTATTTACTATTCTATAGTATTTACTGTTCTGTTTAGATTTGTTTATAAATATATGTACTCTCTTTACATGTATATAAATATATGTACTTTATACTCTTTACATGTATATAAATATTTGTACTTTATACTCTTTACATGTATATAAATATATGTACTTTATACTCTTTACATTTATATAAATATTTGTACTTTATACTCTTTACATGTATATAAATATATGTACTTTATACTCTTTACATGTATATAAATATATGTACTTTATACTCTTTACATGTATATAAATATATGTACTTTATACTCTTTACATGTATATAAATATATGTACTTTATACTCTTTACATTTATATAAATATTTGTACTTTATACTCTTTACATTTATATAAATATATGTACTTTATACTCTTTACATTTATATAAATATATGTACTTTATACTCTTTACATTTATATAAATATATGTACTTTATACTCTTTACATGTATATAAATATATGTACTTTATACTCTTTACATGTATATAAATATTTGTACTTTATACTCTTTATATTTATATAAATATTTGTACTTTATACTCTTTACATTTATATAAATATATGTACTTTGTACTCTTTACATTTATATAAATATATGTACTTTATACTCTTTACATTTATATAAATATATGTACTTTATACTCTTTACATGTATATAAATATATGTACTTTATACTCTTTACATTTATATAAATATATGTACTTTATACTCTTTACATGTATATAAATATTTGTACTTTATACTCTTTACATGTATATAAATATTTGTACTTTATACTCTTTATATTTATATAAATATTTGTACTTTATACTCTTCATATTTATATAAATATATGTACTTTATACTCTTTACATTTATATAAATATATGTACTTTATACTCTTCATATTTATATAAATATATGTACTTTATACTCTTTACATTCTCAGAATGTAAATACAAACTAATGTAAATACTGAAACACTTAACACTTCTGAGGGAAAATATGAATAAAATGAAAAAGAAAAACAACAAAAATAACCAAAATATAAAGAGACAAATGTGGAGACGGAGAGAGAGGAGGAGACAAAGACTGAGGAGGAGACAGAGGAATTGAGGAAGACAGAGGAGGAGACAAAGACAAAGGAGGCGGAGGAGACTAAGACAAAGGAGGAGATGGAGACCGATGAGGACACGGAGACAGAGGAGGAGACGGAGGCAGAGGAGGAGACGGAGACAGAGGAGGAGACGGAGGCAGAGGAGGAGACGGAGGCAGAGGAGGAGACGGAGACAGAGGAGGAGACAAAGACAGAAGAGGAGACAGAGTCAGAGAAGGAGATGGAGACAGAGGCAGAGACGGCGGCAGAGGGGGAGACGAAGACAGAGGGGGAGACGAAGACAGAGGAGGAGACGGAGATAGAGGAGTAGATGGAGACAGAGGCAGAGACGGTGCCAGAGGGGGAGACAGAGACAGAGGATGAGACAAAGACAGAGGATGAGACAGAGAAAGAGATGGGGGAATTGACGAAGACAGAGGATGAGACTGAGACAGAGGAGGTGATGGAGATAGAGGAGGAGACAGAGACACAGGAGGAGACAAAGACAGAGGAGGAGACAGAGAAAGAGATGGAGGAATTAACGAAGACAGAGGAGGAGACAAAGAGAGAGGAGGACACAGAAACAGGGGAGGAGAAAAAGACTGAGGAGGAGACAGAGACCAAGAAAGAGATAGAGAAAGAGATGGAGGAATTGACGAAGACAGAGGAGGAGACAAAGACCAAGGAGGAGACGGACACAGGGGAGGAGTCAAAGACCGAGGAGGAGACGAAGACAGAGTAGGAGACACAGGCAGAGGACGAGACAGAGACACAGGAGAAGACAAAGAAAGAGGAGGAGACTAAGAAAAAGGAAGAGATGGAGATCGAAGAGGAGTCGGAGACAGAGGAGAAGATGAAGACAGAGGAGACGGAGACAGAAAAGAAGACAAAGAGCAAGGAGGAGACAGAGACAGAAGAGGAGACAAAGACCGAGGAGGAGACGGAGACAGGGGAGGAGAAAAAGACACAGGAGACAGGGACAGGGGAGGAGACAAAGACGGAGGAGGAGACTAAGACAAAGGAGGAGACAGAGACCGAGGAGGAGATGGAGACAGAGGAGGGGACAAAGGCAAAGGACGAGATGGAGACAGAGGAGAAGACAAAGACAGAGGAAGAGACTAAGACAAAGGAGGAGATGGAGACCAAGGAGGAGACGGAGGCAGAGGAAAAGACAAAGACAGAGGACGAGACTAAGACAAAGGAGGAGATGGAGACCGAGGAGGACACGGAGACAGAAGAGGAGACGGAGGCAGAGGAGGAAATGAAGACAGAGGAGACGGAGACAGAGCACGAGACAAAGGCAGAGGACGAGACGGAGACAGAGGAGGTGACAGATACAAAGGAGGAGACGGAGACCGAGGAGGAGACGAAGACAGAGGAGGGGACAGAGACAGACGAGGAGACAGAGACAGAGGAGGAGACAAAAACAGAGGATGAGATGGAGACAGAGGAAAAGACAAATACAGAGGAGGAGACTAAGAAAAATGAGGAGACGGAGACCGAGGAGGAGACAAAGAAAGAGGACAAGACAGAGTCAGAGAAGGAGACTGAAACAGAGGAGGAGACAAAGACAGTGGATGAGACGGAGACAGAGGAGAAGACAAAGACAGAGGAGGAGATGAGACAGAGGCAGAGACGGCGGCAGAGGAGGAGACGGAGGCAGAGGAGGAAATGAAGACAGAGGAGACGGAGACAGAGCACGAGACAAAAGCAGAGGACGAGACGGAGACAGAGGAGGTGACAGAGACAAAGGAGGAGACGGAGACCGATGAGGAGACGGAGACAAAAAAGGAGATGGAGACCGATGAGGAGATGAAGATATAGGAGGGAACAGAGACAGACGAGGAGACGGAGACAGAGGAGGAGACAAAGGCAAAGGACGAGATGGAGACAGAGGAAAAGACAAATACAGAGGAGGAGACTAAGACAAATGAGGAGACAGAGACCGAGGAGAAGACGGAGACAGAGGAGGAGACAAAGACAAAAGAGGAGATGGAGGCAGAAGAGGAGACAAAGAAAGAGGACGAGACAAAGACCAACAAGGAGACCGAGACCGAGGAGGAGATAAAGAGAGAGGATGAGACGGAGACAGGGGAGGAGACAAAGAGCAAGGCTGAGACAGAGACAGAAGAGGAGACAGAAACAGTTGAGGAGAAAAAGACTGAGGAGACAGAGACTGAGAAGGAGACGGACACAGGGGAGGAGATGAAGACAGAGTAGGAGACAAAGGCAGAGGACGAGACAGAGACACGGGAGAAGATAAAGACAGAGGAGAAGACAAAGACAGAGAAGGAGACTAAGACAAAGGAAGAGATGGAGATCGAAGTGGAGACAGAGACAGAAGAGGAGACGAAGACAGGGGAGGAGACAAAGACCAAGGAAGAGACAGAGACAGAGGAGGACACAGAGACAGAGGAGGAAATGAAGACAGAGGAGGAGACAGAGACAGGGAGAGAGAAAGAGACGGAGGAATTGACGAAGACAGAGGAGGAGTCAAAGACCAACGAGGAGACGGAGACGGAAGAGACAAAGACAGAGGAGGAGACAAAGAGAGAGGAGGAGATGGAGACAGAGGAGGAGATGGAGACAGAGGCAGAGACAGCGCCAGAGGGGGAGACGAAGACAGAGGAGGAGACGGCGACACAGGAGGAGACAGAGAAAGAGATGGAGGAATTGACGAAGACAGAGGAGGAGACAAAGACCAACAAGGAGACGGAGACCGAGGAGGAGACAGAGACAGAGGAGATAAAGAGAGAGGATGAGACGGAGACAGGGGAGGAGACAAAGAGCAAGGAGGAGACAGAGACAGAGGAGGAGACAGAAACAGTTGAGGAGAAAAAGACTGAGGAGACAGAGACTGAGAAGGAGACGGACACAGGGGAGGAGACGAAGACAGAGTAGGAGACAAAGGCAGAGGACGAGACAGAGACACGGGAGAAGATAAAGACAGAGGAGGAGACTAAGACAAAGGAAGAGATGGAGATCGAAGAGGAGACGGAGACAGACGAGAAGATGAAGACAGAGGAGATGGAGACAGAAGAGAAGACAAAGACCAAGGAAGAG
>CM035789.1:50631285-50648785 GCA_020466265.1 Siphamia tubifer | reverse complement strand
CTTGCCCGGTTCTGGCTTCTTAGTCCCTGTCCCTGCCTGTTGCCCGCTTCTGTCCCCTGTCCCTGCCTGTTGCCCGTTGCTGGCTTCTGTCCCCTGTCCCTGCCTGTTGCCCGTTGCTGGCTTCTGTCCCCTGTCCCTGCCTGTTGCCCGTTGCTGGCTTCTGTCCCCTGTCCCTGCCTGTTGCCCGTTTATGGCTACCTGTTGCTTTTCTCCCCCTCGGATTTCCCCTCTCTTCCTTACCCCGGGCCTTTTTGCCGTGTCTGGCCGGGTTTCGCCCCGGACCTTTTTTGCCGTGTCTGGCCGGGTTTCGCCCCGGACCTGTTCCCTTGTTGCCCCCGTGTCGGCCCGGTCCTTTTGTTTCATCGTTTTGTCCTGTCTTTGTCCAGTGCCTTGTCTCTGTTCTTTTTTGTCGCTCCCTGCCAGAGTCCGTGGTGACCC
The DNA here is from genome assembly GCA_020466265.1 of Siphamia tubifer. Taxonomy (NCBI): domain Eukaryota; kingdom Metazoa; phylum Chordata; class Actinopteri; order Kurtiformes; family Apogonidae; genus Siphamia; species Siphamia tubifer. The sequence goes on along the minus strand of CM035789.1, from coordinate 50,648,347 downwards.
CACCCTATCAGTTTTGCTCCTGCTACCAACCCAGTCCACTCAGACCACCCAGTTCTGAGGGTACTCCGCCCAGGGGGTTTCCACACCGCCCTGCCCAGAGGGATTCCAAACCGCTCTGCCCAGAGGGTAGTCCGCCCAGGGGGTTTCCCCACCGCCCTGCCCAGAGGGATGCCACACCGCTCTGCCTAGAGGGTACTCCGCCCAGGGGGTTTCCACACCGCCCTGCCCAGAGGGATTCCACACCACACTGGACAATGGGGGGGGGGGTCTTTGTTTTTTGTTTTTTAGGGGCGTCAGGAGCCGCCCCTTAGGGGGGGTACTGTCATGACCTCCGCTCCGGTGACCTTTCCCCCAGTGCTCATCCACACTCACCTGGTCCCGCACTGCGCAGCTGCAGCCGTTCCTCATCTGTGGCTATAAAAGCAGTAAGGTTTGCAGTTGCCAGTGCGGGACCATTCAGTAATGTCACCTCCATAACCCGGACAACTTTCACCATCTCCTCAATCACCATAACCCGGACATTCATCATCACCACGGACTCTGACCGTTTGTTCCCAGGTTTTGTCTGTCTTGTCTTTATGTTTCTTAGTTTTGTTATTAAATTATTTTTCCCTTCAGTACTGTGCATTGGAGTCCTCCTTCACCTCACCCTGATCCTGACAAAATGGTCCCGCCAACCATCTGGACTCCGCCAGTGCTGAAGGGACCCTTTTTGTTTTAGTTTTCCCCGGTCTGTTCTGTCTAAAGTCTGTCCAGTCTTGCATTCTGTCCCTGTCTGTGTATCTGCCCAGCGTTCTGTGTCTCTGGCTAGCGTTCTGTGTCTCTGGCTAGCGTTCTGTGTCTTTGGCTAGCGTTCTGTGTCTTTGGCTAGCGTTCTGTGTCTTTGGCTAGCGTTCTGTGTCTTTGGCTAGCGTTCCTTCGTCTCTGGCTAGCATTCCTTCGTCTCTTTGGTCTTTTTCGTCCCTTCGTCTCTTTGGTCTTTTTCGTCTTTTTCGTCTCTTTGGTCTTTTTGGTCTTTTTCATGTCTCTTTGGTCTTTTTCGTGTCTCTTTGGTCTTTTTCGTCTCTTTGGTCTTGGTTTGTTTTTTCTGTCTGTGGCTGTCCCTACCTCTTGCCCGGTTCTGGCTTCTTAGTCCCTGTCCCTGCCTGTTGCCCGCTTCTGTCCCCTGTCCCTGCCTGTTGCCCGTTGCTGGCTTCTGTCCCCTGTCCCTGCCTGTTGCCCGTTGCTGGCTTCTGTCCCCTGTCCCTGCCTGTTGCCCGTTGCTGGCTTCTGTCCCCTGTCCCTGCCTGTTGCCCGTTTATGGCTACCTGTTGCTTTTCTCCCCCTCGGATTTCCCCTCTCTTCCTTACCCCGGGCCTTTTTGCCGTGTCTGGCCGGGTTTCGCCCCGGACCTTTTTTGCCGTGTCTGGCCGGGTTTCGCCCCGGACCTGTTCCCTTGTTGCCCCCGTGTCGGCCCGGTCCTTTTGTTTCATCGTTTTGTCCTGTCTTTGTCCAGTGCCTTGTCTCTGTTCTTTTTTGTCGCTCCCTGCCAGAGTCCGTGGTGACCCCACCCTATCAGTTTTGCTCCTGCTACCAACCCAGTCCACTCAGACCACCCAGTTCTGAGGGTACTCCGCCCAGGGGGTTTCCACACCGCCCTGCCCAGAGGGATTCCAAACCGCTCTGCCCAGAGGGTAGTCCGCCCAGGGGGTTTCCCCACCGCCCTGCCCAGAGGGATGCCACACCGCTCTGCCTAGAGGGTACTCCGCCCAGGGGGTTTCCACACCGCCCTGCCCAGAGGGATTCCACACCACACTGGACAATGGGGGGGGGGTCTTTGTTTTTTGTTTTTTAGGGGCGTCAGGAGCCGCCCCTTAGGGGGGGTACTGTCATGACCTCCGCTCCGGTGACCTTTCCCCCAGTGCTCATCCACACTCACCTGGTCCCGCACTGCGCAGCTGCAGCCGTTCCTCATCTGTGGCTATAAAAGCAGTAAGGTTTGCAGTTGCCAGTGCGGGACCATTCAGTAATGTCACCTCCATAACCCGGACAACTTTCACCATCTCCTCAATCACCATAACCCGGACATTCATCATCACCACGGACTCTGACCGTTTGTTCCCAGGTTTTGTCTGTCTTGTCTTTATGTTTCTTAGTTTTGTTATTAAATTATTTTTCCCTTCAGTACTGTGCATTGGAGTCCTCCTTCACCTCACCCTGATCCTGACAAAATGGTCCCGCCAACCATCTGGACTCCGCCAGTGCTGAAGGGACCCTTTTTGTTTTAGTTTTCCCCGGTCTGTTCTGTCTAAAGTCTGTCCAGTCTTGCATTCTGTCCCTGTCTGTGTATCTGCCCAGCGTTCTGTGTCTCTGGCTAGCGTTCTGTGTCTCTGGCTAGCGTTCTGTGTCTTTGGCTAGCGTTCTGTGTCTTTGGCTAGCGTTCTGTGTCTTTGGCTAGCGTTCTGTGTCTTTGGCTAGCGTTCCTTCGTCTCTGGCTAGCATTCCTTCGTCTCTTTGGTCTTTTTCGTCCCTTCGTCTCTTTGGTCTTTTTCGTCTTTTTCGTCTCTTTGGTCTTTTTGGTCTTTTTCATGTCTCTTTGGTCTTTTTCGTGTCTCTTTGGTCTTTTTCGTCTCTTTGGTCTTGGTTTGTTTTTTCTGTCTGTGGCTGTCCCTACCTCTTGCCCGGTTCTGGCTTCTTAGTCCCTGTCCCTGCCTGTTGCCCGCTTCTGTCCCCTGTCCCTGCCTGTTGCCCGTTGCTGGCTTCTGTCCCCTGTCCCTGCCTGTTGCCCGTTGCTGGCTTCTGTCCCCTGTCCCTGCCTGTTGCCCGTTGCTGGCTTCTGTCCCCTGTCCCTGCCTGTTGCCCGTTTATGGCTACCTGTTGCTTTTCTCCCCCTCGGATTTCCCCTCTCTTCCTTACCCCGGGCCTTTTTGCCGTGTCTGGCCGGGTTTCGCCCCGGACCTTTTTTGCCGTGTCTGGCCGGGTTTCGCCCCGGACCTGTTCCCTTGTTGCCCCCGTGTCGGCCCGGTCCTTTTGTTTCATCGTTTTGTCCTGTCTTTGTCCAGTGCCTTGTCTCTGTTCTTTTTTGTCGCTCCCTGCCAGAGTCCGTGGTGACCCCACCCTATCAGTTTTGCTCCTGCTACCAACCCAGTCCACTCAGACCACCCAGTTCTGAGGGTACTCCGCCCAGGGGGTTTCCCCACCGCCCTGCCCAGAGGGATGCCACACCGCTCTGCCTAGAGGGTACTCCGCCCAGGGGGTTTCCACACCGCCCTGCCCAGAGGGATTCCACACCACACTGGACAATGGGGGGGGGGTCTTTGTTTTTTGTTTTTTAGGGGCGTCAGGAGCCGCCCCTTAGGGGGGGGTACTGTCATGACCTCCGCTCCGGTGACCTTTCCCCCAGTGCTCATCCACACTCACCTGGTCCCGCACTGCGCAGCTGCAGCCGTTCCTCATCTGTGGCTATAAAAGCAGTAAGGTTTGCAGTTGCCAGTGCGGGACCATTCAGTAATGTCACCTCCATAACCTGGACAACTTTCACCATCTCCTCAATCACCATAACCCGGACATTCATCATCACCACGGACTCTGACCGTTTGTTCCCAGGTTTTGTCTGTCTTGTCTTTATGTTTCTTAGTTTTGTTATTAAATTATTTTTCCCTTCAGTACTGTGCATTGGAGTCCTCCTTCACCTCACCCCGCTCCGTGATATATATTGTTATTGTTAGGATTATTAATAATATTTATTGTCAGACAGTATGTACAAACAGCATCCATTTCTGCATCAGTTAAAGCCCATTTGATTATTATTATATTTCTCCACATTGATTTTTCATTTCCTGCATGTTCAATTTTCTCTTACTCTCTCTCAAATACTTCGTCTTATGTCGTCAGAAGGATCCACATATATCCACGTTGTCATGGTGACCAGCACACACAAGGCCCTGCCATACAACGGAAATAAATGACAGCACCACTGTCGCCCACTTCTGAAGTTACTGTCACAGTAGAAATGATTTTACTGGTTTATTTCACTGCATCACCTCAACAGATAAAGCTACTGATTAAAAACCAAAATGTCTTTTATATACAACTTATTGAACGTGTGATTTTATACAGTGTAATGTGAAAAAAACATGTTTTCCTTCATCACTGTTGACCAACAAGAAAAATATATGTGATAATGTAGAGACATAAAGCATTGTTAAAAAATGTAAAATTAACTGCAATATTAATAATATTACATTTTAGTTTATGATTTATAAATGTGCATCACAACTTAAGGATAACAGTAGGTTTACAAAAATACACACAACATTCAGTAACATTCACAATATTAGTCAAATATCAGTAAAAATAGAGTCCAAATTGTGAAATAAAAAGTCCTACATATAAGATAATAAATAAATAAATAAATAAATAATAGATAAAGAGTGGAAATTATGAGATAAAAAGTCTGAAATATGACAAATGCATAAATATGAATGCATAAAGAATCCACATGATGAGAGTCCAGATATTATATTATAATATTATATATTTAGATCAGGAGTGTTAAACTCATGTTAGTTCAGGAGCTACATTCAGCCTAATGGAATAAAAATATGGTATAATACAGTGAAATACAATATAAATAAGAGGATAAAAATGTGTAAAATTAATACAATTCCAAAATGAAAATATTGACATCTATGAACTAAATAAGTGCAATGTTAACAATATTACACTTTAGTTTATCATTTATAACATGTGAATAACAACATAAAGAGTGGATTTACAAAAAATACGCACATTTAGTAACATTCACAAGGTTAGTAAAATATGAGAATATGAGATGAAAATACCAAATTATGAGATCAAATAAAATAACATCAAAATAATATCTAAAATAAAATAGTAAAATTCCATGATGAAAAAATTGATGTCTATGAACTGTACAAAATAAAAACAAGTGTTTCCACGCACAACAAACCTCACCCTTCACAAATGTTTCCGCTCATAGTGAGAACAAAACGAACCCTCACTGCTGAAGTGAGTACGAAAAAAAGAAAAGGACCTTCATGTCTTGACCTTTGACCTATATTTACCAAACACCTTGCACTCGGGGTGTGACGAGACACTCAGCTCACGAGATGAGACACAAGATTGGGTTCACAAGATCGAGACGAGATGAGATTTTAATAAAACTAAATGACAAATTATATGAATGGACACAGAATTAAACATGGATTTAATAAAAACTGAACTTTTAATTAACTTCAAAGTTCAAATAAAATAAATACAATGATATATTTCACTTGACTGTGGAAGTTGAGGTGGGAATGAGGAAATGCACCCCCGCCAGGTGTGTTTCCGCCAGGTGTGTTTCCTCCAGGCGTTTTTCCTCCATGTGTGTTTCCTCCAGGTGTGTTTCCTCCAGGTGTGTTTCCTCCAGGCGTATTTCCTCCAGGTGTGTTTCCTCCAGGTGTGTTTCCTCCAGGTGTGTTTCCGCCAGGTGTGTTTCCTCCAGGCGTTTTTCCTCCAGGTGTGTTTCCTCCAGGCGTATTTCCTCCAGGTGTGTTTCCGCCAGGTGTGTTTCCGCCAGGTGTGTTTCCTCCAGGCGTTTTTCCTCCAGGCGTATTTCCTTCAGGTGTATTTCCTCCAGGTGTATTTCCTCCAGGCGTATTTCCTCCAGGTGTGTTTCCTCCAGGCGTATTTCCTCCAGGTGTGTTTCCTCCAGGCGTATTTCCTCCAGGTGTGTTTCCGCCAGGTGTGTTTCCTCCAGGCGTTTTTCCTCCAGGTGTGTTTCCTCCAGGCGTATTTCCTCCAGGCGTTTTTCCTCCAGGTGTGTTTCCTCCAGGCGTATTTCCTCCAGGTGTGTTTCCTCCAGGCGTTTTTCCTCCAGGCGTTTTTCCTCCAGGCCTATTTCCTTCAGGTGTATTTCCTCCAGGTGTGTTTCCTCCAGGTGTATTTCCTCCAGGCGTATTTCCTCCAGGTGTGTTTCCTCCAGGCGTATTTCCTCCAGGTGTGTTTCCTCCAGGCGTATTTCCTCCAGGTGTGTTTCCTCCAGGCGTTTTTCCTCCAGGCGTATTTCCTCCAGGTGTGTTTCCTCCAGGCGTATTTCCTCCAGGTGTGTTTCCGCCAGGTGTGTTTCCGCCAGGTGTGTTTCCTCCAGGCGTTTTTCCTCCAGGCGTATTTCCTTCAGGTGTATTTCCTCCAGGTGTGTTTCCTCCAGGTGTATTTCCTCCAGGCGTATTTCCTCCAGGTGTGTTTCCTCCAGGCGTATTTCCTCCAGGTGTGTTTCCTCCAGGCGTATTTCCTCCAGGTGTGTTTCCTCCAGGTGTGTTTCCTCCAGGTGTGTTTCCTTCAGGTGTATTTCCTCCAGGTGTATTTCCTCCAGGTGTGTTTCCTCCAGGTGTGTTTCCTCCAGGTGTGTTTCCTCCAGGCGTGTTTCCTCCAGGCGTGTTTCCTCCAGGTGTGTTTCCTCCAGGCGTGTTTCCTCCAGGCGTTTTTCCTCCAAGTGTATTTCCTCCAGGTGTGTTTCCTCCAGGTGTTTCCTTCAGGCGTATTTCCTCCAGGTGTATTTCCTCCAGGCGTGTTTCCTCCAGGCGTGTTTCCTCCAGGCGTTTTTCCTCCAGGTGTGTTTCCTCCAGGTGTATTTCCTCCAGGCGTGTTTCCTCCAGGCGTGTTTCCTCCAGGCGTTTTTCCTCCAGGTGTGTTTCCTCCAGGTGTATTTCCTCCAGGTGTGTTTCCTCCAGGTGTGTTTCCTCCAGGTGTGTTTCCTCCAGGCGTATTTCCTCCAGGCGTATTTCCTCCAGGCGTGTTTCCTCCAGGCGTATTTCCTCCAGGTGTGTTTCCTCCAGGCGTATTTCCTCCAGGTGTGTTTCCGCCAGGTGTGTTTCCGCCAGGTGTGTTTCCTCCAGGCGTTTTTCCTCCAGGCGTATTTCCTTCAGGTGTATTTCCTCCAGGTGTGTTTCCTCCAGGTGTATTTCCTCCAGGCATATTTCCTCCAGGTGTGTTTCCTCCAGGCGTATTTCCTCCAGGTGTGTTTCCTCCAGGCGTATTTCCTCCAGGTGTGTTTCCTCCAGGTGTGTTTCCTCCAGGTGTGTTTCCTCCAGGTGTGTTTCCTTCAGGTGTATTTCCTCCAGGTGTATTTCCTCCAGGTGTGTTTCCTCCAGGTGTGTTTCCTCCAGGTGTGTTTCCTCCAGGCGTGTTTCCTCCAGGCGTGTTTCCTCCAGGCGTGTTTCCTCCAGGTGTGTTTCCTCCAGGCGTGTTTCCTCCAGGCGTTTTTCCTCCAAGTGTATTTCCTCCAGGTGTGTTTCCTCCAGGCGTGTTTCCTCCAGGCGTGTTTCCTCCAGGTGTGTTTCCTCCAGGTGTATTTCCTCCAGGCGTGTTTCCTCCAGGTGTGTTTCCTCCAGGTGTGTTTCCTCCAGGCGTATTTCCTCCAGGCGTATTTCCTCCAGGCGTGTTTCCTCCAGGCGTGTTTCCTCCAGGTGTATTTCCTCCAGGAGTGTTTCCTCCAGGTGTGTTTCCTCCAGGTGTATTTCCTCCAGGCGTGTTTCCTCCAGGTGTGTTTCCTCCAGGTGTGTTTCCTCCAGGCGTATTTCCTCCAGGCGTATTTCCTCCAGGTGTGTTTCCTTCAGGTGTATTTCCTCCAGGTGTATTTCCTCCAGGTGTGTTTCCTCCAGGTGTGTTTCCTCCAGGTGTGTTTCCTCCAGGCGTGTTTCCTCCAGGCGTGTTTCCTCCAGGCGTGTTTCCTCCAGGTGTGTTTCCTCCAGGCGTGTTTCCTCCAGGCGTTTTTCCTCCAAGTGTATTTCCTCCAGGTGTGTTTCCTCCAGGCGTGTTTCCTCCAGGCGTGTTTCCTCCAGGTGTGTTTCCTCCAGGTGTATTTCCTCCAGGCGTGTTTCCTCCAGGTGTGTTTCCTCCAGGTGTGTTTCCTCCAGGCGTATTTCCTCCAGGCGTGTTTCCTCCAGGCGTGTTTCCTCCAGGTGTATTTCCTCCAGGAGTGTTTCCTCCAGGTGTGTTTCCTCCAGGTGTGTTTCCTCCAGGTGTGTTTCCTCCAGGTGTATTTCCTCCAGGTGTGTTTCCTCCAGGCGTGTTTCCTCCAGGCGTGTTTCCTCCAGGCGTGTTTCCTCCAGGTGTGTTTCCTCCAGGCGTTTTTCCTCCAAGTGTATTTCCTCCAGGTGTGTTTCCTCCAGGTGTTTCCTTCAGGCGTATTTCCTCCAGGTGTATTTCCTCCAGGCGTGTTTCCTCCAGGCGTGTTTCCTCCAGGTGTGTTTCCTCCAGGTGTGTTTCCTCCAGGTGTGTTTCCTCCAGGCGTGTTTCCTCCAGGCGTGTTTCCTCCAGGTGTGTTTCCTCCAGGCGTTTTTCCTCCAAGTGTATTTCCTCCAGGTGTGTTTCCTCCAGGTGTTTCCTTCAGGCGTATTTCCTCCAGGTGTATTTCCTCCAGGCGTGTTTCCTCCAGGCGTGTTTCCTCCAGGTGTGTTTCCTCCAGGTGTGTTTCCTCCAGGTGTGTTTCCTCCAGGTGTATTTCCTCCAGGCGTTTTTCCTCCAGGCGTGACCAGCTCCGGCGTTTACAGAACCCTCCGCCTGGACATCGCCACTTCCCGGACTCGATGCCCCTACAGTCGTGGCGCACTAACTGCATCACCAGGGCAGGGACCGGCCCACATATAACAGGTACCGGGCGCCAGCTGTGATGGTGACAACCCACTGACCCACCTGGAAACACAGGAGTCTAATGCACATGTGGGTCAGAGGGTCTCCCAGAAACCCCAGGGTGGCTGGTACACACCGGCTAAGGTGGGATCCCGGCCTCGCGGGGCCCGGACACGCACGGCAGTAAAATCAGTGGACCATAACAAACCTAATGTCCAAAACCAAAGGGGTGGATTCCCCAGCAAATGGTTCCCGTTAATACCAGTATTTTCTGCCCAAATTGCCAGATCTCGTCACATTAGATCTCATCACATTAGATCTCATCACATTAGAGCTCATCACAGTAGGTCTCATCACATTAGATCTCATCACATTAGATCTCATCACATTAGATCTCATCACATTAGATCTCATCACATTAGATCTCATCACATTAGATCTCATCACATTAGATCTCATCACACCCCTACCTTGCACCTTCAACTTTCAGAAAAATTGATCCGGTAGTTTTTTTGTGTAAAGATTCTGAAAAATCTGACAAAGCAGAAAAACAACCAAAAAAACCTACACTCCCTCCCTCCCCTTTTTGGGGGGCGGAGTCATAAATATTTAATCACGATTAATCAAAACTAATCTAAACCAAATGTGGTGAATCTGATTAAACATTTCAAACGTTTGGCAGCGCTAGCTAAACATTCTTTCTGAGACGTTCCACTGTCCATAAGGAGCATTAAGTGAAGGTAAACAGTCACAATGTTGAGTTTTTACAAAATACACTTTGATTCTGATAAATCAAATTTTAAAAAAATGGGAAATCGATATAATTATAGATTTGAATCAATGGGAGGCCTCAGAACAAAGCCTTCTGCCCTAAACTAAAGCCCTTGTTGCTATGGCGATGTTGAAAAACTTCCTCTTATTGAATTAGTGTCACACAAACATTTTTAATAAACTTTTAGATAAATATAAAATCTGAATTGATAACATTTGACCAAAGTGACTGGTTTAGTGCTGGAGGGTCACATGTGTGTGTGTGTGTGAACTTACGGTTGCGTTTGGCGTCCTGGTCTCCGTCGTCCTCGTCGTTGTCGGGGTCGATGTCTTCTGCCTGGGTGATCCAGTCCAGGTAACCTTTCAGATCCTCCTCCAGCTGCTGCTTCTCACGCAGCTTCTGGAAATCTCCTCGAGCTTTGGCCTTCTCTCTTTCTTTAGAAAACTCTCTGAAAAAAGAAAAGGACAATCATTTACTGTAGGACCCACCCCAATTCCCCTCTGACCCCTTGACCCTTAACCCTTACTCTGACCTAGGAATGGGTGATATGTCCAAAAATGTATATCCTGATAGAATGTGAGCCACTGGTGGTATATGGTATATATGACAGTATAGTACTTTTGTAGGATACTATACATAAATACTTAAGTATAAATAACACATCACTGTTGATGTGTCAAAGTAGAACCTAAAGGTGTAATGAAGAAAATACAGTTAGTGTCGTATAGTTCCCAGTACAGTCTGTTATATTAATGCAGTCTGTTATATTAATGCAGTCTGTTATATTAGTGCAGTCTGTTATATTAGTACAGTCTGTTATATTAGTACAGTCTGTTATATTAGTACAGTCTGTTATATTAGTACAGTCTGTTATATTAATGCAGTCTGTTATATTAATGCAGTCTGTTATATTAGTGCAGTCTGTTATATTAGTACAGTCTGTTATATTAGTGCAGTCTGTTATATTAGTACAGTCTGTTATATTAGTACAGTCTGTTATATTAATGCAGTCTGTTATATTAATGCAGTCTGTTATATTAGTACAGTCTGTTATATTAATGCAGTCTGTTATATTAGTACAGTCTGTTATATTAATGCAGTCTGTTATATTAATGCAGTCTGTTATATTAATGCAGTCTGTTATATTAATGCAGTCTGTTATATTAATGCAGTCTGTTATATTAGTGCAGTCTGTTATATTAATGCAGTCTGTTATATTAGTGCAGTCTGTTATATTAGTACAGTCTGTTATATTAATGCAGTCTGTTATATTAATGCAGTCTGTTATATTAATGCAGTCTGTTATATTAATGCAGTCTGTTATATTAGTGCAGTCTGTTATATTAATGCAGTCTGTTATATTAGTGCAGTCTGTTATATTAATGCAGTCTGTTATATTAGTGCAGTCTGTTATATTAGTGCAGTCTGTTATATTAGTGCAGTCTGTTATATTAATGCAGTCTGTTATATTAATGCAGTCTGTTATATTAATGCAGTCTGTTATATTAGTGCAGTCTGTTATATTAGTACAGTCTGTTATATTAATGCAGTCTGTTATATTAGTACAGTCTGTTATATTAGTGCAGTCTGTTATATTAGTGCAGTCTGTTATATTAGTACAGTCTGTTATATTAATGCAGTCTGTTATATTAGTACAGTCTGTTATATTAGTGCAGTCTGTTATATTAGTACAGTCTGTTATATTAATGCAGTCTGTTATATTAGTACAGTCTGTTATATTAATGCAGTCTGTTATATTAGTGCAGTCTGTTATATTAGTACAGTCTGTTATATTAATGCAGTCTGTTATATTAGTACAGTCTGTTATATTAGTGCAGTCTGTTATATTAGTGCAGTCTGTTATATTAGTACAGTCTGTTATATTAATGCAGTCTGTTATATTAGTACAGTCTGTTATATTAATGCAGTCTGTTATATTAGTGCAGTCTGTTATATTAATGCAGTCTGTTATATTAGTACAGTCTGTTATATTAGTGCAGTCTGTTATATTAGTACAGTCTGTTATATTAATGCAGTCTGTTATATTAATGCAGTCTGTTATATTAATGCAGTCTGTTATATTAATGCAGTCTGTTATATTAGTGCAGTCTGTTATATTAGTACAGTCTGTTATATTAATGCAGTCTGTTATATTAGTACAGTCTGTTATATTAGTACAGTCTGTTATATTAGTGCAGTCTGTTATATTAGTGCAGTCTGTTATATTAGTGCAGTCTGTTATATTAGTACAGTCTGTTATATTAATGCAGTCTGTTATATTAGTACAGTCTGTTATATTAATGCAGTCTGTTATATTAATGCAGTCTGTTATATTAGTACAGTCTGTTATATTAATGCAGTCTGTTATATTAGTACAGTCTGTTATATTAGTGCAGTCTGTTATATTAATGCAGTCTGTTATATTAGTACAGTCTGTTATATTAGTGCAGTCTGTTATATTAATGCAGTCTGTTATATTAGTACAGTCTGTTATATTAATGCAGTCTGTTATATTAATGCAGTCTGTTATATTAGTGCAGTCTGTTATATTAATGCAGTCTGTTATATTAGTGCAGTCTGTTATATTAGTACAGTCTGTTATATTAGTGCAGTCTGTTATATTAATGCAGTCTGTTATATTAGTGCAGTCTGTTATATTAGTGCAGTCTGTTATATTAGTACAGTCTGTTATATTAATGCAGTCTGTTATATTAGTACAGTCTGTTATATTAATGCAGTCTGTTATATTAGTGCAGTCTGTTATATTAGTGCAGTCTGTTATATTAGTGCAGTCTGTTATATTAATGCAGTCTGTTATATTAATGCAGTCTGTTATATTAATGCAGTCTGTTATATTAGTGCAGTCTGTTATATTAGTACAGTCTGTTATATTAATGCAGTCTGTTATATTAGTACAGTCTGTTATATTAGTGCAGTCTGTTATATTAGTGCAGTCTGTTATATTAGTGCAGTCTGTTATATTAGTACAGTCTGTTATATTAATGCAGTCTGTTATATTAGTACAGTCTGTTATATTAGTGCAGTCTGTTATATTAGTACAGTCTGTTATATTAATGCAGTCTGTTATATTAGTACAGTCTGTTATATTAATGCAGTCTGTTATATTAATGCAGTCTGTTATATTAGTGCAGTCTGTTATATTAGTACAGTCTGTTATATTAATGCAGTCTGTTATATTAGTACAGTCTGTTATATTAGTGCAGTCTGTTATATTAGTGCAGTCTGTTATATTAGTACAGTCTGTTATATTAATGCAGTCTGTTATATTAGTACAGTCTGTTATATTAGTGCAGTCTGTTATATTAGTGCAGTCTGTTATATTAGTACAGTCTGTTATATTAATGCAGTCTGTTATATTAGTACAGTCTGTTATATTAATGCAGTCTGTTATATTAATGCAGTCTGTTATATTAGTACAGTCTGTTATATTAGTGCAGTCTGTTATATTAGTGCAGTCTGTTATATTAGTACAGTCTGTTATATTAATGCAGTCTGTTATATTAGTACAGTCTGTTATATTAGTGCAGTCTGTTATATTAATGCAGTCTGTTATATTAGTGCAGTCTGTTATATTAATGCAGTCTGTTATATTAGTACAGTCTGTTATATTAGTACAGTCTGTTATATTAGTACAGTCTGTTATATTAGTGCAGTCTGTTATATTAGTGCAGTCTGTTATATTAATGCAGTCTGTTATATTAGTACAGTCTGTTATATTAATGCAGTCTGTTATATTAATGCAGTCTGTTATATTAGTGCAGTCTGTTATATTAATGCAGTCTGTTATATTAGTACAGTCTGTTATATTAATGCAGTCTGTTATATTAGTGCAGTCTGTTATATTAGTGCAGTCTGTTATATTAGTACAGTCTGTTATATTAGTACAGTCTGTTATATTAGTGCAGTCTGTTATATTAATGCAGTCTGTTATATTAATGCAGTCTGTTATATTAGTGCAGTCTGTTATATTAATGCAGTCTGTTATATTAGTACAGTCTGTTATATTAGTGCAGTCTGTTATATTAGTGCAGTCTGTTATATTAGTGCAGTCTGTTATATTAATGCAGTCTGTTATATTAGTACAGTCTGTTATATTAGTGCAGTCTGTTATATTAGTACAGTCTGTTATATTAATGCAGTCTGTTATATTAATGCAGTCTGTTATATTAGTGCAGTCTGTTATATTAGTGCAGTCTGTTATATTAGTACAGTCTGTTATATTAATGCAGTCTGTTATATTAATGCAGTCTGTTATATTAGTACAGTCTGTTATATTAATGCAGTCTGTTATATTAGTACAGTCTGTTATATTAATGCAGTCTGTTATATTAGTGCAGTCTGTTATATTAGTACAGTCTGTTATATTAGTACAGTCTGTTATATTAGTGCAGTCTGTTATATTAATGCAGTCTGTTATATTAATGCAGTCTGTTATATTAGTACAGTCTGTTATATTAATGCAGTCTGTTATATTAGTGCAGTCTGTTATATTAGTACAGTCTGTTATATTAATGCAGTCTGTTATATTAATGCAGTCTGTTATATTAATGCAGTCTGTTATATTAATGCAGTCTGTTATATTAGTGCAGTCTGTTATATTAGTACAGTCTGTTATATTAATGCAGTCTGTTATATTAGTGCAGTCTGTTATATTAATGCAGTCTGTTATATTAGTACAGTCTGTTATATTAGTACAGTCTGTTATATTAATGCAGTCTGTTATATTAATGCAGTCTGTTATATTAATGCAGTCTGTTATATTAATGCAGTCTGTTATATTAGTGCAGTCTGTTATATTAGTACAGTCTGTTATATTAATGCAGTCTGTTATATTAGTGCAGTCTGTTATATTAATGCAGTCTGTTATATTAGTACAGTCTGTTATATTAGTACAGTCTGTTATATTAGTGCAGTCTGTTATATTAGTGCAGTCTGTTATATTAATGCAGTCTGTTATATTAGTACAGTCTGTTATATTAATGCAGTCTGTTATATTAGTACAGTCTGTTATATTAATGCAGTCTGTTATATTAGTACAGTCTGTTATATTAGTACAGTCTGTTATATTAGTACAGTCTGTTATATTAGTGCAGTCTGTTATATTAGTGCAGTCTGTTATATTAATGCAGTCTGTTATATTAGTGCAGTCTGTTATATTAGTACAGTCTGTTATATTAGTACAGTCTGTTATATTAGTACAGTCTGTTATATTAGTGCAGTCTGTTATATTAGTGCAGTCTGTTATATTAATGCAGTCTGTTATATTAATGCAGTCTGTTATATTAATGCAGTCTTTCTTCATATTCAGGAGTGTGATCAGTCATGAACCACAGAATACAGGAAGAGCCAGAACTGACAAAATGAATGAGACACATGGATTTGATCCAATAAATCACTCACTGCAACTTTTTGCAGTTTGTTGAAGGTGTTTTATAAATGTTTACTTACATATGTGATTATAACAAGACTAATGGTTTAACTTGTTACTGTTTCAATTTGAAGAAAAAAAACATCTGTCATGTGAAGCTATCACTGACAGTAGCTAGCACAACACATCTGAATGGTAACAATCACTGTAGCAGCACTTAGCATGCTAACATTAGCAAAATTGCTAACAAAATAGTTTGTAACTCTTAACAGTCATTTTAGTTGCTAACAGTAGCCAGATACTATGACTAACAGTCAGTCACCTGGATACAGTAACATACAGTTATTAAGGCTGGTGCAGTGGGTTACATTTAAGGCAGTGTTGACATTTCACACAATTGTTTTGTTGACATCATAAACTCTGTGACTGTTATGACTTTAGCTGTTAGCTTGTTAGCTCACTTTTCAGACACTCTGCAAATTAAATTGTAGAGTCCTGAATGGAAATACGTTGTCATCACATACCATTATAACCAATAGTACACTACATAAACTATATATCTTATATTTGTAGATTATTTAAACTAAATGCTAATGCTAACACAACATCTAGGAAGACTATGGTGCTAGCTGCTAATGCTAACACAACATCTAGGAAGACTATGGTGCTAGCTGCTAATGCTAACACAACATCTTGGGAGACTGTGGTGCTAGCTGCTAATGCTAACACAACATCTCGGAAGACTATGGTGCTAGCTGCTAATGCTAACATAACATCTAGGAAGACTGTGGTGCTAGTTGCTTCTTAGAGGCAGCTGGTGGAATGTTCTAAACTTTGCATTAGTTCCATCTATAGACTGGACAGTAGAACGGTTTGGACAAAAAATACCTCATAACGTATGTTACCTTACGTACCACCCATTCCTACTCCTACCCCTTTATCTCTTACAGATATTTAATTTTATTGCTAAAACATTCAAGGGCTTTTATAATTCACCTTAGCCCAAAAGAAAACCTACCCACTCAACACACCCAGAACCAGGTTGAGAACAAAGAAGGATCCAAAGATGACCAGACTGACAAAATAAACCCACGGCAGCTCGAAGCCCATGGCGTCGTTCATCTGCACAAACACAAAAAGGTTCATTAGTGATAATTGTTACGTATCTGTCTATTTTACACTAGAACATATGATTTGGTTCCATACAGAAGTAGAATGAAGACATTTATACACATTATGAATGTTTTTTTTTTTCAAAACTAGAACATGGTAACAATGAAACTGGTGATCATGTTTAAAATATGAATAATATTAGTTCTGTTGTTTTTGCTTTTCTTATATTACAATTATTATTATTATTATTATTATTATTATTATTATTATTATTATTATTATTATTATTATTATTATTATTATTATTATTATTATTATTATTATTATCAATATTATTATTACTATTATTATTATTATTATTATTATTATTATTATTATTATTATTATTATTATTATTATTATTATTATTATTATTATTATCATCAATATTATTATTATTATTATTATCATCAATATTATCATTATTATTATTATTATTATTATTATTATTATTATTATTATTATTATTATTATTATTATTATTATTATTATTATTATTATTATCATCATCAATATTATCATTATTATTATTATTATTATTATTATTATTATTATTATTATTATTATTATCATCAATATTATCATTATTATTATTATTATTATTATTATCATCAATATTATCATTATTATTATTATGACTGATCATGTTGTAGTTGTGATATAGTGATAATTCTGATAGTAATGACAATGCTACCAAAAGGTTTGAATTTTTAACTAGATCAATAAAAAGGTTCCTATAGATTATTTTCTTATTTCATTGAAGCCTACATACCAAATTAATTATTTTTAATTCATTTCAGTGCAAAATAATCTTTTGATATTTGATTTCAGAGCAAGAAAAAAATTTAGGTACGTCAGTTCAGTACCTCTACTGACGACACCAGTGTTTTCATACTGTTAAGTTTTCGTACTCACATTCTACAAAAAAAGTTCTGATTGGTTCAAAGCCCCCAATACTACCCCCTAAACCCCCAATACTACCCCCTAAACCCCCAATACTACCCCCTAAACCCCCTATACTACCCCCTAAACCCCCAATACTACCCCCTAAACCCCCAATACTACCCCCTAAACCCCCAATACTACCCCCTAAACCCCCAATACTACCCCCTAAACCCCCAATACTACCCCCT
>CM035789.1:50608785-50626285 GCA_020466265.1 Siphamia tubifer | reverse complement strand
AGTATTGTAGTACAGACGTACCCAGTACAGAACATCGGTCCATCCTTCCATTGTGATGCACTGGAACACAGTGAGCATGGCGAATAAAAAATTGTCGAAGTTGGTGATGCCGTTGTTGGGACCTTGCCAGCCCTCCCTGCACACGGTCCCGTTCAGGAGGCAGTGACGGCCATGTCCTGATACCGCACACGGATGAGGTTCTTCTTCTGCAAGAATACCTGAGGGTACAAACACAAAGGGTCATTTCTCCATATTAAATGTAACCATGTGTTTGTCTGGGGGGTTAGGGTCAAAGGTGAAGGTTAGGGGCACTAGCGGAGTGTACAGGAAGGGCGGTCGCCCTGGGCCCACATGGATCAGGGGCCCACATGGACTTAAGCCACAACTATCTGATTTAATGAAAAAATATATTATATTTATAAATGTTTATTTCCTGATTGCATGGGAAAATAAAACAACTGTAACTGTTTATGTGCCCGTGATTGTTGAGTGTGTTGACTTCGTAAAGTTAATCCCGCATGCTTCACTTTTGTTACAAAATAACAGTCACCACCTGTACCCTCGCTTTTTAAAATTCCTACGGTTCGTGAACGCACCTTGCCTCACGCACACCGTAACTAACATGTTTGTAAACTAGCCGAATGATGCTTGGATGCACGCGCAGCCAGGACTGTCTGTAGTTCAATATTAAACTGTCAGACTATGATACATTTGTCTTTTCCAGATCTAGAATGTTCTATAAATAAATTAATACTTAAAAGTGAGCATCATCTACCGGATCCTTACTTGATAAAAGAGTGAACAGAGGATGTCGGTAAGTGTCCTAGTATACAATAGTCTGACATATATGTACTTAATTAACCTTCTTTGTACACTGATGAAAAACTTGGCGCCTAAAAGTGTTTAGACACATACGACTGTTATGTGAGCATGTGTAAAACATGTTTACACATGAGGTGGTGTTAATAACAGAAGAGGCTGGAGTCATTATTGTCTGAAGTAGAGAAAGCTAACAGGCTAATCTGTTAGCAGGCTCATCTGTTAGCAGGCTAATCCGTTAGCAGGCTAATCCGTTAGCAGGCTAATCTGTTAGCAAGCTAACCTGTTAGCATGCTAATCTGTTAGCAGGTTCACTAGCAGTATCACCAAAGAGCGTATATTTAAAGAGGTCTCACTCTGCCCTGTTTTCAGTGTCATGGCAGCTCCACAGCGCCCTCTATCGAGTGTGGAAACCAGTGCCAGCCTTTGAATAGTATAACTGCACCATCATGAAAAAGTCAAATCCATTATTAATTCATCGATTGATTGATAAATAAGATTGGAATTAATAAAAGAACTTACTTGTTTTCAAGTTTTTCAAATGAACATGTCAGGAAAGACAATTAATGTTCTTGTTCTTTTGTTTCTATCCAGTTGGTCGACTCCTTATTACACAGATCAAACCATCACACTACTTGATTTGAATAGTGTCAATTTAGCAGTTTCAATTAGAGTAATAAAATCGACTTATACAGGCGCGCAGATAGTGGGTGTGTCAGGTGTGTCATGACACACCCAGTTTTGAATGCCCTTATATCCATCCCACCCACTTTTATTTAAGAAAAAAACATATTACTACTTCTTTTTACTTTTTTTTTTTTTTTACTTTTACTACTTACTTCTTACTGTCTTCTTACTGAGTCAAGTGTCACAGGGAAACCAAAATATGTATTAACATACATAATAACGTGACTCGGTTATTGCGCTGTGCTGGTGGCATCGTGGTTAACTTTGGTTGCCACGGTTACAAAAACATAGTCTGACAGGCATCACTTGGACAGCCGGGGTGCACGTTCAGGAGGACCCCAACACGGTATGGAATAATGAGGCGAGCTAAAAAGCAGAAAACGATCGTGTGGTTTTTTCAAAGAGCAACAGCTGTAAGTAAACTGTTACTTTATGTTATCAGATCATCTTCATATTTCTGTTCAAAGTAATGTCACTATGAGAGTAAAGCTGACCAGAACCAAACTTTCACCTTCTTCTGCCTCCACGTAGCCTGTACATGTAAATAGTTTACCTAAGCGTTCCACAATAGGCGGCCACTTCCGGCCCGAGAGAGGACACAGACTGGCCCACACCAACTTGTGTGAAAAAGATTCTTATTTTGAAATATTGTGGTGGTGAGACATTAGCGCCATCATCTCTGCCGCGCGTGTGTTTTTTTTCTTTCTCTCGTCTTTTTTGGAGTGTGTGAAGCGCGGCTAGCTGCGACATATGTTTAAACTGAACATTGTCATCTGGACCTTGTCTCACTACTCAGCCTTTTCTCTATGTGGTGGACGTCTGGATGTGCGCGCACATACGCGCGCACGCGCACACACCTGCTGCAGAACCGTACCACTGTTACGTCATAGAACAGGACACAGATTCATTCATTCATTGTTTTGGGTTTTTCTTCTGTTTGTGTTTATGTATGGAGGATAATTGGTGCCATTGTTTATGAGTTAATATGATTTGAGTTTGATGTTTGTTCCATGTAAATATTGTAGATTGTGTGTTAATTAAATAATGTGATAATTGGTATGTCCATGGGTGGAGCTTAGGGGTAAATAAAGGGGAGTGTTTCCCAGTAGTGTGGGGGGTGTAGTTGGAGATAAATTCTGTAGATTTAAACAGATTTGAAGTTAAAGTAAGAGTGTGGCTGAAATCTGGGTTTTTTTAGTGCTGAATGACAAAAGAGACCAATTTTATTTTATCGTGTTTTCAGATCTCTTGTAACAATTTTTTCTTTTTCCTGGTTTGTTGGTATTTTTTTCTGTAAAAACTGTCACTCCTCATCACTGCTGGTTTTGGACTTGGGTGAAAATAAATGAAAAACCATTGAAGTCAAACGAACCCTTGACAAATCAAATATATATATATATATATATATATATATATATATATATATATATATATATATATATATATATATATATATATATATATATATATATATATATATATATATATATATATATTAGTATTTATTATTTAAGTATGAACAACTGACTGCTGTTACAGTTGCATTACAGTTGATTTGTTCCAGCAGACTAGCAAAGTATATTTATTTAATTTTATTTAGAGTTAACTAGCTGTTGTTATAAATCTGTCAACTTTCAGAGCAGACTGTAATAACCAATTTTATTATTATTATTATTTATTATTTATTTTGAGCAAATGGTTGGTTCTCAACTTTTGTTTCCAGGGTGTAATTTGTCTTTGTGTGACCCTGACAAATAGTATTCCTGAATCCCAGGCACAACTAATAATGTTATAATTCACTATAAGTGCAGATTCTACATTGTTATCTGTATTGTCACTGGAGTGGGGCTGTTGTGGCACGGCGGCAGCCCCCCCCCCCCCAAACAGAATGGTGGGGCTGGGGGGTGTTAGCTGGCACCTTCGTCCCCCCCAGTTTCACAAACCTATCTGCGCCCCTGGACTTATAATGGATTGATTGAGCACTGGGTGGTCACGGCCATGTCACTGTAAACAAGGCTGCATGGAGCGGAGGTAGACCTCTTTATATATACGCTCTTTGGTATCACTTCCTCTGGTTCAATTTACCAGGTCAATTTACCCTTAACCACCTATTTGGATATGGATTTTTATTTTCAGTCTGTACTTCATTGTAGGTTTGGGTCATGCTGCAGCAGTTTTATTCAAGGTCCAGATTGTGGTTAAAATGGGAAGGACAGACAAACGGACATTCCTGATCGTCCTCTCATCACAGTCCACACACTGGATCTTTGTAACCATAGATGTTTTGAATGGGTCAGATCCAGATGGAATTCTATACAGTTTAACTCTGTCTTTGTAACAATTCTGACAACAACTAGACATTTGTAGTTCTGCTTTAGGTCTGTCATCTATATAAACAACAGTGTTTCCATGTAGTTTTTCTAGTCCACTCTGCGCACGCAACTTCCTCTTATGTTTGAATGATGTTGACTTTGAAGGAGTCTATAAAGGGCCCACTACAGGTCATCGCCCCCCCTACAGTGAATCAAACGCTCCGGCCCTGGTTAGGGGTCACGGTGTTGAAGGAAATGTAACCATGTGTTTGGCTGTGTCCGAAACCAATCCCTACTCCCTACATAGGGCACTACAGAGGGACCAGGCCATCCAAATATGTAGTGAACTATTTCTAAGCCCGATATAGTCACTCAATGTATCCCACAATCTACAATGTAGTGGACATCGATGGTCACTAACCAAAGCACTATATCCCATCATGCATTCCAGGAATCAAAAAATGACTGAAGGACGGAGATTTAAAAAAATATATAATTTTTAAATCACAATATACAGACAATGAGGATAATGAATGCAACTTAAAATTAAATACAAAATAAAATATCTAAAATAAAAAAACTTGGGGATTTTGTAAAAAAACCCAAAAACTGAACTACAGTAAAATACAATATTAAACAATGTATAAATAATGTTTACATTAGACACAATTCTTTGGTTAAAATAAAAATGTCGTCCAATGTCCTGGCTTGATATGATGTAATTCAAAGGATGGTACACCGTTGATTTTAATTAATTCCAATAATGTATATGAGACCAAAAACCCTGAGATGCAGGACACCCAAAAAATAAATGATCCGGTGTTTTATCACAGTATTACAGAAGGAACATTGATCCACCTCAAATATGAATCTTTTCTGCCACAGAATAAATGTTACAGAGAAATTTATGATTAAAAGAAACAGGAACAGATTGATATTGGACGTCATACCGGCAGAGCCACAGCTGTTCAGTAACGGTAAACGTTAACTCTGTTGGATGACAGGCGAGACAGGAGTTGTTTAACAGTTAATAACCGTTAATAAAATTTAATAACAGATAATAACAGTTAATAACAGTAAAACAGTCGTGAACCAAATTTATTCATGTTTTATATTATAGCACAGACGGTAATACAAAAACATTAAAAAGTATTTGAATTTTTTGAGACGATACTGTTACGTTTTAATTGTTCGACGGTGATGACGCATTTAAACAGCGCCGTAGTAGTATCCGAAACGTTTTCAATGTAGTTTCCTATGTAGGGAACGAGTGAGTGGTTTTGGACACAGCCTTTGTCTCTTGTCGCTGGAGTTTTGTCTGGTGAAAGGAAGAAATATCTGCTGCTCATGTCAGGATCAGGGTGAGGTGAAGGAGGACTCCATTGCACAGTACTGAAGGGAAAAATAATTTAATAACAAAACTAAGAAACATAAAGACAAGACAGACAAAACCTGGGAACAAACGGTCAGAGTCCGTGGTGATGATGAATGTCCGGGTTATGGTGATTGAGGAGATGGTGAAAGTTGTCCGGGTTATGGAGGTGACAATACTGAATGGTCCCGCACTGGCAACTGCAAGCCTTACTGCTTTTATAGCCACAGATGAGGAACGGCTGCAGCTGCGCAGTGCGGGACCAGGTGAGTGTGGATGAGCACTGGGGGAAAGGTCACTGGAGCGGAGGTCATGACAGCTACCCTAAAAAACAAAAGACAAAGACCCCCCCCCCCATTGTCCAGAGCTCAAAAAAAATTTTTAAGTAGTATTTCTCCAGGCAGGGCAGCATGGAAACCCCCTGGTCGGAGTACCCTCTGGGCAGAGCGGTGTGGCATCCCTCTGGGCGGAGTACCCTCTAGGCAGAGCGGTGTGGAATCCCTCTGGGCAGGGCGGTGTGGAAACCTTCTGTGCAGGGCGGTGTGGAAACCCCCCCTGGGCGGAGTACCCTCTGGGCAGAGCGGTGTGGAATCCCTCTGGGCAGGGCGGTGTGGAAACCCCCTGGGCGGAGTACCCTCTAGGCAGAGCGGTGTGGAATCCCTCTGGGCAGGGCGGTGTGGAAACCCCCTGGGCGGAGTAGCCTTTGGGCAGAGCGGTTTGGAATCCCTCTGGGCTGGGCGGTGTGGAAACCCCCTAGGCGGAGTACCCTCTGGGCAGAGCGATGTGGAATTCCTCTGGGTAGGGCGGACTGGAATGAGTGGTCTGGGGTGGTAGCAGGAGCAAAACTGATTACATGGGGTCACCACGGACTCTGGCAGGGGCGACAAAAAGGAACAGAGACAAGGCACTAAACACAGACAGGACAAAACGAGGAAACAAAAGGACCGGGCTGACACGGGGGCAAGAAGGGAACAGGTCCGAGGCGATACCGACCCGAACACCGCAAGCAGGTTCGGGGCGATACCGGGTCGAACACGGGGAAGAGGTCCAGGGCGAAACCCGGCCAGACACGGCAAAAAGGTCCGGGGCGAAACCCGGCCAGACACGACAAACAGGCCCGGGGTAAGGAAGAGAGGGGAAATCCGAGGGGGAGAAAAGCAACAGGCAGAGACGGGAAGAGACAGGTAACAGGCAGCCATAAACGGGCAACAGGCAGGGAAAGGGGACAGAAGCCAGCAACGGGCAACAGGCAGGGACAGGGGACAGGGGACAGAAGCCAGCAACGGGCAGCGGGCAACAGGTAGGGACAGCCGCAGACAGAAAAGACCAACGACAGACTAAAACAAACCAAGACCAAAGACCAACGAGAGACGAAAAAGACCAACGAGACGAAAAAGACGCTAGCCAGAAACTCGGAACGCTAGCCAGAAACTCGGAACGCTAGCCAGAAACTCGGAACGCTAGCCAGAAACTCGGAACGCTAGCCAGAAACTCGGAAAGCTAAGCCAAAAACACAGAACGCTAAGCCAAAAACACAGAACGCTAAGCCAGAGACACAGAACGCTAGGAAGAGACACAGAACGCTGGGCAGATACACAGAACGTTAGGAAGAGACACAGAACGCTGGGCAGATACACAGAACGCTAGGAAGAGACACAGAACGCTAGGAAGAGACACAAAACGCTGGGCAGAGACACAGAACGCTTAGCCAGAGACACAGAACGCTTAGCCAGAGACACAGAACGCTTAGCCAGAGACACAGAACGCTTAGCCAGAGACACAGAACGCTTAGCCAGAGACACAGAACACTTAGCCAGAGACACAGAACACTTAGCCAGAGACACAGAACACTTAGCCAAAGACACAGAACACTTAGCCAGAGACACAGAACGCTGGGCAGATACACAGACAGGGACAGAATGCAAGACTGGACAGACTTTAGACAGAACAGACCGGGGAAAACTAAAACAAAAAGGGTCCCTTCAGCACTGGCGGAGTCCAGATGGTTGGCGGGACCATTCTGTCAGGATCGGGGTGAGGTGAAGGAGGACTCCATTGCACAGTACTGAAGGGAAAAATAATTTAATAACAAAACTAAGAAACATAAAGACAAGACAGACAAAACCTGGGAACAAACGACCAGAGTCCGTGGTGATGATGAATGTCCGGGTTATGGTGATTGAGGAGATGGTGAAAGTTGTCCGGGTTATGGAGGTGACATTACTGAATGGTCCCGCACTGGCAACTGCAAACCTTACTGCTTTTATAGCCACAGATGAGGAACGGCTGCAGCTGCGCAGTGCGGGACCAGGTGAGTGTGGATGAGCACTGGGGGAAAGGTCACCGGAGCGGAGATCATGACAGCTCACTTCATATGTGGAATCTGTCACTGTTTGTGTCACTTCTATTAAAGCTCCTCCCATTATCTGTTAAAGCTTCTCCCATTTTCTGTGACTAAGGGACTTTCCCCGTTGCCATGGAAACCAGCCTGTAGTTCCACACGCAGACACACAGAGCTGACTGAATGTTAAACCATGCCTCTGAACTCCTGCAACATTTTTTAAAATTGTTAATAATTGGTGAAAACAAGATTAATCATGAGTTACAGGAGGGTCTGAGGAACAATTAGATATATTTATTTTTCCTGTACTGTGAAAAATAAGTGAGATACAGCAGTTTTAAAACCACTGAACTCACCAAAATGAAGCAGATCTGTTAGTCTGTCAGTCATGTTAAAGCCCCGCCCACAGTATTTGTCAATCATGTTAAAGCTCCTCCCACAGTCTTAATTGTCTGCAGGTGTTTCATAGTGCCAGGAGCACTGTTGCCATGGTGATGAGCAGTGGCGGGAACTTCAAAGGGCAGACTCATAGACAGCTCCTCCCATTATTATTTCCCCATGGAAAAAATAGGTGTGAACATACTGCCGAACTACTGCCATTTTTGGTAAAAGTGTAAATAATTGTTGAAAACAAAGTTGATGATGAGTGACAGGAGGGTGTGAGGAACAAGTACATGTACTTTTTATGTGTGTACTGTGAAAAATAAGTGAGTTAGAACAATTTGAAAAACACTGAACTCAACATGAGACAGAAATGATTTTTCCAATAGAAGTCTATTGACAGAAATCCCTGACATCATCCCAAACAGGTTCCTGTCATTTCCCTTTAAAAAGAGCTAGATCTTCAAACCCTGGTTTGTTTGAATTCTCACAACCATGGCAACATTTGTGGAAAAGATTGTTTGTCTACTATTTATGGTTTTGCCGTGAGGACGAGTTATTGAGACATTTTTCAGCTTAATTTTTTCTTCTCTCGTGCTCTAGCGATGACATCACCCACTGATAAAAAGTCAGATTTTGGTCTTTTCAGGGTGGATTTACTGAGTTCTCTATCGACAACCGTAAATCACACCCTCATGACAATCACATCCTAAAGACACCACAAAAATGACTGTGTTTGAAAGTTTAAATGAAGTCTGTGCCACAAAGTATGAAGAAGCAGGAGTGTTGGAAAAAAAGGTCCCATTAAGAATGAATGGAGTTTTATTTGGTATAATAATGTGAAATCTGTACGATATATCGGAATTATGAGACCACACGTGTAATCTCTGGGACAATCTGATGGAATTTTACTAATCACTGCAAAATGCTATGTTGTATCTGGGAGTTATAGCCACGTAAACATGGCCCATTCATTTCAGATGAACATTTTTGACTGTTTTTAACTTTTTATACTAAATCTGTGAATCAATGTCAACTCTGATAGAACATCTATAGAGACTAGGCTGCACATTTTAGTGTCATCATTTTTGGTTAATTTACAGTGGTTCGGGGCACATT
This sequence comes from Siphamia tubifer, assembly GCA_020466265.1. Taxonomy (NCBI): domain Eukaryota; kingdom Metazoa; phylum Chordata; class Actinopteri; order Kurtiformes; family Apogonidae; genus Siphamia; species Siphamia tubifer. The sequence goes on along the minus strand of CM035789.1, from coordinate 50,617,254 downwards.
TTTTGCACAGTTTTTTGTATAAGTCAGAAGAAGAAGTCAGAATAATATATATATATATATATATATATATATATATATATATATATATATATATATATATATATATATATATATATATATATATATGTATGTATTAGAGCTGGGCAAAAAATCGATTTAGATTTAAAATCGAGTTTTATGGCAAAATCTATTCATATTTTAGGAAAATCGTGCAATCCGATTCCCCTCCACATGCACATTTTTTCCTCTCAAAAAGAAAACCATGAACCAGGCTGCTTTCCGTAGTGTTTCACCCCAGGCCCCGCCTACGATCCCCTTCTTCTGCAGCACGGGGAGTAATATGGCACCCTCCAGTGAGGGAGACACGCTGACTCCTAAAAAGGTTCTAAAGGTTCAGTTGTGTGGAATTGTTTTGGGTTTTTAGGGTGTGATGAAGCCCAGCTACTGCCTGGTTGTCAGCTGTGTCTTCAGACTGTTGTTGTTGACGGTAGCGGTACGACCACTGTGTTCACATCTGAAGAGAAAGCATCCAGTGTGTGTGTGTGTGTGGGGGGGGGTTAGATCCCCTAACGCGGACCTTGTTGTCCCGGGCCGAGCCGGTATGACTCCATTTATTGTATCGCTCATCGTGAGGTATAGGCATGTATAGCGCAAAGTGCCTTGCCTAAGGGCACACCTTCCGCACCAAAGTCAGTGGTGTAGACCACTAAGCTATCCAGTCGCTATATATATATATATATATATCTATCCAGAAGTCAATGAGGCTGTGGAAGACGACTCTGGAGGCCAACTCAAAGCCAATTGCACAAGTGAGCATCAGATGTGGCATTTACCAAGGAGATGCTCTGTCCCCCCTGCTGTTCTGCATAGGCCTAAACCCCCTCAGCCAGATCATCTCAAAGAGTGGCTTCGGATACCAGTTCCGAAGTGGAACATCCATCAACCACCTCCTCTACATGGATGACATCAAGCTGTATGCCAAGAATGAGCGTGACATTGATTCCCTAATTCACCTCACCCGGATCTACAGCAAAGACATTGGGATGTCATTGGGACTAGATAAATGTGGGCGGATGATATCTAGAAGAGGAAAGGTGATCACAACTGAAGGGGTTGACCTACCTGAAGGGAATATCACAGATGTGCAGGAAAGTTACAAATACCTAGGGATCCCACAGACAAATGGTAATCATGAGGAGGCAGCTGGGAAGTCAGCCACAGCCAAATACCTACAGAGGGTAAGACAGGTCCTGAAAAGTCAGCTGAACGGCAAAAATAAGATCCAGACCATTAACACCTATGCCCTTCCAGTAATCAGATACCCAGCTGGGATAATATCCTGGCCACTGGAAGAGATACAAGCCACTGATATCAAGACAAGGAAACTCCTTACCATGCATGGAGGGTTCCACCCCAAGTCCAGTGTCCTGAGGCTGTACACTAAGAGAAAGGAAGGGGGCCGAGGACTAGTAAGTGTCAGAACTACTGTCCAGGAGGAAACGGCGAACCTCCAGGAATACATCAAGAAAATGTCCCCCAATGACCAACTGCTAAGTGAATGCCTCAGGCAACAAAAGCCCAGTAAGGTCGAGGAACCAGAGGGGCTATCATGGAAGGACAAACCCTTGCATGGCGTGTACCATCGGCAAATTGAGGTAGTGGCTGATATGGAAAAGACATACCAGTGTCTGGAAAAGGCTGGACTAAAGGACAGCACAGAGGCACTACTCATGGCTGCACAAGAACAAGCCCTGAACACCAGAGCAATAGAGGCCGGGGTCTACCACATCAGACAGGATCCCAGGTGTAGGCTGTGTAGAGAAGCCCCTGAAACAGTCCAGCACATCACAGCAGGGTGTAAGATGCTGGCAGGTAAGGCATACATGGAGAGACATAACCAGGTAGAGGACATACTGTACAGGAACATCTGTAAAGAGTATGGACTGGAGGTCAAGGGTCAAGATGGGAGAACCCCCCAAAGGTGACAGAGAACAAACAGGCCAAGATCCTGTGGGACTTCCAAATCCAGACCAGATGGTGATGGCCAATCAGCCTGACATCGTGGTGGTGGATAAACATGAGAAGACAGTGGTGGTGATAGATGTAGCAGTCCCCAGTGATAGCAACATGAGAAAGAAAGAACATGAGAAGAGAAGAGAAATACCAAGGGCTGAAAGAGGAGTTAGAGAAAATGTGGAGTGTGAAGGCAACAGTGGTACCAGTAGTGATGGGGGCACTAGGGGCAGTGACCCCCAAGCTGGGACAATGTCTCCAGCAGATACCAGGAACAACATCAGAGATCTGTGTCCAAAAGAGAACATTGTTAGGAACAGCTAAGATCCTGCACAGAACCCTCAGGCTCCCAGACCTCTGGTAGAGGACCCGAGTCTGAAGGAGACACCGCCCATGTGGGGCGAGAGGAACATTTTATTTTTTTTTTATATAATCTCCAACATGTGACCATCACTGGATCTACTTTTTCTATACGGCTTCTGTCATGTTTGAGTCAACGCTGAAGCAAAAGTCCAGCATGTGTGTTTAATAGGCAGATATTATTCATTTAATCACTGTCTTTAATCCACCATCTGTTGTTTGCAGCAGTTTGCCACCATCACCATACATGCACTATGTGTTTATTCATGGTCAGTGATTAGTCCTGTTTCCATTCTAAGCTGCACGTCTGTGGGCTTAGTCGCTAATGGTTAAAAAACGAAACAAACTACATGAACTTAATCTGACTAGTCTGGAGGTGGGAAAGCTGCCTATAAACCTAAAAATATGAATAAATAATATAAATGTGGGTGTGGTCTGTTATTTTACCTGTTTGGATCATGTAGCATGTGGCGTGCATTTTGCCTATAAAGAGCTCCAGGCCGATGATAGCGTAGATGATGATGACGAAGAGGACGAGCAGAGCGATGTGGAGCAGAGGAACCATGGCTTTAATGATGGAGTTTAAAACCACCTGTAAACCTACGAACATGTGAGAAGAAGAAAAACAACTGGATCAGGGGAAGAAAAAATTATTTCATCTTTATTTGAGCTTCTGTTGTCTTCTATAGTTGTATTTTATTCATACTGTGTTTATATTTTAAAATGACGAGTATTCACAGAATGTTTAACCCCGCCCCTATTTTGTGTCAATCTCCAGTTTCTGTGACAACCTGTTCTTGAATTAGAGCCAATAATGTGATTTTGACCTTTCTGCTAAATGTGACCTTGACCTTTGACCTTTTGTGATACTGATCAATGTATATATGTGTCAGTGTGTGTAATATTATGATATATATCCAGTATTGATTAAGTTATAGTGTGATATGTCTATGTTTGACACGAAATGTGTTACACAAGTTAATTTGGACACATGTCACCTTTGACCTCCAGAAAAAGTCAAAATCACAAGATAAAAAGATAAAATCATGCTATAACGTAAATATCATGAGGTAAAAATGTCAAAATCGCAATAAAAAGACAAAATCACACAATACAAAGTCAAAATAATGTGATATATAATTATGACTTTGACCTTTGACCTTTACTCAAATGGATCATTGCATCTGATGCACATTATATTATATGTATATGAACATGTAATTTAATGGTGATATTTACAATATGATATGACACACACACACACACAGACACACACACACACAGACACACACACACAGACATACCCACGCACACACGCACACACACACAGACACACACACACAGACATACCCACACGCACACACACACAGACACAGACACACACACAGACACAGACAGACACACAAACGCACACATACAGACACACAGACACACACACATGCACACACACACCAATGTTGGGCAAGATTAACAAAAGACGAAGACAAACTGAAATAAATTAAGTTTGAAAAATAATTCACTTCAGAAGGAAAATCTGTGAAGGAAAGATATTATGACTTCATATATAAAAATTATTAGGTTTTTTTTAGCTCCTAATTTGTACTTTTTATCCCAATGGTGACACTTTTTCTCATAATTATGTATGTCTTATGTCCTATTTTTGACTTTGTCTCCTACTTTAGTGTCATGTCCTCTGGCTCAGCCGTGTGGCACACTCTGTTCCTTATTTTGTTTTTTGTTTTTTTGGGTCTATGAACAGGTGAAGGAGATCATTGATCACTGCAGCTGAAGTGGCTCAGACCATAATCACCCCACACCTCGACACTGGACCCTAAGTAACTTCTGTTGAAAACTCTCCTGGATCCTGACACGCACCTCCAGGTGAGTCCTCCTCCTCCTCCTCACCCTCACCACCCTCCTCCTTCTCCTCCTCTTCACAGCCTGTATTCAAATGTCCTCCTCTTCCTCTTCCTCCTCTTCCTCTTCCTCCTCACAGCCTGTATTCAAATGTCCTCCTCTTCCTCTTCCTCTTCTTCCTCCTCTTCCTCTTCACAGCCTGTATTCAAATGTCCTCCAAGTCCTCACCTGCTTCTCTGCTCAGCTCCCTTTTCTTCTGATGTTCTGTTTGTATAGTGTGATCTTCTTATTTCTGTTGGTTAAGTATTCCAGTGTTTTCAGTTTAGCTCTTTTTGTTTTGAGTAATTGGTCACAGTTTTAGGTTTTGGGTTGTTTAGTGTTACATCTGTTATAGTTCCAGTGCTCTGTATCTTGTTTTGTTGCTACGTCCTTAGTTAAATTTTTCTACCAGTAGTTTCAGCACTTTTGCTGCTCCTTTAGTTAGCATTTGTATTTTGTTTTTTTATACTGTGATATTTCCAGTGCCCCTACTCTAGGGTGATTTTTTTTTTTCTAAGAATAAATATTTTTTGCTTAATACACTTCTGTTCTGCTGGTCTTTTGTCTGCACCTGAGCCTTTGTACCTGAACCATGACATTTAAACTTTTTAATCTCAGTTTTGAAGGAAAAGCAACAAACGTATTCAAAAACTCTTATAAAATATAGAAAAAAACACAAATGTGATAAATTATCCATTACATATGAAAGCTTACTGCTGATATTTAGGAAAAGCATTTGCAGCAAACGAGTGTTTCACACACATTTATAGACATTAAAACAGTATTTATCCTCTCAGTTCAAACCCCATTATGAACCTAAACTGACTGATAACAGGCAGAAAATCAACCTCTATGGCAAAGCAAACAGTAAAAATAAAACCACTATCATCCCACTAATGTTCAAACTGCTGTACAAATGTAAATGTCATTGTCAGTTCAACTCCATCTTTCCCCAGAGGTGTTTTTGTCTCTGAGACCGGGGGATGATGCGTTTCCGTGGCAACACAATGAATCCAGACATGAGGGTAAGTTCATGTGAGGTCAAATGTACAGTATGATGAAAACAGAAACAGCATCTGCAGCTGTGTGATGAAGAAAAGTGTAGACACTGAGGGTTGGAACTTTATTCATAAACACACTGGTACCTCTACTTACTAAATTAATTTGTTCCAGAAGTGTTTTCCTACTGTGAATTTTTCGTAAACAATCATATTTTACATGTAAATGTTCGGATTGGTTCCAAGGCCCCAAATTCTACCCCGTAACCCTTTAAAAATGATAAAACACATTTAGTATAAATGTGTTAAAGGTGTCTGATAGGTTAATTGGTTAATCTAAAATTGTCCATAGGTGTGAATGTGAGAGTGATTGTTTGTCTATATATGTTCAGCCCTGAGATGAACTGGCGTCTCATACAGGGTGTACCCCGCCTTCACCCATTGTAGCTGGATTAGGCCCCCAGTGACCCCCGTGACCCAAGTGTGGATAAAGCGGGTTCAGATGATGAATGAATGTGTTAAAGGTCAAAGAAAATGTTGATTTTTAGTTGTATAGTATTTTGTGACTTTACATAATTTTGTCTTTTAATCTCAGAATTTTCACTTCATCTCAGAATGTCGACTCTATCTCATATTTAGGACTTTTTATCTCATTTCGAATTTTTATTTCATAATGGTGACTTTTTTTCCATTTTTCCTAATGTTCCGTGTATTCACTAAACTAACTGTCCTGATAAAAACATATTATCTACATAGTAACTCACTTTTAAAGGTTTTATTTTGTCAAAAAAATAAGTCACTTCAGAGCGAAAATCAGTGGAGGAGAGAAACTGTAACTTTTATCTCATAACTTTTTCTCATAAATTACAATTTGCATCTCAATTTATATGTTAATTGGACAAACACACATATATATGCAGAATTGCAGGGGAGTCTCTGTCCTCCACTGCAGCCAAGTCCCTCCCACCTCATTTATCATTCATTATTAGGGGTTCGGTACACACCTCGTCCGTTTGGTTCATTTTCAGTTCAGTATGGAAACAAAATACAAAACTATTTTCTTCCTCAGTAAAGTATTTATTAAACCAAAAAAGGTCTATATAAAAATGGAAACTCTCAATAATTCAAAGTGTTGTTTGGTACCAGTAAGTTAAATGATAGACTCTTAAATGATTAACAATTAATTGAAATTAAAAATAATGAATTCATTTTTCAAAAGTTGTTCCACTGAAAACTACTTTTGTCCTTTTGGAATCTGATGGGTCGCCCAGACTGTCTGCGTGGTGTGTCCCCCTCTACTGTCTGCGTGGTGTGTCCCCCTCTACTGTCTGCGTGGTGTGTCCCCCTCTACTGTCTGCGTGGTGTGTCCCCCTCTACTGTCTGCGTGGTGTGTCCCCTCTACTGTCTGCGTGGTGTGTCCCCCTCTACTGTCTGCGTGGTGTGTCCCCCTCTACTGTCTGCGTGGTGTGTCCCCTCTACTGTCTGCGTGGTGTGGCCCCCTCTACTGTCTGCGTGGTGTGTCCCCCTCTACTGTCTGCGTGGTGTGTCCCCTCTACTGTCTGCGTGGTGTGTCCCCCTCTACTGTCTGCGTGGTGTGTCCCCTCTACTGGATGGATTTACCATCATTCATAGAAAACAACAGAGAAACCAGACACTCAGAAAAAGTCTGTCCACTACACGTCACTAGAACATTGGCCCCACCCACCTGGGGTGAAGCCCCTCCCCCATCGGATCAAACTGTCTTTTTTTTTTACTGCACGTTTTCAAAACAAGTGACGTCACCAAACCTAGCTGGATGTTACTCTGGGATGGTAAACACACACAGAGCCAGAGGGGAGGGGGGAGTGTTCCTTCACACATTCTGAGCCAATCACAGACGCCTCATCAGCGCGTCATGGACATGTATGAGGAAGTAGAAGTAAACTGTGTTGTTCCACCTCCAGTCATTTTTCTACCGTCACCTCCACATGTGAACAAGAGTCTTCCCTTTAATAGTCCAATCACAGACGTATCCTGGTGAATATTCTAGAGCCATAGTGACACATACGTATGTGTTCAGTAAAACACTGAGACAAACCCAACGTCTGATTTCAATGGTTTGGTACAAATATATAAACTGTTACAGCCTTAGTAAGTACTGAGGTAAAACCAAACACTTTAAGGTCACATTAGTTTGATGTCATATATATATATATATATATATTATTTTTGTAGTAATGTGAATTTTGTGTGTTCACTCACTGGGAACTCCAGAGACAAGGCGAAGGGGTCGTAACACACGAAAAGCTCTGAGGGCTTTGACATCGAACCCTCCTGGTTTCCCTCCAGACTGTCCTCCAGAGTCAGCGTCTTTGGTTATCATCTCCAGAACAACACTGAACAAGCTGCAGTTCACAGGAAACAGAAGCAGATGCAGGTTTGTGTCTTTACACTAAAAGAATCTGTTTGTTTTCTAGTGTAAACACGTCATCATATTAAATCACTTCAACAGCAGCTGTTCAGTCAGATAAAAGAAGTGATTTATACACAATAGATCTGGAACTAATCTGATTTAAAGGAATCTTATTGCCCAGCTGCGAGCTATGGCTTCTTGGGTGTCCCAGGAAAAAGATACTGTTTGGGTAGAAATGGAACAGTGTGAATGCCTAGATGTCTCATTGAAGTCCCTCCCATTCCTTAACTTACATACAGAGAGGATGAAAAAGCTTACAAACATATGGGTCAAAAATACTCTGAGAGTATGGTCTACTGTAAGAAAAAAAATGCATCTACCTATGACCATATCTAGGGTGATAAGCAAAGCTAAAAATACTGAATTCATACCAGCAACAATTGATAAAGGTTTTGAAAGATGGAAAGACAAGGGCTTAGAAATTTTGGCCCAGCTATTTGATGGAACTGTATTAAGGTCATTTCAACAACTTAAAGAAAAATATGATTTAGCAAATGAAGACTTTTTCAGATTTTTACAAATAAGAGATTACCTAACCCTAACCCTACCATCTAAAATAGAACATCTTTTTGTTTCATTTATTCAAGGTGCAGTAACAAAAAAAATGATATCATATTTATATAAGGCACTACAAGAAGATCTAAGTGACAACAATTTGGATATAAAGGAAAAGTGGGAACTGGAGATGAATACAATAATATCTGATAAACAGTGGGAGACTTCATTTGAACAGGGTCATAAAGTAACATA
>CM035789.1:50596285-50603785 GCA_020466265.1 Siphamia tubifer | reverse complement strand
AGCAGATACCAGGAACAACATCAGAGATCTCTGTACAAAAGAGCGCATTGCTAGGAACAGCTAAGATCCTGCGCAGAACCCTCAGGCTCCCAGGCCTCTGGTAGAGGACCCGAGCCTGAAGGAGACACCGCCCACGTGGGGCGAGAGGAACATTTTTTTTATATATATATATATATATATATATATATATATATATATATATATATATATATATATATATATATATATATATATATTTTTTTTTTTTTTTTTTAAATATTCCTCTCACCCCACGTGGGCGGTGTCTCCTTCAGGCTCGGGTCCTCTACCAGAGGCCCCTCCCACCTGGGCGGTGTCTCCTTCAGACTCGGGTCCTCTACCAGAGGTCTGGGAGCCTGAGGGTCCTTGCAGGATCTTAGCTGTTCCTAACAATGTTCTCTTTTGGACACAGATCTCTGATGTTGTTCCTGGTATCTGCTGGAGACATTGTCCCAGCTTGGGGGTCACTGCCCCTAGTGCCCCCATCACTACTGGTACCACTGTTGCCTTCACACTCCACATTTTCTCTAACTCCTCTTTCAGTCCTTGGTATTTCTCTTCTCTTCTCATGTTCTTTCTTTCTCATGTTGCTATCACTGGGGACTGCTACATCTATCACCACCACTGTCTTCTCATGTTTATCCACCACCACTATGTCAGGCTGATTGGCCATCACCATCTTGTCAGTCTGGATCTGGAAGTCCCACAGGATCTTGGCCTGTTTGTTCTCTGTCACCTTTGGGGGGTTCTCCCATCTTGACCCTTGACCTCCAGTCCATACTCTTTACAGATGTTCCTGTACAGTATGCCCGCTACCTGGTTATGCCTCTCCATGTATGCCTTGCCTGCCAGCATCTTACACCCTGCTGTGATGTGCTGGACTGTTTCAGGGGCTTCTCTACACAGCCTACACCTGGGGTCCTGTCTGATGTGGTAGACCCCGGCCTCTATTGCTCTGGTGTTCAGGGCTTGTTCTTGTGCAGCCATGAGTAGTGTCTCTGTGCTGTCCTTTAGTCCAGCCTTTTCCAGCCACTGGTATGTCTTTCCCATATCAGCCACTTCCTCAATGGTACACGCCATGCAAGGATTTGTCCTTCCATGATAGCCCCTCTGGTTCCTCGACCTTACTGGGCTTTTGTTGCCTGAGGCATTCACTTAGCAGTTGGTCATTGGGGGACATTTTCTTGATGTATTCCTGGAGGTTCGCTGTTTCCTCCTGGACAGTAGTTCTGACACTTACTAGTCCTCGGCCCCCTTCCTTTCTCTTAGTGTACAGCCTCAGGACACTGGACTTGGGGTGGAACCCTCCATGCATGGTAAGGAGTTTCCTTGTCTTGATATCAGTGGCTTGTATCTCTTCCAGTGTCCAGGATATTATCCCAGCTGGGTATCTGATAACTGGCAGGGCATAGGTGTTAATGGCCTGGATCTTATTTTTACCGTTCAGCTGACTTTTCAGGACCTGTCTTACCCTCTGTAGGTATTTGGCTGTGGCTGACTTCCCAGCTGTCTCCTCATGATTACCATTTGTCTGTGGGATCCCTAGGTATTTGTAACTTTCCTGCACATCTGTGATATTCCCTTCAGGTAGGTCAACCCCTTCAGTTGTGATCACCTTTCCTCTTCTAGATATCATCCGCCCACATTTATCTAGTCCCAATGACATCCCAATGTCTTTGCTGTAGATCCGGGTGAGGTGAGTCAATGTCACGCTCATTCTTGGCATACAGCTTGATGTCATCCATGTAGAGGAGGTGGTTGATGGATGTTCCACTTCGGAACTGGTATCCGAAGCCACTCTTTGAGATGATCTGGCTGAGGGGGTTTAGGCCTATGCAGAACAGCAGGGGGGACAGAGCATCTCCTTGGTAAATGCCGCATCTGATGCTCACTTGTGCAATTGGCTTTGAGTTGGCCTCCAGAGTTGTCTTCCACAGCCTCATTGAGTTCTGGATGAACTCTCTTAGTGTCCTGTTGATGTTATACAGTTTTAAACATTCCAGTATCCATGTATGTGGCATTGAGTCATAGGCTTTCTTGTAGTCAATCCAGGCAGTGCACAGGTTGGTGTTCCTCGTCTTGCAATCCCGGGCAATTGTCCTGTCAACCAGTAGCTGGTGTTTGGCTCCCCTGGTGTTGTTGCCTATTCCTTTCTGTGCTCTGCTCATGTATTGCTCCATGTGCCTACTCATCTTAGTTGCTATGATGCCTGATAGAAGCTTCCATGTGGTGCTGAGGCAGGTTATAGGCCGGTAGTTAGATGGTATTGTTCCCTTCTGGGGGTCCTTCATTATGAGGACTGTCCGGCCCTGGGTTAGCCACTCTGGGTGGTTTCCCGATATCAGCAGCTGGTTCATCTGTGCTGCTAGGCGTTCATGGAGTGCTGTCAGTTTCTTAAGCCAGTAGGTATGAATCATGTCGGGCCCTGGTGCTGTCCAGCTCTTCATTTTGGACACTCTGGTTTGGATGTCTGCTAGTGTGATGACTACTGGGTCTTGTTCTGGGAGTTGGCTGTGCTCTGCCTGTAAGTCTGTCAGCCATTGGGCATTGGTGTTATGTGTTACCTCCTTCTCCCAGATGCTCTTCCAGTATTGCTCAGTCTCAGCCCTAGGTGGGTCTGTAGTCACCTTGTTCTCCTGCCATTGAGAGTAGACCTGGTTTATTCTCCTGGCCTCTACCTCTCTTGTGTATCTCTTTAGGCGGGTAGCTAGTGCTGTATGTATAACATTATTTTACTCACACTATATCATTTTAAAACATTCTATTTTTTTCCTTCTGTTTATATACATTTCCTGGGCAAATTCTCATGAACAAATTCTACCAACCAACATTTCTGGACTTTGACTTAGAGGAACACATAACAATATAGCTAAATAAATAAATACAACTACAAGTGTATTGTACTGCCGTAGATGCAGCAGCGTTGCCATGGAAACGTGGCTTGTTGGTGCATGGGCAGAGAATGAGACGATGTTGGATATTCAAGACGACTGGAGCAAAAAAAGCCCTTAAACTGGTTTTAATTAAGGCTGGAAACAATAAATACAGAAAAAAAACACAAAAAAATTTGATCAAATATCCAAAACACAAACAAACATATGAATATATATGTAATTGATATGTTTATTCAACACCTTCAAACAAAACAACTGTTCTATTTATTAGCGTCAAAAGTTTATGTTTGATTACTTTTGTTGACGGACTAATGCCTCGTCTGAACAAAGAAGAAGAAAAATGTCTGTTTATTTATTTTTCCATTCGAGGTCTGTCAACATTGATGCAGATTAATTCATCATCATGATTAGTCTGATTTGAAATATTTAAATACAATTAAATGGAACAATTGTTGAAACTGTTGACTAAACATTAATTACATTATATTCATATTTTTCTATATGTTTTGGATATTTGATCACATTTTAATTAATAGAAATTAATATAGAAATTCATATTTTAAAGCTGCACAATATATTGAGCATCGACATAACAATATACGTGTGCACAGTAGTCACATCACAGGTCCTGTAATTATCTTTAATACATTTTTTATTTGTATATATACTGTATTTTCCACATTATAAAGAGCATTAAGTGAGAAAAAAATATCCTTTTTTATTTCACATGTGATCTTAAAGTGTGAACTTGAGATCACATCACAGTTCCTGCAATTATTTTTAGAATGTATTTATTTGTACTCTTACTCTTCGTCTCCTGCTTTATACGGGTCCGGGTCGTGGGAGCTGCAGCCCCAGCAAAGCAGCCCAGACTTCCCACACCCCAACTACCTCAGCCAGCTCCTCCAGGGGGCTCCTCCAGAGGTGTTCCCAGGTTAGCCCACAGACAAAACGTGTCCTGGGTCTACCCCGAGGTCTCCTCCCAGATGGACATGCTCGGAACACCTCCCCAGGGAGGCATCCTCACAAGGTAAATGGACTGCGCTTATATAACGCTTTTCCACCTTCATGGTGCTCAAAGCGCTTTACATTCACCCATTCACGCACAACACACATACACCAAAGGTTTAAGGTCAGTCCTACTGGGGGCCTAAGTAGGGGTTCAGTGTCTTACCCAAGGACACTACAACATGTGGACAGCCAGAGCTGGGATGCGAACCACCAATCTCTCGGTCATTAGGCGACCCACTCTACCAAGTGAGCCACAGCCACTTAGCCTTAACTTAGCCGCAGCCAGTTAAGGTGGCCCAAGCCACCTTAACTGGCTCCTCTGGATGCAGCGGTTCTACTCCCAGTCCCTCCCAGATGTCTGAGCTTCTCACCCTATCTCTAAGGCTGAGCCCCACCCACACTGCGAAGGAAACTCATTTTGGCCACTTGTACCCATGACCTCATACTTTGGGTCATGACTCAAAGCTCATGACCACAGGTGAGGGTCTGAACGTAGATTGACTGCTTCTTTACCACAATGCATTGGTTTAGCACCCGCATTACTGCGAACGTCGCCCTAATCCACCTGTCGACCTCCTGCTCCATCCTTCCATCACTCGTGAATAAGATCCTGAGGTCCTCCACCTGAGGCAGAACCTTCCCCCTGACCTGGAGAGGACACTCTACCCTTTTCCAGCTGAGGACCATGGCCTCAGACTGGGAGGAGCTGATCTTCATCCCAGCCGCTTCACACTTGGTTGCGAACCACTTCAATGAGAGCTGGAGGCCGCTGCTCGATGGAGCCAAGAGGACCACATCATCCGCAAAAAGCAGAGACGAGATCCTTCCACCACCAAACTTGACCCCATCCCCCACCGGCTGCGCCTACAAATTCTGTCCATAAAAGTTATGAACAGAACCAGTGACAAAGGGCATCCCTGGCAAAGTCCAACCCTCACTGATAAATGGACCAGACTCTCGTTCCTTCGGTACAGTAGCTAAATGGCCCCAAGTAGGAGACCATCCACCCCATAGTCCTGGAGTACCCCCCACAGGATACCTCTGGGGACATGGTCGTAAGCCTTTTCCAAATCCACAAAACACATGTGGACTGGTTGGGCAAAGTCCCATGCCCCCTCCAGCATCCCTGCGAGGGTAAAGAGCTGGTCCACTGTTCCACATCTGGGACGAAAACCACACTGCTCCTCCTCCATCCGAGGTTCGACCACCAATCATACCCTCTTTTCCAGAACCCTGGAATAGACCTTTCAGGGGAGGCTGAGGAGTGTGATACCATGATAGTTGGAGCACACCCTCTGGTCCCCCTTCTTAAAAATGAGAACCACCACCCCAGTCTGCCACTCCAGTACTGCCCCTGATGTCCATGCAATGTTGTAGAGACATGTCAGCCAAGACAGCCCTACAACATCCAGAGTTTTGAGATACCCAGGGCAGGTTTCGTCGATCCCCGGGTCTCCGCCACCGCGGAGTGACTTCACTACCTCAGCGACTTCTGCCCTGGAGATCAGTCCACCTGTCCCCCAGCCTCTTGGCTCCACTTCCCATCTGGAATGCATGTTGGTGGGATTGAGGAGATTCTCAAAGTATTCCTTCCAACTATATCCTCAGTTGAGGTCAACAACTTCCCACCCACATTGTCAACAGTGTGGGCTGGTAAACACCCCCCTAAGGCACAGAACCTCATTGGAACCAATTGGTAGTCTTCCTCCATGGCCTCACCAAACTCCTCCTACGCCCAAGTTTTTTCATGGCGACTGCCGCAGCTGCAGCCCGCCTGGTCCGCCTGGTCCGCCAGTATCAGTCAGCTGTTTCCGGAGACCCACAGGACAGCTAAGCCCTGTAGGCCTGTAGTTATGGCGTTCCTTGATCGCTACCAATTTGTTCACGTCAATCAACAATCATCGCAGTCCTCCAGAGTTAATTATGGCGTGCCCCAAGGGTCAGTCCTTGGGCCTATTTTGTTTACGTTATATATGTTCCCTTTAGGTAACATTAGAAATCATGGCATTAATTTTCAGTGTTACGCAGATGACACACAGCTATATTTATCGATTAAACCTGATCAGACCAGGCAAATAGATAAACTAAGTACATGTGTCCAAGAACATAAAGACTGGGATTTCGGCTTCAGGGGGGTAAATCTGCTGGACCTGATGGAATACCACCAAGGCTCTTGAGGGAATGTGCGTCGGAATTGGCAGTGCCTTTTCAAACCATCTTTAATAAGAGTCTTCAATCTGGATGTGTCCCTGCCCAGTGGAAAGTCTCTTGCCTTGTGCCAGTGCTCAAGTTGGCAAGGCCCAGAGGGCTGAAGGACTACAGGCCAGTGGCCCTCACATCAGTCATAATGAAGACTCTGATGGAATCATCTTCATTTAATATTAAAGAGGTCGACACAGTCTCTACATTTAAAATTAGGATGAAAATATTCCTGTTTGAGAAAGACTATGGTCAGGTTAGTTAAAAACAGACTGAAGTCACAGTTCAGTCTAAGCTGCACTAGGAGCTAGAATGATGGGGGGGTACAGACACTGAGTTCTCTCACACTTTGTTTTGATGTCAGGCTTTATGAATAAAATTTAATTGAATAGTTTCTGCATTACAAAGCGCATGAAGTGAAGTCAAAACTGTGAGATAAAAAGCCAAAATTATTATTTTCTATTTCACATGTGATCTTAAATTGTTAACTTGAGACTGATCGAATCCAGAACATATTTTTGGCTGAAACCACTTCTGGAACTAATTCATTTTGTAAACTGAGGTACCACTGTGTATATAAATTGCACAACTTAAATAACCTTGACTTGATAGTATTAAAAGGATTTATACATGTCAAATAATTGATTATATATCCAGTGAATAAAAAAGAATGTCTTCAGACGTTTATGCTGTAAATGTTCAGTGAACTTTGACCTCCAGCAACAGGTCAAATAAATCCAATATTGTGAATTCTTCCTCCATGTTTTGCATCACTTCATCCTACATTCACATTTTTTGAGTTTATCTCACTTTATAGGAACATTAAGACGTGTTTACTCTGCTCTGTCCACAGTTCAACAACAGAAAACCAAAACCAAACAGATTAGTTGATTTAAAGAGGAGCCATGTGTCCTGTAAAGCTCCCAAATCCTCTGTCTTGGAAGAGACGGACAAGAAAAATGTGGAAGAGAGAGAGAGAGAGAGACAGCAAGAGAGAGAGAGACGCACAAGGTGGTGAATTGCCCCAACCCTCCCACCAGCTCTACCCCTGGGACCCTCATCTGTCCAGGTTTGGGTCTCATGCAAATATAAAACAAATATAAATATATAACAATGTACTAAATCTTCACAATAACACCCATTTATAAATGATCATACTAGCATTAGCATTAGCATTAGCACTCCCATAGCCAAAGCCAAAATACACATAAAATATAAACATATAATATTCTCATGTTTTTTTCCAACTTGTTGCATCATATGGAAGAAACTAAAACAACTAATCCTGACTCCTGCGAACAAACTCACAGTTTGATAATTAATAATTAGACAGTCATGTCCAGTAGAAGAGCACAGAAAATTAACTTGTTAGTATAAC
>CM035789.1:50578785-50593785 GCA_020466265.1 Siphamia tubifer | reverse complement strand
ATCACAGATGAGTGAAGAATGTGAGAAAACGTCAACAATCTTTAAATTCTTTTTACAGAAGCGACAACAGTCGTTCAGCTCCATAATCCACCATTTTGTTTAGTCATTCCTAACTTTCTCCGTATTCCTCCGTCAACTTTCAGGCGCTCTAACTACGTCATCCTAAAGATTACACTGATTGGTTGTAGTACTGTCCTATTGCATACAGAGGATTTGAAAGACAACCTTTTAGCCCCGCCTCCTCTGACTATGAAGCACCACTAGACCCATACATGGAATGAATAGAGATAGCACTGCTAGGCTAGGCTAGGCTAGGCTAGGCTAGTCCCCTATTCTTACCTCCAAAGTAAATAGTAAGTGCACAAACACCAAACTGAGAAAAATAACCTTACAGTTCCATCGTATTCGACCATGACATTCTTATGTGTCACTCATTTGTTGTGGACTCTCAGGTGGCTGTGGAGTCCCAGTCTGGATCGGCAGGCTGATGCTCTCCTCGAAGCTTTCTTCCTTTTTTTTTTTTTAATACTTTTTATTGACATTTTCCATTTTTAACAACAGAAAAAAACAGAACACACACCTACATTTGCCAGTAACCACAGGAAGAAAAAAAAAGTGAGAAGAATGCCCACAAGTCTATAGTGGTTCCAGTACAGTTCCAGCAGTCAATAATACAATAGATCATCAGACCCGTCCAAAAGAGAAAAAAATAAAAATAATAAAAGCTATGATTTTCTTCATATAGTCCATGAGAGGACCCCAGGTTTTTGTTAAATTGTCCATATTGTTGGAAAGTTTATATGGAATCTCCTCAAGATAAAGACATTTAACCAGTTACTGTAGCTTGGGGGAGTGGTAGCTTTCCACTCCTTCAAGATGAGCCTTTTTGCAATGACCATAATTGCTTGTTGAATGGAAGGGGAATATGATAGGGTTTGGGATGAACACCCAAATAATGCAGTTAGGGCATCTGGGGTTATGCCCTTGTAGAATACAGTCTATTATAAAAGAAAAATCTCAGACCAAAAACTTATGAGCGAGGGACAGTAGAAGAATTGATGAGCTAGAGTACCACCACTTATTTTACACCTGTCACATGAAGGTGAAACGTTAGGAAATATTTTATTGAGCCGAGTCTTAGAATAATGTAGTCTATGTATAACTTTGAACTGAATAAGCTGAAGTCTTGCATTTATTGAGCATGATTTGATTCCAGTCAAGATCTTTTCCCATAAGTCACCAGATATTTGTTTGTTTTCGTCCCTCGCCCAAGACTCCCTGAGGTGGCCCGACGATGTAGGCAGAGAAAAAAGGTCAGTGAATTGTTTGGATGTAGGTTTTTCCTCATGATCTCAAAAAACATATGCTGTGTAGAGATTTTGTTAGGACCCGGTACAGAGTGTCGAACAAAGTGTCTGATCTGAAGGTACCTATAAAAATGACCAGATGGGACATTGAACTTTACCTGCAGCTGAACAAAAGACAGAAAATCCTTCTTGATATAGAGGTCCCTAATTGAAGTAATACCCTTATCTGACCATTCCTTAAAAGCAGAATCTGATAGGGCTGGTTTAAAGACTGGGTTCTCAGTTATTGCTGAGTATATGGACAAATCTGGAAGATGTAATACTTTTCTAATTTGTTTCAAAATCTGAATTGAATTAAATAATACAAAGTCATTCCTAACCTTTTTCATGGGAATATTCTGCCTACTAAATATTAAAGCAGACAGCTGAGCGCCTGTGAGAGTTTTACAGTTATATGCTTCAATTCAATTCCAACATGGCTTCCCTTCAGTATTGTCTTCATTTTGATCTTGGGACCAAAATACTAAAGCCCTAGCATCGCACGCCCAGTAATAATGTCTAATTATTGGTAAACCTAAACCACCTTCTTTAGGAGGCTTTTGTAAGTGCACTTTGGAAATACGAGCAGTCTTGTTATTCCAAATAGAGGAAATAATAATGGAGTCAACCAGTTTAAAAAAAGATGTTTTGAGGAATATTGGTAGGTTCTGAAACAAATATATGAACTTAGGAAGTATAATCATTTGATCTATATTAACTCATCCAATTAGAGAAATTGGGAGTAGCTTTACTTATAAGGCCAGAGAAGGGTTAGGTGTAGGGGAAAATAAATATGGCTCAGTCTTAAAAAAAGACTCTCCACATGCTCTGGCACACATGAGTTCAGAATGATTTTTACTGCTAAAATATATTTTTGTCTTTTCATGTCTGGGGGGTCTCTCTCCCTTCTCTTAATAGGTCCCCAGGGGGTCCATCCCATTCCCCAAGACGTAGGGTATCCCTCTCATTGAGGCCACAGGGCACCTTCGTGCCTAATTCTCTGATCCAGTGGCCCTCGTTCCTCCGTCTTTATCTTATGGACCATTCGGTACTGGACTCCAGACCCATAATCGCCAGATTATCCACCCCATGATCTCTAAGGTGTTCATAGAGGGGGGTGGAAAATTGTGTCCGGCCGATCCTGTATATATGCTGCTTCAATCTGACCCAAAGGGGGTTTTGGGTCTCACCAATGTAGAGTTTGGAACACACTCTACGCTGGATTGCATATATCAGATTCTTGGAATCCAGATCCAGTGGCTTCCAAATCGGGGTTCCCCTGTGTGTGTAAGTATTGGAAATGTATTTTGGTATAATTAGATATCTTTTCAGATCATCTATTTTGTCCTTTTTAAGTGTGACATGTACTAGCAGGTCCTTAATGTTTTTGCTTCTCCTGTATGCTGCTATTACCCCAAAACCCATCCATCCTTCCTCAGATTTTTTCATTTGGTTAAAATTCACCTTGAGTCTCCTATTTAAGTCCACAGATATTGGGGAAAGGGTGGACACGAAGGGGACAACCTCCCCCCTCGTTTGGTTTCTAATCATTATTCTACTGTCTAGGTTGCCACGGACCTCAGCCCTGATGTTCCGGAGGAAGGTGCGGCTGTACCCTCTGGGTCGAAGGGCCCTAAATAGGGTCTTAGTGGCCCGTTCTGCATCCTCCTCAGTCCCGCAGATTCGGTAGGCCAGAGAAGGGTTAGGGTTAGGGTTAATTTGAAAAGAAGTTTAGGATCCCAAGGCAGAACAATTCCCAAATATTCGAAGAACTCGCTTGTGACTTTGAAAGGGAAATTGTTTAGGAATGACTTGTCTGGATTTTGTGCAAGAGACATGATGACACTTTTCTCCCAGTTAATGGTAAACCCTGACAGAAGACCAAATTCCGTAATGATGTTGAGGAGTGGTGTCAGAGATTTCTTAATATCAGATAGTGTCAAAATTACATCATCAGCATACAGTCCTCCTCAAAGCTTTCTGTGGCTTGCTTCGTCAGGGCACGCCAGCCATCCCGGTCTCGTGCACACTCTTTAAGCTGCTTTGGGGGAATTTTGGCATGAGCGATGTTGGCCTTCACATTGTCTTTGAAGCGCTTCACTGGTCTTCCACATTTCCTTTGCCAGTGGACAGTTCCCCATACAGAATCTGCTTCGGGATTCTGGACTCATCCAATGCGGATGACATGGCCCGTCCATCGAAGCTGGGCTTTCAGGATCATGGCTCCGATGCTTGTAGATTCAGCTTTGTCGAGGACCTCTAGGTTTGCACCTCAGACTGCGCATGTGGAAACATTCCAGCAGCTTGAGGTGTCATCTGTACAGGGTCCACATCTTGCAGCCATAGCAACGGCTGGTCAGGACAAGTCTTGTACACCTTCAGGTTGGTGGTCTGCTGGGTGATGTGCGGGTTCAGCACGCATGATCGTACTCTACCAAGAGCCTGGGTGGCCTCGAAGATTCTGGCATTAATCTCCTTATCTAGAGATGAAACCATCAAGGAATTGGAAATCCTCGACAGTCTTCAGGGTCGTTCCCTAAATGGAAATGGATGGGGGACATAGTGCATAGGATGAGGTTGGCTCGTACAGGACCTCAATTTTGCCCAGACTGAGGGTGAGGCCAGGTTTGGGCTTCTTGCAGTGGTTGGGGGTAATGTGCAGAGTGACGATCGACCGGACCAAGCAATGGTCGGTCCAGCACTCCGCTCTGCGTGTGGCCCGGGTGATTCTGAAGTCTCGGCTGTCACACCTGCGACAGATGAGGGAGTGGATCAGCTGCCTTCCTAGCCATTGGACCTTTCTGTCAGTCTCCTCTGACCAGTCTGCTTATGCCAGTCTTCACACGCATAGGTAGACATACCTAAATCACAGAGGGTTTGAGAACCGTCGGCTACCCTCACCAGGTCATCTCTTTCAAGATGGCGGCGCGTGCACACGCAGCGGCTCCTCTCTCTCCATTGTTATGTTGTTCTACATTGTGTAACTGTCCGCCCTTGTCGCGTCCACTAGACGCACAGTACACATACTCCCGAGAGGTTCTTCTCGCCATCGGTAGAACCTCATTCACGGACATTAACCCAGCATACACGGGAGCGCTACGCGACCGCGGTTTGCTTCGGAGGCCTACTCAAGCACCGACCTCTGCTCCTACGACCAGCCCACAGTGGAGGCGCCACAAGCAGAATACAAGGAAGCAGAAGAGGGGGAAGCGCGGAGGTATCCGGGCTAGGCTAGCCCTTACCGGCCGGCTATTCCGTCCATCACACTGGCCAACGTACGTTCATTAGACAACAAACTGGACTATATCCGCTTACTTCGCACGACTTCCAAGACGGTGAGAGAGTGCTGTGTTTTTGTTTTTGTGGAAACATGGCTTAACGACAGCGTCCCGGACTGTGCTATCCAGCTAGCCCAGCTAACATGCTACCGGGCAGACAGAGTGCTCGTCGAGGGGGGGAAGACTCGTGGCGGGGCACTCTGTGTTTACATCAGTGATGCCTGGTGCCATGACGCTGCCGTGGTTTGCAAACACTGCTCACCACTGGCAGAGTTTCTGATCATTAAATGCAGACCATTCTACCTGCCCAGGGAGTTTAGTGCCATATTGCTGGTGGCATTATATATCCCTCCCAGCTCCACCAACAACAGGAGTGAGGCGCTGCATGAGCTCCACCAGCACATCAGTGAGCAGCAGACTCTCCATCCTGATGCCTTCCTCATCCTAGCCGGGGATTTCAACCATGCAAACCCCAGAAGCGTGCTTCCACAACTCCATGCTCATATCCACTTCCCCACAAGAGGTAAAAACATTCTGGACAATGTTTTCACTGCAAAAAGAGGAGCCTACAAGGCTCTCCCCCTCCCCCACCTCAGAGCCTCAGATCACACCACTGTTATGCTAATGCCAGCATACAGGCCGCTGGTTAAAGCCATCAAACCAGCTTCAAAGCAGGTACGTGTGTGGCCGGAGGGGTCCACAGAGGCACTGTTTCTCCATCACTGACTGGAGTGTATTCAGACATGCAGCCACCTACAACAACTCCATTGACTTCCAGGAATACACAGAGTCTGTCACTGCCTACATGAGGAAGTGTATGGATGATGTCACCACCACCAGAACCATCACCATTCGAGCCAATCAGAAGCCATGGCTGACAGGAGAAGTCCACAGGCTCCTGAAGGCTCGAAATGCTGCCTTCAGAGCAGGGGAAGCAGCAGGCCTAAGGTCAGCTAGGGCCAATCTGTCACGTGGCATCAGGGTGGCAAAGAGACAATATTCCAGGAGGATCACTGACCGCTTCAGGGACAGCAAGGACACCAGGAACCTGTGGAGGGGGATTCAGACCATCACAGACTATAAACCACGTCCACAGACCTGTGACAGCCCTTCCTCTCTGCTGCTAAACCAGCTGAATGGCTTCTTCGCTCGCTTTGAGGCAGACAACAGCACCCCAGCACAGAAGACCCCCCCTCCTCCCGGTGACCAGGCACTGACGTTATCTCCTGAGAGCGTGAGGCGAACTCTCAGAGGGATGAATGGACGCAAAGCCTCAGGCCCTGACAACATCCCTGGTCGGGTCCTGAAGGACTGTGCTGTGGAGCTCACAGATGTCTTCACGGACATCTTTAACACCTCGCTGAGCCAGGCTGTTGTCCCCACATGCCTTAAAGCCACCACCATTATCCCGGTCCCGAAGAAGCCATCTCCCGCCTGCTACAATGACTACCGCCCGGTCGCACTCACTCCCATCCTTATGAAGTGCTTCAAACGGCTAGTCATGCAGCACATCAAATTAGCCCCCCCCCCCCACCCTGGACCCCTTCCAATTTGCTTATCGGTTGAACCGCTCCACCGACGACGCCATCTCCACTGCCCTTCACTCAGCCCTCACCCACCTGGAGACCAAAGACTCTCACGTCAGAATGCTGTTCATTGACTTCAGCTCAGCATTCAACACAATAATCCCCCAGCAGCTCATACACAAACTGGACCGGTTGGGACTCGGCACCTCTGTGTGCAACTGGCTGCTGGACTTCCTGACAGGGAGACCACAGGTAGTCAGAGTCGGCGGCAACACATCCAGCACCATCGTGATGAACACAGGGGCCCCCCAAGGATGTGTGCTGAGCCCCCTCCTCTTCACTCTTCTGACACATGACTGCACTCCAACATCCAGCTCCAACCTCTTTATTAAATTTGCAGACGACACGACTGTGGTGGGTCTCATCAACAGGGACGATGAGACGCTCTACAGGAGTGAGGTACGCAGGCTGGCCAGGTGGTGCAAGGACAACAATCTCCGCCTGAATGTGGAGAAGACGAAGGAGATGGTCGTCGACTTCAGGAAGGCGCACACCCAGCATGCTCCTCTGACCATCGACGGTGCTGCAGTGGAGAGGGTGAGCAGCACCAAGTTCCTGGGTGTGCACATTTCTGAAGACCTGTCCTGGAGCCGTAATACCGCATCACTGGCCAAAAAAGCCCAACAACGCCTGTACTTCCTCCGGAAGCTAAGAAGAGTGAGAGCCCCGGCCCCCATCATGCAGACTTTCTACGTGGGCACCATTGAGAGCATCCTGACAAGCTGCATCACTGTGTGGTACGGCGCCTGCACTGCGTCCTGCCGTAAGACTCTGCAGGGCATAGTGAGAGCAGCTGAAAAGATCATTGGTGCCCCCCTCACTCCTTTCGCTGACATTTATGCCTCCCGCCTCACTCGCAAAGCCGCCAGGATCATAGGTGACCCCACCCACCCATCCCACAGCCTCTTCAGCCTGCTGCCATCGGGGAGGAGACTGCGGAGTCTCAAAGCCAGAACCAGCAGGCTGAAAGATAGTTTCCACCACCAGGCCATCAGGAGACTAAACTCTCTCCCTTCCCTGCCTCTCTTTCCCCCCTCAGTCTCCCGCCACTGATGGGGGTCCCCCACATTTGCACATAGCACTACATTGCACTATTGCACTACCACACTTTGATCACACACTGTAAATATCATGTGCCCACGACTGTTGCCTCTTTTATTTATTTTATTTATTTTTTAATTTTTTTAATTAATTTTTTTAATTTATTTTAATTTTAATTTTTATGTTTTATTTTTTGTTCGTATTTTAGTATTTGCCATGTTAACTGGAAGTGAGAGGACGAAATTTCATCTGTGCTGTATGTCTTGTATGTATATGCTCATTTGACAAATAAACCTGAATCTGAATCTGAGGTTTTGCCGGCCAGTCGGAGCCGTTGCCCGAGTGTGGCCGCTGCGCATCCTGGAGCCACTGGTGAGAGCTGGATGCCAGGTGGGGACCAAAGCAGATGAACCATCCAAAAGGACGCAACATGTTCCTCTGTCAGATGTGCTACCCCTCCAATGGCATCCCATACTCTTCACAGAGAAACCTTATATATGGATTACTTCTGGTAGTGATTAGTAACTGGGAATTTAGACTTTTTATT
Organism: Siphamia tubifer; assembly: GCA_020466265.1. Lineage (NCBI taxonomy): Eukaryota > Metazoa > Chordata > Actinopteri > Kurtiformes > Apogonidae > Siphamia > Siphamia tubifer. The sequence goes on along the minus strand of CM035789.1, from coordinate 50,585,987 downwards.
TGGTAATGTTGACTTCACTCAATGAAACTTATATACGAAAAACCTTCATAAAAACAATTCATTGACAGTCCACCTTATAGTCCAGTCCACCTTATAGTCCAATGCACCTTATAGTCCAGTCCACCTTATAGTCCAGTCCACCTTATAGTCCAGTTCACTTTATAGTCCAGTCCACCTTATAGTCCAGTTCACCTTATAGTCCAGTCCACCTTATAGTCCAATGCACCTTATAGTCCAGTCCACCTTATAGTCCAATGCACCTTATAGTCCAGTCCACCTTATAGTCCAATGCACCTTATAGTCCAGTCCACCTTATAGTCCAGTTCACTTTATAGTCCAGTCCACCTTATAGTCCAGCAGAGTCCTAAATGGACATAGGTAAGAACACAGTAATGGTCTTTAGTGTCTTTGTGTTTAGTTTTACTAGTACTTTAACAGTTACTGAACAAACACTGACTATTTTCTCTAAACTACAGACATTTGAGATGAAATATTTTATTATATGATAAAGAATGATTTAAATGTTTAAAAAACACAGTAAGTCATTTTCAGCAGTAGTGTCTTTACTGTAGGACAGTTCAGAGGACGCAGCTGAGTGATGTTTAAAACAAAGATATGAATATGAATATGGGCATGATCATCATCATCATCATCATCATCATCATCATCATCATCATCATCATCATCATCCCTGAGGCCAGAGCAGGCTAATCAGTTCCCATTAGGACCAATAAGACACAAGCTAATGAGGTTAATGAGCAGCAGAACGGCTACACATGTGCTGCTGCGGTTCCAGGACCAGGTCCAAACCCACTGGAGGTGGGTTCTGTTACTGAGCTTCTGAACACTGGGACAGGCCTGGTCTGTCTGGAGTCAACCACAACATGTTTACACAGCCTCTTCTTGTCTTTGTCTGAAGTGGTGAAAAACTACAAACACTTCTGGAATGAAATGTTTCCTTGTGTGTTAGTTATAAAAAGAAAGTTAAGTCTGAAATGATGCTTGGATCAAGTTTAAAAGATAAGTCTGGACTCAAAATGTGACATTTTACTGAATATTTTGGTCATTTTAGCTCATTTTATTGATGATTTTATAAGGAGTATTATGTACATATATTTATATAACTGGGAAGAGTATAAAGTACATATATTTATATAAATGTAAAGAGTATAAAATACAGATATTTATATAGAGTACAAGTACTTCCTTTACTGTACTCAGATTTTTGAGGTATTTATACTTTACTAGAGCATTGATTTTTCTGGAAACTTAACTTATAAATGTTTGTACTTTATACTCTTTACATTTATAGAAATATTTGTACTTTATACTCCTACAGCGGAGTATCCCCACAGAGGGGTTTAGGGGGTAGTATTGGGGGGTTAGGAGGGTAGTATTGGGGGTTAGGGGGTAGTATTGGGGGTTAGGGGGTAGTATTGGGGCGTTAGGGGGTAGTATTGGGGCGTTAGGGGGTAGTATTGGGGGTTAGGGGGTAGTATTGGGGGTTAGGGGGTAGTATTGGGGGGTTAGGGGGTAGTATTGGGGGGTTAGGGGGTAGTATTGGGGGGTTAGGGGGTAGTATTGGGGGGTTAGGAGGGTAGTATTGGGGGGTTAGGGGGTAGTATTGGGGGGTTAGGAGGGTAGTATTGGGGGTTTAGGGGGTAGTATTGGGGGGTTAGGGGGTAGTATTGGGGGTTTAGGGGGTAGTATTGGGGGGTTAGGGGGTAGTATTGGGGGCCTTGGAACGAATTAGACCTTTCACATGTAAAATGAAACTATTTACGAAAAATTCACGTTACGAAAACACATCTGGAAAAATTAATTTCATAAGTAGAGGAACCAGTGTATTTAACCAGACTGACTGCAGACGTACAGATGCTCCTCATGTCTGCTCACATCTTCCATCTGTTAAAGCATCATTAGCTTCTGTTTGTGAAGGCGGGGCTGTCAATCAAAACCATTGGCCCTGATTGGATAAACCAGGTGTTTGTCATTTTGAATGACGTCCTACTTCAACCAATCAGATTAAAGCAGCATGTAACGTAGATGACAGTAGAAGGTGTTACCATACCTGGTTGGTAGAAGAGTCACAACATCCTGAACATTAATACATTCATGTGTTAAACTAGTTTACACAACACTGTTGACAGTTCAGAACCGTGGCCCAGTTCAGTCTCCTCCATGTTAGACACCATGTGTTTCAAAGTCTTCCTTATGTCATAACTGTTAAAACCACGCCCACTGGACACGGTTATTGACAACACATTGTCCTTTGAAGTGAACAACCATGTTATTTGCACAGACTCACCAGCGTGTGGATTTTTATTGGAAATTGAAAAGTTTTAATGTTGACACTATTTTATGAGAATGTTTTTTTGGTTTAAACCTTCTCTTTTATTTTCTGGTTCGGGTCTTCATCTGTTAACGAAGAAAATAGTTGAAATTGTGTGGTTCGGCAATGTGGGAAAATTGTAGGGGTCAGGGGTCAGCTCTGTTTTATACAGAACCAGGGTAATTAAAAAAGCCAAAACAATGCTGGCTGACCTCTGACCCCAAACACCTTCTGTATGAGGAGTTCAGGCTGACCTCTGACCCCAAACACCTTCTGTTTGAGGAGTTCAGGCTGACCTCTGACCCCAAACACCTTCTGTTTGAGGAGTTCAGGCTGACCTCTGACCCCAAACACCTTCTGTATGAGGAGTTCAGGCTGACCTCTGACCCCAAACACCTTCTGTATGAGGAGTTCAGGCTGACCTCTGACCCCAAACACCTTCTGTATGAGGAGTTCAGGCTGACCTCTGACCCCAAACACCTTCTGTATGAGGAGTTCAGGCTGACCTCTGACACTTATTTAAATAAATCTACAGTGTTTTCAATAAATCATGTTTTTCATATTCTATATTTTATTATCTTTGCCACAAAACTTCAGACTAAATTTCAGAAAACTTTAATAATGATCAGATGAGTGGCCTAATGTCATTTAGTTCAGATGTCATCAGAAGAACACTTCCTTTTCTTCCCTCCTCCTGTCCTCACTTGTCCTCAGTCTTTATTTCTCATCTACCATCTCATCCTCTCATCCCTCTTTTCTCTCTCTCTCTCTAGGTTTCCATGGCCACAGTTGTCACGGCAGCAGGATGTGCTGTATGTAAAACAGAAAACACAGCCAGTTCTGATCAAAATAAAAATACACAGGAACCAACAGAGTCAATTATCATCTATAATATCATTTACTACAACTGTTACCACCTCCACCAAGGAGGTTATGTTTTCACTAGAGTTTGTGTGGGTCAACATTACTCGAAAAGTTATGGATGGATTTTGATAACATTTTCGTCTCTGAATACGAAAGAAAATTCAAGCTACAAAACGAAACCCCTGAAACATAAATACAGTACTGTACGTACAGTACGTAACAGTACGTACAGTACATAACAGTACGTACAGTACGTAACAGTACGTACAGTACGTAACAGTACGTACAGTACGTAACAGTACATAACAGTACGTACAGTACGTACAGTACATAACAGTACGTACAGTACGTAACAGTACGTACAGTACGTAACAGTACGTACAGTACGTAACAGTACGTACAGTACGTTACAGTACGTAACAGTACATAACAGTACGTACAGTACGTACAGTACATAACAGTACGTACAGTACGTAACAGTACGTACAGTACGTAACAGTACGTACAGTACGTAACAGTACGTACAGTACGTAACAGTACATAACAGTACGTACAGTACGTACAGTACGTAACAGTACATAACAGTACGTAACAGTACGTACAGTACGTAACAGTACGTACAGTACGTAACAGTACGTACAGTACGTAACAGTACATAACAGTACGTACAGTACGTACAGTACGTAACAGTACATAACAGTACGTAACAGTACGTACAGTACGTAACAGTACGTACAGTACGTAACAGTACGTACAGTACGTAACAGTACATAACAGTACGTACAGTACGTACAGTACGTAACAGTACATAACAGTACGTAACAGTACGTACAGTACGTAACAGTACGTACAGTACGTAACAGTACATAACAGTACGTACAGTACGTACAGTACATAACAGTACGTAACAGTACGTACTGTTACGTACTGTACGTACTGTACACTTGGACGTAGCATCATATTTGCTCTTTGATAGAGCTGCTCTCCCATTGGCTATCTCCCAACACCCCACTGGCCTCCCATTGGCTAGGAGGGAGATACCCATGATGCTTTTGGTGAGCCTTCCACCTTCATTGGTCAGGCAGTTGTTATCGTGGTCAGTGTGGAACAACCTTTACTGTTGATTGGTCAGTTTTTCCAGTGTGTTCATTCCAACTTCATTTTTCCTTATTCATCATGAGCCCAAAGAAAGTGATTCGTCAACAAACACTGAAGGTGAAAGTTTGAGCCAAACTAGGGGTGTGAACCAATGACCGTTTGACCGACGCTTGACCGCATCAACACTGTCCGCTCATAATGGTCTGTCGTTGGTTAAAAAAACAAACCCATGGTGCATCAGTGGTTCCACTGCACAAACTCTTTATCATTATAGTGTAGTTTATAAAGAGGAAACTGTGTGATGTGTTCATAGAATATGTTTAAACAGGATCAATTTCAACATTAACCGTAGAATACAAGACAATATTTGTTAAAGAGCTCAGTTCATGTGTGTGCTACGACCATTTAACACCAGTTTACAAGGTTTACTAAAAACATAAACTAACCCTAAAGCTGAGGTGAACTACAGACTGGGACAGGAAGTTGTTACCATGGGACAGGAAGTTGTTACCATGACAACCTGACAGTGCAGTGGATGAGTTGTGTGACTGACTGAATATGACATGACAGGTGGACTACGACCTTTAACCCCCTAACCCTAACCTTTGACCCCTAACCCTAGCCCAGTTCGTTCAGTACTGACCCAGGCTGGTGGACATCACTAAGTTTTTTTTTTACGTCATATTTAGCAGCAGAATTTACTGGAACATCTGTTTCCTGTGTGATGATTTAAATTCATCTTTAACAGAACATGTTCCACCTCAGGGTGTTCCACCTCAGGGTGTTCCACCTCAGGGTGTTCCACCTCAGGGTGTTCCACCTCAGGGTGTTCCACCTCAGGGTGTTCCACCTCAGGGTGTTCCACCTCAGGGTGTTCCACCTCAGTCTATAAATGACTGTGAGTGTGAGGCGACAAAACCTGCAAAAACAAACCCAACATGTGGTGAAAAATAATCTTCCTTTACACAAGAAGAACAGCTGAGCCAGAAGAGGCTTATGGGTAGGAGGTCGTCTGTGTTGACCGTTTGGGGTGAATGGAAAGAGGAGGAATAAAATAAAAACAGATACAGAAGAACAAACAACACAAATATTGATCAGTGGGGTCACACAGCGAACAGGTGGAAGAAGAACAAAGAAGAACATAAAGCTCCAGGAAAAGAAGCTACGAGAAAAGGAAGAGTCAAACTAGACATTTAGAAAGATGATCAACATAAGTGGATAAAAGGAGAGAGAGGAGGCGTGGCCTTGGATGTGAACAAATGAATGAATGGTGTTCAATGAGAAATGACCCTGGTGTCGAGGTGAGATGATGTGAATGTAACAAAAACAACAGATTCTATTCTGTCTGAATCCTCAGATATTTCCACTGATGGGTTTTAACTGTTGGCAGACAGACAGGTGGACGGACAGACAGACAGGTGGACGGACAGACAGACAGGTGGACGGACGGACAGACAGGTGGACGGACGGACAGACAGGTGGACGGACGGACAGACAGGTGGACGGACGGACAGACAGGTGGACGGACGGACAGACAGATGGACGGACAGACAGACAGGTGGACAGACAGATGGACGGACGGACAGACAGGTGGACGGACGGACATACAGACAGGTGGACGGACATACAGACAGGTGGACGGACATACAGACAGGTGGACGGACGGACAGACAGGTGGACGGACGGACATACAGACAGGTGGATGGACAGACAGACAGGTGGACGGACATACAGACAGGTGGACGGATGGACAGACAGGTGGACGGACGGACATACAGACAGGTGGATGGACAGACAGACAGGTGGACGGACATACAGACAGGTGGACGGACATACAGACAGGTGGACGGACATACAGACAGGTGGACGGATGGACAGACAGGTGGACGGACGGACATACAGACAGGTGGACGGACATACAGACAGGTGGACGGACGGACAGACAGGTGGACGGACGGACAGACAGGTGGACGGACGGACAGACAGGTGGACGGACGGACTCGAATTTAATACCTCCTTGTGGAGGTATTAATTGCAGGACCTGTCATGTGACTATTCTGTCCTACAAACAAAAACACACAAACTGAAGTTTATAGTGAAAATGACTTAGTGTTTTTTAAACATTTAAATCATTCTTTATCATGTAATAAAATATTTCATCTCAAATGTCAGTGTTTGTTCAGTAACTGTTAAAATACTAATAAAACTAAACACAAAGACACTAAAGACCATTACTGTGTTCTTACCTATGTCCATTTAAGACCCTGCTGGACTATAAGGTGGACTGGACTATAAGGTGACCTGGACTATAAGGTGAACTGGACTATAAGGTGAACTGGACTATAAGGTGACCTGGACTATAAGGTGAACTGGACTATAAGGTGAACTGGACTATAAGGTGGACTGGACTATAAGGTGAACTGGACTATAAGGTGAACTGGACTATAAGGTGAACTGGACTATAAGGTGAACTGGACTATAAGGTGAACTGGACTATAAGGCGGACTGGACTATAAGGTGAACTGGACTATAAGGCGGACTGGACTATAAGGTGAACTGGACTATAAGGCGAACTGGACTATAAGGTGAACTGGACTATAAGGCGGACTGGACTATAAGGTGAACTGGACTATAAGGTGGACTGGACTATAAGGTGAACTGGACTATAAGGTGAACTGGACTATAAGGCGGACTGGACTATAAGGTGAACTGGACTATAAGGCGGACTGGACTATAAGGTGAACTGGACTATAAGGCGAACTGGACTATAAGGTGAACTGGACTATAAGGCGGACTGGACTATAAGGTGAACTGGACTATAAGGTGACCTGGACTATAAGGTGGACTGGACTATAAAGTGGACTGGACTATAAAGTGGACTGGACTATAAAGTGGACTGGACTAGGTT
>CM035789.1:50533785-50566285 GCA_020466265.1 Siphamia tubifer | reverse complement strand
TGCACCGCTGTGTTGTATGGAAATAACTGTAGTATAACTGCACCTGAACACACCTCTGTGTTGACTAGTAATGACTGTAGTATGACTGCACCTGAACGCACCACTGTGTTGACTAGAAATGACTGTAATATGACTGCACCTGAACACACCACTGTATTGACTAGAAATGACAGTAATATGACTGCACCTGAAAGCACCACTGTATTGACTAGAAATGACTGTAATATGACTGCACCTGAACGCACCACTGTGTTGACTAGAAATGACTGTAATATGACTGCACCTGAACACACCACTGTATTGACTAGAAATGACTGTAATATGACTGCACCTGAACGCACCACTGTGTTGACTAGAAATGACTGTAATATGACTGCACCTGAACACACCACTGTATTGACTAGAAATGACAGTAATATGACTGCACCTGAAAGCACCACTGTATTGACTAGAAATGACTGTAATATGACTGCACCTGAACGCACCACTGTGTTGACTAGAAATGACTGTAATATGACTGCACCTGAACGCACCACTGTGTTGACTAGAAATGACTGTAGTATGACTGCACCTGAACACACCGATGTGTTAACTAGAAATGACTGTAATATGACTGCACCTGAACGCACCACTGTGTTGACTAGAAATGACTGTAATATGACTGCACCTGAAAGCACCACTGTATTGACTAGAAATGACTGTAGTATTACTGCACCTGAACGCACCGCTGTGTTGACTAGAAATGACTGTAATATGACTGCACCTGAACGCACCACTGTGTTGACTAGAAATGACTGTAGTATGACTGCACCTGAACGCACCACTTTGTTGACTAGAAATGACTGTAGTCTGACTGCACCTGAACGCACCACTGTGTTGACTAGAAATGACTGTAGTATTACTGCACCTGAACGCACCGCTGTGTTGACTAGAAATGACTGTAATATGACTTCACCTGAACGCACCACTGTGTTGACTAGAAATGACTGTAATATGACTGCACCTGAACGCACCACTGTGTTGACTAGAAATGACTGTAGTATGACTGCACCTGAACGCACCACTTTGTTGACTAGAAATGACTGCACCTGAACGCACCACTGTGTTGACTAGAAATGACTGTAGTATGACTGCACCTGAATGCACCACTGTGTTGACTAGAAATGACTGAAATATGACTGCACCTGAACGCACCACTGTATTGACTAGAAATGACTGTAATATGACTGCACCTGAACGCACCACTGTATTGACTGGAAATGACTGTAATATGACTGCACCTGAACGCACCACTGTGTTGACTAGAAATGACTGTAGTATTACTGCACCTGAACACACCACTGTGTTGACTAGAAATGACTGTAGTATGACTGCACCTGAACGCACCACTGTGTTGACTAGAAATGACTGTAATATGACTGCACCTGAACACACCACTGTGTTGACTAGAAATGACTGTAGTATGACTGCACCTGAACGCACCACCGTGTTGACTAGAAATGACTGTAATATGACTGCACCTGAACGCACCACTGTGTTGTCTGGAAATAACTGTAGTATGACTGCACCTGAACGCACCGCTGTGTTGTATGGAAATAACTGTAGTATAACTGGACCTGAACACACCTCTGTGTTGACTAGAAATGACTGTAGTATGACTGCACCTGAACGCACCACTGTGTTGACTAGAAATGACTGTAGTATTACTACACCTGAACACACCACTGTGTTGACTAGAAATGACTGTAGTATGACTGCACCTGAATGCACCACTGTGTTGACTAGAAATGACTGTAATATGACTGCACCTGAACGCACCACTGTATTGACTGGAAATGACTGTAATATGACTGCACCTGAACGCACCACTGTGTTGACTAGAAATGACTGTAGTATTACTGCACCTGAACACACCACTGTGTTGACTAGAAATGACTGTAGTATGACTGCACCTGAACGCACCACTGTGTTGACTAGAAATGACTGTAATATGACTGCACCTGAACACACCACTGTGTTGACTAGAAATGACTGTAGTATGACTGCACCTGAACGCACCACCGTGTTGACTAGAAATGACTGTAATATGACTGCACCTGAACGCACCACTGTGTTGTCTGGAAATAACTGTAGTATGACTGCACCTGAACGCACCGCTGTGTTGTATGGAAATAACTGTAGTATAACTGGACCTGAACACACCTCTGTGTTGACTAGAAATGACTGTAGTATGACTGCACCTGAACGCACCACTGTGTTGACTAGAAATGACTGTAGTATTACTACACCTGAACACACCACTGTGTTGACTAGAAATGACTGTAGTCTGACTGCACCTGAACGCACCACTGTGTTGACTAGAAATGACTGTAGTATGACTGCACCTGAACGCACCGCTGTGTTAACTAGAAATGACTGTAATATGACTGCACCTGAACGCACCACTGTGTTGACTAGAAATGACTGTAATATGACTGCACCTGAATGCACCACTGTGTTGACTAGAAATGACTGTCATATGACTGCACCTGAAAGCACCACTGTATTGACTAGAAATGACTGTAGTCTGACTGCACCTGAACGCACCACTGTGTTGACTAGAAATGACTGTAGTATTACTGCACCTGAACGCACCGCTGTGTTGACTAGAAATGACTGTAATATGACTTCACCTGAACGCACCACTGTGTTGACTAGAAATGACTGTAATATGACTGCACCTGAACGCACCACTGTGTTGACTAGAAATGACTGTAGTATGACTGCACCTGAACGCACCACTTTGTTGACTAGAAATGACTGCACCTGAACGCACCACTGTGTTGACTAGAAATGACTGTAGTATGACTGCACCTGAATGCACCACTGTGTTGACTAGAAATGACTGTAATATGACTGCACCTGAACGCACCACTGTATTGACTAGAAATGACTGTAATATGACTGCACCTGAACGCACCACTGTATTGACTGGAAATGACTGTAATATGACTGCACCTGAACGCACCACTGTGTTGACTAGAAATGACTGTAGTATTACTGCACCTGAACACACCACTGTGTTGAATAGAAATGACTGTAGTATGACTGCACCTGAACGCACCACTGTGTTGACTAGAAATGACTGTAATATGACTGCACCTGAACGCACCACTGTGTTGACTAGAAATGACTGTGTATTACTACACCTGAACACACCACTGTGTTGACTAGAAATGACTGTAATATGACTGCACCTGAACGCACCACTGTGTTGTCTGGAAATAACTGTAGTATGACTGCACCTGAACGCACCGCTGTGTTGTATGGAAATAACTGTAGTATAACTGGACCTGAACACACCTCTGTGTTGACTAGAAATGACTGTAGTATGACTACACCTGAACGCACCACTGTGTTGACTAGAAATGACTGTAGTATTACTACACCTGAACACACCACTGTGTTGACTAGAAATGACTGTAGTCTGACTGCACCTGAACGCACCACTGTGTTGACTAGAAATGACTGTAGTATGACTGCACCTGAACGCACCGCTGTGTTAACTAGAAATGACTGTAATATGACTGCACCTGAACGCACCACTGTGTTGACTAGAAATGACTGTAATATGACTGCACCTGAACGCACCACTGTGTTGACTAGAAATGACTGTCATATGACTGCACCTGAAAGCACCACTGTATTGACTAGAAATGACTGTAGTATTACTGCACCTGAACGCACCACTGTTTTGACTAGAAATGACTGTAGTATGACTGCACCTGAACGCACCACTTTGTTGACTAGAAATGACTGTAGTATGACTGCACCTGAACGCACCACTGTGTTGACTAGAAATGACTGTAGTATGACTGCACCTGAACGCACCACTTTGTTGACTAGAAATGACTGCACCTGAACGCACCACTGTGTTGACTAGAAATGACTGTAGTATGACTGCACCTGAATGCACCACTGTGTTGACTAGAAATGACTGTAGTATGACTGCACCTGAACGCACCACTGTGTTGACTAGAAATGACTGTAGTATGACTGCACCTGAACGCACCACTTTGTTGACTAGAAATGACTGCACCTGAACGCACCACTGTGTTGACTAGAAATGACTGTAGTATGACTGCACCTGAATGCACCACTGTGTTGACTAGAAATGACTGTAGTATGACTGCACCTGAACGCACCACTGTATTGACTAGAAATGACTGTAATATAACTGCACCTGAACGCACCACTGTATTGACTGGAAATGACTGTAATATGACTGCACCTGAACGCACCACTGTGTTGACTAGAAATGACTGTAGTATGACTGCACCTGAACGCACCACTTTGTTGACTAGAAATGACTGCACCTGAACGCACCACTGTGTTGACTAGAAATGACTGTAATATGACTGCACCTGAACGCACCACTGTGTTGACTAGAAATGACTGTAGTATGACTGCACCTGAACGCACCACTTTGTTGACTAGAAATGACTGCACCTGAACGCACCACTGTGTTGACTAGAAATGACTGTAGTATGACTGCACCTGAACGCACCACTGTGTTGACTAGAAATGACTGTAATATGACTGCACCTGAACGCACCACTGTATTGACTAGAAATGACTGTAATATGACTGCACCTGAACGCACCACTGTATTGACTGGAAATGACTGTAATATGACTGCACCTGAACGCACCACTGTGTTGACTAGAAATGACTGTAGTATTACTGCACCTGAACACACCACTGTGTTGACTAGAAATGACTGTAGTATGACTGCACTTGAACGCACCACTGTGTTGACTAGAAATGACTGTAATATGACTGCACCTGAACGCACCACTGTGTTGACTAGAAATGACTGTAGTATTACTACACCTGAACACACCACTGTGCTGACTAGAAATGACTGTAATATGACTGCACCTGAACACACCACTGTGTTGACTAGAAATGACTGTAGTATGACTGCACCTGAACGCACCACCGTGTTGACTAGAAATGACTGTAATATGACTGCACCTGAACGCACCACTGTGTTGTCTGGAAATAACTGTAGTATGACTGCACCTGAACGCACCGCTGTGTTGTATGGAAATAACTGTAGTATAACTGGACCTGAACACACCTCTGTGTTGACTAGAAATGACTGTAGTATGACTGCACCTGAACGCACCACTGTATTGACTGGAAATGACTGTAATATGACTGCACCTGAACGCACCACTGTGTTGACTAGAAATGACTGTAGTATTACTGCACCTGAACACACCACTGTGTTGACTAGAAATGACTGTAGTATGACTGCACTTGAACGCACCACTGTGTTGACTAGAAATGACTGTAATATGACTGCACCTGAACGCACCACTGTGTTGACTAGAAATGACTGTAGTATTACTACACCTGAACACACCACTGTGCTGACTAGAAATGACTGTAATATGACTGCACCTGAACACACCACTGTGTTGACTAGAAATGACTGTAGTATGACTGCACCTGAACGCACCACCGTGTTGACTAGAAATGACTGTAATATGACTGCACCTGAACGCACCACTGTGTTGTCTGGAAATAACTGTAGTATGACTGCACCTGAACGCACCGCTGTGTTGTATGGAAATAACTGTAGTATAACTGGACCTGAACACACCTCTGTGTTGACTAGAAATGACTGTAGTATGACTGCACCTGAACGCACCACTGTGTTGACTAGAAATGACTGTAGTATTACTACACCTGAACACACCACTGTGTTGACTAGAAATGACTGTAGTCTGACTGCACCTGAACGCACCGCTGTGTTAACTAGAAATGACTGTAATATGACTGCACCTGAACGCACCACTGTGTTGACTAGAAATGACTGTAATATGACTGCACCTGAACGCACCACTGTATTGACTAGAAATGACTGTAGTATTACTGCACCTGAACGCACCGCTGTGTTGACTAGAAATGACTGTAATATGACTGCACCTGAACGCACCACTGTGTTGACTAGAAATGACTGTAGTATGACTGAACCTGAACGCACCACTTTGTTGACTAGAAATGACTGCACCTGAACGCACCACTGTGTTGACTAGAAATGACTGTAATATGACTGCACCTGAACGCACCACTGTGTTGACTAGAAATGACTGTAGTATGACTGCACCTGAACGCACCACTTTGTTGACTAGAAATGACTGCACCTGAACGCACCACTGTGTTGACTAGAAATGACTGTAGTATGACTGCACCTGAATGCACCACTGTGTTGACTAGAAATGACTGTAATATGACTGCACCTGAACGCACCACTGTATTGACTAGAAATGACTGTAATATGACTGCACCTGAACGCACCACTGTATTGACTGGAAATGACTGTAATATGACTGCACCTGAACGCACCACTGTGTTGACTAGAAATGACTGTAGTATTACTGCACCTGAACACACCACTGTGTTGACTAGAAATGACTGTAATATGACTGCACCTGAACGCACCACTGTGTTGACTAGAAATGACTGTAGTATTACTACACCTGAACACACCACTGTGTTGACTAGAAATGACTGTAATATGACTGCACCTGAACGCACCACTGTGTTGACTAGAAATGACTGTAGTATGACTGCACCTGAACGCACCACCGTGTTGACTAGAAATGACTGTAATATGACTGCACCTGAACACACCACTGTGTTGACTAGAAATGACTGTAGTATGACTGCACCTGAACGCACCACCGTGTTGACTAGAAATGACTGTAATATGACTGCACCTGAACGCACCACTGTGTTGTCTGGAAATAACTGTAGTATGACTGCACCTGAACGCACCGCTGTGTTGACTAGAAATGACTGTAGTATTACTACACCTGAACACACCACTGTGTTGACTAGAAATGACTGTAGTCTGACTGCACCTGAACGCACCGCTGTGTTAACTAGAAATGACTGTAATATGACTGCACCTGAACGCACCACTGTGTTGACTAGAAATGACTGTAATATGACTGCACCTGAACGCACCACTGTATTGACTAGAAATGACTGTAGTATTACTGCACCTGAACGCACCGCTGTGTTGACTAGAAATGACTGTAATATGACTGCACCTGAACGCACCACTGTGTTGACTAGAAATGACTGTAGTATGACTGAACCTGAACGCACCACTTTGTTGACTAGAAATGACTGCACCTGAACGCACCACTGTGTTGACTAGAAATGACTGTAATATGACTGCACCTGAACGCACCACTGTGTTGACTAGAAATGACTGTAGTATGACTGCACCTGAACGCACCACTTTGTTGACTAGAAATGACTGCACCTGAACGCACCACTGTGTTGACTAGAAATGACTGTAGTATGACTGCACCTGAATGCACCACTGTGTTGACTAGAAATGACTGTAATATGACTGCACCTGAACGCACCACTGTATTGACTAGAAATGACTGTAATATGACTGCACCTGAACGCACCACTGTATTGACTGGAAATGACTGTAATATGACTGCACCTGAACGCACCACTGTGTTGACTAGAAATGACTGTAGTATTACTGCACCTGAACACACCACTGTGTTGACTAGAAATGACTGTAATATGACTGCACCTGAACGCACCACTGTGTTGACTAGAAATGACTGTAGTATTACTACACCTGAACACACCACTGTGTTGACTAGAAATGACTGTAATATGACTGCACCTGAACGCACCACTGTGTTGACTAGAAATGACTGTAGTATGACTGCACCTGAACGCACCACCGTGTTGACTAGAAATGACTGTAATATGACTGCACCTGAACACACCACTGTGTTGACTAGAAATGACTGTAGTATGACTGCACCTGAACGCACCACCGTGTTGACTAGAAATGACTGTAACATGACTGCACCTGAACGCACCACTGTGTTGTCTGGAAATAACTGTAGTATGACTGCACCTGAACGCACCGCTGTGTTGTATGGAAATAACTGTAGTATAACTGGACCTGAACACACCTCTGTGTTGACTAGAAATGACTGTAGTATGACTGCACCTGAACGCACCACTGTGTTGACTAGAAATGACTGTAGTATTACTACACCTGAACACACCACTGTGTTGACTAGAAATGACTGTAGTCTGACTGCACCTGAACGCACCACTGTGTTGTCTGGAAATAACTGTAGTATGACTGCACCTGAACGCACCGCTGTGTTGTATGGAAATAACTGTAGTATAACTGCACCTGAACACACCACTGTGTTGACTAGAAATGACTGTAGTATAACTGCACCTGAACGCACCACTGTGTTGACTAGAAATGACTGTAGTATTACTGCACCTGAACACACCACTGTGTTGACTAGAAATGACTGTAGTATTACTGCACCTGAACACACCACTGTGTTGACTAGAAATGACTGTAGTATGACTGCACCTGAACACACCACTGTGTTGACTAGAAATGACTGTAGTATGACTGCACCTGAACGCACCGCTGTGTTGTCTGCAAATGACTGTAGTATGACTGCACCTGAACGCACCGCTGTGTTGTCTGCAAATGACTGTAGTATGACTGCACCTGAACGCACCGCTGTGTTGTCTGCAAATGACTGTAGTATGACTGCACCTGAACGCACCACTGTGTTGACCAGTGTCGTATGTGCAGTGAGTATATTGCTAACAGCCAGGGGATATTCCTAGAACTTCCCTATGTAGAACTGGTAGACCAGTGTTTGTAGAACTTGCTCTGAACGTGTCAGATGTTCTAGAAAAATCCTCCGGCATGTGTGTGAAATGTCTTGGCTTGGTAGGAGACACCAGAGGACTGTGGACATTATAAGGGAATGACAAAAAGATGAAGAAGAACCCAATGCCCAACAGTCATGGGAAGTCCCGCCCATCCACACTGATTGGTCCACCTGTGAGCCACAGCCAGATGATGTTGGTCAGGTGAACATAATGTCACCTGACCAACTAATAGTGGAGCAGGTGTCCTGGACACTGATTGGCCAAAGACGACTCCTGTATATCTGAGCTCCATTACACTTCCTTCATCCTTAAACTACAGACGAGTGTCACAGTAAACTGAACATGAACATCCAGAAGGAGTTGAGTTTTCACAAATCATGTTACAAACTAATAAATTCCATTTCAAATGATCCTATTCAGATTCAGGTTTTCAATGCATTGATAAAAAATGTCAAAAATACAATGTCAAATGATGGGATTCAAAATCAGTTTTTGGTGGCACGTATTTGCTTCCATATGATTGGTTGAAGTACCGTCCTATTGCATACAGAGGATTTGAAAGACAACCTTTTAGCCCCGCCTCCCCTAACCCATACATGGAATGAATAGAGCTAGCACTTTCGCTAACAGAAATACACACAAACACTCAATATTTTTATTTGTTCACAACAGGATCCAACCGTGCATCATAAGGCGACCAGATGTCCCCAAAAAAATTGGGGACAGTCCGAAATTCTAAGCTGTTGTCCTGAAAATTAAACTCATACTGTGGCTCAGTTGGTAGAGTGGGTCGTCCAATGTCCACATGTCCAAGTGTCCTTGGACAAAGACATTGAACCCTTAGACTCCCAGTAGGACTGACCTTTGACCTTAGAAACCTACTGGTGTATGAGTGTGTGAACTGGTGAATGTGAGCTAATGTAAAGAGCTTTGAACCATAAAGGTAGAAAAGAACTATAGAACTGTCTGATGCTGCTGAGGCTAGTGCTGCTGAGGCTGCTGTCCGACTGCTGCTGAGGCTAATGTCTGACTGCTGCTGAGGCTACTGTCTGACTCCTGCTGAGGCTACTGTCTGACTCCTGCTGAGGCTAGTGCTGCTGAGGATGCTGTCTGGCTGCTGCTGAGGCTACTGCCTGACTGGTGCTGAGGCTGCTGTCTGACTGCTGCTGAGGCTACTCTCTGGCTGCTGCTGAGGCTACTGCCTGACTGGTGCTGAGGGTACTGTCTGACTGCTGTTGAGGCTACTGCCTGGCTGCTGCTGAGGCTACTGTCTGACTGCTGCTGAGGCTGCTGTCTGACTGCTGCTGAGGCTGCTGTCTGGCTGCTGCTGAGGCTGCTGTCTAACTGTTGCTGAGGCTGCTGTCTGACTGCTGCTGAGGCTGCTGTCTGACTGCTGCTGAGGCTGCTGTCAGACTGCTGCTGAGGCTGCTGTCTGGCTGCTGCTGAGGCTGCTGTCTGACTGTTGCTGAGGCTGCTGTCTGACTGCTGCTGAGGCTGCTGTCTGGCTGCTGCTGAGGCTGCTGTCTGGCTGCTGCTGAGGCTGCTGTCTGACTGCTGCTGAGGCTGCTGTCTGGCTGCTGCTGAGGCTGCTGTCTGACTGCTGCTGAGGCTGCTGTCTTGCTGCTGCTGAGGCTGCTGTCTGACTGCTGCTGAGGCTGCTGTCTGGCTGCTGCTGAGGCTGCTGTCTAACTGCTGCTGAGGCTGCTGTCTGGCTGCTGCTGAGGCTGCTGTCTAACTGTTGCTGAGGCTGCTGTCTGACTGCTGCTGAGGCTGCTGTGTGACTGCTGCTGAGGCTGCTGTCTGACTGCTGCTGAGGCTGCTGTCTGGCTGCTGCTGAGGCTGCTGTCTGACTGCTGCTGAGGCTGCTGTCTGACTGCTGCTGAGGCTGTGGTCTGGCTGCTGCTGAGGCTGCTGTCTGACTGCTGCTGAGGCTAATGTCTGACTGCTGCTGAGGCTACTGTCTGACTCCTGCTGAGGCTACTGTCTGACTCCTGCTGAGGCTAGTGCTGCTGA
Organism: Siphamia tubifer; assembly: GCA_020466265.1. Lineage (NCBI taxonomy): Eukaryota > Metazoa > Chordata > Actinopteri > Kurtiformes > Apogonidae > Siphamia > Siphamia tubifer. The sequence continues at coordinate 50,555,530 of CM035789.1, read as the reverse complement.
GGCTACTGCCTGACTGGTGCTGAGGGTACCGTCTGACTGCTGCTGAGGCTACTCCCCGGCTGCTGCTGAGGCTACTGCCTGACTGGTGCTGAGGGTACTGTCTGACTGCTGCTGAGGATATTGTCTGACTGCTGCTGAGGATATTGTCTGACTGCTGCTGAGCCTACTGCTGCTGAGGCTACTGTCTGACTGCTGCTGAGGCTGCTGTCTGACTGCTGCTGAGGCTACTGCCTGGCTGCTGCTGAGGCTACTGCCTGACTGGTGCTGAGGGTACTGTCTGACTGCTGTTGAGGCTACTGCCTGGCTGCTGCTGAGGCTACTCCCTGGCTGCTGCTGAGGCTACTGCCTGACTGGTGCTGAGGGTACTGTCTGACTGCTGCTGAGGCTGCTGTCTGACTGCTGCTGAGGCTGCTGTCTAACTGCTGCTGAGCCTGCTGTCTGGCTGCTGCTGAGGCTGCTGTCTAACTGCTGCTGAGGCTGCTGTCTGTCTGCTGCTGAGGCTGCTGTCTGGCTGCTGCTGAGGCTGCTGTCTAACTGCTGCTGAGGCTGCTGTCTGGCTGCTGCTGAGGCTGCTGTCTAACTGTTGCTGAGGCTGCTGTCTGACTGCTGCTGAGGCTGCTGTGTGACTGCTGCTGAGGCTGCTGTGTGACTGCTGCTGAGGCTGCTGTCTGGCTGCTGCTGAGGCTGCTGTCTGACTGCTGCTGAGGCTGCTGTCTGACTGCTGCTGAGGCTGCTGTCTGACTGCTGCTGAGGCTGTGGTCTGGCTGCTGCTGAGGCTGCTGTCTGACTGCTGCTGAGGCTAATGTCTGACTGCTGCTGAGGCTACTGTCTGACTCCTGCTGAGGCTACTGTCTGACTCCTGCTGAGGCTAGTGCTGCTGAGGCTACTGCCTGACTGGTGCTGAGGGTACCGTCTGACTGCTGCTGAGGCTACTCCCCGGCTGCTGCTGAGGCTACTGCCTGACTGGTGCTGAGGGTACTGTCTGACTGCTGCTGAGGATATTGTCTGACTGCTGCTGAGGATATTGTCTGACTGCTGCTGAGGCTGCTGTCTGACTGCTGCTGAGGCTACTGCCTGGCTGCTGCTGAGGCTACTGCCTGACTGGTGCTGAGGGTACTGTCTGACTGCTGTTGAGGCTACTGCCTGGCTGCTGCTGAGGCTACTCCCTGGCTGCTGCTGAGGCTACTGCCTGACTGGTGCTGAGGGTACTGTCTGACTGCTGCTGAGGCTGCTGTCTGACTGCTGCTGAGGCTGCTGTCTAACTGCTGCTGAGGCTGCTGTCTGGCTGCTGCTGAGGCTGCTGTCTAACTGCTGCTGAGGCTGCTGTCTGTCTGCTGCTGAGGCTGCTGTCTGGCTGCTGCTGAGGCTGCTGTCTAACTGTTGCTGAGGCTGCTGTCTGACTGCTGCTGAGGCTGCTGTCTGACTGCTGCTGAGGCTGCTGTCTGACTGCTGCTGAGGCTGCTGTCTGGCTGCTGCTGAGGCTGCTGTCTGACTGTTGCTGAGGCTGCTGTCTGACTGCTGCTGAGGCTGCTGTCTGGCTGCTGCTGAGGCTGCTGTCTGACTGCTGCTGAGGCTGCTGTCTGACTGCTGCTGAGGCTGCTGTCTGGCTGCTGCTGAGGCTGCTGTCTGACTGCTGCTGAGGCTGCTGTCTTGCTGCTGCTGAGGCTGCTGTCTGACTGCTGCTGAGGCTGCTGTCTGGCTGCTGCTGAGGCTGCTGTCTAACTGCTGCTGAGGCTGCTGTCTGGCTGCTGCTGAGGCTGCTGTCTAACTGTTGCTGAGGCTGCTGTCTGACTGCTGCTGAGGCTGCTGTCTGACTGCTGCTGAGGCTGTTGTCTAACTGCTGCTATAATGGATCTATTTTGTATCTTAGTCACATTGGAACTTCGCAACATTTAAATCTAATGTAATTGAAGTGATCATATAACCTAAATAATTTAAATAACTCTAAATCATTATCTAATCATCCAGTGTTTACATTAACTGTTACATGTTTGTGTTTTATAAACATTATTTTATTATTATTATTGTGTTATTTTTCAACAGTGTTATTTGTATTATTATCATATTATCTTTCAACTGCCTACGTCTCCTCATTCAACAATGGTCGTCATCTTCTCCCGCTTATCCGGGTCCGGGTCGCAGGGGCAGTAGCCCAGACTTCCCTCACCACAGCTCCCTCAGCTAGCTCCTCCAGGGGAATCCTGAGGCATTCCCAGACCAGCCCAGACATATAATCCCTCCAGCGTGTCCTGGGTCGACCCTGAGGTCTCCTCCTGGACGGAAGTGTCCGGGACACGTCCCCAGGGAGGCGTCCCCACTAGATGCCCCAGTCACCTCAGCTGGCTCCTCTACTCCCAGCCCCTCCCCGATGTCCCAGCTTCTCACCCTATCTCTAAGGCTGAGCCCCGCCCACCCTTCACTCAACCCGCTTGTACCCGTGACCTCATTCTTTGGGTCATGACCTTCGGTGAGGGTCTGAAGGTCAACAGTGTCCGGTCTATTCCAAGGTAACATTTGGATGTGTATTGTGCTTCTCTTCTATTTGATTAATAGAACATGAAATACTTCATTAACATTCATTTGATAAGATGACTTTCGGCCAACCTCATCTGGTCACAACTGTGAAGAGTAAAGCGGTAAAGTAAATAAATGTTTCACATAAGCATCAGAACATTTTTAAAAAGCAGCTATAAGAAGATGAAAAAGAAAAACAAAAAAAAAGAAAAACAACAAACATGGACTCCTGCCACGCCTGCATTTGAATAAATACCTCAAAAATATTGATTAAAAAATGAAATGAAATATGAATGTATTGCACCAGAGTATGTTCAGTTATTTTATTCCTCTTTTTTTCTATCTACTATTGTCATTTATTTAACCAAGCGTTCCTTTCCCTGAATGATGAATATCCTATTAAGCTGGTTAGTGATTTATCAGATTTACGACGGCCCCTTCGACCGCTATACTCTGCTGATCAGCTCTTAATCCTCTAAGAGTCTCATATGAAGCTGCAGTGTGTGTTTGCTCTGGGGCTTAAAGGAACATCATTCAGTAGACGTGTGGTCATGTGACTGAGGACAGACAGACTCACAGGGGAAATGATCTATAGTGACATGGTCTGAGTATCACTAGAACATCTGTGGAGCTGACAACGTTCTTTAAAGATGACAATATATACTTTAAATATGAATATATGAATATTTTACTATACTACCATAGGAAAATATATAATATTATGTATTTACATTATATGTGTGTTTTGATTCATTTTGATTTTGTTTTTGGAAGTATGGGAGTGCTAATGCTAATGCTAATATGATCATGTATAAATGGGTATTGTTATATTGGTATATGTGAGTATTTTTTTTGTTATGTTGGTGATATTTTTTACACCTTGCACAGTGGGCCGTGTGAGGGGGGGGTGGGGGGGTGTTGGTGGACAAAAAGAGTTTGTGAGTGGGAGGATGAACTGTCTGTTTAAAAAAATATCATAAAGGAAACATGGGACACAGGACACTAGGACAGTGGTGCTCTCTCTCTCTCTCTCTGTCTCTCTGTCTCTCTGTCTCTCTCTCTCTCTCTCTCTCTCTCTCTCTCTCTCTCTCTCTCTCTCACAATTTACAATAATACCAGGGATTGTTAATGAGCCATAAAATAAATGGTTAGTGAACACAGAACACTAGTTTATAAATAATAATAATAAAATAATAGAATAAACTGACTATTTTTATTATTTTTTATATTCAATAAAACAGTAACTGTGCTCAGTGGGGACATGCTCATATTTGGCTGAACTTAAAAACAGAGTGTTCCAATTGTCTGCTTCTTTTTCCTTGAGAAGGATCTGACCAAACAACACCTACACACACTCTAAAAAAGGATGAAGCAGGAGTTGTAGAAATACTACTGAGGTGAAACCCATAACTACTACTACTACTTCCCCTACACTTGAATGAACAACGAAAATATATAAAGTGACACAGTTTGAATTCAAAATTGAGATGGGAATTTTTTAATAACACCTACATATACATAGTTCCCACATTTGTTAATCAACAATCATCGCAGTCCTCCAGAGTTAAATATGGCGTTCCTCAAGGGTCAGCCCTAGAGCCTATTTTGTTTACACTATATATGCTCCCTTTAGGTAACATCATTAGAAATCATGGCATTAATTTTCATTGTTATGCAGATGACACACAGCTATATTTATCGATTAAACCTGATCAGACCAGACAAATAGATAAACTAAGTACATGTGTCCAAGACATAAAGACTTGGATGAGTGACAATTATCTTTTATTGAACCCTGAAAAAACTGAAGTCATTATAATTGGTCCTAAAAATGCCACAGACTCCCTAACTGACCACATAGTTACTGTAGACAACTTAAGTGTAACACCCAGTGCCACAGTTAAACATTTAGGAGTTTTATTTGATCCACATCTTTCATTCAAAGGGTCAGGGGTCAGAGGTCAGGGCACATTAACCAAACTTGCAGAACAGCCTTCTTTCACCTGAGCAACATTAGCCAAAATTAGGAATATTCTGTCTAAAACGACTGCAGAAAAATTAATTCATGCATTTGTTACATCACCATTAGATTATTGTAACTCCTTACTTGTAGCATGTCCTAAATATTCCCTAAAAAGATTCAACTTGACCAGAGCTGGGTAAGTTACTTTGTAAAGGTAATTACAAATTAATTACTAGTTACCTCCCCCAAAAGTCATTGCGTCACTGCGTTACTCCACTAGCAAAGTAATTAGTTACAAGGAGAAGTATTATTGTGTTAGTATTTTCTGCTTAAAATTTTCAAAGAAACAAACGTTGTTCTGTGATGTTACTGTGATTTAAGATATTACTGTGGGTGTGATTTAAGATATTACTGTGGGTGTGATTTAAGATATTACTGTGGGTGTGATTTAAGATATTACTGTGGGTGTGATTTAAGATGTTACTGTGGGTGTGATTTAAGATATTACTGTGGGTGTGATTTAAGATGTTACTGTGGGTGTGATTTAAGATATTACTGTGGGTGTGATTTAAGATATTACTGTGGGTGTGATTTAAGATATTACTGTGGGTGTGATTTAAGATGTTACTGTGGGTGTGATTTAAGATGTTACTGTGGGTGTGATTTAAGATATTACTGTGGGTGTGATTTAAGATGTTACTGTGGGTGTGATTTAAGATGTTACTGTGGGTGTGATTTAAGATATTACTGTGGGTGTAATTTAAGATATTACTGTGGGTGTGATTTAAGATGTTACTGTGGGTCTGATTTAAGATATTACTGTGGGTGTGATTTAAGATGTTACTGTGGGTGTGATTTAAGATATTACTGTGGGTGTGATTTAAGATGTTACTGTGGGTGTGATTTAAGATATTACTGTGGGTGTGATTTAAGATGTTACTGTGGGTGTGATTTAAGATATTACTGTGGGTGTGATTTAAGATGTTACTGTGGGTCTGATTTAAGATATTACTGTGGGTGTGATTTAAGATATTACTGTGGGTCTGATTTAAGATATTACTGTGGGTGTGATTTAAGATATTACTGTGGGTGTGATTTAAGATATTACTGTGGGTGTGATTTAAGATATTACTGTGGGTGTGATTTAAGATATTACTGTGGGTGTGATTTAAGATATTACTGTGGGTGTGATTTAAGATATTACTGTGGGTGTGATTTAAGATATTACTGTGGGTGTGATTTAAGATATTACTGTGGGTGTGATTTAAGATGTTACTGTGGGTGTGATTTAAGATATTACTGTGGGTGTGATTTAAGATGTTACTGTGGGTGTGATTTAAGATATTACTGTGGGTGTGATTTAAGATGTTACTGTGGGTCTGATTTAAGATATTACTGTGGGTGTGATTTAAGATATTACTGTGGGTCTGATTTAAGATATTACTGTGGGTCTGATTTAAGATATTACTGTGGGTGTGATTTAAGATATTACTGTGGGTGTGATTTAAGATATTACTGTGGGTGTGATTTAAGATATTACTGTGGGTGTGATTTAAGATATTACTGTGGGTGTGATTTAAGATATTACTGTGGGTGTGATTTAAGATATTACTGTGGGTGTGATTTAAGATATTACTGTGGGTGTGATTTAAGATATTACTGTGGGTGTGATTTAAGATATTACTGTGGGTCTGATTTAAGATATTACTGTGGGTCTGATTTAAGATATTACTGTGGGTGTGATTTAAGATATTACTGTGGGTCTGATTTAAGATATTACTGTGGGTCTGATTTAAGATATTACTGTGGGTCTGATTTAAGATATTACTGTGGGTCTGATTTAAGATATTACTGTGGGTCTGATTTAAGATATTACTGTGGGTCTGATTTAAGATGTTACTGTGGGTGTGATTTAAGATATTACTGTGGGTGTGATTTAAGATATTACTGTGGGTGTGATTTAAGATATTACTGTGGGTGTGATTTAAGATGTTACTGTGGGTCTGATTTAAGATGTTACTGTGGGTGTGATTTAAGATATTACTGTGGGTCTGATTTAAGATATTACTGTGGGTCTGATTTAAGATATTACTGTGGGTCTGATTTAAGATATTACTGTGGGTGTGATTTAAGATATTACTGTGGGTCTGATTTAAGATGTTACTGTGGGTCTGATTTAAGATGTTACTGTGGGTCTGATTTAAGATATTACTGTGGGTGTGATTTAAGATATTACTGTGGGTGTGATTTAAGATATTACTGTGGGTGTGATTTAAGATATTACTGTGGGTGTGATTTAAGATATGACTGTGGGTGTGATTTAAGATATTACTGTGGATCTGATTTAAGATATTACTGTGGGTGTGATTTAAGATATTACTGTGGGTGTGATTTAAGATATTACTGTGGGTGTGATTTAAGATGTTACTGTGGGTGTGATTTAAGATATTACTGTGGGTGTGATTTAAGATATTACTGTGGGTGTGATTTAAGATGTTACTGTGGGTCTGATTTAAGATATTACTGTGGGTGTGATTTAAGATATTACTGTGGGTCTGACTTAAGATGTTACTGTGGGTCTGATTTAAGATATTACTGTGGGTGTGATTTAAGATATTACTGTGGGTGTGATTTAAGATATTACTGTGGGTGTGATTTAAGATATTACTGTGGGTGTGATTTAAGATATTACTGTGGGTGTGATTTAAGATGTTACTGTGGGTGTGATTTAAGATATTACTGTGGGTGTGATTTAAGATATTACTGTGGGTGTGATTTAAGATATTACTGTGGGTGTGATTTAAGATATTACTGTGGGTCTGACTTAAGATGTTACTGTGGGTCTGATTTAAGATATTACTGTGGGTGTGATTTAAGATATTACTGTGGGTGTGATTTAAGATATTACTGTGGGTGTGATTTAAGATATTACTGTGGGTGTGATTTAAGATATTACTGTGGGTGTGATTTAAGATATTACTGTGGGTGTGATTTAAGATATTACTGTGGGTCTGATTTAAGATATTACTGTGGGTCTGATTTAAGATATTACTGTGGGTGTGATTTAAGATATTACTGTGGGTGTGATTTAAGATATTACTGTGGGTGTGATTTAAGATATTACTGTGGGTGTGATTTAAGATATTACTGTGGGTGTGATTTAAGATATTACTGTGGGTCTGATTTAAGATATTACTGTGGGTCTGATTTAAGATATTACTGTGGGTCTGATTTAAGATATTACTGTGGGTCTGATTTAAGATATTACTGTGGGTCTGATTTAAGATATTACTGTGGGTCTGATTTAAGATATTACTGTGGGTGTGATTTAAGATATTACTGTGGGTGTGATTTAAGATGTTACTGTGGGTCTGATTTAAGATATTACTGTGGGTCTGATTTAAGATATTACTGTGGGTGTGATTTAAGATATTACTGTGGGTGTGATTTAAGATATGACTGTGGGTGTGATTTAAGATATTACTGTGGGTCTGATTTAAGATATTACTGTGGGTGTGATTTAAGATATTACTGTGGGTGTGATTTAAGATATTACTGTGGGTGTGATTTAAGATGTTACTGTGGGTGTGATTTAAGATATTACTGTGGGTGTGATTTAAGATATTACTGTGGGTGTGATTTAAGATGTTACTGTGGGTCTGATTTAAGATATTACTGTGGGTGTGATTTAAGATATTACTGTGGGTCTGACTTAAGATGTTACTGTGGGTCTGATTTAAGATATTACTGTGGGTGTGATTTAAGATATTACTGTGGGTGTGATTTAAGATATTACTGTGGGTGTGATTTAAGATATTACTGTGGGTGTGATTTAAGATATTACTGTGGGTGTGATTTAAGATATTACTGTGGGTCTGATTTAAGATATTACTGTGGGTCTGATTTAAGATATTACTGTGGGTGTGATTTAAGATATTACTGTGGGTGTGATTTAAGATATTACTGTGGGTCTGACTTAAGATGTTACTGTGGGTCTGATTTAAGATATTACTGTGGGTGTGATTTAAGATATTACTGTGGGTGTGATTTAAGATATTACTGTGGGTGTGATTTAAGATATTACTGTGGGTGTGATTTAAGATATTACTGTGGGTGTGATTTAAGATATTACTGTGGGTCTGATTTAAGATATTACTGTGGGTCTGATTTAAGATATTACTGTGGGTGTGATTTAAGATATTACTGTGGGTGTGATTTAAGATATTACTGTGGGTGTGATTTAAGATATTACTGTGGGTCTGATTTAAGATATTACTGTGGGTCTGATTTAAGATATTACTGTGGGTCTGATTTAAGATATTACTGTGGGTCTGATTTAAGATATTACTGTGGGTCTGATTTAAGATATTACTGTGGGTCTGATTTAAGATATTACTGTGGGTCTGATTTAAGATATTACTGTGGGTCTGATTTAAGATATTACTGTGGGTGTGATTTAAGATGTTACTGTGGGTCTGATTTAAGATGTTACTGTGGGTCTGATTTAAGATATTACTGTGGGTCTGATTTAAGATATTACTGTGGGTGTGATTTAAGATATTACTGTGGGTGTGATTTAAGATATGACTGTGGGTGTGATTTAAGATATTACTGTGGGTCTGATTTAAGATATTACTGTGGGTGTGATTTAAGATATTACTGTGGGTGTGATTTAAGATATTACTGTGGGTGTGATTTAAGATGTTACTGTGGGTGTGATTTAAGATATTACTGTGGGTGTGATTTAAGATATTACTGTGGGTGTGATTTAAGATGTTACTGTGGGTCTGATTTAAGATATTACTGTGGGTGTGATTTAAGATATTACTGTGGGTCTGACTTAAGATGTTACTGTGGGTCTGATTTAAGATATTACTGTGGGTGTGATTTAAGATATTACTGTGGGTGTGATTTAAGATATTACTGTGGGTGTGATTTAAGATATTACTGTGGGTGTGATTTAAGATATTACTGTGGGTGTGATTTAAGATATTACTGTGGGTGTGATTTAAGATATTACTGTGGGTCTGATTTAAGATATTACTGTGGGTCTGATTTAAGATATTACTGTGGGTGTGATTTAAGATATTACTGTGGGTGTGATTTAAGATATTACTGTGGGTCTGATTTAAGATATTACTGTGGGTCTGATTTAAGATATTACTGTGGGTCTGATTTAAGATATTACTGTGGGTCTGATTTAAGATATTACTGTGGGTCTGATTTAAGATATTACTGTGGGTCTGATTTAAGATATTACTGTGGGTCTGATTTAAGATGTTACTGTGGGTGTGATTTAAGATATTACTGTGGGTGTGATTTAAGATATTACTGTGGGTGTGATTTAAGATGTTACTGTGGGTCTGATTTAAGATGTTACTGTGGGTGTGATTTAAGATATTACTGTGGGTCTGATTTAAGATATTACTGTGGGTCTGATTTAAGATATTACTGTGGGTCTGATTTAAGATATTACTGTGGGTGTGATTTAAGATATGACTGTGGGTGTGATTTAAGATATTACTGTGGGTCTGATTTAAGATATTACTGTGGGTGTGATTTAAGATATTACTGTGGGTGTGATTTAAGATATTACTGTGGGTGTGATTTAAGATGTTACTGTGGGTGTGATTTAAGATATTACTGTGGGTGTGATTTAAGATATTAATGTGGGTGTGATTTAAGATGTTAATGTGGGTGTGATTTAAGATGTTACTGTGGGTGTGATTTAAGATGTTACTGTGGGTCTGATTTAAGATATTACTGTGGGTGTGATTTAAGATATTACTGTGGGTGTGATTTAAGATATTACTGTGGGTGTGATTTAAGATGTTACTGTGGGTGTGATTTAAGATATTACTGTGGGTGTGATTTAAGATGTTACTGTGGGTGTGATTTAAGATATTACTGTGGGTCTGATTTAAGATATTACTGTGGGTGTGATTTAAGATATTACTGTGGGTGTGATTTAAGATATTACTGTGGGTGTGATTTAAGATGTTACTGTGGGTGTGATTTAAGATATTACTGTGGGTGTGATTTAAGATATTAATGTGGGTGTGATTTAAGATGTTAATGTGGGTGTGATTTAAGATGTTACTGTGGGTGTGATTTAAGATGTTACTGTGGGTCTGATTTAAGATATTACTGTGGGTGTGATTTAAGATATTACTGTGGGTGTGATTTAAGATGTTACTGTGGGTGTGATTTAAGATATTACTGTGGGTGTGATTTAAGATGTTACTGTGGGTGTGATTTAAGATATTACTGTGGGTGTGATTTAAGATATTACTGTGGGTGTGATTTAAGATATTAATGTGGGTGTGATTTAAGATGTTAATGTGGGTGTGATTTAAGATGTTACTGTGGGTGTGATTTAAGATGTTACTGTGGGTGTGATTTAAGATATTACTGTGGGTGTGATTTAAGATGTTACTGTGGGTGTGATTTAAGATATTACTGTGGGTCTGATTTAAGATATTAATGTGGGTGTGATTTAAGATATTACTGTGGGTGTGATTTAAGATGTTACTGTGGGTGTGATTTAAGATATTACTGTGGGTCTGATTTAAGATATTACTGTGGGTGTGATTTAAGATATTACTGTGGGTCTGATTTAAGATATTAATGTGGGTGTGATTTAAGATGTTACTGTGGGTGTGATTTAAGATATTACTGTGGGTCTGATTTAAGATGTTACTGTGGGTCTGATTTAAGATATTACTGTGGGTCTGATTTAAGATATTACTGTGGGTGTGATTTAAGATGTTACTGTGGGTCTGATTTAAGATATTAATGTGGGTGTGATTTAAGATGTGGTTCGCCTGGTTACAGACTGGGACAGACCGACTGACAATGACAGGACATGGACGACGACTGAAGCACTTTATGCAGAACAGACTCAGGCAGGTGAACGTCCTTAAGGTTTGTTTACAACATGTTTAACAGCAGAATTTAATAGAATATCGAAAATTTTCGCTGTGTGACGGTTTTTGTTAAATGAGCTTTAACAAAATGTCACTCGACCTTGTGTGTGTGTCTGTGTGTGTGTGTGTGTATATGTGTGTCTGTCTGTGTGTGTGTGTCTGTCTGTGTGTGTGTGTGTGTGTGTGTGTGTGTGTCTGTGTCTGTGTTTTCATCTGTGTGTGTGTGTGTGTGTGTCTGTGTGTCTGTCTGTGTGTGTGTGTGTGTGTCTGTGTTTTCATCTGTGTGTGTGTGTGTGTCTGTGTGTGCGTCTGTGTGTGTGTGTGTTTTCGTCTTTGCGTGTGTGTGTGTGTGTGTGTATGTCTGTGTGTGTTTTCGTCTGTGTGTCTGTGTGTATGTGTGTGTGTGTGTGTGTGTTTTTGTCTGTGTGTGTGTGTGTTTTCGTCTGTGTGTGTGTGTGTATGTGTGTGTGTCTGTGTGTATGTGTGTGTGTGTGTGTGTCTGTGTGTCTGTGTGTATGTGTGTATGTGTGTGTGTGTGTGTGTATGTGTGTATGTGTGTGTGTGTGTCTGTGTGTATGTGTGTGTGTGTGTGTGTGTGTGTGTGTGTGTCTCTGTGTCTGTGTGTATGTGTGTGTGTGTGTGTCTGTGTGTATGTGTGTATGTATGTGTGTGTGTGTGTGTGTGTGTGTGTGTGTCTCTGTGTCTGTGTGTATGTGTGTATGTGTGTGTGTGTGTGTGTGTGTGTGTGTGTCTGTGTGTATGTGTGTATGTATGTGTGTATATGTCTGTGTGTATGTGTGTATGTGTGTGTGTGTGTGTGTCTGTGTGTATGTGTGTATGTGTGTGTGTGTGTGTCTGTGTGTATGTGTCTGTGTGTGTGTGTGTCTGTGTGTATGTGTGTATGTGTGTGTGTGTGTGTCTGTGTGTATGTGTGTATGTGTGTGTGTGTGTGTCTGTGTGTATGTGTGTGTGTGTGTGTGTCTGTGTGTCTGTGTGTATGTGTGTATGTGTGTGTGTGTGTGTGTATGTGTGTATGTGTGTGTGTGTGTGTGTATGTGTGTATGTGTGTGTGTGTGTCTGTGTGTGTGTGTGTGTGTGTGTGTGTGTGTCTCTGTGTCTGTGTGTATGTGTGTGTGTGTGTGTCTGTGTGTATGTGTGTATGTGTGTGTGTGTGTGTGTGTGTGTGTGTCTCTGTGTCTGTGTGTATGTGTGTATGTGTGTGTGTGTGTGTGTGTGTGTGTGTCTGTGTGTATGTGTGTATGTATGTGTGTATGTGTCTGTGTGTATGTGTGTATGTGTGTGTGTGTGTGTGTGTGTCTGTGTGTATGTGTGTGTGTGTGTGTCTGTGTGTATGTGTCTGTGTGTGTGTGTGTCTGTGTGTATGTGTGTATGTGTGTGTGTGTGTGTGTGTCTGTGTGTATGTGTGTATGTGTGTGTGTGTGTGTGTCTGTGTGTATGTGTGTATGTGTGTATGTGTGTGTGTGTGTGTGTGTGTGTTAACCCTAACCACCCAAACTTGTCCCAAATGTCACATGACCTAATGTAGTTTAACACAGATTCTCACACATCATTAGATACAAACAGTGTCAGATCAAATATCCACAGCAGCTACAATCAGTCATTTGTTGAAAATACAAATGTCAAACAGCTGATGTGAACCTTAATGTGTCATAATTTTCCACAGAGGAACCATATTCTAACAAACACAGTCATAGTCCAACAAAAACATCCAAAACTAACTCAATAATTGTCCATATGTCGTCCAACACACATCAGAACATTAATAAATATCCACAAATGTTTGATCTATTGCATCATTTGACAGGACCTGCCTCTAATATCCCAGTTTATCTGAATATTTTCATTCATAATATAATCAAACAATTGTAATTGTAATTGTAATTGAAATGGTTCAACAACAACATTCAATTAACTTTATTAATAAATGAAATTAAATTGACTGAAAGTTTAAAGGGTTAAATCACACCCAACATGTATTCTATCAACACCAGACACAAACTCAGATCACAAATCGTGGCCTTTTTTTCTGGCCAGTGTTCTTTGAATGGACGGGGCATTTCTCGGGGAGGCAGGATTAGTGCCCCCCCCTCAGCCCCCCTGTAGCCACGCCCCTGCAAAAACAACAACTTTATCTACAGAATACGTGGTCAAAACTAAATAACAAAAGTCAACCATATTCACACTGTGACTGAGATGTCTTTGAAAATGCATCACATACTTTTTAAACATATAAATACACAGGCGATATGGCTTTAAATAATCCTATAAGGATTAAAGATTATGAAAAGATGACACTTCAGCATGAACAGCAGGATATTCCACTTATGAAGCATCTTTTTTTTTTCCAGTGAATGAACCACATGATGTTGGTTTGTATATTTATATTTACAGTCACACTGACACTCACCAGTTCTTGGTTGGTAGAATTGGAGTCGTCTCCAGGGAAGGGGATGTAGATGGCTAAGGCCACACAGTTGGCAAAAATAGACAGAAGTATAAAGACATCAAATGGTCTGGAGAGAAACAAACGGTTAAGGAAAAACTGATCTGAAACACACAGTAGAAACTGTACACATTTATAAATGATACAGTGGTACCTCTGCTGACCACAGACCCAGCAGTTACTGAATATGAAAGAAAGGAAACTGAAACCTCTGAGACATAAATACTATGTACATTACTGTACGTACTGTACATAACTACATAAATGACGTACTGTACATATCATCCATTGGCTATGAGGGAGCTACCCATGATGTTTTTGGTGACCTTTGACCTCATTCATCACAGAGTTCTAACCATACACACATAAAGGACAGAGCCACCGCTGCCCCTCAAGTGTGTCCACCTAAACCCCCCCACCCCCCCACCAGCCCAAAGAAAGTGACTCCTGGTGCAAATGAAAAGAACAAGTGGACTGCGTTATCAACAGAAGTGAAAAAGGAGACAATGAAGAAAGGAAGAGGAGCCATCACTCAACCAGCACCAAAAAAAACTCCCCAACCCTTCGAATCCATGCAAAATTAAATATACTGTTTATAAATCTGAAAACACACATTTATACAAAATGTGTATACTTTTAGCATTGTGAAAGGGTTTAGAGGGTAGTATCGGTGGTTTAGGGGGTAGTATCGGTGGTTTAGGGGGTAGTATCGGTGGTTTAGTGGGTAGTATCAGTGGTTTAGGGGGTAGTATTGGTAGTTTAGGGGGTAGTATCGGTGGTTTAGGGGGTAGTATTGGTGGTTTAGAGGGTAGTATCGGTGGTTTAGGGGGTAGTATCGGTGGTTTAGTGGGAAGTATCAGTAGTTTAGGGGGTAGTATTGGTGGTTTAGGGGGTAGTATCAGTGGTTTAGGGGGTAGTATCGGTGCTTTAGTGGGTAGTATCGGTGGGTTAGGGGGTAGTATCGATGGTTTAGAGGGTAGTATCGGTGGTTTAGAGGGTAGTATCGGTGGTTTAGAGGGTAGTATCGGTGGTTTAGAGGGTAGTATCGGTGGTTTAGGGGGTAGTATCGGTGCTTTAGTGGGTAGTATCGGTGGGTTAGGGGGTAGTATCGATGGTTTAGAGGGTAGTATCGGTGGTTTAGGGGGTAGTATCGGTGGTTTAGGGGGTAGTATCGGTGGTTTAGGGGTAGTATCGGTGGTTTAGTGGTAGTATCCGTGGTTTAGGGGGTAGTATTGATGGTTTAGGGGGTAGTATTGATGGTTTAGGGGGTAGTGTAGATGGTTTAGGGGGTAGTATCGGTGGTTTAGGGCATAGTATCGGTGGTTTAGGGGGTAGTATTGGTGGTTTAGGGGGTAGTATTGATGGTTTAGGGCATAGTATCGGTCGTTTAGGGGGTAGTATCGGTGGTTTAGTGGTAGTATCAGTGGTTTATGGGGTAGTAATGATGGTTTAGGGCGTAGTATCGGTCGTTTAGGGGGTAGTATCGGTGGTTTAGTGGTAGTATCGGTGGTTTAGGGGGTAGTATTGATGGTTTAGAGGGTAGTATCGGTGGTTTAGGGGGTAGTATCGGTGGTTTAGGGGGTAGTATCGGTGGTTTAGGGGGTAGTATCGGTGGTTTAGTGGGTAGTATCGATGGTTTAGGGGGTAGTATTGGTAGTTTAGTGGGTAGTATCGGTGGTTTAGGGGGTAGTATCGGTGGTTTAGGGGGTAGTATCGGTGGTTTAGTGGGTAGTATTGATGGTTTAGGGGGTAGTATCGGTGGTTTAGAGGGTAGTATCGGTGGTTTAGGGGGTAGTATCGGTGGTTTAGTGGGTAGTATCGATGGTTTAGGGGGTAGTATTGGTAGTTTAGAGGGTAGTATCAGTGGTTTAGGGGGTAGTATCGGTGGTTTAGTGGGTAGTATCGGTGGTTTAGAGGGTAGTATCGGTGGTTTAGAGGGTAGTATCGGTGGTTTAGGGGGTAGTATCGGTGGTTTAGGGGGGTAGTATCGGTGGTTTAGTGGGTAGTATCGATGGTTTAGAGGGTAGTATCGGTGGTTTAGTGGGTAGTATCGGTGGTTTAGAGGGTAGTATCGGTGGTTTAGAGGGTAGTATCGGTGGTTTAGGGGGGTAGTATTGGTAGTTTAGAGGGTAGTATCAGTGGTTTAGAGGGTAATATCAGTGGTTTAGTGGTAGTATCGGTGGTTTACGGGGTAGTATTGGTGGTTTAGGGGGTAGTATCGGTGGTTTACGGGGTAGTATCGGTGGTTTAGTGGGTAGTATCGGTGGTTTAGGGGGTAATATCAGTGGTTTAGTGGTAGTATTGGTGGTTTAGGGGGTAGTATTGATGGTTTAGGGGGTAGTATTGGTGGTTTAGGGGGTAGTATCAGTAGTTTAGGGGGTAGTATCGGTGGATTAGGGGGTAGTATTGGTGGTTTAGGGGGTAGTATCGGTGGTTTGGGGGGTAGTATTGGTAGTTTAGAGGGTAGTATCGGTGGTTTAGGGGGTAGTATCGGTGGTTTGGGGGTAGTATCTGTGGTTTAGTGGGTAGTATTGATGGTTTAGGGGGTAGTATCGGTGGTTTAGAGGGTAGTATCGGTGGTTTAGGGGGTAGTATCGGTGGTTTGGGGGTAGTATCTGTGGTTTAGTGGGTAGTATTGATGGTTTAGGGGGTAGTATCGGTGGTTTAGAGGGTAGTATCGGTGGTTTAGGGGGTAGTATCGGTGGTTTAGTGGGTAGTATCGATGGTTTAGGGGGTTGTATTGGTAGTTTAGAGGGTAGTATCAGTGGTTTAGTGGTAGTATCGGTGGTTTAGGGGGCAGTATTGGTGGTTTAGGGGGTAGTATTGATGGTTTAGGGGGTAGTATCGGTGGTTTAGGGGGTAGTATTGGTGGTTTAGGGGGTAGTATCGGTGGTTTAGTGGGTAGTATCGATGGTTTAGGGGGTAGTATTGGTAGTTTAGAGGGTAGTATTGGTGGTTTAGAGGGTAGTATCGGTGGTTTAGGGGGTAGTATCGGTGGTTTAGTGGGTAGTATCAGTGGTTTAGGGGGTAGTATTGGTGGTTTAGGGGGTAGTATCGGTGGTTTAGTGGGTAGTATCGGTGGTTTAGAGGGTAGTATCGGTGGTTTAGGGGGTAGTATCGGTGGTTTAGTGGGTAGTATCGATGGTTTAGGGGGTAGTATTGGTAGTTTAGAGGGTAGTATCAGTGGTTTAGAGGGTAGTATCGGTGGTTTAGGGGGTAATATCAGTGGTTTAGTGGGTAGTATCGATGGTTTAGAGGGTAGTATCGGTGGTTTAGTGGGTAGTATCGGTGGTTTAGAGGGTAGTATCGGTGGTTTAGAGGGTAGTATCGGTGGTTTAGGGGGGTAGTATTGGTAGTTTAGAGGGTAGTATCAGTGGTTTAGAGGGTAATATCAGTGGTTTAGTGGTAGTATCGGTGGTTTACGGGGTAGTATTGGTGGTTTAGGGGGTAGTATCGGTGGTTTACGGGGTAGTATCGGTGGTTTAGTGGGTAGTATCGGTGGTTTAGGGGGTAATATCAGTGGTTTAGTGGTAGTATTGGTGGTTTAGGGGGTAGTATTGATGGTTTAGGGGGTAGTATTGGTGGTTTAGGGGGTAGTATCAGTAGTTTAGGGGGTAGTATCGGTGGATTAGGGGGTAGTATTGGTGGTTTAGGGGGTAGTATCGGTGGTTTGGGGGGTAGTATTGGTAGTTTAGAGGGTAGTATCGGTGGTTTAGGGGGTAGTATCTGTGGTTTAGTGGGTAGTATTGATGGTTTAGGGGGTAGTATCGGTGGTTTAGAGGGTAGTATCGGTGGTTTAGGGGGTAGTATCGGTGGTTTGGGGGTAGTATCTGTGGTTTAGTGGGTAGTATTGATGGTTTAGGGGGTAGTATCGGTGGTTTAGAGGGTAGTATCGGTGGTTTAGGGGGTAGTATCGGTGGTTTAGTGGGTAGTATCGATGGTTTAGGGGGTTGTATTGGTAGTTTAGAGGGTAGTATCAGTGGTTTAGTGGTAGTATCGGTGGTTTAGGGGGCAGTATTGGTGGTTTAGGGGGTAGTATTGATGGTTTAGGGGGTAGTATCGGTGGTTTAGGGGGTAGTATTGGTGGTTTAGGGGGTAGTATCGGTGGTTTAGTGGGTAGTATCGATGGTTTAGGGGGTAGTATTGGTAGTTTAGAGGGTAGTATTGGTGGTTTAGAGGGTAGTATCGGTGGTTTAGGGGGTAGTATCGGTGGTTTAGTGGGTAGTATCAGTGGTTTAGGGGGTAGTATTGGTGGTTTAGGGGGTAGTATCGGTGGTTTAGTGGGTAGTATCGGTGGTTTAGAGGGTAGTATCGGTGGTTTAGGGGGTAGTATCGGTGGTTTAGTGGGTAGTATCGATGGTTTAGGGGGTAGTATTGGTAGTTTAGAGGGTAGTATCAGTGGTTTAGAGGGTAGTATCGGTGGTTTAGGGGGTAATATCAGTGGTTTAGTGGTAGTATCGGTGGTTTAGGGGGCAGTATTGGTGGTTTAGGGGGTAGTATTGATGGTTTAGGGGGTAGTATTGGTGGTTTAGGGGGTAGTATTGGTGGTTTAGGGGGTAGTATCGGTGGTTTAGTGGGTAGTATCGATGGTTTAGGGGGTAGTATTGGTAGTTTAGAGGGTAGTATTGGTGGTTTAGAGGGTAGTATCGGTGGTTTAGGGGGTAGTATTGGTAGTTTAGAGGGTAGTATCAGTGGTTTAGAGGGTAATATCAGTGGTTTAGTGGTAGTATCGGTGGTTTAGAGGGTAGTATCGGTGGTTTAGAGGGTAGTATCGGTGGTTTAGGGGGTAGTATCGGTGGTTTAGGGGGTAGTATCGGTGGTTTAGTGGGTAGTATCGATGGTTTAGGGGGTAGTATTGGTAGTTTAGAGGGTAGTATCAGTGGTTTAGAGGGTAATATCAGTGGTTTAGTGGTAGTATCGGTGGTTTACAGGGTAGTATTGGTGGTTTAGGGGGTAGTATCGGTGGTTTACGGGGTAGTATCGGTGGTTTAGTGGGTAGTATCGGTGGTTTAGTGGGTAGTATCGGTGGTTTAGGGGGTAATATCAGTGGTTTAGTGGTAGTATTGGTGGTTTAGGGGGTAGTATTGATGGTTTAGGGGGTAGTATCAGTGGTTTAGGGGGTAGTGTCGGTGGATTAGGGGGTAGTATCGGTGGTTTAGGGGGTAGTATCGGTGGTTTGGGGGGTAGTATTGGTGGTTTAGGGGGTAGTATTGGTGGCTTAGGGGGTAGTATCAGTGGTTTAGGGGGTAGTATCGGTGGTTTAAGGGATAGTATTGGTGGTTTAGGGGGTAGTATCGGTGGTTTAAGGGATAGTATTGGTGGTTTAGGGGGTAGTATCGGTGGTTTAAGGGATAGTATTGGTGGTTTAGGGGGTAGTATCGGTGGTTTAGTGGGTAGTATTTGGGGCCGTGGAATGAATCAGACCTTTTACATGTAAAATGCGACTACTCTTACTCGTCATTCATCCGGGTCACGGAGGCAGAAAAAATTCACGGTACGAAAACACTTCTGGAACCAATTAAGTTTGTAAGTAGAGGTACCACTGTACATTTTTTTCAGGTTTCCACAATATTACAACTTACAGCTGCACAATATTCAAACCCTTTTTAAACCTGTGATATATATTGTGATGTGAAAAACCCTCAGAAGTAAATAACAGCTGAGTGGTGACGACGTGCTAACGGTCAAACAGATCAGCGGTCGACACTGAACATACAGCCGTGTTTCCACCATCAGAACTTCTGGGACTTTTTTGGGGGGGACGTACTTTTGACTGGGCCATGAGTGAACCCGGTCCTCTCAGGTATGTGTCTACATACACAGTGTTCCTATAAGAACCTTTCAATGACGTCATCATATGGCATCAGTTGCTGTGGTGTTATGACCCCCCCCACACCACTAGGGGGAGGGTCTGTTTCTGTGTTTCCTTGTGTCATTCACAGGATCGTCTCTCGGGAGGGGTTTGTTGTTTAGACACTGGGCCAGGGTCAGGCTCATCCATTGGTTCTCCCTGTAAAAGCCCGCCTCCTAGATGCTGAGGGGGGGCTTTGGACAGTTGGATGCTCCACCCCCACTGGAACTGCTCTACAGAACCATCAACTCAAATGAATATTAACATTTATTTGCACATTTTTCTATTTGTAAAATAAACACACACGTCTACCCACAATCCACTACAGGCTGTTTTTGTTGTGGACAAAACAATGGCAACATCACTAATAAAAAGCTCCAAAACAATGACAACAGACCAGACATGGACACTCTTCTGGAACATTCTATCGTCTTCTTTTCGTTGTTGTTCTGTTCCGCCGTGTGCTACCCTCCTCCAGTAACTGCTCTGGAGTAGTTTGTCTTCATCTGATGATGTCATCAGCGACAACCCATCTGTACCTCTACCGGGCCACTCTCCAGTACCAACCCTGGAGCAGGAACTCCATTGGCTGCTGTGAAAGTTCCAGAAGGCGGTCCTGTGGAAAGGCCCGGTGAGGGTAAAAGCTGTGACAGTGGAAACAGGCCTTATGTTTCAGTGTCATCCTTCTGTAGCCCAAATAATGAAAGAAAAATGGATAATAAACTTTTAAATGAATAAATAATTTTTAAAAATCTATTAAAAAACTTGGGGGAGGGTTTGTTTTCTCAGTGTTTTTCTAGTTTAAATGTGTGCAGCTCAGGATACTTCCACTCCACCAGGCTGATGCAGGCTCTGCGGATGGGGTTGTTGAGGGTGAGGCAGAACAGAGCCCTGGGGGGCCTGCTGTTGGTGGACCCTCCCTGCTTCTTGCTTTTGGCATATTGCTGTCTCTTCCTCTGTGCCAGTGAGCCCACGGGCGCCGGTCCGCTGGTGCAAACCGATGGCCGGGGGCCTGTGTCGGGTTTGGCGTCGCCCTGAGCTTGACGAGCGGCGCTAATGGCGGCGTGCCAAGCCAGGACTGGGTTGGCGCCGGGGCCGCCGGGTCCCTGAATGCCGCTGTTGGCCCCGAGGAGTCCATAAGAGGAGCCCACGGGTTTACCGGTGCTGGCCGGGGCCTGCAGGGGGTCTGGTGGTGGGTGGAGCTGGTGCAGGCGGGGGTTCCTTTCTGACCAGAGGGTGGAGGTGTCAGCGGGGGGTGTGGTTCTTCTGTTGCTGGCATACTGTGCCCCTGGAATAAGAGGATACACAACACCACACAGACATGTGAGCAGGAAGCTCATGAGCACAAGGTGGTCACATTACTCATAATACATAATACAGATAAGAACAAACTGTGGGAGCACCTCAGAAATATGACCTAGAATCACAAATATGAGGAAAACTATCAGATTATGAGATAAACGGCTCGTCTTGTATCATCTGAAACCGCTTTATCCTCACAGGGGTCACTGGAGTCACTGGGGTCACTGGGGTCACTGGAGTCACTGGGGTCACAGGGGTCACTGGGGTCACAGGGGTCACTGGAGTCACTGGGGTCACTGGGGTCACTGGAGTCACTGGGGTCACAGGGGTCACTGGGGTCACAGGGGTCACTTGTGTCACAGGGGTCACTGGTGGTCTAATCCAGTTCCAGCAGGTGAAGGTGAGGTCAGACGTCACCCTGTATGAGTCTCCAGTTCATCTCAGGACTGAACATATATAGACTGTCACATTCACACAATATGGGTGATTTAGATTAACCAGTTAACTAGTTAACCAGTTAACCTATCAGTGCATGTGTTTGGATGGTGGGAGGAGCCAGAGTACCTGGAGAAAACCCACGCAGACACGAGGAGAACATGTAAACTCCACACAGAAAGGTCTGGTGTGGGAATAGAACCAACAACCTTGAGTCTTTGAGGCAACAGTGTTAACTACTGCACCATCCTGTTAACTACTGCACCATCTTGTTAACTACTGCACCACCC
>CM035789.1:50506285-50528785 GCA_020466265.1 Siphamia tubifer | reverse complement strand
CCCACACACACACCCTAACCCACCTGTCAGAAAACTACTCTTAGTATTCCAGCATAAAAGGAAGTAATTATATGACTGTTTAATGACATTCTGTTCATATTTAGTTGTGCACTGTATGCAGCAGAGGTCAACGTCCACACTAGTGTCCTCAGGGTGAGTCACTCAGAATAAGACAAAGACACTCAGAGGGAAAATACTTGAGTTTGGGATGCACTCCCCACGGGTCATCACCCTCACTGTCCTTTGTGTTGTGTTTTCACAGGCTGCAAATGCATAGGGATGACTTGATTTTTGAAGGTGACATTTAACATGTTGGACACGTTCTAATGAGACATGTCCTGCTGAAGTCCATGACACGTCACACACAGACGCCTATAAGGCAAAGGTAAATGTATTTGTATAACACATGTCATGTACAGGACAACTCAAGGTGCTTTACACAAAAACAGAAACAGAAGAAAATTAAAGACAATTAAAATCAAAACATAAAAACATTTTAAAGCAAATAATAATTTAAGTAAAAGCTCCAGTGAACAATAATGTTTTCATCTGATTTAAATGAACTGACAGTTGTTCTCAGACCTCAGGTATTAACACTAGTTAACACTAGTTAACAGTAGTTAACACTAGTTAACAGTTGTTCTCAGACCTCAGGTATTAACACTAGTTAACACTAGTTAACAGTTGTTCTCAGACCTCAGGTATTAACACTAGTTAACAGTAGTTAACACTAGTTAACAGTTGTTCTCAGACCTCAGGTATTAACACTAGTTAACACTAGTTAACACTAGTTAACAGTAGTTAACACTAGTTAACAGTTGTTCTCAGACCTCAGGTATTAACACTAGTTAACACTAGTTAACCCTAGTTAACAGTTGTTCTCAGACCTCAGGTATTAACACTAGTTAACACTAGTTAACAGTAGTTAACACTAGTTAACAGTTGTTCTCAGACCTCAGGTATTAACACTAGTTAACACTAGTTAACACTAGTTAACAGTTGTTCTCAGACCTCAGGTATTAACACTAGTTAACAGTAGTTAACACTAGTTAACAGTTTTTCTCAGACCTCAGGTATTAACACTAGTTAACACTAGTTAACACTAGTTAACAGTTGTTCTCAGACCTCAGGTATTAACACTAGTTAACACTAGTTGACAGTTGTTTTCAGACCTCAGGTATTAACACTAGTTAACACTAGTTAACAGTTGTTCTCAGACCTCAGGTATTAACACTAGTTAACACTAGTTAACACTAGTTAACAGTTGTTTTCAGACCTCAGGTATTAACACTAGTTAACACTAGTTAACAGTAGTTAACACTAGTTAACAGTTGTTCTCAGACCTCAGGTATTAACACTAGTTAACAGTAGTTAACACTAGTTAACAGTTGTTCTCAGACCTCAGGTATTAACACTAGTTAACAGTAGTTAAGACTAGTTAACAGTTGTTGTCAGACCTCAGGTAGTAACACTAGTTAACACTAGTTAACAGTAGTTAACACTAGTTAACAGTTGTTCTCAGACCTCAGGTATTAACACTAGTTAACAGTAGTTAACAGTAGTTAACACTAGTTAACAGTAGTTAACAGTTGTTCTCAGACCTCAGGTATTAACACTAGTTAACAGTAGTTAACAGTAGTTAACACTAGTTAACAGTTGTTCTCAGACCTCAGGTATTAACACTAGTTAACACTAGTTAACAGTTGTTCTCAGACCTCAGGTATTATCACTAGTTAACAGTAGTTAACACTAGTTAACAGTTGTTCTCAGACCTCAGGTATTAACACTAGTTAACACTAGTTAACAGTTGTTCTCAGACCTCAGGTATTAACACTAGTTAACACTAGTTAACAGTTGTTCTCAGACCTCAGGTATTAACACTAGTTAACAGTAGTTAACACTAGTTAACAGTTGTTCTCAGACCTCAGGTATTAACACTAGTTAACACTAGTTAACCCTAGTTAACAGTTGTTCTCAGACCTCAGGTATTAACACTAGTTAACACTAGTTAACAGTAGTTAACACTAGTTAACAGTTGTTCTCAGACCTCAGGTATTAACACTAGTTAACACTAGTTAACACTAGTTAACAGTTGTTCTCAGACCTCAGGTATTAACACTAGTTAACAGTAGTTAACACTAGTTAACAGTTTTTCTCAGACCTCAGGTATTAACACTAGTTAACACTAGTTAACTCTAGTTAACAGTTGTTCTCAGACCTCAGGTATTAACACTAGTTAACACTAGTTGACAGTTGTTTTCAGACCTCAGGTATTAACACTAGTTAACACTAGTTAACAGTTGTTCTCAGACCTCAGGTATTAACACTAGTTAACACTAGTTAACACTAGTTAACAGTTGTTTTCAGACCTCAGGTATTAACACTAGTTAACACTAGTTAACACTAGTTAACAGTAATTAACAGTTGTTCTCAGACCTCAGGTATTAACACTAGTTAACAGTAGTTAACACTAGTTAACAGTTGTTCTCAGACCTCAGGTATTAACACTAGTTAACAGTAGTTAACACTAGTTAACAGTAGTTAACACTAGTTAACAGTTGTTGTCAGACCTCAGGTAGTAACACTAGTTAACACTAGTTAACAGTAGTTAACAGTTGTTGTCAGACCGCAGGTATTAACACTAGTTAACAGTAGTTAACACTAGTTAACAGTTGTTCTCAGACCTCAGGTATTAACACTAGTTAACAGTAGTTAACACTAGTTAACAGTAGTTAACAGTTGTTCTCAGACCTCAGGTATTAACACTAGTTAACAGTAGTTAACACTAGTTAACACTAGTTAACAGTTGTTCTCAGACCTCAGGTATTAACACTAGTTAACACTAGTTAACAGTTGTTCTCAGACCTCAGGTATTAACACTAGTTAACAGTAGTTAACACTAGTTAACAGTTGTTCTCAGACCTCAGGTATTAACACTAGTTAACACTAGTTAACAGTTGTTCTCAGACCTCAGGTATTAACACTAGTTAACACTAGTTAACAGTAGTTAACACTAGTTAACACTAGTTAACAGTTGTTCTCAGACCTCAGGTATTAACACTAGTTAACACTAGTTAACAGTTGTTCTCAGACCTCAGGTATTAACACTAGTTAACAGTAGTTAACACTAGTTAACGGTTGTTCTCAGACCTCAGGTATTAACACTAGTTAACAGTAGTTAACACTAGTTAACACTAGTTAACAGTAGTTAACAGTTGTTGTCAGACCTCAGGTATTAACACTAGTTAACAGTAGTTAACACTAGTTAACAGTTGTTTTCAGACCTCAGGTATTAACACTAGTTAACACTAGTTAACACTAGTTAACAGTAGTTAACAGTTGTTGTCAGACCTCAGGTATTAACACTAGTTAACACTAGTTAACAGTTGTTGTCAGACCTCAGGTATCCAGGTAGTTTGTTCCACAGTTTAGGAGCAGAGTAACAGAATGATGCTTCACTTTGTTTCGTTCTTATCTTTGGAACACACAGTAAACCTGTTCCTGATGACCTATGACCTCAGGGCTCTGGATGCTTCATATGGAACCAGTAGGTCTAGGATGTATTTGGGTCCAAGGCCGTTTAGTTCTTTATAGACCAGGAGTAAGATTTAGAATTCTAACCTTTGACCCACAGGAAGAACATGTAAGGATTTGAGGACGGGTGTGATGTGGTCCAGTTTCCTGGTACTGGGTGTGATGTGGTCCAGTTTCCTGGTACTGGACATAACTTTAAATAAACTCACAGGCCTGTTCTGCAGACACAGTGTTTTGACATTTACGTCTTTAACCTGAGGAATGCGTTGCACAACGCTGTGGCCAACATACATTGTTGTTGTTGTTGTTGTTGTTGTTATTGTTCAACCTTTACCTCATCCAGAGCGCCTCAGCATCAGCTGCTCCGCTGCCTCTCTCCTCCTACGGACCCCCTCTCTTAAAGTACCTTCATACATCCATCTAACCAACCAACAGACACAAACATTATCGTTTCCCAAAACTAATGCTAGTACAACCCCCACACAGCTAGGTTTGATCGCCATGGTAACGGACAGTTGAAATAGAAACACTAAAATACCGTCTTCCCTCATCCCTGTAGGTCATTGTAGTCTAGGTCAAGCAAATGTAAACTACTGACATCAAATAGTAATGTCACTGTGTCATGACCACTTCACCTTGTTGACAGCTCTTAACAATACACAAACACACAAACACACAAACACAAACTGGGCTCAGATTAACTATTGTTGTGGCTCGTGCTCACTTCTTTACTGCAGAAAAAAAACATTTTTAGAAATCTGCAAAAAAAAAAATAGAAATCTGCAAAAAAAAAAATAAGGTGGTGTGGACACAAAATAGGGTGGCTCTAAAACCGTAACCCTAAAATGGGTCTTACGACGTCACTGGTCGGGTCGTGAGTAATGTTGAGATAAACATTAAAATAACCTGGGAAATGATTGTAATTTAAATATTAGGTCAAATGTTCTATTATTAATAAACTTTATTCAGTGAATGTTAGTGAAGGTGTCGTCCATGGTGGTCACTGTCCGACACTATGGACGGAAATAAACAAACATTGGCTGAGATTTTTAAAGATGATGAGCGGCTCCTGGTGTTTTGGTTTCCATGGAAACCAGGTTCAAATGTGTCTTTGGGTGTTACAGGTTAGTTCATCAAAACGAAGCACAATAACTTTTTACCGTCGCACGTCGTCTGTCGTCGTCTATAATTCACTAAAATCTCTTCTTCTCCCTAAATTCTCAACAGATTTAAATTCTGATTGATTCATTAGATCGATTTAAGTATTTGACACAAAACTGATGACTTTGTTTGTTAACATTTGTCTTTGTAAACAATTTATTTACAATGATGTTTATTGTTCCACTTTTTCCAATCACTTCTCCCTCAGATTTGAATTCTGATCGATTCATTAGAAAGTCATTGATCCAATATTAGTTTTTCTTGGTATCATTGAACATCTTTAACCACAGTAATATGTCATTACCCAGTTAGGGTTAGGGGTCAAAGGTCAGGGCTATATAACCCTAACCCTACTTTAGTTCAGTCAGATGCTTCCTACACCATTCAACTGTTTTAAAAACACATACACACACACTGGAATTGATTTATTGATCATCTATTGAATGACTATCTTTTATTGATAACAGACGTCACAGCTGTGAGTTAGGGTTAGGGGTCAGGGGTCAAGGGTTAGAGACCTGATGAACACAAAGACACTGGAACTATGTTTTAGATGCTGCGTTAGCATTGATAACTTTTGAATGATGAAGCAAAACAAACATATTTATAAACATATTAACTTACAAACAATGACATGGAATTTAAACAGAAATAAATGCAGGTATGTGAGTAAGGTCAAAGGTCATATGATGTCCAGGTATGTGAGTAAGGTCAAAGGTCATATGATGTCCAGGTATGTGAGTAAGGTCAAAGGTCATATGATGTCCAGGTATGTGAGTAAGGTCAAAGGTCATGTGGTGTTCAGGTATGTGAGGTCAAATGTCATGTGGTGTTAAGGTATATGAGGTCAAAGGTCATGTGATGTTCAGGTATGAGAGGTCAAAGGTCATGTGATGTTCAGGTATGTGAGTAAGGTCAAAGGTCATGTGATGTTCATAAAGATCATGGACAACTTTTTAAGAATGTGGGTCAAGCGGGTCAGGTTAGTCCTTTTCAGTTATATTTGTTGTGGTCCCAGTTGTGGGCGGGTTAGTTAAAAAAAACGGTCGGTTGCAGTTTGTTTAAACATGGACCTGCGCCACCTAGTGTCTGGGAGTTCAACATACCTCACTCAATTAAAATTTCTCAGATTCATGTAAACTGAGTTCTGGAAAAGTCCAGTTAAGCAGTAAAGCAATAATTAATAAATAAAGAACACGGCTAAAAGAATTAAAATAACATCTCATTTTGTTTTTATCAACAAAAATTAAGACATTTTAGGAATGTTTTTTTATTTCTAATCCACATTTTTTCTGTTTTTATTGTTCATCTATAACTGTATGATATATTTAATTATAGTTATCGTCATTAGACCCACATTTACGTCTAGTTTGGTTTATGTCACATGATAAAGGTTCATTAATGATAATATTTAGTCACTATAAGACACACTGTCAATGAATGGATTATTTTATAGATTCTTCATATATAAGGTGAAGTGGATTATAAAGAACATTAAGTCAAGTCAATATTATTAGATAAAAAGTACAAATAATCAGTCATTAAACACAACCAGAGTTAATCCATATATAAGTTTCACTGTGGTTTATGTAGTAAATTAAAGTCTGTTTATTTTACATCCCTCTAGAATGTTCCGACAGCTGCCATTCACTTTGAATGGTCGTTCCCAGCCTTCAGCAGGCGGATTTTTTTTATAACCGCTCGCTGCGCTATTAACGCCCACTGCCAATGGCAACGAGTTTTGTTACTTCAGATTCACAGTACCATATCACTGCGCAGGTAGTTCAGCCACTTTGAAAATAAATATTTACTAGGTTGTAACGGCTGTTTTATCCAATCTGTTAGAGTAGTAGCAGGAATAAGATGGAATAACCCTAGAATAAGCGGGATAATGGATTGACCACAAGTTACTATTGGAAAAAATTTCCCTTCGGGGCGGAACAATGCGGTTCGGCCCCGAAGGGAAACATTTTTCTGATAGTAACTTGTGGTCAATCCATTATCCCTTAAATGTCACCTTATAGTCCAGAACATACAGTAACCGTTTGGTTCCCAAAGTCAATGTCAAATATTGGTGTGGACACACACGTCCATTTGTCATTTTTTACACCCATGGTAAGTACATGTAAACACTGTGACAGCACACATGCAGGACAGGCTGCATGAAGAAGAGACACAGGACTAGTCATTAAAATCAATGCAAACCACGAGTGAAAAAAGGGACAGTGTCCTTGACACAGTGTTAGCATCAGCAGCTAAAAACACAACACACAGTCCTCAACAGTTAGTACCAGTTAGTATGCTCCAAAACACACAAACATGGAGAGAAAATCTATACTGACGCCATGGGCGTAAATAATGTATGGACACTATGGACGGACATGTCCACACTAATATTTAAATAATAAATGACATTTAGGAAACTAAAGGTTCCTGTATGTTCTGGACTATAAGGTGACACTGAAAAGACTTTAATTTACTACATAAACCACAGTGAAACTTATATATGGATTAACTCTGGTTGTGTTTAATGATTATTTGTACTTTTTATCTAATAATGTTGACTTGACTTAATGTTCTTTATAATCCACTTCACCTTATATATGAACAATCTATAAAATAATCCATTCATTGACAGTGTGTCTTATAGTGACTAAATATTATCATTAATGAACCTTTATCATGTGACATAAACCAAACTAGACGTAAATGTGGGTCTAATGACGATAACTATAATTAAATATATAATGTAGTTATAGATGAACAATAAAAACAGACTAAATGTGGATTAGAAATTAAAAAAAAAACAGTCATAAAATGTTTTTAGTTTTTGTGACAAAAACAGAATGAGACATTATTTTAATTATTTTATTTTAGTCTCATCATCTGAACCCGTTTTATCTTCACTAGGGTCACAGGGGTCATTAGGGTCAGTGGGGGTCTAATTCAGCTCCAGCAGGTGAAGGCAGGGTCAGAGGTCACCCTGTATGAGTCTCCAGTTCATCTGAGGACTGAACATATATAAACAAACACTGACACATTCACACCTGTGGACATTTTCGATCAGGGGTCTCCAAACTGTTCCACAAAGGGCTGGTGTAGCTGCAGTTTGACCTTTGAACTCTGAAGACGGAGATCAATTGATTAATTGATTCAAGGCTGGTGTGCTGCTGCTGTCGGAACAAAAGCCTGTAGCCACAACGGCCCTTTGTGGAATAGTTTGGAGACCCCTGATTTAGATTAACCAGTTAACTAGTTAACTAGTTAACCTATCAGTGCATGTGTTTGGATGGTGGGAGGAAACCGGAGTACCCAGTGAAAACCTATGCAGATATGAGGAGAACATGTAAACTCCACACAAAAAGTTCTGGTGTGGGAATAGAACCAACAACCTTCTGTCTGTGAGGCACCAGTGTTAACTACTGCACCACCCTGTTAACTACTGCACCACCCTGTTAACTACTGCACCACCATGTTAACCACTGCACCACACTGTTAACTACTGCACCACCCTGTTAACTACTGCACCACCCTGTTAACTACTGCACCACCCTGTTAACTACTGCACCACCATGTTAACCACTGCACCACCCTGTTAACTACTGCACCACCCCGTTAACTACTGCACCACCCCGTTAACAACTGCACCACCCCGTTAACTACTGCACCACCCTGTTAACTACTGCACCACCCTGTTAACTACTGCACCACCCTGTTAACTACTGCACCACCATGTTAACCACTGCACCACCCTGTTAACTACTGCACCACCCCGTTAACTACTGCACCACCCCGTTAACAACTGCACCACCCCGTTAACTACTGCACCACCCCGTTAACTACTGCACCACCCTGTTAACCACTGCACCACCCTGTTAACTACTGCACTACCCTGTTAACCACTGCACCACCCTGTTAACTACTGCACCACCCTGTTAACCACTGCACCACCCTGTTAACTACTGCACTACCCTGTTAACCACTGCACCACCCTGTTAACCACTGCACCACCCTGTTAACTACTGCACCACCCTGTTAACTACTGCACCACCCTGTTAACTACTGCACCACCCTGTTAACTACTGCACCACCCTGTTAACCACTGCACCACCCTGTTAACTACTGCACCACCATGTTAACCACTGCACCACCCTGTTAACCACTGCACCACCCTGTTAACCACTGCACCACCCTGTTAACCACTGCACCACCCTGTTAACTACTGCACTACCCTGTTAACCACTGCACCACCCTGTTAACCACTGCACCACCCTGTTAACTACTGCACCACCCTGTTAACTACTGCACCACCCTGTTAACCACTGCACCACCCTGTTAACTACTGCACCACCCCGTTAACTACTGCACCACCCTGTTAACTACTGCACCACCCTGGTAACTACTGCACCACCCTGTTAACCACTGCACCACCCTGTTAACTACTGCACCACCATGTTAACCACTGCACCACCCTGTTAACCACTGCACCACCCTGTTAACCACTGCACCACCCTGTTAACCACTGCACCACCCTGTTAACCACTGCACCACCCTGTTAACTACTGCACCACCCTGTTAACTACTGCACCACCCTGTTAACCACTGCACCACCCTGTTAACTACTGCACCACCCTGTTAACTACTGCACTACCCTGTTAACCACTGCACCACCCTGTTAACTACTGCACCACCCTGTTAACCACTGCACCACCCTGTTAACTACTGCACTACCCTGTTAACCACTGCACCACCCTGTTAACCACTGCACCACCCTGTTAACTACTGCACCACCCTGTTAACTACTGCACCACCCTGTTAACTACTGCACCACCCTGTTAACCACTGCACCACCCTGTTAACTACTGCACCACCCTGTTAACTACTGCACTACCCTGTTAACCACTGCACCACCCTGTTAACTACTGCACCACCCTGTTAACCACTGCACCACCCTGTTAACTACTGCACTACCCTGTTAACCACTGCACCACCCTGTTAACCACTGCACCACCCTGTTAACTACTGCACCACCCTGTTAACTACTGCACCACCCTGTTAACTACTGCACCACCCTGTTAACCACTGCACCACCCTGTTAACTACTGCACCACCATGTTAACCACTGCACCACCCTGTTAACCACTGCACCACCCTGTTAACTACTGCACCACCATGTTAACTACTGCACCACCCCGTTAACTACTGCACCACCCTGTTAACCACTGTACCACCCTGTTAACTACTGCACTACCCTGTTAACCACTGCACCACCCTGTTAACTACTGCACCACCCTGTTAACTACTGCACCACCCTGTTAACTACTGCACTCCCGTGCCATGTTCTTATTTATTTATTGTTGTTGTCTCTCGTGAGGAAGTCGTCAAATTATGTCCCCACCAATGTCTCTATCAGGATTACACCCATGACTGATGCACTGACATTTTCAACATTAAAAACAAAAGTGAGGAGGGAATTAGGACTGAAGGATTATAAATGAACAAAAAAAGTATGTCACCAAATACTGTTAGTTTGAGTCTGATGCTGATCTCTGAGTAGTGCAGTTACATCTTTTGATTGCATTTCATTGAGGTTAAGCTCATATTATATTTATCATAAGTAGATATTTAGTGTTTAAAGATTAAAAAAGAACAGGGTTCATTTGAAAAATGATGAGTGAATTTATCACCAAAATACACAACTCAGCTTTGATTTTCTTGAGTTTTTGGGGATTTTTAAACAGAAGTTAGTGAATAAATGTTAGGAATTGGGCAATATGGAAATATACATATATATATATATATATATATATATATACATATATATACATAGATATATATATATATATATATATATATATATATATATATATATATATATATATATATATATATATACATAGATATATATATATATATATATATACATATATATATATATATATATATATATATATATATATATATATATATATATATATAAATTTTCCTCTCGCCCCACGTGGGCGGTGTCTCCTTCAGACTCGGGTCCTCTACCAGAGGTCTGGGAGCCTGAGGGTTCTGCGCAGGATCTTAGCTGTTCCTAACAATGTTCTCTTTTGGACACAGATCTCTGATGTTGTTCCTGGTATCTGCTGGAGACATTGTCCCAGCTTGGGGGTCACTGCCCCTAGTGCCCCCATCACTACTGGTACCACTGTTGCCTTCACACTCCACATTTTCTCTAACTCCTCTTTCAGCCCTTGGTATTTCTCTTCTCTTCTCATGTTCTTTCTTTCTCATGTTGCTATCACTGGGGACTGCTACATCTATCACCACCACTGTCTTCTCATGTTTATCCACCACCACTATGTCAGGCTGATTGGCCATCACCATCTTGTCAGTCTGGATCTGGAAGTCCCACAGGATCTTGGCCTGTTTGTTCTCTGTCACCTTTGGGGGGTTCTCCCATCTTGACCCTTGACCTCCAGTCCATACTGTACAGATGTTCCTGTACAGTATGCCCGCTACCTGGTTATGCCTCTCCATGTATGCCTTGCCTGCCAGCATCTTACACCCTGCTGTGATGTGCTGGACTGTTTCAGGGGCTTCTCTACACAGCCTACACCTGGGGTTCTGTCTGATGTGGTAGACCCCGGCCTCTATTGCTCTGGTGTTCAGGGCTTGTTCTTGTGCAGCCATGAGTAGTGTCTCTGTGCTGTCCTTTAGTCCAGCCTTTTCCAGCCACTGGTATGTCTTTTCCATATCAGCCACTTCCTCAATTTGTCGATGGTACACGCCATGCAAGGGTTTGTCCTTCCATGATAGCCCCTCTGGTTCCTCGACTTTACTGGGCTTTTGTTGCCTGAGGCATTCACTTAGCAGTTGGTCATTGGGGGCCATTTTCTTGATGTATTCCTGGAGGTTCGCCGTTTCCTCCTGGACAGTAGTTCTGACACTAACTAGTCCTCGGCCCCCTTCCTTTCTCTTAGTGTACAGCCTCAGGACACTGGACTTGGGGTGGAACCCTCCATGCATGGTAAGGAGTTTCCTTGTCTTGATATCAGTGGCTTGTATCTCTTCCAGTGGCCAGGATATTATCCCAGCTGGGTATCTGATTACTGGCAGGGCATAGGTGTTAATGGCCTGGATCTTATTTTTGCCGTTCAGCTGACTTTTCAGGACCTGTCTTACCCTCTGTAGGTATTTGGCTGTGGCTGACTTCCCAGCTGCCTCCTCATGATTACCATTTGTCTGTGGGATCCCTAGGTATTTGTAACTTTCCTGCACATCTGTGATATTCCCTTCAGGTAGGTCAACCCCTTCAGTTGTGATCACCTTTCCTCTTCTAGATATCATCCGCCCACATTTATCTAGTCCCAATGACATCCCAATGTCTTTGCTGTAGATCCGGGTGAGGTGAATTAGGGAATCAATGTCACGCTCATTCTTGGCATACAGCTTGATGTCATCCATGTAGAGGAGGTGGTTGATGGATGTTCCACTTCGGAACTGGTATCCGAAGCCACTCTTTGAGATGATCTGGCTGAGGGGGTTTAGGCCTATGCAGAACAGCAGGGGGGACAGAGCATCTCCTTGGTAAATGCCGCATCTGATGCTCACTTGTGCAATTGGCTTTGAGTTGTCCTCCAGAGTTGTCTTCCACAGCCTCATTGAGTTCTGGATGAACTCTCTTAGTGTCCTGTTGATGTTCTACAGTTTTAAACATTCCAGTATCCATGTATGTGGCATTGAGTCATAGGCTTTCTTGTAGTCAATCCAGGCAGTGCACAGGTTGGTGTTCCTCGTCTTACAATCTCGGGCAATTGCCCTGTCAACCAGTAGCTGGTGTTTGGCTCCCCTGGTGTTGTTGCCTATTCCTTTCTGTGCTCTGCTCATGTATTGCTCCATGTGCCTACTCATCTTAGTCGCTATGATGCCTGATAGAAGCTTCCATGTGGTGCTGATGCAGGTTATAGGCCGGTAGTTAGATGGTATTGTTCCCTTCTGGGGGTTCTTCATTATGAGGACTGTCCGGCCCTGGGTTAGCCACTCTGGGTGGTTTCCCGATATCAGCAGCTGGTTCATCTGTGCTGCTAGGCGTTCATGGAGTGCTATATATATATATATATATATATATATATATATATATATATATATATATATATATATATATATATATATAGTCTGTTATATTAATGCAGTCTTTCTTCATATTCAGGAGTGTGATCAGTCATGAACCACAGAATACAGGAAGAGCCAGAACTGACAAAATGAATGAGACACATGGATTTGATCCAATAAATCACTCACTGCAACTTTTTGCAGTTTGTTGAAGGTGTTTTATAAATGTTTACTTACATATGTGATTATAACAAGACTAATGGTTTAACTTGTTACTGTTTCAATTTGAAGAAAAAAAACATCTGTCATGTTAAATGTTCTTCACTTCTATAGTTATGCCTCACATTCACCCATTCACACTACAGGTAAGATCTTTAACCCGAGCCCGACCCAGCCCGAAATTCAGGTTGGGTCTAAAATGTCAATCATTACGTTCTGGTCCGGTCTGGCTTGGGCTTCTTTCTCACTGACTTTTTTTTTCTCAGCTGTAATATATGAAGTGGATGAAGTCATGTATTGTCAGTCTACCTGTGTATTTTATTCTATGGTCCCAACAATAACACAGTTAACAACAGTTTAAAGTTACAGTGTCACCTACAGATCAAACACACTTCTGATATTTAACTACATCTGTGGAATTAAGTGAGTGAACATTAACATCTGTCTTTGACTCTTATTGTCTGTGTTCCACTGTTATTATTACGTTGTATAAATGCATTTATCATGATAATAAAAAGATGTAGATGATTTTAATCTTAAAAAATCTTGCGTTTTTTTCTGCCAAAAATACTATGAGATAAATTAAAATTTCGGGTTTGCTTCAGGCTCGGGCCTGTAAATCAAGTTAATTGGTCGGGCTTTAAAGCCTGCGGGCCTGGGTCGGGTCGGGCTGGATTTTTTTAGGCCCAATCTAATTCAATTCAATTCAATTTTATTTATAAAGCCCTAAATCACAACAAAGTCGTCTCACAGGGCTTTACAAAAACACAATCAACTACAGAGATACATGAAAAGTCCCAAGCATCCCCTGTCCTTAGACCCTCCCCCTGTCCTTAGACCCTCCCCCTGTCCTTAGACCCTCCCCCTCTCCTTAGACCCTCCTTCTCAGCAAGAAAAAACTTCCAAACCCAGTGGGAAAAAGAAGAAATCTAGAGATCTTGAAATCTTACCTCTAATAAGGTAATAGGGCGGCTGTGGGTCAGTTGGTAGAGTGGGTCGCCCAATGACCGAGAGGTTGGCGGTTCGCGTCCCGGCTCTGGCTGTCCACATGTCGAAGTGTCCTTGGGCAAGACACTGAACCCTGACTTAGGCCCCCAGTAGGACTTACTGTAGACCTTAGAAACCTACTGGTGTATGAGTGTGTGTGTGTGAATGGGTGAATGAGAGGCTAATGTAAAGCGCTTTGAACACCATGAAGGTGGAAAAGCGCTATATAAGTGCAGTCCATTTACCATTTAATTCACTCACACTCATACACCAGTAGGTTCTAAGGTTCCATCAGTCCTACTGGGACACTAAGGGTTTGTCCAAGGACACTTGGACATGTGGACAGTCAGAGCCGGGATGCAAACCCAGACCCGGTTTTAGCTATGGGCAGGCTGGGCGACGGACCAGGGTGCAATCCTCTATGGGGCGCCAGCATATGGCCATCTTTTTTTTTTTTTTTCGTCTTGCTTGCTTCGGCCCAGGCAGCGCCCCTATGGCAAACCAAAGTGTTCACATAGCCACACGTTGTGTTTATTATATCACGCGTTACAGACGCATTCTTAGCACGCGCACTGACGCGCTTTCACACGTTACAGGGCGTGCAATGGCACATGTCTCGCCCAGGGTTCAAATCAGGCCAGGTCCATCCCGGTGCGAACCACCAACTTCTTGGACGCATTCAACCAAATGAACCACAGCTGCCCTTGATGTCATGTGAAGCTGTCATTGACAGTAGCTAGCACAACACATCTGAATGGTAACAATCACTGTAGCAGGCTTAGCATGCTAATGTAAGCAAAATAGTTTGTAACTCTTAACAGTCATTTTAGTTGCTAACAGTAGCCAGATACTATGACTAACAGTCAGTCACCTGGATACAGTAACATACAGTTATTAAGGCTGGTGCAGTGGGTTACATTTAAGGCAGTGTTGACATTTCACACAATTGTTTTGTTGTTATTTTCCCCAACTGCAGAAACCAAAACCCACTCCTTTTTGTCATAGTCTACCGCCCTCCTGGCCCTTATTCACAGTTTTTATTAGAAGTCTCTGACTTTCTATCCAGTGTAGTGTTGAACTGGGATAGGATTATAATAGTTGGTGATTTGAACATACATGTTGATAACAACACTGACTCTCTTAGTAATGCATTTAGTGACCTACTAGACGGATTAGGCTTTATCCAAAATGTTAATAAACCAACCCACATTCACAGACATACTCTTGATCTGATCTTAACACTTGGTGTTGAAATTAATGACCTCGTCGTTTTTACCCATAATCCCATACTCTCAGATCACTTTTTAATGACCTTCCAGGTTTTGTTTGAGGATATTTCTACCTCAGTGATTAAAACACAAATGAAAAGGATACTATGTGACCATGCTGTCTCAAAGTATAAAGAGTTAATTCAGTCACTATTTGTGTCTATGTCATGTGATTATGTAAAGGACACATTTAGTCCCAGTATAAGTGATGAGTTAGTCGATAGTACCATGCTCACACTACAAACTACGTTAGATATAGTTGCCCCCCTTAAGTTAAAAACTACTAAGATTAGATGAACCTCCCCATGGTACAACGCTGACACTCGCTCCATTAAACAAACAACACGTAAATTAGAGGCAATGGAGGCGATCCAACTTAGAAGATTCTCTCAATGCCTGGAAAAATATCTTAATAAAGTATAATCCATCTTTGCATACAGCCAAAACTAGATATTACTCATCCATAATAGAAGAAAACAAGAATAATCCTAGATTCCTGTTCAGTACTGTAGCCAGACTGAGAAACAGCCACACCTCCGTGGAACCAGTTATTCCATCCACGCTCCATTCTGATAATTTCCTGCAGTTCTTTAACAATAAAATATCAACTATTAGAGACAAAATAGACACATTTCTCCCAAATATTAGATCAGAAAAAGCAGTGGTTTCAAACCTAGGCCTTTTTATAAATCCCTCTGTAACACTAAATAATTTCACCACTGTAGACCAAACTGATGTCATATCTATTATCATGTCTTCCAAATCATCACCTGCCTCTTAGATCCAATTACAACTAAACTCTTTAAACAGATTCTGCCCCTAATTATTAACACTGTCCTAAATATAATTAACACTTCATTAATTACTGGATATGTGCCACAGTCATTTAAATATGCTGTTATTAAACCAATTCTGAAAAAGCCTACCCTAGATCCTGACATTTTAGACAATTATAGGCCTATATCTAATTTGTCCTTCCTGTCAAAGGTTTTAGAACGAGTAATAGTTAAACAGCTGTGCCAATTCCTGCAGGATAATAGTTTATTTGAACAGTTTCAGTCTGGCTTTCGTGCCCATCATAGCACTGAAACAGCGTTAGTTAAAGTTACTAATGACTTATTATTAGCCGCTGACATCGTATTAATATGGGTCCTGGTGTTATTAGACCTTAGTGCAGCCTTTGACACCATTGACCACAGTATCTTAGTGCACAGATTAGAATGTGATATAGGTATTAGAGGAGCAGCCCTCTGCTGCTTTAAATCATATTTATCTGATCCATACCAATTTGTTAATGTTAATCAACAATCATCGCAGTCCTCCAGAGTTAATTATGGCGTTCCTCAAGGGTCAGTCCTTGGGCCTATTTTGTTTACACTATATATGCTCCCTTTAGGTAACATCATTAGAAATCGTGGCATTAATTTTCATTGTTATGCAGATGACACACAGCTATATTTATCGATTAAACCTGATCAGACCAGACAAATAGATAAACTAAGTACATGTGTCCAAGACATAAAGACTTGGATGAGTGACAATTATCTTTTATTGAACCCTGAAAAAACTGAAGTCGTTATAATTGGTCCTAAAAATGCGAGAGACTCCCTAACTGACCACATAGTTACTGTAGACAACTTAAGTGGAACACCCAGTGCCACAGTTAAACATTTAGGAGTTTTATTTGATCTACATCTTTCATTCAAAATGCACATTAACCAAACTTGCAGAACAGCCTTCTTTCACCTGCGCAACATTAGCCAAAATTAGGAATATTCTGTCTAAAACGACTGCAGAAAAATTAATTCATGCATTTGTTACATCACGATTAGATTATTGTAACTCCTTACTTGTAGCGTGTCCTAAATATTCCCTAAAAAGCTTCAACTGGTTCAAAATGCAGCAGCAAGATTATTAACAGGATCAAATAGAAGAGAACACATCACCCCTGTGCTCCAAACCCTGACCCCTGACCCCTAACCCTATCACCCCTGTGCTCCAAACCCTTCACTGGCTACCAGTTGAGTCTAGAATTAAATTTAAAATCCTCCTCCTTACACATAAAACCATTAATGGTATGGGCCCCTCTTATCTTAAAGATGATCTGGTTCCGTACCAACCCAATAGAACCCTTCGTTCTCAGAATGCAGGTTTATTGAAAGTTCCTAGGGTTTCTAAAAGTACAGTAGGAGCTAGAGCCTTTAGTTATCAGGCCCCTGTCTTATGGAATCAGCTTCCCTTTAATATTAAAGATGCCGACACAGTCTCTACATTTAAAATTAGGCTTAAAACATTCCTGTTCGAGAAAGACTATGGTCAGGTTAGTTAAAAATTATGTGGTGTATGAGTCACAATTCAGTCTAGGCTGCCCTAGGAGTTAGAATGCTGGGGAAGTACAGATACTGAGTTCCTTCTTTCTTCTCTTTCTCTCTCTCACACCTGTTTCTGTCATTTTTATAACATATCTTTCATACCAAGTCTGTTCATGACTAGTCACCTGGTGTCCCCTTTCCCCCCTCCCCCCCTGGGGGGAGTGGTGGTTTTCCTGACAGTGTCTGCACGGGAGCCATGGACGACAGGATCTGCAGTGTCTCGCCTGTGCTGACATGTGACCCCGGACCACTGCCCCTGCCTGTCTGGACCAGCCCCCCCTTCCTGCATTTATCTCTTCCGCCTCTGCCCCATCCTCTGGCGGGCAAACTCCTGGATGCTCAGACATCCCCTCCTCATCTTCATCCATGGGAACCTCAGACTCCTCTTCACTAGATGAGGGGTCCGGGATGTCAACAGGGGGTAACCTCGGGCGTCTGGAGTTGGAGGGTTGTCCTGGGTGGGAGGCGTGAAACTGGCTAATGAGCTTTTTGTCCAGAATCTGTCGAGCCGGTACCCAGGTCCTTTCTTCGGGACCGTACCCCTCCCAGTCCACCAGATACTGAAGGCCTCTCCCCCAACGTCTGGACTTTAGTAGCCTCCGGACCGTGTAGGCTGGTGCGCCGTCAATCATCCTGGGGAGAGGTGGAGACTAGGAGGGAACCATTAGCGGACTCTGGGAGACAGGCTTAATTCTGGAAATATGAAAAGATGGATGAATCTTCAAGGATGGAGGAAGGGAAAGTCTTACCGCTACGGGATTGATTATCCTCTCAATTGAAAACGGGCCGATGAATTTGGGAGAGAGCTTCTTAGACTCAGTTCTTAAAGGAAGGTCTCTGGTGGACAACCAGACCTTCTGTCCCACCTTATATGTGGGCCCTAGAGACCTCTTCTTGTTGGCCTGCACTGCTTGCCTCTTTACCGATTGCAGCAGGGAGGCCCTAGCGTCTCTCCACACTCTCCTACACTTCTTGATGAAGGTTTCTACAGAGGGAGAGCATGAGTTAATCTCCCAATCAGGGAACAGGGGAGGTAGGTATGTCGCCTTTGCCTTTCTGAACACCTCCTTGTAGTCCAGGTACACGGCAGGAACATGGATCAGGTCTGCTGGAGTGGGTGAAGGGACTGGACTAGCCGTCGGCTCTTTCTGTTGGAGACAGAGGGATTCACAGTTCTTACCCCAGCTTAGTACGGTCCCATTCTGCCAATCCAGGTGCGGGTTATGCCGGCGGAGCCATGGGTAACAGAGGATGACCAGGATCTCAGGTGAGTCTAGAACATGAAATTGAACAGTTTCGACATGATTGCCAGAGGTGATCATTGACACCGGCTCAGTCTGGTGTGTGATCTTGGCCAGAAGATGGCCATCCAAAGCATGGGCCACTATGGGTTCTTTAAGGGGACTGATAGTAACCCCTAATTTCTTGATCAGACCTGAATCCATAAGATTACTGTCCGCCCCGGAGTCGATGAACACGGACTGCGAGATGGCTTCACCCTTGGGACGGAGCAAAACCTGAAACAGAGGACGGGAGATGGGGGCAGAGGAAATAGATCAGCTCAGTAGAATGCCCCCTTTTAATACTGAGCCTGATCTTTTAATGGACACTCCCGAAGATAGCCACCGCAGTACAGACACAGGTTCTCCTTCCGTCGACGGTCCCGTTCCTGCTGAGTAAGTTTGGGTCGAACCATCGACCTGGATTCCCCTTCGGTGTGTTGTAATCTGCGGGGTGGAGCAGATGACATCCTGGAAGGGCAGCTAGATTCTTCTCGCTCCCTCCTGCGCTCCCTCAGCCGATTGTCCAGCAGTATCGTCAGGTGAATTAACTTCTCCAGGGAAGTGGGGTCATCACGTAGCGCCAACTCGTCCTTGAGTTCGGCGTTCAGACTCCTGCGGAACAGGGCTCGTAGCGCCTTATCCTCCCAGCCACAGTCAGCTGCCGCAATCCGGAAGGTGATTGCATACTGAGCGACCGGAGCGTCTCCCTGTCTCAAAGACAGTAGCCGGGTTTCTGCCTGTCTGCCCCTAACGGGGTGATCAAAAACCAATAACATTTCATTGATCAAAAGGTCATAGTCTGTCCGAAGCTCTGGACGCTGGGTGGAAACAGCCAATGCCCAAGCTGCCGCCTGTCCAGAAAGCAAACTCATAACGAAGGCTGACTTAGACTCACTTGTGGCGTAACTGAGTGGTTGTTGGCTAAACACTAGTGCACATTGATGGAGGAACTGACCACATAACCCCAAGTCACCCTGATACCTGACTGGCATGGGCATGTGGGGTTCCCGAGATGCACCGCTGACCGTCGTAGTTGTCACCGGAGAGGGGGTGGTGATGACTGGGGTCGGTGCTGCCGCGCTCCCTACTGGAGGAGCCCCCGATGGCGGAGTCTGTGGAGGGAACCGCACATCCATGGAATGCAGCTGAGCTCAGACTTCCGAGATGGCTGATCCAAGCTCCTTCATTCCTGTGGCCAAAACATTCAGAGCTTCACTGTGCTGTGTAGAGACCTCACTCTGTCCCCGGACTGTAGCTAACAACGCCTCAAGTTCTGCTGGGTTCATGTTGGCCAGATTATACTGTAACGGACCACGGGAAACCCAAGCGCAGAACAGGAGACGTGCGTAAAAGTCCAAACAATGTTTTATTCTCACACAGGTTAGAATAACAACACAGAGAAGTGAGGACAGGTCCTCGTTAAAGTCTCTTGGAGCTGGGCTGTACTTATCCAAGCCGGGCCCGAAGGTCTTCCTCAGATCCGGGAGCGGGACTGGAATCAGACCGATTCTGGTCCACGGTTGAGGCTGATGACGAGGCTCGTAGTCGGGGTTCGTTCAGCAGGCAGCAGATATCAGGGTCGGTGTACGTTCCAGGGTCAGGGCAGGCAGCAAAAGGCTTATCAGGATCCGGACCAGGTTCAGAAACAGACAGGGACAACAGGCAGAAAACGGAGGTCGGACAGAAACGGGACTGGTACACGGAATTACAGGAGATACAGAATGCTGGAAAATCAGAGGACTGGTCATGATAATCTGGCAACGGTTCAGACCAGAATGCGGGCTTATATGCTCCTCACCTGATGGACACACCTGGGTCCATCAGGTGAGTCGCATAATCACATCAAAAGGGGAACACAGAAAGAGGTGAAAGGTGACACACAGGGAGAACATAGAGCAGACACACAGACAGAGAAGCAAACAGAACACACAAGGAACAGAATATGACAGTTGATTATGTTTTTGTAAGGCCCTCTGAGACGACTTTGTTGTGATTTAGGGCTTTATAAATAAAATTGAATTGAATTGAATTGAATTGAAGACTGTGGTGCTAGCTGCTAATGCTAACACAACATCTAGGAAGACTGTGGTGCTAGCTGCTAATGCTAACACAACATCTAGGAAGACTGTGGTGCTAGCTGCTAATGCTAACACAACATCTAGGAAGACTGTGGTGCTAGCTGCTAATGCTAACACAACATCTAGGAAGACTGTGGTGCTAGTTGCTTCTTAGAGGCAACTGGTGGAATGTTCTAAACTTTGCATTAGTTCCATCTATAGGCTGGACAGTAGAACAGTTTGACAAAAATCTCTATCATGGACAAAAAATACCTCATAACGTATGTTACCTTACATACCATCCATTCCTAAAAATGTGGCTCAGTTGGTAGAGTGGGTCGCCCAATGACCGTGATGTTGGCGGTTCGTGTCCCAGCTCAAAGTGTCCTTGGGCAAGACACTGTACCCTGATTTAGGCCCCCAGTAGGACTGACCTTTGACCTTAGAAACCTACTGTTGTATGAGTGTGTGTGAATGGGTGAATGTGAAGCTAATGTAAAGAACTTAGAACCATGAAGGTGGAACAACTATAGAAGTGAAGAACATTTAGCATTTAGAATAAGGTCACATTTAGGCTGAATCCCATTTCACTCCTTTATAATGGATTGAAAAAGCAGCCCTTTAACATTAGCAGAGGTGGTAAAAGTACTCCCATTCTATACTACAGTAGAAGTACAGCTACTTGTGTGAAAAAATACTCTAGTAAAAGTAGAAGTACTGATTCAACTCCTTTACTAAAGCAAAAGTTTAAAAAGTACAACTTCTCTACTATAAATAAGGAAGAAGTAAAAGAGTATTATTATTTTTCTAACATGGATGAAATAGTCATTTAACCAGGAAAGGTTTCAAAAGTATTTTAAAGTGAATTACTGTGTAGAAAATGTGTTTGATCAGGTCAAAACATTTAGGAAAAATGGGGAAAAACGTCACAACTGAGAGCAAACCCCATCATAAATATGAGTTAAAATATAGAACTGTGATAAAAAAGTAAAAAATGTGAGATAAAATAAAATCTAAATGATCAGATAGTCATAAATGTGTGATAAAAAATGTATAATTATGAGAAAACTTTTGAATATCTGCATCTTTATGGTTTAACAGAGAATCGCACATTAACAAAAAAAGTTGCAAACTTTATTAAATTGTTTATTTCAGATGCTGCAGTTATCATGA
The DNA here is from genome assembly GCA_020466265.1 of Siphamia tubifer. Lineage (NCBI taxonomy): Eukaryota > Metazoa > Chordata > Actinopteri > Kurtiformes > Apogonidae > Siphamia > Siphamia tubifer. Next base: position 50,506,631 of record CM035789.1, on the reverse strand, counting down.
CCTAAAAATAGATCATTATCTGACTGAGCTTTAAGAGGAGCTGATCATTGAACCAGGGGGGTGGTCCCCAACGACTGGATGTGGACCCCCATGGTCTAAAAGAACTAGAACTAGATACGATACCAGGGGTCTTTAACCCTGGACTGTACCCAGGACCCCTGGACTGTACCCAGGACCCCTGGACTGTACCCAGGACCCCTGGACTATACCCAGGACCCCTGGACTGTACCCAGGACCCCTGGACTGTACCCAGGACCCCTGGACTGTACCCAGGACCCCTGGACTGTACCCAGGACCCCTGGACTGTACCCAGGACCCCTGGACTATACCCAGGACCCCTGGACTA
>CM035789.1:50485248-50497748 GCA_020466265.1 Siphamia tubifer | reverse complement strand
CACCATGGTAACTCGGGGTGACCCATCAGATTCCAAAAGGACAAAAGTGGTTTTCAGTGGAATGAAACCTTTAATGTAATGAATGTGTTAAACAGTGACAAAAGTCTGATGTCACTTACAAGGAAATATTCACTCACTATTTAAATTCCACTTATAATCTATGACATGGGCAAAACATTTTTGGAAGAAAAGAAAAAAAGGAGGCACAGTGCTGTAACATCACTGTCTGATTTATCAGTTTTTATCTCACAACTTTGCCTTTTTATCTCATAATTGTGTAAAAAATTAAACCATAATTTAAAAAGACTCAAAAACAGTTTCTTTCACCGAACTAAACTCATGCCAATAATTGGAACCATATTTCTATCTCTGCCTCTCTCTTTTCATCTATTTAAATATATATATATTTGTATCTATTTTTTCATCTATTTAAATATCACATTTCGAGCCACTTATTTATATCATATGTTTTTTATGCTTTTTCAATCATGAAGAATGTGGTTACGTGTGTGTGTGTAGTTGTTTGCACTCAGGACGGCACAGTGACATTTCGTTGCATTTATACAATGACAAATAAAGTCTATTTCATTCTAATTTTGCCTTTTTGTCTCACAGTTTAGATTTTTTATCTCATAAGATCAACTTTTTATCTGATAATTTTGACTTTTGATCTCATGATTTTGACTTCACTTAATGCATCTTATAATGTGGGAAATATGGTACTTATTTTTTTAAGTCTTACGTACCCACTGCAGTACCACCACGTACCCCCAGGGGCTCTAGGCTACCCAGCTCTACCCTGACTTATAAAAACTGGATAGAAATGAACACCGTGTTTGCATTTCAAAAGCCTCCTCACTCTCTGGTATTCGTCCTTTGCTTTGCTGAGCAGCTCCAGGATGTCGATGGGTCTAGTTTCAGACACACCATTGGTCCTCGCTGGCTCGACTCGCTCAGGTGATTCCCTCTGGGCGTGGTCTGCTTCTTGTTTTACGATCCTAAAGTGGCATAAGTAGAGAAGGACCTGCATGTCAGCGCTTACGTTCATTACAAATATGGAGTTTGGAACTACGATGACAAATGCAACACTCTGAAACTGTCCAGAGGACAGATTGTCTTTGAGGACAGATTGTCTTTGAGGACAGATTGTCTTTGAGCCAAGTAGGATGGAAACATTTATCATGTAAAACACTATTCCTGTCTGTTCTGTATACACATGTATGTAAACAACCTGGTTCATCTTTAAGGTTTGTAAAGCAGGGATGAGAGAACCCTCTACACAGACTAAATACATGGACAGAACATCATAAGACAGACAGCTGGACAGTCAAAGGACAGACCACAGTTTGTCACTAGTTATAGAAAGCTTCACATACATGTTAGTTTTTAGGAGTCACACTGGTCCACTCACCTTAAACACACTCTAACCAAACCTGCTTTACCCATAAACCCATTGGTTGTTTTAAATGTCACCATTGGAACCACTGTTCCAATTGTTTACAGGCTCAAACTTTCCAGGATTCTTCATTTAATAAAGTGTAAAAGCACATTTGTCTTCTATAGGTTAAGGTTAGAAAATGTTCTACATAAAAACAAAACCACGTCTACAACACACACTGGATGAACATAAATATATATATCAGTACTAGTAACGTTAAGTACCCTATGGCAACACACTATGGAACACTGATACATCTACTGTACAGGCTGTTGGTATTGATCATATCTGTTGGTATTGATCATATCTGTTGATATTGATCATATCTGTTGCTATTGATCACATCTGTTGATATTGATCACATCTGTTGATATTGATCACATCTGTTGATATTGATCACATCTGTTGATATTGATCACATCTGTTGCTATTGATCACATCTGTTGCTATTGATCGTATCCCACTGTCTCTTAGGAGGGGTGACAGACAGAGAGAGCTGAATCAGAGACAGACTCTCTGGACAGATCAATTACAGGCTACTAAGTATCCAGGATTGAATGAGGACCTTGATTTCAGTGTTTTCCTCTGATTTTTATTGTAGATCGGTTTGGGCTCTTTTTTCTTTCTTTCTTTTTTTGATGTTTTTTACTCCTTGGTGTTACTCTATTACTATGTGGTTGTCCTTCTTTTCTTGGTTTTAACTTGTTAGTTTGTTTTATTATACCCAGTATTATTTAAAATTTTATTTTATGTCTCATTGACTTTTTTAAGGATGACACCAGGTGGAGGTTTTATACATTACACAGTTTTTTATACTACACTTTTTACCTGATCAGCACTGCAATGTGGAGGCTTCTGATTGGTTGACACTTTTTTAAAAACACCTCTTCCTGCTTTGTGTTATGTTTGACACCCTGATGACTTGGCTTGGATGCCAAAACGCATTGGGGTCTTTTATAAGATTTTATAGGTTCTTGTAACCAAGCCAATGTAATGAAGGCTTTTTTTTTAATTTACACATATGTGTGCCTTGGAATTTTCTCTTTTTTTTGCCTTAAAAATATATTCTATTGAACGGATCAAATTTGATCACTACTGACATTCAGCAACAGATACATCGCAACAACATCCCAAACTTTTCATTCACTCGCAGCTTCTCTACCAATGCAGTCCGTTCGTGCACGTATTGATACACATCAGATAATCTTCCCATCCCTAGAATCTACAGATACTTACTTGACCATTAGCTGAGCGATGCGTTGACAGTCCCTCTTATCGTAGAACCAAATACTGTAAATACCCACTGCAAAAAGAAAACGCACACACACACGGTGCATCGTTAGGAATTGGTCAAAATTGTTCTTTATTTTCAACTATCACAAGAAAAACTTTCAAACCTTTTTTCCTATCTAAATATGAGCTAAAATGTGATGTGAATTCCAATCAAATACTAAAACTGAACAAATGGGATAAACACATTACTTCTGTCACATTAACCAGTTTTAAATATTTGTATTATGTATATTTATGTTTTCATTTATCAAATATGTTACCCAATGCCTTGTTAAATAAAATCCTTCATCCCCGCTGATGCTCAGCTGTCCTTAACCCTTGTGCGCTCCTTCGTAAAAAGGCCCACAGTCTGTGTCCTCCAATCGGGTCTTAAAGACCCAGATTCCAAAGTTCAGTTCCAAAGACTCATCACCCCCCCCAAGGATATTTTACTGTGTTCAGTAGTAAGCAATGGTACCATACAGTACGTATGAAAAGGCACATTTGTGAACTTTGACCCGAAGGACCGTACAAGGGTTAATAACACAAAACATGGCTAAACTGCACTATTGTGTATGTTATATGTGGGGTGTTCTCTTATAGGGAGTGGTACACTGTTCAATTCAATGAGTTAAAACAAATACAAAAACAATAAAGCTGTAAAGTCTTGTTAATCAGACCAATAAATCATGTGTCAGCAGTTTGTACAGAAACAGCAGCTTGTTATTATTGCATTGCTTGTGTCATTTGTGTAGGGGTGTGTATAACACTGCCAAGGTTTAAGATTCCCAGCAGACCAAGGTAACCTAGCAACCTGAATGTTTGTCTCCCTTGCAGCATCATCTGTGACCACAGGGAATATGAAGGGAGTAAACAGGTGTGTGAGTACACTTGTCAGCTTCTATCTGTGCCACCAATACACTGTCAGAGGTTTGCAGATGCTCAAACATCTGTGACCTACTGGACGTTTCCGTCTCTGTTGGACCATTTCTTCAAAAAGCAAGACCTTCAACTTGTGACTCTTTTTAAAAACATTTTTCTGCTTAATTTGTTGTAAAGGGGGTTTCTATTAGAAGGCCCAAAAGTCCTCAAATCTACAGAGTAAAAACCAAGGTGACTCTACAGAACACACAAGCTCCGCTGACCAATCAGCTGACGGCAGTTGGAAGGACCTCTTGTGCCAACCCATTTTCACACCATCTATAACTCAACACATTCCATTTTTTTTTTTTTTTTTTTTAAAGTTCAACGTTTTAACTCAGAGGAAGAAAAATGACAACTTTCGGACTCAAGTGAAGCTCCTGGAGAAGCTGCTCTGGCCTGGATATCAACAAAGATAATCCCATCATGTCATCCATACCAGCCAGGTTGATGGGCAAACCCAGTCCCAAAGGGGAGCCGTCCACTCTGACACTGTCGCTGGCAATGTTATTTTTTCTCATCAGCAAACAAATGGGAAAACACTCAAACTCCTTATTTGTTGCTGTGATGAAACTCCTGTTCAGACTTGTGATAGACTACCTTGGAGGCAGCGCTGTTAGTTACTTCCTGAAGATCTAATCAACAACTATTACCCCTGGCTTTTGATCACAGGACTGTAGAAACTCAATATAATCCTATATAGGGACAATCATCCCCCATGCTGTAGATTTGGGTCGTAATCCTAATGTGGAATTCCAACAAGTGGAGCTGAAAAAACCTGAACGTTGCCGTCACCTCGTCAGCCCATCTGAGGTCATGAGTGGAAAACTGTCCTCAGGTGAAATTTTCCTGCTCAATACCTCAAGCCAACAAAACAACTTCAAGCAAAATGGAAAAGAGATGTTTCAACGAACACTGGGAAGGTGTTTGTTCGGCATTTTCAGAGGTAACTTTGTTTTCTTTCATTTTGCCTGCATGTCGACAATGATGTTACTTTACTGCTTAAAGAAAATTAAATAAACATTACCGTGTATATTAGTGATTCCTCGATCACAGAAGGAATTTGTCCATAACTTTCATTTCAGTGTGGACAGTTACAGCCTTAGACCCTTTAACTTCTGATGCATCATTAGTGAGTGTTTTATATGTATGACTTATTATAAATATGAATAATTCTGAACAAACAATGGAACAAAACAAAGCAGTGAGTAAAACTAAAAATAAACACTTTGCGATTTGTTTGTTTTTACTATAGTTTAGACTTTTGTTATTTTCCTCCACAGCAAAACATTTACCTGAAATAATGTCTGAGCTGTTAAAGGGTTAAAGTAGACCAGTTAAAGGGTTAAAGTAGACCAGTTAAAGGGTTAAAGTAGACCAGTTAAAGGGTTAAAGTAGACCAGTTAAAGGGTTAAAGTAGACCAGTTAAAGGGTTAAAGTAGACCAGTTAAAGGGTTAAAGTAGACCAGTTAAAGGGTTAAAAAAAATCAATCGATAAACAGGGAGACCGAGGTGTTTTCAGTTGTGTTCGTGCATCTGTGCACAGACGCACACGTCTGGATGTAAAGCAGTTATTGCTAAATAATAACACTATATTGATACATTTGATAATTACAACACGTGAGGCTACATGCTGACAGATGCTAGTAGTCACCAGTGAGGCTACATGCTAACAGATGCTAGTAGTCACCAGTGAAGCTATATGCTAACAGATGCTAGTATTCACCAGTGAGGCTACATGCTAACAGATGCTAGTAGTCACCAGTGAGGCTACATGCTAACAGATGCTAGTAGTCACCAGTGAGGCTTCATGCTAACAGATGCTAGTAGTCACCAGTGAGGCTACATGCTAACAGATGCTAGTAGTCAAGCTATATGCTAACAGATGCTAGTAGTCACCAGTGAGGCTACATGATAACAGATGCTAGTAGTCACCAATGAGGCTACATGCTAACAGATGCTAGTAGTCACCAGTGAGGCTACATGCTAACAGATGCTAGTAGTCACCAGTGAGGCTACATGCTAACAGATGCTACTAGTCACCAGTGAGGCTACATGCTAACAGATGCTAGTAGTCACCAGTGAGGCTACATGCTAACAGATGCTGGTATTCACCAGTGAGGCTACATGCTAACAGATGCTAGTATTCACCAGTGAGGCTACATGCTAACAGATGCTAGTATTCACCAGTGAGGGTACATGCTAACAGATGCTAGTATTCACCAGTGAGGGTACATGCTAACAGATGCTAGTATTCACCAGTGAGGGTGCATGCTAACAGATGCTAGTATTCACCAGTGAGGGTACATGCTAACAGATGCTAGTAGTCACCAGTGAGGCTACATGCTAACAGATGCTAGTAGTCACCAGTGAGACTACATGCTAACAGATGCTAGTAGTCACCAGTGAGGCTACATGCTAACAGATGCTAGTAGTCACCAGTTAGTAAAACGTCCTGAGTCCACTTTGACGAAGTGCCGTTAAAGTATGGATGCGTTTGGATGCTAATGCTATTTAGCCGTGGACAGACTGTTGTCTGCCTTACGCAGCATAAAATGTTCCCACACTTCTACTATTAATTAACCAACTATATTTTAAATCCTACAGAAACAGTGTAGACCAGATGAATCTGTTCTGTAGCGTGTTTGACAGTTTGAAAATTGTTGCTAGTAATTTACATTATGGTGACTGGCGTGTTTTTTCAATCAGGCTATTTTTCCGCAATATCGGCTGATTGTGATCGGCAGCTGATCGATTGGTTCAGCACTAGTATGTATGTGTATATATATACATATATATATATTTTATTAACCAGTGGGTGCCCAAAGCGCTTTATATGACACACACACACACACACACACACACACACTAACCGTTTAAAAACAGAATACGAGTATCACCTTTTAGGAAACACATTAGATTTCATTTCACTGCACGGTGACAGACAGACATTGATCTATTCTCTAAAATACTTACGACTGCCATTTCTGTAAAGCAGGAACGGATCTTGCAGCTGGAACTCAAGGTCTTTATTGATGGGCTCCACCAGATTCTCGGTGCTCAGTCGGTTCATAATAGTGAAGCCATGGTGAGGAGACGCAGACCTGACATAATAATAACAACATTATGTTTAAACTTAATGTGCACCACATCCAGAGGTGGGTGACCCCAGCTTTATAGAGTAAAAAGTCCTGCCATGTATTAGTTCTACCTGTTGACTTAACACAGGTGAGGCACTAATTCAGTGTTTCCCAACCCCGGTCCTCAAGGCACACTATCCTGCATGTTTTAGATGTTTCCCTCTTTGAACACACCTGACAGTCATTATCAGTCTTCTGCAGAGCTCGATGATAGGTTGATTATTTGAATCAGGTGCAGGATATGCAGGATAGTGTGCCTCGAGGACCAGGGTTGGGAAACATTGCACTAATTAATCCATCTACCTGGATGTGACTACCCACCCTGACCACATCCACTTAATACTCATCTAAGTAATAAATAATGATAGATAATACATACAGCTGGTACTGCAGGTGGCACATTTGGACGTTGAAGTAAAATGCATACCAACTTAATTTAATTAATATCCATTTTCATCAATCATTAAACCATCTCTTCTGAAAAAATGTGTTCGCTCCAAAGGGGAATATTTTTTGATAGTAACTAGTGTTCCATGTATTCTTATTATTACAGTTTATTACTGTCACTACTCTAACACACTAGTGTTGTAAAATAGGGGGTGCAGACAGATTTAGGTGGAGAAAAGAGAGAGAGGATGTACACAGTCAGGTCGACTGGAGCAGGTGTTGTCCCGTTCCTACAAATACATACTGAAAACCAAGCTCACTGAAACCGCTCCTTGTTTTATAAAAACCAGCATAGAGGAGTTAACGGTGGGGTAAAATACTGACTACGGCCCTGGAGATACTGTACGAGGGGAGGATGGTGAATCCCCCTGACTACAGTAAGGATAACATTAGCATAGGTTAACATTGGATAAGCTAGCAGTTACAACCAAGCTAATATTTACTTTAAAAGTGGCCGAACTACCTGCGGAGTGATATGGTACAGTGAATCTGAAGTGACTAAACCTGTTGCCATGGGCAGCGGGTGTTAACGACGCAGTGGGCGGTTATCAAAAAAAATCTGCCCGCTGACGTCATTCAAAGTGAACGGAACGTTCTAGAAGGACGTAGAATAAATAGTAACAACAAATGGCTGTTTCCTTCTAATCAACAAAGATGTTCAAAGTACTCGCATGCTGTACTTATGGAAGTAGAAGTACAGCTACTGGTATGAAAAACACTCACTCAACACTCAATACTGATTAAACTGCTTTACTACCTTTTTATAAAAGTGGTAAAGTACAAAAGTAACACTTTTTGTTTATCTAACCAGAAAAAATCTGAAAAGTTTCAAAAGTATCTAAAATAAAGCATTTAAAATTGAGTAACTGTAATCAGTTTTGTGGATATTGAGAGAAAAAGTCATCATTATGAGATTTATTTTATATTTATATAAATGTAAAGAGTATAAAGTACAAATATTTATATAAATGTAAAGAGTATAAAGTACAAATATTTATATAAATGTAAAGAGTATAAAGTACAAATATTTATATAAATGTAAAGAGTATAAAGTACATATATTTATATAAATGTAAAGAGTATAAAGTACAAATATTTATATAAATGTAAAGAGTATAAAGTACACATATTTATATAAATGTAAAGAGTATAAAGTACAAATATTTATATAAATGTAAAGAGTATAAAGTACAAATATTTATATAAATGTAAAGAGTATAAAGTACAAATATTTATATAAATGTAAAGAGTATAAAGTACATATATTTATATAAATGTAAAGAGTATAAAGTACAAATATTTATATAAATGTAAAGAGTATAAAGTACACATATTTATATAAATGTAAAGAGTATAAAGTACAAATATGTATATAAATGTAAAGAGTATAAAAGTACAAATATGTATATAAATGTAAAGAGTATAAAAGTACAAATATGTATATAAATGTAAAGAGTATAAAAGTACAGACATTTATATAAAAATGTAGAGAGTAAAAGTCAAAAGTTGCCAGAAAAATAAAGTACAGATATATAAAAACATCTACTCAAGTACAGTAATGAAGTACTTTTACTTAGTTACTTTCCACCCCTGATAATAAAACTCAGAACAATATTTAAATATTTACAACAAACAATAGTAAATGTAAAACAAGACAAAAGCTCCACACCTTGACTGAGTTTGTTTACAAAAATTGCGGCCTTCACACGTGTGAAACATACGTCAAATGACTACGCATGAACAAGTAAACACCAGTGGTATTATCCCCCTCACCCGAATGTTTTTCTATTAAAAATGTAAATGTTCTTACCTCGCATAAACGAATAAGGTGCCCTCGATTTCAGTCTTTTCCTGAAAGAAAACGTGAGTCAAAAACAAAACGACGCACTAGAGGAGTAGCAAACGGATAATTAGCATGAGCTAACGTTAGCTAGAAAAAATTTAGAAGCAAAATACACTTTAAAAATTGTGCATTTCCATAAATCGCTGTTAAAACAGATCGGCAAAACGTGTGCCAAAATGAGAAATATACCACAGATAGCATAGCATGCGTGTTATTGTTTTATTGAGGAGCTAGCTTTAGCATGCTAAAGACAACACTTTACGTTGCTTTGATTTTTTGCACCAAACTGTTTGAATTTTGGACAAACTTACCCATTCATTAGTTTTTGAATTAAAGTTATAAAGGGCCACCTGTCCGGTAACGTCGAGCAACTTGTTTATGTAGGGGTCCTGTCTCTGAAGAGCCGCTAAGCTCATCATATGTCCAGCGTTTACGGTCGCCATCTTGCCTGTGATTGTTGCTCCCGCCCGGACAGATTTCTGCGGACACTTATAACTTCCGCTCTCACCGGAAATGAAGACTTACGTTAGGAAAGTTTGCCAGAGGCTTATTTTATGTTCTACCACAGACATTAATCTGAACCGTAATTTAGGTCATTCTCAATTTGTTAGAGTGCTGCATAACAACCGGCATGTTTGCAGGGAATGTTCAACAATCATATGATGTTTTTTCGACTTTAAAAATAAAATAAAATGTCATCGTTTCATTATTCGAGTTTTAGATTACAGTGTGAATAAAGCAAATAAAGAAAAAAAACATTATTAGTGCAAAATGCAGAAATCAATGTGTTTTATTACATTAAATTAGTTGATGACGTTCAGGAAAAAACCTCATTGATAATAAATGCTCTTTCTGTAAAACTGAACCTGAAAGTCTAATTCACTTGTTCCATTGATGCTCATTTCATAGTATATTTTGGAAAAAAGTGGAGAAGTATATACTGGGTAAAACTACATATAAGTTTCATTTAGAAGGAAATAAATTTTTTAGTTATTTAGAGAAAATAAAATAGACACTAATGTAAATCTTTACATATTATTATTATTAGGGACAGGTCATATTCATAAAAGCAAATTTCAAAACTCAACTCCATTATTTAAATTATTTTTAATTGAAGTTACTGATTACTTCTAGTCTCTGAAATTGAGTAAAAATAAGAAATGTGTTTCAGTGGTTGATATCTACTCTGAAGTCTCCAGTAATGTGCTGTCATCATTCCTTTTTTCCTTTCCTTTCCTTTTCTTTTTTTCTTTTCTATTTTTCTTCTTTTCACTAATAGAATGTTTTTACAAAGTCTGTCTCATGTATTTTAAGGTGTACTCTGGAACTGGACTGGCTGAATGTTCATTGATGTTTGTACTTGTAAATTTGAAATACAAAAAAAAGATGTGTAGGAAAAAGGTGACTTCTCTAAAATGAGGCAACTGTAAATTTAGTTTTGTTTATTTGAAAGGGGACAATGCAATTTTATAAAACACATGATTACACAGAAATAGCCAGAAGGTTCGAGTTCATCTGTAGACCCCTGGAAATGATAAAAATACACCTACAAGAGAAAAGTAAAGTACATATATTTATATAAATGTAAAGAGTATAAAGTACATATATTTATATAAATATAAAGAGTATAAAGTACATATATTTATATAAATATAAAGAGTATAAAGTACAAATATTTCTATAAATATAAAGAGTATAAAGTACAAATATTTCTATAAATATAAAGAGTATAAAGTACAAATATTTCTATAAATATAAAGAGTATAAAGTACATATATTTATATAAATGTAAAGAATATAAAGTACATATATTTATATAAATGTAAAGAATATAAAGTACATATATTTCTATAAATATAAAGAGTATAAAGTACAAATATTTCTATAAATATAAAGAGTATAAAGTACATATATTTATATAAATATAAAGAGTATAAAGTACAAATATTTCTATAAATATAAAGAGTATAAAGTACATATATTTCTATAAATATAAAGAGTATAAAGTACAAATATTTCTATAAATATAAAGAGTATAAAGTACATATATTTCTATAAATGTAAAGAGGATAAAGTACATATATTTATATAAATATAAAGAATATAAAGTACATATATTTCTATAAATATAAAGAATATAAAGTACATATATTTCTATAAATATAAAGAGTATAAAGTACATATATTTCTATACATATAAAGAGTATAAAGTACATATATTTATATAAATATCAAGAGTATAAAGTACATATATTTCTATAAATATAAAGAATATAAAGTACATATATTTCTATAAATATAAAGAGTATAAAGTACATATATTTCTATAAATGTAAAGAGGATAAAGTACATATATTTATATAAATATAAAGAATATAAAGTACATATATTTCTATAAATATAAAGAGTATAAAGTACATATATTTCTATACATATAAAGAGTATAAAGTACATATATTTCTATAAATATAAAGAGTATAAAGTACATATATTTCTATAAATATCAAGAGTATAAAGTACATATATTTCTATAAATATAAAGAATATAAAGTACATATATTTCTATAAATATAAAGAGTATAAAGTACATATATTTCTATAAATATAAAGAGTATAAAGTACATATATTTCTATAAATATAAAGAGTATAAAGTACATATATTTCTATAAATATAAAGAGTATAAAGTACATATATTTCTATAAATTTAAAGAATATAAAGTACATGTATTTCTATAAATATAAAGAGTATAAAGTACATATATTTCTATAAATATAAAGAGTATAAAGTACAAATATTTCTATAAATATAAAGAGTATAAAGTACAAATATTTCTATAAATATAAAGAGTATAAAGTACAAATATTTCTATAAATATAGAGTATAAAGTACATATATTTCTATAAATATAAAGAGTATAAAGTACATATATTTCTATAAATATAAAGAATATAAAGTACAAATATTTCTATAAATATAAAGAGTATAAAGTACATATATTTCTATAAATATCAAGAGTATAAAGTACATATATTTCTATAAATATAAAGAATATAAAGTACATATATTTCTATAAATATAAAGAATATAAAGTACATATATTTCTATAAATATAAAGAGTATAAAGTACATATATTTAGATAAATATAAAGAATATAAAGTACATATATTTCTATAAATATAAAGAGTATAAAGTACATATATTTATATAAATATAAAGGGTATAAAGTACATATATTTCTATAAATATAAAGAATATAAAGTACATATATTTCTATAAATATAAAGAGTATAAAGTACATATATTTCTATAAATATCAAGAGTATAAAGTACATATATTTCTATAAATATAAAGAATATAAAGTACATATATTTCTATAAATATAAAGAGTATAAAGTACATATATTTCTATAAATATAAAGAGTATAAAGTACATA
>CM035789.1:50445486-50485148 GCA_020466265.1 Siphamia tubifer | reverse complement strand
AAAAAATACCATCAATACACTAAAAAATACCATCAATACAATAAAAAATACCATCAATACACTAAAAAATACCATCAATACAATAACAAATACCATCAATACACTAAAAAATACCATCAATACAATAAAAAATACTATCAATACAATAATAAATACCATCAATACAATAAAAAATACCATCAATACACTAAAAAATACCATCAATACAATAAAAAATACTATCAATACACTAAAAAATACCATCAATACACTAAAAAATACTATCAATACACTAAAAAATACCATCAATACAATAAAAATACAATCAATAAAATAAAAAATACCATCAATACACTAAAAAATACCATCAATACAATAAAAAATACCATCAATACAATAAAAAATACTATCAATACAATAAAAAATACCATCAATACAATAAAAAATACCATCAATACACTAAAAAATACCATCAATACAATAAAAAATACCATCAATACACTAAAAAATACCATCAATACAATAAAAAATACTATCAATACAATAAAAAATACCATCAATACACTAAAAAATACCATCAATACAATAAAAAATACCATCAATACACTAAAAAATACCATCAATACACTAAAAAATACTATCAATACAATAAAAAAATACCATCAATACAATAAAAAATACCATCAATACAATAAAAAATACTATCAATACACTAAAAATTACCATCAATACAATAAAAAATACCATCAATACACTAAAAAATACCATCAATACAATAAAAAATACTATCAATACAATAAAAAAATACCATCAATACAATAAAAAATACCATCAATACAATAAAAATACCATCAATACAATAAAAAATACCATCAATACAATAAAAAATACTATCAATACAATAACAAATACCATCAATACAATAAAAAATACTATCAATACAATAAAAAATACCATCAATACAATAAAAAATACTATCAATACAATAAAAAATACCATCAATACAACAAAAAATACCATCAATACACTAAAAAATACCATCAATATAATAAAAAATACCATCAATACAATAACAAATACCATCAATACAATAAAAAATACTATCAATACACTAAAAAATACCATCAATACAATAAAAAATACTATCAATACAATAAAAAATACCATCAATACACTAAAAAAATACCATCAATACAATAAAAAATACCATCAATACAATAAAAAAAACCATCAATACAATAAAAAATACTATCAATACAATAAAAAATACCATCAATACACTAAAAAATACCATCAATACACTAAAAAATACCATCAATACACTAAAAAATACCATCAATACACTAAAAAATACCATCAATACAATAAAAAATACCATCAATACACTAAAAAATACCATCAATACACTAAAAAATACCATCAATACACTAAAAAATACCATCAATACACTAAAAAATACCATCAATACACTAAAAATACCATCAATACACTAAAAAATACCATCAATACAATAAAAATACAATCAATAAAATACATCATAAAAGACTTAAAAAAGTAGTAAGTAACAAAATTAGAAAAAATTGATGAAAAAATAAACATCGGCAAAAAATGGAGAAAAACAGACAGACAGACCAATAAACAGACAGACAGACAGATAGACAGACAGACAGATAGACAGACAGACAGATAAACAGACAGACAGATAGACAGACAGACAGATAAACAGACAAACAGATAAACAGACAGACAGATAAACAGACAGACAGATAAACAGACAGACAGATAAACAGACAGACAGATAAACAGACAGACAGATAAACAGACAGACAGATAAACAGACAGACAGATAAACAGACAGACAGATAAACAGACAGACAGATAAACAGACAGACAGATAAACAGACAGACAGATAAACAGACAGACAGATAAACAGACAGACAGATAAACAGACAGACAGATAAACAGACAGACAGATAAACAGACAGACAGATAAACAGACAGACAGATAAACAGATAGACAGATAAACAGACAGACAGATAAACAGACAGACAGATAAACAGACAGACAGATAAACAGACAGACAGATAAACAGACAGACAGATAAACAGACAGACAGATAAACAGACAGACAGATAAACAGACAGACAGATAAACAGACAGACAGATAAACAGATCTATCTAGTTAAAAGTACAGCTGCTACATCAGTATATTTTAAGGCAGAAAACAACAGTTACTTATGTGACTGTGAATGAAACACTTCATCTGATTTAAATTCAACCACTGAATAAAAAAGACGCCTTGTGATTAAACTACTGCATTATAGTACTATAAACTACTGCATTATAGTACTATAAACTACTGCATTATAGTACTATAAACTACTGCATATTAGTACTATAAACTACTGCATTATAGTACTATAAACTACTGCATTATAGTACTATAAACTACTGCATTATAGTACTATAAACTACTACATCATCAGTACTTTTATCAGCCAAAGACGCAGTAGATTTTTTAGGTATCTGTACTTTACTTGAGTATTTTATTTTCCTGGCAACTTTTAATTTTACTCCCTTCATTTTTACATAAATATATGTACTTTATACTCTTTACATTGATATAAATATTTGTACTTTATACTCTTTAACAGCTGTGTCATCAGAGAACTTAATAATAAAGTTCTCTGGGTGTGTAGTAACACAATCATTTGTGTACAATGTGAAGAGGACCGGGGAGCTGACGCAGCCCTGTGGGACGCCTGTGCTTATCAATCTGGGATCCGAGAGGGAGCTGTTGACCCTACCCTATATCTACTTTATACTCTTTATATTTATATAAATATATGTACTTTATACTCTTGATATTTATATAAATATATGTACTTTATACTCTTTATATTTATATAAATATATGTACTTTATATTCTTTATATTTATATAAATATATGTACTTTATACTCTTGATATTTATAGAAATATATGTACTTTATACTCTTTATATTTATAGAAATATATGTACTTTATATTCTTTATATTTATATAAATATATGTACTTTATACTCTTTATATTTATACAAATATATGTACTTTATACTCTTTACATTTATAGAAATATATGTACTTTATACTCTTTATATTTATAGAAATATATGTACTTTATATTCTTTATATTTATAGAAATATATGTACTTTATACTCTTTATATTTATAGAAATATATGTACTTTATATTCTTTATATTTATAGAAATATATGTACTTTATATTCTTTATATTTATAGAAATATATGTACTTTATACTCTTTATATTTATACAAATATATGTACTTTATACTCTATATTTATAGAAATATTTGTACTTTATACTCTTTACATTTATAGAAATATATGTACTTTATACTCTTTATATTTATAGAAATATATGTACTTTATACTCTTGATATTTATATAAATATATGTACTTTATACTCTTTATATTTATAGAAATATATGTACTTTATACTCTTTATATTTATAGAAATATATGTACTTTATACTCTTGATATTTATATAAATATATCTACTTTATACTCTTTATATTTATATAAATATATGTACTTTATACTCTTTATATTTATATAAATATATGTACTTTATACTCTTGATATTTATATAAATATTTGTACTTTATACTCTTGATATTTATATAAATATATGTACTTTATACTCTTGATATTTATATAAATATATGTACTTTATACTCTTGATATTTATATAAATATATGTACTTTATACTCTTGATATTTATATAAATATATGTACTTTATACTCTTTATATTTATATAAATATATGTACTTTATATTCTTTATATTTATATAAATATATGTACTTTATACTCTTGATATTTATAGAAATATATGTACTTTATACTCTTTATATTTATAGAAATATATGTACTTTATATTCTTTATATTTATATAAATATATGTACTTTATACTCTTTATATTTATACAAATATATGTACTTTATACTCTTTACATTTATAGAAATATATGTACTTTATACTCTTTATATTTATAGAAATATATGTACTTTATATTCTTTATATTTATAGAAATATATGTACTTTATACTCTTTATATTTATAGAAATATATGTACTTTATATTCTTTATATTTATAGAAATATATGTACTTTATACTCTTTATATTTATACAAATATATGTACTTTATATTCTTTATATTTATAGAAATATATGTACTTTATACTCTTTATATTTATACAAATATATGTACTTTATATTCTTTATATTTATAGAAATATATGTACTTTATACTCTTTATATTTATACAAATATATGTACTTTATACTCTATATTTATAGAAATATTTGTACTTTATACTCTTTACATTTATAGAAATATATGTACTTTATACTCTTTATATTTATAGAAATATATGTACTTTATACTCTTGATATTTATATAAATATATGTACTTTATACTCTTTATATTTATAGAAATATATGTACTTTATACTCTTTATATTTATAGAAATATATGTACTTTATACTCTTTATATTTATAGAAATATATGTACTTTATACTCTTTATATTTATAGAAATATATGTACTTTATACTCTTTATATTTATAGAAATATATGTACTTTATACTCTTTATATTTATATAAATATATGTACTTTATATTCTTTATATTTATCTAAATATATGTACTTTATACTCTTTATATTTATAGAAATATATGTACTTTATACTCTTGATATTTATAGAAATATATGTACTTTATACTCTTTATATTTATATAAATATATGTACTTTATATTCTTTATATTTATATAAATATATGTACTTTATACTCTTTATATTTATATAAATATATGTACTTTATACTCTTTACATTTATAGAAATATTTGTACTTTATACTCTTTATATTTATAGAAATATATGTACTTTATACTCTTTATATTTATAGAAATATATGTACTTTATACTCTTTATATTTATAGAAATATATGTACTTTATACTCTTTATATTTATAGAAATATTTGTACTTTATACTCTTTATATTTATATAAATATATGTACTTTATACTCTTTACATTTATAGAAATATTTGTACTTTATACTCTTTATATTTATAGAAATATATGTACTTTATACTCTTTATATTTATAGAAATATATGTACTTTATACTCTTTATATTTATATAAATATATGTACTTTATATTCTTTATATTTATCTAAATATATGTACTTTATACTCTTTATATTTATAGAAATATTTGTACTTTATACTCTTTATATTTATAGAAATATATGTACTTTATACTCTTTATATTTATAGAAATATATGTACTTTATACTCTTTATATTTATATAAATATATGTACTTTATATTCTTTATATTTATCTAAATATATGTACTTTATACTCTTTATATTTATAGAAATATATGTACTTTATACTCTTTATATTTATAGAAATATATGTACTTTATACTCTTTATATTTATAGAAATATTTGTACTTTATACTCTTTATATTTATAGAAATATATGTACTTTATACTCTTTATATTTATAGAAATATATGTACTTTATACTCTTTATATTTATATAAATATATGTACTTTATATTCTTTATATTTATCTAAATATATGTACTTTATACTCTTTATATTTATAGAAATATTTGTACTTTATACTCTTTATATTTATAGAAATATATGTACTTTATACTCTTTATATTTATAGAAATATATGTACTTTATACTCTTTATATTTATAGAAATATATGTACTTTATACTCTTTATATTTATAGAAATATATGTACTTTATACTCTTTATATTTATAGAAATATTTGTACTTTATACTCTTTATATTTATAGAAATATATGTACTTTATACTCTTTATATTTATAGAAATATATGTACTTTATACTCTTTATATTTATAGAAATATATGTACTTTATACTCTTTATATTTATAGAAATATATGTACTTTATATTCTTTATATTTATCTAAATATATGTACTTTATACTCTTTATATTTATAGAAATATATGTACTTTATACTCTTTATATTTATAGAAATATATGTACTTTATACTCTTTATATTTATAGAAATATATGTACTTTATACTCTTTATATTTATATAAATATATGTACTTTATATTCTTTATATTTATCTAAATATATGTACTTTATACTCTTTATATTTATAGAAATATATGTACTTTATACTCTTTATATTTATAGAAATATATGTACTTTATACTCTTTATATTTATAGAAATATTTGTACTTTATACTCTTTATATTTATAGAAATATATGTACTTTATACTCTTTATATTTATAGAAATATATGTACTTTATACTCTTTATATTTATATAAATATATGTACTTTATATTCTTTATATTTATCTAAATATATGTACTTTATACTCTTTATATTTATAGAAATATATGTACTTTATACTCTTTATATTTATAGAAATATATGTACTTTATACTCTTTATATTTATAGAAATATTTGTACTTTATACTCTTTATATTTATAGAAATATATGTACTTTATACTCTTTATATTTATAGAAATATATGTACTTTATACTCTTTATATTTATATAAATATATGTACTTTATATTCTTTATATTTATCTAAATATATGTACTTTATACTCTTTATATTTATAGAAATATTTGTACTTTATACTCTTTATATTTATAGAAATATATGTACTTTATACTCTTTATATTTATAGAAATATATGTACTTTATACTCTTTATATTTATAGAAATATATGTACTTTATACTCTTTATATTTATAGAAATATATGTACTTTATACTCTTTATATTTATAGAAATATTTGTACTTTATACTCTTTATATTTATAGAAATATATGTACTTTATACTCTTTATATTTATAGAAATATATGTACTTTATACTCTTTATATTTATAGAAATATATGTACTTTATACTCTTTATATTTATAGAAATATATGTACTTTATATTCTTTATATTTATCTAAATATATGTACTTTATACTCTTTATATTTATAGAAATATATGTACTTTATACTCTTTATATTTATAGAAATATATGTACTTTATACTCTTTATATTTATAGAAATATTTGTACTTTATACTCTTTATATTTATAGAAATATATGTACTTTATACTCTTTATATTTATAGAAATATATGTACTTTATACTCTTTATATTTATATAAATATATGTACTTTATATTCTTTATATTTATCTAAATATATGTACTTTATACTCTTTATATTTATAGAAATATTTGTACTTTATACTCTTTATATTTATAGAAATATATGTACTTTATACTCTTTATATTTATAGAAATATATGTACTTTATACTCTTTATATTTATAGAAATATATGTACTTTATACTCTTTATATTTATAGAAATATATGTACTTTATACTCTTTATATTTATAGAAATATTTGTACTTTATACTCTTTATATTTATAGAAATATATGTACTTTATACTCTTTATATTTATAGAAATATATGTACTTTATACTCTTTATATTTATAGAAATATATGTACTTTATACTCTATATTTATATAAATATATGTACTTTATATTCTTTATATTTATAGAAATATATGTACTTTATACTCTTTATATTTATAGAAATATATGTACTTTATACTCTATATTTATATAAATATATGTACTTTATATTCTTTACATTTATATAAATATATGTACTTTATATTCTTTATATTTATATAAATATATGTACTTTATATTCTTTATATTTATATAAATATATGTACTTTATACTCTTTATATTTATATAAATATATGTACTTTACTTTTCTCTTGTAGGTGTATTTTTATCATTTCCAGGGGTCTACAGATGAACTCGAACCTTCTGGCTATTTCTGTGTAATCATGTGTTTTATAAAATTGCATTGTCCCCCTTTCAAATAAACAAAACTAAATTTACAGTTGCCTCATTTTAGAGAAGTCACCTTTTTCCTACACATCTTTTTTTTGTATTTCAAATTTACAAGTACAAACATCAATGAACATTCAGCCAGTCCAGTTCCAGAGTACACCTTAAAATACATGAGACAGACTTTGTAAAAACATTCTATTAGTGAAAAGAAGAAAAATAGAAAAGAAAAAAAGAAAAGGAAAGGAAAGGAAAAAAGGAATGATGACAGCACATTACTGGAGACTTCAGAGTAGATATCAACCACTGAAACACATTTCTTATTTTTACTCAATTTCAGAGACTAGAAGTAATCAGTAACTTCAATTAAAAATAATTTAAATAATGGAGTTGAGTTTTGAAATTTGCTTTTATGAATATGACCTGTCCCTAATAATAATAATATGTAAAGATTTACATTAGTGTCTATTTTATTTTCTCTAAATAACTAAAAAATTTATTTCCTTCTAAATGAAACTTATATGTAGTTTTGCCCAGTATATACTTCTCCACTTTTTTCCAAAATATACTATGAAATGAGCATCAATGGAACAAGTGAATTAGACTTTCAGGTTCAGTTTTACAGAAAGAGCATTTATTATCAATGAGGTTTTTTCCTGAACGTCATCAACTAATTTAATGTAATAAAACACATTGATTTCTGCATTTTGCACTAATAATGTTTTTTTTCTTTATTTGCTTTATTCACACTGTAATCTAAAACTCGAATAATGAAACGATGACATTTTATTTTATTTTTAAAGTCGAAAAAACATCATATGATTGTTGAACATTCCCTGCAAACATGCCGGTTGTTATGCAGCACTCTAACAAATTGAGAATGACCTAAATTACGGTTCAGATTAATGTCTGTGGTAGAACATAAAATAAGCCTCTGGCAAACTTTCCTAACGTAAGTCTTCATTTCCGGTGAGAGCGGAAGTTATAAGTGTCCGCAGAAATCTGTCCGGGCGGGGAGCAACAATCACAGGCAAGATGGCGACCGTAAACGCTGGACATATGATGAGCTTAGCGGCTCTTCAGAGACAGGACCCCTACATAAACAAGTTGCTCGACGTTACCGGACAGGTGGCCCTTTATAACTTTAATTCAAAAACTAATGAATGGGTAAGTTTGTCCAAAATTCAAACAGTTTGGTGCAAAAAATCAAAGCAACGTAAAGTGTTGTCTTTAGCATGCTAAAGCTAGCTCCTCAATAAAACAATAACACGCATGCTATGCTATCTGTGGTATATTTCTCATTTTGGCACACGTTTTGCCGATCTGTTTTAACAGCGATTTATGGAAATGCACAATTTTTAAAGTGTATTTTGCTTCTAAATTTTTTCTAGCTAACGTTAGCTCATGCTAATTATCCGTTTGCTACTCCTCTAGTGCGTCGTTTTGTTTTTGACTCACGTTTTCTTTCAGGAAAAGACTGAAATCGAGGGCACCTTATTCGTTTATGCGAGGTAAGAACATTTACATTTTTAATAGAAAAACATTCGGGTGAGGGGGATAATACCACTGGTGTTTACTTGTTCATGCGTAGTCATTTGACGTATGTTTCACACGTGTGAAGGCCGCAATTTTTGTAAACAAACTCAGTCAAGGTGTGGAGCTTTTGTCTTGTTTTACATTTACTATTGTTTGTTGTAAATATTTAAATATTGTTCTGAGTTTTATTATCAGGGGTGGAAAGTAACTAAGTAAAAGTACTTCATTCCTGTACTTGAGTAGATGTTTTTATATATCTGTACTTTATTTTTCTGGCAACTTTTGACTTTTACTCTCTACATTTTTATATAAATGTCTGTACTTTTATACTCTTTACATTTATATACATATTTGTACTTTTATACTCTTTACATTTATATACATATTTGTACTTTTATACTCTTTACATTTATATACATATTTGTACTTTTATACTCTTTACATTTATATACATATTTGTACTTTTATACTCTTTACATTTATATACATATTTGTACTTTTATACTCTTTACATTTATATACATATTTGTACTTTTATACTCTTTACATTTATATACATATTTGTACTTTTATACTCTTTACATTTATATACATATTTGTACTTTATACTCTTTACATTTATATAAATATGTGTACTTTATATTCTTTACATTTATGTAAATATTTGTACTTTATACTCTTTACATTTATATAAATATTTGTACTTTATACTCTTTACATTTATAGAAATATTTGTACTTTATACTCTTTACATTTATATAAATATTTGTACTTTATACTCTTTACATTTATATAAATATTTGTACTTTATACTCTTTACATTTATATACATATTTGTACTTTTATACTCTTTACATTTATATACATATTTGTACTTTATACTCTTTACATTTATATAAATATGTGTACTTTATATTCTTTACATTTATGTAAATATTTGTACTTTATACTCTTTACATTTATATAAATATTTGTACTTTTATACTCTTTACATTTATATACATATTTGTACTTTTATACTCTTTACATTTATATAAATATGTGTACTTTATACTCTTTACATTTATATAAATATTTGTACTTTATACTCTTTACATTTATATAAATATTTGTACTTTATACTCTTTACATTTATATAAATATTTGTACTTTATACTCTACATTTATATAAATATTTGTACTTTATACTCTTTACATTTATATAAATATAAAATAAATCTCATAATGATGACTTTTTCTCTCAATATCCACAAAACTGATTACAGTTACTCAATTTTAAATGCTTTATTTTAGATACTTTTGAAACTTTTCAGATTTTTTCTGGTTAGATAAACAAAAAGTGTTACTTTTGTACTTTACCACTTTTATAAAAAGGTAGTAAAGCAGTTTAATCAGTATTGAGTATTGAGTGAGTGTTTTTCATACCAGTAGCTGTACTTCTACTTCCATAAGTACAGCATGTGAGTACTTTGAACATCTTTGTTGATTAGAAGGAAACAGCCATTTGTTGTTACTATTTATTCTACGTCCTTCTAGAACGTTCCGTTCACTTTGAATGACGTCAGCGGGCAGATTTTTTTTGATAACCGCCCACTGCGTCGTTAACACCCGCTGCCCATGGCAACAGGTTTAGTCACTTCAGATTCACTGTACCATATCACTCCGCAGGTAGTTCGGCCACTTTTAAAGTAAATATTAGCTTGGTTGTAACTGCTAGCTTATCCAATGTTAACCTATGCTAATGTTATCCTTACTGTAGTCAGGGGGATTCACCATCCTCCCCTCGTACAGTATCTCCAGGGCCGTAGTCAGTATTTTACCCCACCGTTAACTCCTCTATGCTGGTTTTTATAAAACAAGGAGCGGTTTCAGTGAGCTTGGTTTTCAGTATTTATTTGCAGGAACGGGACAACACCTGCTCCAGTCGACCTGACTGTGTACATCCTCTCTCTCTTTTCTCCACCTAAATCTGTCTGCACCCCCTATTTTACAACACTAGTGTGTTAGAGTAGTGACAGTAATAAACTGTAATAATAAGAATACATGGAACACTAGTTACTATCAAAAAATATTCCCCTTTGGAGCGAACACATTTTTTCAGAAGAGATGGTTTAATGATTGATGAAAATGGATATTAATTAAATTAAGTTGGTATGCATTTTACTTCAACGTCCAAATGTGCCACCTGCAGTACCAGCTGTATGTATTATCTATCATTATTTATTACTTAGATGAGTATTAAGTGGATGTGGTCAGGGTGGGTAGTCACATCCAGGTAGATGGATTAATTAGTGCAGTGTTTCCCAACCCTGGTCCTCGAGGCACACTATCCTGCATATCCTGCACCTGATTCAAATAATCAACCTATCATCGAGCTCTGCAGAAGACTGATAATGACTGTCAGGTGTGTTCAAAGAGGGAAACATCTAAAACATGCAGGATAGTGTGCCTTGAGGACCGGGGTTGGGAAACACTGAATTAGTGCCTCACCTGTGTTAAGTCAACAGGTAGAACTAATACATGGCAGGACTTTTTACTCTATAAAGCTGGGGTCACCCACCTCTGGATGTGGTGCACATTAAGTTTAAACATAATGTTGTTATTATTATGTCAGGTCTGCGTCTCCTCACCATGGCTTCACTATTATGAACCGACTGAGCACCGAGAATCTGGTGGAGCCCATCAATAAAGACCTTGAGTTCCAGCTGCAAGATCCGTTCCTGCTTTACAGAAATGGCAGTCGTAAGTATTTTAGAGAATAGATCAATGTCTGTCTGTCACCGTGCAGTGAAATGAAATCTAATGTGTTTCCTAAAAGGTGATACTCGTATTCTGTTTTTAAACGGTTAGTGTGTGTGTGTGTGTGTGTGTGTGTGTGTGTGTGTGTGTGTGTGTCATATAAAGCGCTTTGGGCACCCACTGGTTAATAAAATATATATATATGTATATATATACACATACATACTAGTGCTGAACCAATCGATCAGCTGCCGATCACAATCAGCCGATATTGCGGAAAAATAGCCTGATTGAAAAAACACGCCAGTCACCATAATGTAAATTACTAGCAACAATTTTCAAACTGTCAAACACGCTACAGAACAGATTCATCTGGTCTACACTGTTTCTGTAGGATTTAAAATATAGTTGGTTAATTAATAGTAGAAGTGTGGGAACATTTTATGCTGCGTAAGGCAGACAACAGTCTGTCCACGGCTAAATAGCATTAGCATCCAAACGCATCCATACTTTAACGGCACTTCGTCAAAGTGGACTCAGGACGTTTTACTAACTGGTGACTACTAGCATCTGTTAGCATGTAGCCTCACTGGTGACTACTAGCATCTGTTAGCATGTAGCCTCACTGGTGACTACTAGCATCTGTTAGCATGTAGTCTCACTGGTGACTACTAGCATCTGTTAGCATGTAGCCTCACTGGTGACTACTAGCATCTGTTAGCATGTACCCTCACTGGTGAATACTAGCATCTGTTAGCATGTACCCTCACTGGTGAATACTAGCATCTGTTAGCATGTACCCTCACTGGTGAATACTAGCATCTGTTAGCATGTAGCCTCACTGGTGACTACTAGCATCTGTTAGCATGTAGTCTCACTGGTGACTACTAGCATCTGTTAGCATGTAGCCTCACTGGTGACTACTAGCATCTGTTAGCATCTACCCTCACTGGTGAATACTAGCATCTGTTAGCATGTACCCTCACTGGTGAATACTAGCATCTGTTAGCATGTACCCTCACTGGTGACTACTAGCATCTGTTAGCATGTACCCTCACTGGTAAATACTAGCATCTGTTAGCATGTAGCCTCACTGGTGAATACTAGCATCTGTTAGCATGTAGCCTCACTGGTGAATACCAGCATCTGTTAGCATGTAGCCTCACTGGTGACTACTAGCATCTGTTAGCATGTAGCCTCACTGGTGACTAGTAGCATCTGTTAGCATGTAGCCTCACTGGTGACTACTAGCATCTGTTAGCATGTAGCCTCACTGGTGACTACTAGCATCTGTTAGCATGTAGCCTCATTGGTGACTACTAGCATCTGTTAGCATGTAGCCTCACTGGTGACTACTAGCATCTGTTAGCATGTAGCCTCACTGGTGACTACTAGCATCTGTTAGCATGAAGCCTCACTGGTGACTACTAGCATCTGTTAGCATGTAGCCTCACTGGTGACTACTAGCATCTGTTAGCATGTAGCCTCACTGGTGAATACTAGCATCTGTTAGCATATGGCTTCACTGGTGACTACTAGCATCTGTTAGCATGTAGCCTCACTGGTGACTACTAGCATCTGTTAGCATGTAGCCTCACTGGTGAATACTAGCATCTGTTAGCATATAGCTTCACTGGTGACTACTAGCATCTGTTAGCATGTAGCCTCACGTGTTGTAATTATCAAATGTATCAATATAGTGTTATTATTTAGCAATAACTGCTTTACATCCAGACGTGTGCGTCTGTGCACAGATGCACGAACACAACTGAAAACACCTCGGTCTCCCTGTTTATCGATTGATTTTTTTTAACCCTTTAACTGGTCTACTTTAACCCTTTAACTGGTCTACTTTAACCCTTTAACTGGTCTACTTTAACCCTTTAACTGGTCTACTTTAACCCTTTAACTGGTCTACTTTAACTGGTTTACTTTAACCCTTTAACTGGTCTACTTTAACCCTTTAACTGGTCTACTTTAACCCTTTAACTGGTCTACTTTAACCCTTTAACTGGTCTACTTTAACCCTTTAACTGGTCTACTTTAACCCTTTAACTGGTCTACTTTAACCCTTTAACTGGTCTACTTTAACCCTTTAACTGGTCTACTTTAACCCTTTAACTGGTCTACTTTAACCCTTTAACAGCTCAGACATTATTTCAGGTAAATGTTTTGCTGTGGAGGAAAATAACAAAAGTCTAAACTATAGTAAAAACAAACAAATCGCAAAGTGTTTATTTTTAGTTTTACTCACTGCTTTGTTTTGTTCCATTGTTTGTTCAGAATTATTCATATTTATAATAAGTCATACATATAAAACACTCACTAATGATGCATCAGAAGTTAAAGGGTCTAAGGCTGTAACTGTCCACACTGAAATGAAAGTTATGGACAAATTCCTTCTGTGATCGAGGAATCACTAATATACACGGTAATGTTTATTTAATTTTCTTTAAGCAGTAAAGTAACATCATTGTCGACATGCAGGCAAAATGAAAGAAAACAAAGTTACCTCTGAAAATGCCGAACAAACACCTTCCCAGTGTTCGTTGAAACATCTCTTTTCCATTTTGCTTGAAGTTGTTTTGTTGGCTTGAGGTATTGAGCAGGAAAATTTCACCTGAGGACAGTTTTCCACTCATGACCTCAGATGGGCTGACGAGGTGACGGCAACGTTCAGGTTTTTTCAGCTCCACTTGTTGGAATTCCACATTAGGATGACGACCCAAATCTACAGCATGGGGGATGATTGTCCCTATATAGGATTATATTGAGTTTCTACAGTCCTGTGATCAAAAGCCAGGGGTAATAGTTGTTGATTAGATCTTCAGGAAGTAACTAACAGCGCTGCCTCCAAGGTAGTCTATCACAAGTCTGAACAGGAGTTTCATCACAGCAACAAATAAGGAGTTTGAGTGTTTTCCCATTTGTTTGCTGATGAGAAAAAATAACATTGCCAGCGACAGTGTCAGAGTGGACGGCTCCCCTTTGGGACTGGGTTTGCCCATCAACCTGGCTGGTATGGATGACATGATGGGATTATCTTTGTTGATATCCAGGCCAGAGCAGCTTCTCCAGGAGCTTCACTTGAGTCCGAAAGTTGTCATTTTTCTTCCTCTGAGTTAAAACGTTGAACTTTAAAAAAAAAAAAAAAGGAATGTGTTGAGTTATAGATGGTGTGAAAATGGGTTGGCACAAGAGGTCCTTCCAACTGCCGTCAGCTGATTGGTCAGCGGAGCTTGTGTGTTCTGTAGAGTCACCTTGGTTTTTACTCTGTAGATTTGAGGACTTTTGGGCCTTCTAATAGAAACCCCCTTTACAACAAATTAAGCAGAAAAATGTTTTTAAAAAGAGTCACAAGTTGAAGGTCTTGCTTTTTGAAGAAATGGTCCAACAGAGACGGAAACGTCCAGTAGGTCACAGATGTTTGAGCATCTGCAAACCTCTGACAGTGTATTGGTGGCACAGATAGAAGCTGACAAGTGTACTCACACACCTGTTTACTCCCTTCATATTCCCTGTGGTCACAGATGATGCTGCAAGGGAGACAAACATTCAGGTTGCTAGGTTACCTTGGTCTGCTGGGAATCTTAAACCTTGGCAGTGTTATACACACCCCTACACAAATGACACAAGCAATGCAATAATAACAAGCTGCTGTTTCTGTACAAACTGCTGACAAATGATTTATTGGTCTGATTAACAAGACTTTACAGCTTTATTGTTTTTGTATTTGTTTTAACTCATTGAATTGAACAGCGTACCACTCCCTATAAGAGAACACCCCACATATAACATACACAATAGTGCAGTTTAGCCATGTTTTGTGTTATTAACCCTTGTACGGTTCTTCGGGTCAAAGTTCACAAATGTGCCTTTTCATACGTACTGTATGGTACCATTGCTTACTACTGAACACAGTAAAATATCCTTGGGGGGGGTGATGAGTCTTTGGAACTGAACTTTGGAATCTGGGTCTTTAAGACCCGATTGGAGGACACAGACTGTGGGCCTTTTTACGAAGGAGCGCACAAGGGTTAAGGGCAGCTGAGCATCAGCGGGGATGAAGGATTTTATTTAACAAGGCATTGGGTAACATATTTGACAAATGAAAACATAAATATACATAATACAAATATTTAAAACTGGTTAATGTGACAGAAGTAATGTGTTTATCCCATTTGTTCAGTTTTAGTATTTGATTGGAATTCACATCACATTTTAGCTCATATTTAGATAGGAAAAAAGGTTTGAAAGTTTTTCTTGTGATAGTTGAAAATAAAGAACAATTTTGACCAATTCCTAACGATGCACCGTGTGTGTGTGCGTTTTCTTTTTGCAGTGGGTATTTACAGTATTTGGTTCTACGATAAGAGGGACTGTCAACGCATCGCTCAGCTAATGGTCAAGTAAGTATCTGTAGATTCTAGGGATGGGAAGATTATCTGATGTGTATCAATACGTGCACGAACGGACTGCATTGGTAGAGAAGCTGCGAGTGAATGAAAAGTTTGGGATGTTGTTGCGATGTATCTGTTGCTGAATGTCAGTAGTGATCAAATTTGATCCGTTCAATAGAATATATTTTTAAGGCAAAAAAAAGAGAAAATTCCAAGGCACACATATGTGTAAATTTAAAAAAAAGCCTTCATTACATTGGCTTGGTTACAAGAACCTATAAAATCTTATAAAAGACCCCAATGCGTTTTGGCATCCAAGCCTTCATCAGGGTGTCAAACATAACACAAAGCAGGAAGAGGTGTTTTTAAAAAAGTGTCAACCAATCAGAAGCCTCCACATTGCAGTGCTGATCAGGTAAAAAGTGTAGTATAAAAAACTGTGTAATGTATAAAACCTCCACCTGGTGTCATCCTTAAAAAAGTCAATAAGACATAAAATAAAATTTTAAATAATACTGGGTATAATAAAACAAACAAACAAGTTAAAACCAAGAAAAGAAGGACAACCACATAGTAATAGAGTAACACCAAGGAGTAAAAAACATCAAAAAAAGAAAGAAAGAAAAAAGAGCCCAAACCGATCTACAATAAAAATCAGAGGAAAACACTGAAATCAAGGTCCTCATTCAATCCTGGATACTTAGTAGCCTGTAATTGATCTGTCCAGAGAGTCTGTCTCTGATTCAGCTCTCTCTGTCTGTCACCCCTCCTAAGAGACAGTGGGATACGATCAATAGCAACAGATGTGATCAATACCAACAGATGTGATCAATACCAACAGATGTGATCAATACCAACAGATGTCATCAATACCAACAGATGTGATCAATACCAACAGATGTGATCAATACCAACAGATGTGATCAATACCAACAGATGTGATCAATACCAACAGATATGATCAATACCAACAGATGTGATCAATACCAACAGATGTGATCAATACCAACAGATACGATCAATACCAACAGATGTGATCAATACCAACAGATATGATCAATACCAACAGATGCGATCAATAGCAACAGATGTGATCAATACCAACAGCCTGTACAGTAGATGTATCAGTGTTCCATAGTGTGTTGCCATAGGGTACTTAACGTTACTAGTACTGATTGTATATTTATGTTCATCCAGTGTGTGTTGTAGACGTGGTTTTGTTTTTATGTAGAACATTTTCTAACCTTAACCTATAGAAGACAAATGTGCTTTTACACTTTATTAAATGAAGAATCCTGGAAAGTTTGAGCCTGTAAACAATTGGAACAGTGGTTCCAATGGTGACATTTAAAACAACTAATGGGTTTATGGGTAAAGCAGGTTTGGTTAGAGTGTGTTTAAGGTGAGTGGACCAGTGTGACTCCTAAAAACTAACATGTATGTGAAGCTTTCTATAACTAGTGACAAACTGTGGTCTGTCCTTTGACTGTCCAGCTGTCTGTCTTATGATGTTCTGTCCATGTATTTAGTCTGTGTAGAGGGTTCTCTCATCCCTGCTTTACAAACCTTAAAGATGAACCAGGTTGTTTACATACATGTGTATACAGAACAGACAGGAATAGTGTTTTACATGATAAATGTTTCCATCCTACTTGGCTCAAAGACAATCTGTCCTCAAAGACAATCTGTCCTCAAAGACAATCTGTCCTCTGGACAGTTTCAGAGTGTTGCATTTGTCATCGTAGTTCCAAACTCCATATTTGTAATGAACGTAAGCGCTGACATGCAGGTCCTTCTCTACTTATGCCACTTTAGGATCGTAAAACAAGAAGCAGACCACGCCCAGAGGGAATCACCTGAGCGAGTCGAGCCAGCGAGGACCAATGGTGTGTCTGAAACTAGACCCATCGACATCCTGGAGCTGCTCAGCAAAGCAAAGGACGAATACCAGAGAGTGAGGAGGCTTTTGAAATGCAAACACGGTGTTCATTTCTATCCGGTTTTTATAAGTCAGGGTAGAGCTGGGTAGCCTAGAGCCTCTGGGGGTACGTGGTGGTACTGCAGTGGGTACGTAAGACTTAAAAAAATAAGTACCATATTTCCCACATTATAAGATGCATTAAGTGAAGTCAAAATCATGAGATCAAAAGTCAAAATTATCAGATAAAAAGTTGATCTTATGAGATAAAAAATCTAAACTGTGAGACAAAAAGGCAAAATTAGAATAAAATAGACTTTATTTGTCATTGTATAAATGCAACGAAATGTCACTGTGCCGTCCTGAGTGCAAACAACTACACACACACATACGTAACCACATTCTTCATGATTGAAAAAGCATAAAAAACATATGATATAAATAAGTGGCTCGAAATGTGATATTTAAATAGATTAAAAAAAATAGATACAAATATATATATTTAAATAGATGAAAAAATAGATACAAATATATATATATTTAAATAGATGAAAAGAGAGAGGCAGAGATAGAAATATGGTTCCAATTATTGGCATGAGTTTAGTTCGGTGAAAGAAACTGTTTTTGAGTCTTTTTAAATTATGGTTTAATTTTTTACACAATTATGAGATAAAAAGGCAAAGTTGTGAGATAAAAACTGATAAATCAGACAGTGATGTTACAGCACTGTGCCTCCTTTTTTTCTTTTCTTCCAAAAATGTTTTGCCCATGTCATAGATTATAAGTGGAATTTAAATAGTGAGTGAATATTTCCTTGTAAGTGACATCAGACTTTTGTCACTGTTTAACACATTCATTACATTAAAGGTTTCATTCCACTGAAAACCACTTTTGTCCTTTTGGAATCTGATGGGTCACCCCGAGTTACCATGGTGATGGGTCACCCCGAGTTACCAACACATGCTGCGTTTGCTGCATGGTGTGTCCCCTCTACTGTCTGTGTGGTGTGTCCCCTCCACTGTCTGCGTGGTGTGTCCCCTCCACTGTCTGCGTGGTGTGTCCCCTCTACTGTCTGCGTGGTGTGTCCCCTCTACTGTCTGCTTGGTGTGTCCCCTCTACTGTCTGTGTGGTGTGTCCCCTCCACTGTCTGCGTGGTGTGTCCCCTCCACTGTCTGCGTGGTGTGTCCCCTCTACTGTCTGTGTGGTGTGTCCCCTCTACTGTCTGCGTGGTGTGTCCCCTCTACTGTCTGCGTGGTGTGTCCCCTCTACTGTCTGCGTGGTGTGTCCCCTCTACTGTCTGCGTGGTGTGTCCCCTCCACTGTCTGCGTGGTGTGTCCCCTCTACTGTCTGCGTGGTGTGTCCCCTCTACTGTCTGCGTGGTGTGTCCCCTCTACTGTCTGCGTGGTGTGTCCCCTCTACTGTCTGCGTGGTGTGTCCCCTCTACTGTCTGCGTGGTGTGTCCCCTCCACTGTCTGCGTGGTGTGTCCCCTCTACTGTCTGCGTGGTGTGTCCCCTCTACTGGATGGATTTACCATCATTCATAGAAAACGACAGACACTCAGAAAAAGTGTGTCCACGTCACCATGACTTTAGCCCCACCCACCTGGGGTTAAGCCCCTCCCTCATTGCAGCCAATCTGCATTAGCATTAGCATCTACTAGAGCAGACGGCGCCACAGTAGCTGCTGCACAAACTGTAAAAAAGTGTTGGATCAAACTGGTTCATGTGTCTCTGTGGAAATAAAGACTGTTTTTTTACTGCACGTTTTCAAAACAAGTGACGTCACCAAACCTAGCTGGATGTTACTCTGGGATGGTAAACACACACAGAGCCAGAGGGGAGGGGGGAGTGTTCCTTCACACATTCTGAGCCAATCACAGACGCCTCATCAGCGCGTCATGGACATGTATGAGGAAGTAGAAGTAAACTGTGTTGTTCCACCTCCAGTCATTTTTCTACCGTGAAAAAACAACTGGAAACAAAACAATCTGAACGTTTTTATAAATAGAACCAACACACAATGAATTCAATAACAATGAACAACAACAATATTAATAAATAAGCATAGAATGAGTCCTTTAATAAAGTTAATATTAATAAATAAACATAGAATGAGTCCTTTAATTATTAACTCATAAAGACCCAAACATCCACTGCTGACCGACAGCAGCTACCGATATAAAATGTTTAATACATTATTATCCATTAATCTTATCAGTACATGTAACTAATTGGTATAAAATGTAGTTTGTCATTTTTCATGGTCGTTGGATATGACCCACATTCAGAGGCTCTGTAGTTGCCATGGAAACATGGTCGTCTTCTAAAATATTGATTCACCAGTAAAACTCGTGGATTGAGTTTAATAACAGTGGACGGAGACGCTTGGTTCACATTAAATTAATTATATATTTTACAGAAAAGTCACTATTTTCTCTGTTTTTAATATAATAACCTACAACTTTATTCTGAGCTTTTTTTAAAATCTGCGTCGGCAGTGAATTGGAATACTGAAAAATATCTGATTTTAAACTGATCAAATACAAAATTCATATGATAAGTGTTAATAAATGACTTGTGGTAGATGTAGGAATTTCCATTTGTGAAGTGACAACAGTAGCACTGAGTCTTTATGAGTTAAATACTGTCAATACATTAGGGTATTTCTGGATGTTTACAAAGTGTTAAGATTAAATTGTAGGTGGAGAGTACATGTGCCTCTGCAGTGCATGGAACATCCTTTTAATTAAAGCAGATATTTTTACATGTTCTAGTAGCAGGAGGAACGGACGTTAATATCTGCTCTAATTCCTTTTGTAGTGAGTCAGCATCACGACCGCCCAACCACAGCAGCCAAATTAAATAACTCACATTTCAATCAGTTGAAGAGTCCTTTAATAATGAACATAATTACTACACTAAGGAATGATGGGAGTTATGTAATCATCTGTCTGTTAATAACAGAACTGAAAAAGTTAAGAATAGAGCTGCACAATATTAGAAACAATTGACATTACCATTTTTTAACATATATATATATATATATATATATATATATATATATATATATATATATATATATATATATATATATATATATATATATATATATATATATATATATATATATATATATATATATATATATATATATATATATATATATATATATATATATATATATACAGTGAGAGTAAAAAGTATTTGATCCCTTGCTGATTTTGTTGGTTTGCCCACTAATAAAGACATGATCATTCTATACTTTTAATGGTAGATGTATTCTAACATGAAGAGACAGAATATCAAAATGAAAATCCAGAAAATAACTTCAAAGAATTTATTTTAATTCATTTGTTTTTCATTGAGGGAAATAAGTATTTGATCCCTCTATCCGAAAGCACTTAATACTTGGTGGCAAAGCCTTTGTTTGCAAGCACAGCGGTCAAACGCTTGTTGTAGTTAACCACAAGGTGAGCACACATATCAGGGGGAATTTTGGCCCACTCTTCTTTGCAGATCCTCTCTAAATCATTAAGGTTGGTGGGTTGTCGCTTGGCAACTTGGACCTTCAGCTCTCTCCATAGATTTTCGATTGGATTGAGGTCCGGAGACTGGCTGGGCCACTCCATGACCTTAATATGGTTCTTCTTGAGCCAGTCCTTTGTTGCCTTTGCTGTATGCTTCGGGTCGTTGTCATGTTGGAAGACCCAGCCACGGCCCATTTTCAGCTTCCTAGCAGAGGGGAGGAGGTTGTCCCTCAGGACTGCTCGGTACATGGCTCCATCCATCTTCCCACTGATGCGGTGAAGTAGCCCTGTGCCTTTGGCAGAGAAACACCCCCAAAACATAATGTTTCCACCACCATGCTTGACGGTGGGCACAGTGTTCCTGGGATCATAGGCAGCATTTTTCTTCCTCCACACATGACGAGTAGAGTTTAGGCCAAATAGTTCAATTTTGGTCTCGTCTGACCACAGAACCTTCTCCCAATCACTTTGTGCATCTTTGAGGTGATCATTGGCATACTTTAGGTGAGCCACCACATGTACCTTCTTAAGCAGGGGTACCTTTCGGGCACTGCAGGATTTTAATCCATTGCGGCGCAAAGTGTTGCCAATTGTTTTCCTGGTGACTGTGGTCCCAGCTGCCTTGAGGTCATTCACTAACTCCCGCTGTGTGGTTGCAGGCCGATTTCTCACTGTCCTCATGATCATTGCCACCCCACGAGGTGAAATCTTCTGTGGAGCACCAGACCGACGTCTATTGATGGTCATGTTATACTCCTTAAATTTTCTCACAATTGCACCAATGGTTGTTACTTTAATACCCAGCATCTTGCTAATGTTTTTGTAGCCCATTCCAGATTTGTGCAGGTCAACAATCCTGTCTCTGAGGTCCTGAGAGAGTTCTTTAGTCTTACCCATGCTGGAGAGTTTGGAATCTGTCTGATTGTCTGATTCTGTGAACAGGTGTCTTTTATACAGGTGATTATTTAGAACAGGTGTCTTCAATTCAGGTAACAAGTTGATTGGGAGTGTGTAACTGGTCTGTGAAAGCCAGAACTCCTAATGCATACTAGAGGATCAAATACTTATTTCCCTCAATGAAATACAAATAAATTCATATATATTCCTTCAAGTTATTTTCTTGATTTTCGTTTTGATATTCTGTCTCTTCATGTTAGAATACATCTACCATTAAAAGTATAGATTGATCATGTCTTTATTAGTGGGCAAACCAACAAAATCAGCAAGGGATCAAATACTTTTTACTCTCACTGTATATACATATACATATATATGTGTGTGTGTATGTGTGTACGCTCAAACAATATATTGTGCAGCTGTGAAAGGTCATTATAGATTTTATAAACCCCTCCTTTCTGTCGTGGGTCACTTCAAGTGACTTATTATTTTCACATTAAATCTAAAAATGTGAATATAGATGAGACTGAAAAGTAGTGTATGAGTGGCTGAAACAACTATGTTCATTTTAACACACGTCTGGGATTATAGTTGTTGTAAATCTGGGATTATTTCAGTTTTAGGTCTTATTTTATTTCATTTTTTAAGACTTTACACTGCATGCCTTTTACCACTGCTTAAATATTTATCCCCTGGCTGTTTCCATGTCAAATTAAAAATACCAAGACTGTTTGACCTGTGTTTTTTTCAGACCCAGGCAGGTGAAACAGATGTGTCTAATCCTGCAGATGTGAAATCAACCATCAACACCATGGAGCATGCACACTGTACGCCACAGCCAGAGAAGGTACATGTGATTACTGCATGGAGTCAACATCAGTTTGGTGAAAAAAATACTTTTAACTACTTAAAAGTATTAAAAAAAATTAAAAGTACAATTTCTCAATCGTGGTAAAGTAAAACTGCTTTTTTTTTCCATGAATGAAATGATACTAATTTAACCAAGGAACATCTGAACATTTTCAAAAGCACCCAAATATAAAGTGAATTGGTGTGTAGAAGACCATGTGTTTGATCAAGTCTGTTACTGAAATTAAGAAAAAATGGTGCTGGGGGGGGGGGGGGGGGGGTCACAATTAAGATAAGAAGTCATCATTATGAGGTAAAAAGTCATAAAAAAAGTGTGACATAAAGAGTCTAAATTCTGAATATTCTCCAGATGTCAACACTAAAGGACAAGCCTGTTGTGATGTTGTCTTTCATTTATTTATTTATTTTCTTTTGCTTTTTTTTCTTCAACTGTATAGAAAGTGCTGGAAAATGTATGTTATGTTCCATAGTGTAGGTGTGGCGTAAACGCTGTCTTTAGGACAGTATTCTTCTCATGTCTTTGTTCTGTCTCCTCAGACGTCCCACACAGTTGTGAAGCAGATCACAGTGGAGGAGCTCTTTGGTTCATCTCTCCCTAAGGACCCCTCTCTACCCGCCATGCCGGCACAAACCCCCCCCGTCGACCCCTCCGCCACTTACCTCCAGAATCCTCCGTATTCCCCAGCGGGACACCAGAACCCGCTGCTCCCTCCTCATCTGGCAGCTCACGATGGTACGTCCACCCAGCAGAGGCGCCAGACCCCCGCTCTGCTCCCCACACCCTACCAGCTTCACCCCAGCCCCGTGTTCCAGTCAGCGGCCCCCAGGTCAGACCCCCAGACCCACTGCGCCGTGTCCCCGCTCATGATGCCTCCAGTGGGTTCGGAGCCTCCCGCGGTCCCGCCGGCAGCTCCTCCCGCAGCCTACCTGGGGCAGGACATCCTCGGCTCTCTCAAACCGGCGGTGAACCCAGACATCCATAAGCCCGTACTCGCACCCAACTTCCTCCCGAGCACGCTGGTCCCACCGCAGAGCTTCCAGGAGCTGATGGGGAAACCGCTTCTCCAACACGGAAAGGACATGGATGTTTACTCTCCAGCTCCAAACCTGGTGAAATCAATGACTGTATGTTTATTATTATTATTATTCTAAAGTTTATTTTTAACATTTAAACAAAAATAAACTAAATGAAATGTGTCCCTCCAGCACAAAACCAGTCACTTTGGTCAAATTTAATAAATTAATATTTTAGATTTATCTTAAAGTTTATTAAAAATGTTTGTGTGACACTAATTCAACCAATCAGAGGCTGTTTTTCAACATCGCCATAGCAACAAGGGCTTTAGTTTAGTGCAGAAGGCTTTGTTCTGAGGCCTCCCATTGGTTCAAATCTATAATTCTGTAGATTTCTATTTAAGGGTTGTCTAGAGGGAATCCCCATCTTTCCAACGGTACCAAACATGACGGGGAAATACCTAACGCCAGCGCCAAGGAAAGTCGTGTTTGGAGTCGATTTGTCTTAGTTTTAGACTTAATTACTGTCAGAGTCAGTTGTTGTTCTTCCTAAAAGACATGATTTGAAGAAGTTACGCTAGGAATTTAACAAACACTCATAGTTAGAAGTGTTCAGGAGACATTTTACTGGGATTTTATCAATAAACTTTAAATCATTTTGACCCATATAAGGTATTTGAGGCTAAAGTTAAAAACACTGCTGTGACTGAACCACTGCTTTAATGATGGACGGACACAATTATTCTAAACTTTATTTTGAACATTTAAACAAAACAAAAAAACTAAATGAAATCAACAATACAACAGAAAATATTTTGGCAACTGTGCCAAAAAACAAACGATAATCTTAAACACTACTGTTCTACAAAACACATATAGTTATCGCTGTTTTAACGGACTATAAATAATCCTTATGAGTAACAAAGAAACAGACAGAACATGTTTCACTGTCATCCTTCTTGTATCTTAAATAAGTTCAAATAAATAAGACCTAAAAA
Organism: Siphamia tubifer; assembly: GCA_020466265.1. Lineage (NCBI taxonomy): Eukaryota > Metazoa > Chordata > Actinopteri > Kurtiformes > Apogonidae > Siphamia > Siphamia tubifer. Next base: position 50,459,304 of record CM035789.1, on the reverse strand, counting down.
TAATTAATTGCATAAATTAAAGACATAAAAAAATGAATAAAATAGAACACAATTAAATGAATTAATGAATAAAGACAAATGTAAAAACAAATAAATAAAAAATGTAAGTAAAAAAATTTGGACAATAAAAATATGAAATAAAATAATAATTAAATTATAAATAAAAAAAATTAAATGATAATAATTGCAGGACCTGTCATGTGAGTATTTGCACACACGTACATTGCGATGTTGATGCTCAAACAATATATTGTGCATCTTTAATGGATACTATTATTGCACATATATAAATACAAAGGTCACTTGACAGTATTGACACATTCACTGTTAGAGGGAGCATGTGAGAGCAAATGAATGTTAAGCAATTTGAGTGGCCAAAGGTGGCCAATCCATTTTTACCTCCACCAAGGAGTCATTACATTTGAGTCTGTCTGTCTGTCTGTCTGTCTGTCTGTCTGTCTGTCTGTCTGTCTGTCTGTCTGTCTGTCTGTCTGTCTGCAACATTACTTAAAAAGTTATGGATGGATTTGTGGTGGTGATCTCTTTTGGATCACCACCAAAATGTAATCATTTATTCCTTGTGACACTCCCAACACATCCTGAAAATGTTACCAACATCCATCCATAACTTTTTGAATAATGTTAGACAGACAGACAGACAGACAGACAGACAGACAGACAGACTCCAGTAAAAACATACCCTCCGTGGTGGACCTCTCTTCATTCTTGGGGGGGGTCTGCGTTTGCAGAGGTTTGCACTGAGTGCTTTTCTAGTTGTTCTTATTGTGGTTAATGTGTGAACACACCAGTGTTTGGAAAGTTCACTTTAATTAGGAACTAGTTCATAGTTCAGTTCTAGTTAGTCAATATGAATTAGTTCCAAATTATCAACTAGAAGTTCATGGATCCTAAAATGAACTTTTTCGTTCTCTCTCTCTCTCTCTCTGTCTCTCTCTCTCTGTTTCTCTCTCTGTCTCGCTCTCTCTGTCTCTCTCTCTGTCTCTCTGTTTCTCTCTCTCTCTCTGTCTCTCTCTCTCTGTCTCTCTGTTTCTCTCTCTCTCTCTGTTTCTCTCTCTCTCTGTCTCTCTCTCTCTGTCTCTCTCTCTCTGTCTGTCTCTCTCTCTCTCTCTCTCTCAAATCAAATCAAATCAAAAGGTGCTTTATTGGCATGAAAAATGTTTACATCAATATTGCCAAAGCGCAGAGAACACAAAAACAAATATCACAGAATATAGACAATATAAAATTAAAAAGTAGTAATAATTATATAAATAACAAGTAAAATAGAATACAGATAAAAATAGAAATAGAGAGCAGCTTTGTAAACCGGTGAGGAAATGTGTCGTTGTGTGTTGAGTATTTATATTTATACACACACGTACATTCCTCACCATGGTCAGTATGATCAATATGATCAATAACGGTGTCATAACACCCTGTAGCTTCACCCACTGTCTCTCAGGTTGTGACACAACAGGATGTACCTGGCTGCAGATCTGGCTACTGGTCCAGAACCTCCTCCCAGAACCACCTGCAGCTGATCTGCCTCCTTTAGGTCCTGGAACTCTGGGATCCAGAGCTCCAGCTCCTTGAAAAATGCCCTTGGTTCTGACTCATACTTTGGGCATTTCAGGAGAAAGTGCACCTCTGTCTCCACCTCGTCTGTCGTGCAGTGACCACATATCCGTTGCTCTTTTGGCGACCAGGACTTTTTGTGTCTCCCCTTTTCTATGTCCAGACTGTGGTCACTGAGCCTGTACTTGGTGACGATCTGTCGCTGCTTTCTATCTCTGACAGTAGAGAGATATTCTTCACATTCATACTTTGTTTTTAGGGCCCGATAGACTTCTAGTTTGTTTTGAGTTTTGATTTGTGCGTTCCAATGTTCCAGATAGTTGCTCTTGCTTTGTTTTACAGCCTGATTGATGGAGAACTTTGTTAGGAAAGCATTGCTGGGCTGAGTCTGGTTACTGTTGGTATTTGTTAGTGGGTTAGTGAGACTCAGAACCAGCTGCTTCAGGGGACTCTTTGCGGGGTTCAGTTCTTGGGTTTTCAGAGCTTTAAAGTGTAATGTGTCCGTTGGGCTCGTGTTTAGGTGCATCCAGAAATGTAGTGATCTTTTTTGTACATTTATCAATAGTGGAAAACGGCCTAATTCTGCCCTACATGCGTTGGTTGGTGTTTTCCTTTGTATTTTCAGAATCATTCTGCAGAATTCTGCGTGTAGGGTTTCTGTTGGATGCTTGTCCCATCTAGTGTAGCTGGAATGACTGAGTGGACCCCAAACCTCACTTCCATATAGCGCAATGGGTCTCTGTCTCTCTGTCTCTGTCTCTCTCTCTCTCTCTCTCTCTCTCTCTCTCTCTCTCTCTCTCTCTGTCTCTGTCTCTCTCTCTCTCTCTCTCTCTCTCTCTCTCTCTCTCTCTGTGTGTGTGTGTCTCTCTCTGTCTCTCTCTCTCTCTCTCTCTCTTCTCATTGCCTATTCCACAACATTATGTTTCCAACATTAGTTCAGAATAATACAATAATGACATCTATGATAATGTTGTGTTTTGATCCCATTTTATTCCTTATAGGACTCAATAATTACGTGATAAGAACTAAATATGAACTAAATAAGAGCACAGTTCAATAAATGTCAGAATAACCGCGTTCACAACTTCCCGTCCGTTCATTTGGCAAAAGTGAACGAGTCGTTCACGTTCGTCAAAAATATGATATAGTTCATGAACGATCGTTGAATGAAGTCGTTCAGGTACAACACTGGAACACAGTTACTTTGTAGAACGTCTGCTGGTGTTTACCATCTTCCATATCTTCTATTTGTCTCCACAGTCTGTCTCCATGACTCCAGTTCTCACTGTTCCAGGATCTGTGCTTCTGTCTCCCAGTGTCTTCCAGCAATCCATCAATAAAGCAGCAGCAGCAGCAGGGGTCCCACCCGCTCCCACTGACTCTTCACCCACTTCTGTTGGGGCAGTAGAGTCCCCACAAGCCCCCTGCAGCAAAACACAGCTACAGGAAACTCTGATTCAGCTGATCAAGGTACACACTTCCAGAGGCGTGGAGTGAACGGTCTGATAGAGGAGCTAAAAAACACAGCTGGGGTGCACTGGTGATTTAAGAAAGAAGGGACCTTTTAATACCTACTGTTGCAAATATGTAACATACCCAATATATATATGTGTATATACAGTGAGAGTAAAAAGTATTTGATCCCTTGCTGATTTTGTTGGTTTGCCCACTAATAAAGACATGATCATTCTATATTTTTAATGGTAGATGTATTCTAACATGAAGAGACAGATTATCAAAATGAAAATCCAGAAAATAACTTCAAAGAATTTATTTTAATTCATTTGTTTTTCATTGAGGGAAATAAGTATTTGATCCCTCTATCCGAAAGCACTTAATACTTGGTGGCAAAGCCTTTGTTTGCAAGCACAGCGGTCAAACGCTTGTTGTAGTTAACCACAAGGTGAGCACACATATCAGGGGGAATTTTGGCCCACTCTTCTTTGCAGATCCTCTCTAAATCATTAAGGTTGGTGGGCTGTCGCTTGGCAACTTGGACCTTCAGCTCTCTCCATAGATTTTCGATTGGATTGAGGTCCGGAGACTGGCTGGGCCACTCCATGACCTTAATATGGTTCTTCTTGAGCCAGTCCTTTGTTGCCTTTGCTGTATGCTTCGGGTCGTTGTCATGTTGGAAGACCCAGCCACGGCCCATTTTCAGCTTCCTAGCAGAGGGGAGGAGGTTGTCCCTCAGGACTGCTCGGTACATGGCTCCATCCATCTTCCCACTGATGCGGTGAAGTAGCCCTGTGCCTTTGGCAGAGAAACACCCCCAAAACATAATGTTTCCACCACCATGCTTGACGGTGGGCACAGTGTTCCTGGGATCATAGGCAGCATTTTTCTTCCTCCACACATGACGAGTAGAGTTTAGGCCAAATAGTTCAATTTTGGTCTCGTCTGACCACAGAACCTTCTCCCAATCACTTTGTGCATCTTTGAGGTGATCATTGGCATACTTTAGGTGAGCCACCACATGTACCTTCTTAAGCAGGGGTACCTTTCGGGCACTGCAGGATTTTAATCCATTGCGGCCCAAAGTGTTGCCAATTGTTTTCCTGGTGACTGTGGTCCCAGCTGCCTTGAGGTCATTCACTAACTCCCGCTGTGTGGTTGCAGGCCGATTTCTCACTGTCCTCATGATCATTGCCACCCCACGAGGTGAAATCTTCTGTGGAGCACCAGACCGAGGTCTATTGATGGTCATGTTATACTCCTTAAATTTTCTCACAATTGCACCAATGGTTGTTACTTTAATACCCAGCATCTTGCTAATGTTTTTGTAGCCCATTCCAGATTTGTGCAGGTCAACAATCCTGTCTCTGAGGTCCTGAGAGAGTTCTTTAGTCTTACCCATGCTGGAGAGTTTGGAATCTGTCTGATTGTCTGATTCTGTGAACAGGTGTCTTTTATACAGGTGATTATTTAGAACAGGTGTCTTCAATTCAGGTAACAAGTTGATTGGGAGTGTGTAACTGGTCTGTGAAAGCCAGAACTCCTAATGCATACTAGAGGATCAAATACTTATTTCCCTCAATGAAATACAAATAAATTCATATATATTCCTTCAAGTTATTTTCTGGATTTTCGTTTTGATATTCTGTCTCTTCATGTTAGAATACATCTACCATTAAAAGTATAGATTGATCATGTCTTTATTAGTGGGCAAACCAACAAAATCAGCAAGGGATCAAATACTTTTTACTCTCACTGTATATATATGTGTGTGTGTGTGTGTGTGTGTGTGTGTGTGTGTGTGTGTGTGTGTGTGTGTGTGTGTGTGTGTGTGTGTGTGTGTGTGTGTGTGTGTGTGTGTGTATGTATATATGTATATATATATATATGTATGTGTATATATATATATGTGTGTATATATATATGTATGTATATATATATGTGTGTATATATATATATATGTATATATGTATGTGTGTGTGTGTGTGTGTGTGTGTGTGTGTGTGTGTGTGTATATGTATGTATATATATGTGTGTGTGTGTATGTATAAAAAACACAATCCAAATATATTTTACTAATACAGAAGAAAGACAACACTAACTAACTGAAGGAATACTAAACATAAGCTTAACTTGACAAAATACCCCCCTTACCCCTCCCCCCTCTCTCTCTGGTCACCTGACAAGGTGCAGCTGCAGGTGTGCACTCCATGAAGACACGCCCCCAGGAAGTGGACCTCAGAGAGAGGGATTAGCAAAGGGCTTTCAAAATAAAAGACCCAAAATAAACTTCCTGTATTAGATTTTGTGTTGTTTTGTCACCTTAGTGAGGGGGGGGGGGGCTATCCTACTCCCTCACAGGCATAAATACCAGCTCCAGTCTTGGTAGAGGTCTGCTGTCGATGTTTTGTTCTGGATTAAAAACACTTCTCGTTTCATCGACCTTCTTGTTTTTTCTCACTTCCCAGAACGACCAGGACTTCCTCACTGCGATTCATGACGCCTACCTGCAGAGTCTGACCAAGGATCTGAGCAACATGAAGCTATAGTGGTCCTGGGCTGTTCCCTTCAGGACCAGGATGAACCTGGACCAGGATGAACCTGGACCAGGAACAGACCAGAAGCTGAGTTTAGAACGTGGACGAGCACCTGTGGTTCTGGCAGCGTGGACTGCACCGTCACGAAGACTCACCGATGGAGACGAGGAGAGAACGATGTTGTGGAAAATACCGAAGTGTCTCTGTTGAACGGGGACGACCGGTGTTTTTTTTGCAGCTTGTGTGAAATGTTTGAGTCAACTCGTCTTGTTCATTTTCAGACTTTTTTTCGAACTGCAGAACCACATCTGACGAGAATCTAAGGTGTTTTTTTGGGGGGCGGGGCCAAAGCAGACGAACCCTTCTGGCTTTAAAAGAAGGTCTACTTTCCTCCTCCTTCTGGACTAGTATTTTGGAGGGACTGAATGTTCTTTTTAAGGAGGACGTCATTGTTTTTCTTCTATTTTTTTCCAACTTGCGTCCATGGAAGGCAAATAATTTCTCGGTTTGTTTTTGGTGAAGCACTTGCAGCTACAAGCTCAAACCAAGGCTCAGTTCCACTTTGTGATTTGATTTTATTTTTTAAATGTGAAGCTGTAGATCTGCTCTTTAAGGACGACAAACGGATCATTTTCCTTTCATATCTTGAACCTTCCCTTCCATCAGCTGAGCTCAGAACCTGACGTTCCTGGATGGGAATGTGCAATAGATGACCACAGTTAGGATGAATTGACCAGGATTTTTGGGACATTTTAGGATGGTACACTCGGCTAATCCAAACTCTGGGTTCAGCAACTGATCTTTAATTTGAATATCATGGAGGAAAAGAAGTCAAATGTACGCTCTTAATAATGTAGGATTCTTGTTTACAATTAAATTAACTTTTTTTTAAAAAAATAATTTGCTTTAAAAGAAAATACAATCTTTAGGGGAATGTTTTGTGCTTTTGACATTTTCAGGAGGATTTGGGACTAGATAAATGAACCAGGAAGTAAAAACGGTGATAAATAATGAAACCTCTTCATGGTCATTTAGCTGTTGTGCAGTAGACGAGTACTGCAACACAAAACTGTCTGTACACAAACAAAAGTTAATATCTGTTATGTTGGAAAAGGTCTTAATACGTGACATTTGTACATTTCTGAACACACAGACTTCACATTAAAATTAATTATTTTAAAGCCGGACAATATGACAGAAATGGTACCCATCAATAATTATCACGATAAATGATAAACGATTAACGATTAAAAAAATCTTGTTTAAAAAATTATTTTTGGAGCAAAAATAAAGTGATGTATTTATTTATTTGCAAATTCTTTTTTTTTTTTTTTTTTTTTGATGATGACGAGATTAATTAGAAAATTATAATAATTACTATCCTATAATCTTATTTTGCCACTAAATTAAGTCTAAGCAGCAGAAGAAAAATGCATTGTAAGGTACAGCTGAGTGTAAATATAATCTTTATGGTTTTTGTTACACGAGTAACAGATGTAAAAAGAATGAAATTCAAATGTCAGTTTGGTCTTCAATGTTGGTTCTTTATTTTAGAATTCACTTTTTCCTGCTGCAGATGACAGTAAAATACTGAAGCATTCCAAACTGAAGGGCAGATAGAATTTCCCTCATTATTGAATATTTTACAAAGATTGGGAATGAAATTAACTTTTTTTTTTTTTTTGATAAATCTCATCAGCGCATGATCGGGTTCTTCTTTATGAACGCATCTGATAACATGTCGTATATATTTCAGACTTCGTTTCATCCATGTTCTGTGTGTTTAATGATCACAAACCCACATAGTAGAGCAGATAATGAATGAATGAATTTGTGATTCAAGCAGATTTAGTACATATACTAATATGCCCCACTCTTGTAAAAATAAATAAATAATAGTAATAATAATGTTGGGTGTGCAAAATTCTAAGATGGCGAACGCAAAAATCCAAGATGTCCGCCCAAAAATGTTTCTTCAATATATGTGTATGCATATATATATATATATATATATATATATATATATATATATATATATATATATATATATATATATATATATATATATATATATATATATATATATATATATTATATATATATATATATATATTATATATATATATATATATATATATTATATATATATATATATATATATATATATATAATGTGTGTGTGTGTGTGTGTGCAGTTATCTGCTCCGCTAACATGCTTTCAGTTTTTTTCGATGTATTGTACTTGGATGAAACAGAAAAAACATTCGGCCAATGACTAATAAACACACTTTTTTTTTTACTCTTTTATTGCCCTGTAATAATTCCTCATTTCAGCAGTAAAAATAAATTGCCAATACTCTTTTTGAATGTGTTAGCTGAAGAAAAAAGATGCGCAGAAGGAACAATAACAGACATAGTTTTTAAATCCCAGCCATATTTAACATTTTAAGGTTGTTTTACACCTTCACTATAATTTATCTTATGGACCAGAGGGTTTTTTTTGGGAACGTTTGCAAATGATATTACTTTTCTAAGGTCTTTGTGGTTGTGTGTAAGCTGGTTTATTATGTCTATTTTGTGATATTAAAGGTTTAAAAAAAATGGAGAAATGTCTGTGGTTTGTTTCAACTGATTAAAGGAAAATTAAAGAAGAAATTAAATGAATCAATCAAATACTTGAGGTTTAAACCGTATCAGTCCAGTGTCATTAACAGCTATTACTAATACATGTCAATTCTGCAGAGGTGGTCCCTGGGTGGTCCCTGGGTGGTCCCTGGGTACCCATCTCTGGAGCCAGGCTCATGGTCAGTTCACTGGATGGAGGACGTTGACCCAAACAAACATGAACCCATCCGAAGACCCACATAGTCTGGGAATAGAACCTGGGTCTTCTGCTACCACCTAGACGCCTAAGTAAGTAAAAGTACTTCATTACTGTACTTGAGTAGATTTTTTTTTTAGGCATCTGTACTTTACTGAAGTATTTATTTTTCTGGAAACTTCTCAATTTTCCTCCTTACATTTGTTAATATATGTACTTTATACTCTTTACATTTATATAAATATATGTACTTTATACTCTTTACATGTATATAAATATATGTACTTTATACTCTTTACATTTATATAAATATATGTACTTTATACTCTTTACATTTATATAAATATATGTACTTTATACTCTTTACATTTATATAAATATTTGTACATACATACACACAAATAAATCATTAAAAATCATACCTTGTGATTTCTGGATGTTTGTTTCTAGTTTCTCTCTCAGTGGACATAAACCTACCATAAACATGATTTATAAGTGGGAGAAATGGCAAAATAGCAGAGTGTTTTCTTCACTGTATATAAAACCCAAACAGTCTTTCCTCTAACAGGGTCAGGGTTGATAGTTTTGGTGCAGATGCATTTTCTCTCTCTGTCCACTAGGTGTCACCATGTGCTTATTTTATGTCATTGATGAACACCAAACCAATGTACATGTCCTTCCTATTACAAAGAAATGTTATTTTAGTAGGAAACTCACCCATTCATAGTATTTCTATGAATATTTAATTATTTTCATCTGCTACATATATTTAATGTCAACTTTGGTGACAAGAGATGAGAACAAAAATGATCATAATACAAAAATAAAAAGTAAAATGACTGAAAATGAAGAGTACGTCATTCACTTTCTGGAGGTTTTTTCTGTGTTGCAGATGTTCCTGTTACCGTTAACGGCCTGGTGGTCCACCGTTTATATATTTAAACTCTGAATTTGTATTATTGTAATCGCACTTTAATTCCATTAACTTATATTTAGGTTATTTAACCAGTCATGACAGAATATAATGTTTGTTTCTCACAGACACATGCGCCCTATATCATTACTATTAGTATCATTGTTGAATTATTCCCATTCATCACACTCATAATCCATTTTCAACAGCCTTTTGTAATGTCTAAGAATTCCAGTAAGTGCCGCCACATGGGCGTAAAACTGCGTATGGACTCGATGGACGTGTCCATATAAATATTTGAATAAGAAATGACATGACATTTGGGAAACTAAAGGTTACTGTATGTTCTGGACTATGAGGTGACACTGAAAAGACTTATATATGGATTAATTCAATTCAATTCAATTTTATTTATAAAGCCCTAAATCACAACAAAGTCATCTCAAAGGGTTTTACTAAAACACAATCAACTACAGAAATACATGAAAAAAGTCCCAAGCATCCCCTGTCCTTAGACCCTCCCCCTGTCCTTAGACCCTCCCCCTGTCCTTAGACCCTCCCCCTGTCCTTAGACCCTCCTTCTCAGCAGAAAAAACTTCCAAACCCAGTGGGAAAAAGAAGAAATCTTGAGGAGAACCACATTGAAGGACAGATCCACTCCCATGGACGGACAGACTATAGACATGTATAAATGCAGGAAGGGGGGGCTGGTCCAGACAGGCAGGGGCGGTGGTCCGGGGTCACAGGTTGGCACAGGCGAGATACTCCAGATCCTGTCGTCCATGGCTCCCGTGCAGACACTGTCAGGAAAACCACCACTCCCCCCAGGGGGGGGGGGGGGGGGAGGGGACACCAGGTGACTAGTCATGAACAGACTTGGTATGAAAGATATGTTATAAAAATGACAGAAACAGGTGTGAGGAAGAGAAAGAGAAGAAAGAACTCAGTGTCTGTACTTCCCCCAGCATTCTAACTCCTAGGGCAGCCTAGACTGAACTGTGACTCATACATCATGTATACATGATATATGAGTCACATAATTTTTAACTAACCTGACCATAGTCTTTCTCAAACAGGAATGTTTTAAGCCTAATTTTAAATGTAGAGACTGTTTCGGTGTTTTTAATATTAAAGGGAAGATGATTCCATCAGACAGTAACCATGGTAACTAAAGGCTCTAGCTCCTACTGTACTTTTACAAACCCTAGGAACTTTCAATAAACCTGCATTCTGAGAACGAAGGGTTCTATTGGGTTGGTACGGAACCAGATCATCTTTAAGATAAGAGGGGCCCATACCATTAACCCCTGACCTCTGACCCCTAACCCTAACCCATACCATTAATGGTTTTATATGTAAGGAGGAGGATTTTAAATTAAATTCTAGACTCAACTGGTAGCCAATGAAGGGTTTGGAGCACAGGGGTGATAGGGTTAGGGGTCAGGGGTCAGGGTTTGGAGCACAGGGGTGATAGGGTTAGGGGTCAGAGGTCAGAGTTTGGAGCACAGGGGTGATAGGGTTAGGGGTCAGGGGTCAGGGTTTGGAGCACAGGGGTGATAGGGTTAGGGGTCAGGGGTCAGGGTTTGGAGCACAGGGGTGATAGGGTTAGGGGTCAGGGGTCAGGGTTTGGAGCACAGGGGTGATAGGGTTAGGGGTCAGGGGTCAGGGTTTGGAGCACAGGGGTGATGTGTTCTCTTCTATTTGATCCTGTTAATAATCTTGCTGCTGCATTTTGAACCAGTTGAAGCTTTTTAGGGAATATTTAGGACACGCTACAAGTAAGGAGTTACAATAATCTAATGGTGATGTAACAAATGCATGAATTAATTTTTCTGCAGTCGTTTTAGACAGAATATTCCTAATTTTGGCTAATGTTGCGCAGGTGAAAGAAGGCTGTTCTGCATGTTTGGTTAATGTGCCCTGACCTCTGACCCCTGACCCTTTGAATGAAAGATGTGGATCAAATAAAACTCCTAAATGTTTAACTGTGTCACTGGGTGTTACACTTAAGTTGTCTACAGTAACTATGTGGTCAGGTAGGGAGTCTCTCGCATTTTTAGGACCAATTATAACGACTTCAGTTTTTTCAGGGTTCAATAAAAGATAATTGTCACTCATCCAAGTCTTTATGTCTTGGACACATGTACTTAGTTTATCTATTTGTCTGGTCTGATCAGGTTTAATCGATAAATATAGCTGTGTGTCATCTGCATAACAATGAAAATTAATACCATGTTTTCTAATGATGTTACCTAAAGGGAGCATATATAGTGTAAACAAAATAGGCCCAAGGACTGACCCTTGAGGAACGCCATAATTAACTCTGGAGGACTGTGATGATTGTTGATTAACGTTAACAAATTGGTAGCGATTAGATAAATATGATTTAAAGCAGCAGAGGGCTGCTCCTCTAATACCTATATCACATTCTAATCTGTGCACTAAGATACTGTGGTCAATGGTGTCAAAGGCTGCACTAAGGTCTAATAACACCAGGACCCATATTAATCCGATATCAGCGGCTAATAATAAGTCATTAGTAACTTTAACTAACGCTGTTTCAGTGCTATGATGGGCACGAAAGCCAGACTGAAACTGTTCAAATAAACTATTATCCTGCAGGAATTGGCACAGCTGTTTAACTATTACTCGTTCTAAAACCTTTGACAGGAAGGGAAAATTGGATATAGACCTATAATTGTCTAAAATGTCAGGATCTAGGGTAGGTTTTTTCAGAATTGGTTTAATAACAGCATATTTAAATGACTGCGGCACATATCCAGTAATTAATGAAGTGTTAATTATATTTAGGACAGTGTTAATAATTAGGGGCAGAATCTCTTTAAAGAGTTTAGTTGTAATTGGATCTAAGCGGCAGGTGATGATTTGGAAGACATGATAATAGATATGACATCAGTTTGGTCTACAGTGGTGAAATTATTTAGTGTTACAGAGGGATTTATAAAAAGGCCTAGGTTTGAAACCACTGCTTTTTCTGATCTAATATTTGGGAGAAATGTGTCTATTTTGTCTCTAATAGTTGATATTTTATTGTTAAAGAACTGCAGGAAATCATCAGAATGGAGCGTGGATGGAATAACTGGTTCCACGGAGGTGTGTCTGTTTGTCAGTTTGGCTACAGTACTGAACAGGAATCTAGGATTATTCTGGTTTTCTTCTATTATGGATGAGTAATATCTAGTTTTGGCTGTACGCAAAGATGGATTATACTTTATTAAGATATTTTTCCAGGCATTGAGAGAATCTTCTGAGTTGGATCGCCTCCATTGCCTCTAATTTAGGTGTTGTTTGTTTAATGGAGCGAGTGTCAGCGTTGTACCATGGGGAGGTTAATCTAACCTTAGTAGTTTTTAACTTAAGGGGGGCAACTATATCTAACGTAGTTTTTAATGTGAGCATGGTACTATCGACTAACTCATCACTTATATGTACAGTATGTACAGTATGTATGTACAGTATGTATATATGTATGTACAGTATGTATGTACTGTATGTATGTACTGTATGTATGTACAGTATGTATGTATGTACAGTATGTATGTACAGTATGTATATATGTATGTACAGTATGTATGTATGTATGTATGTATGTATGTATGTACAGTATGTATGTATGTACAGTATGTATGTATGTATGTATGTACAGTATGTATGTATGTACAGTGTGTATGTATGTACAGTATGTATGTATGTATGTATGTACAGTATGTATGTATGTACAGTATGTATGTACAGTATGTATGTACAGTATGTATGTATGTACAGTATGTATGTACAGTATGTATGTATGTACAGTATGTATGTACAGTATGTATATATGTATGTACAGTATGTATGTACAGTATGTATATATGTATGTACAGTATGTATGTACAGTATGTATATATGTATGTACAGTATGTATGTACAGTATGTATGTATGTACTGTATGTATGTACTGTATGTACTGTATGTATGTATGTACTGTATGTATGTATGTATCGTACTGCATTTATGTTTTGGGGTTTTTGTTTAACAACAAAACTATTTTTGTATTCAGAGACAAAACTTTGACATAAAGGTGTTTTCCTAAGTTGGATTGTTCATTAGTTGTGTCTTTGTTAAATTGAGGTATTATTGTGTATTATTTTATTATTTTATCCCAGTTCAGTTGAACTAAAATGTGTTAACAGGATTAAAGTGCAGCAGATAATTACTGTTGAGTCTGTAACTGAACAACTGGACATGTTCAGCATTTGTTCTCTTTATAATCTCTTATTATATAGAGCTTTGTTTACAGTTAATCCCCTCAGAATAAATAAATCCTATCATGTCTGCATTTACAGCAGTGACTGCATCTGTTGGTCTGAACATATATTTAACTGTTCTGACTTTAAAACCAAAACCATTTGAATGGAAACAAAGACGTCCAAGTTTTAACATAAAAAACTGCAAATAAACATGTAAACAATCAATATTAAAATTATAATCATGTTCAGATTATTATTATTATTGTTA
>CM035789.1:50437986-50442986 GCA_020466265.1 Siphamia tubifer | reverse complement strand
ATTTTTTGTGTGATTGTTTTTGTGTAATAATAAGATTATATAATAATAATAAGATTTCTTTTGCGCTTTTCAAGGCACCCAAAGTGTTTCACATTAGTGAGCAATTATTCATTCACTCTCACATGCTCCCTCTGGTGGTGGTAAACTACATATGTATCTACAGTTGTCCTGGGGCAGACTGATCGAAGTGTGGCAGCCATTTTGTGCCTATGGCCCCTCCCACCACCACCAAACATTCATACACCGGTGAGAGTGACACTGGAGGGTGAAGTGTCTTTGCCCAAGGGTTCAACGGACTGACTAGGACTATTCAACCACCCCTTTGGTTAATGGACCAATCTATCAACTAAACCATGGACGCCCCTTAATTATTTTTGTGTGTTGCATATTTGTGACAGTAGGTGTTAAGGGGTTAAAGGTCTATAGATGAATACAGTGGTTCCATCACACATTAGCCTAGCCTAGCCTAGCCTAGCCTAGCAGTGCTATCTCTGTTCATTCCATGTATGGGTCTAGTGGTGCTTCATAGTCAGAGGAGGCGGGGCTAAAAGGTTGTCTTTCAAATTCTCTGTATGCAATAGGACGGTACTACAACCAATCAGTGTAATCTTTAGGATGACGTAGTTAGAGCGACTGAAAGTTGACGGAAGAGTCTGGAGAAAATTAGGAATGACTAAACAAAATGGTGGATTATGGAGCTGAACGACTGTTGTCGCTTCTGTAAAAAGAATTTAAAGATTGTTGACGTTTTCTCACATTCTTCACTCATCTGTGATAAAAGGAAATCTACACCTGTTGTTGTTCTTCTTCTATGGTTGTTTACACTTGTTTCTCTACCAATCGTCTCAGCGTCACTTTGTAAGGCCCGCCCTCTGACTCTATACTTCACTGTGATTGGTCGACCAGTTTCAGGGAAATCTAGACAAAAGTTACATTGAGTGAAACTAGACTACTACGATAGAACATTAGATTTACTGATGCTAGGAGGAGCTAGTGTGGCTAGGCTACTACGATAGAACATTATATTTACTGACGCTAGGAGGAGCTAGTGTGGCTAGGCTACTACGATAGAACATTAGATTTACTGATGCTAGGAGGAGCTAGTGTGGCTAGGCTACTGCAATAGAACATTAGATTTACTGATGCTAGGAGGAGTTAGCAAAGCTAGGCTACTACGATAGAACATTAGATTTACTAATGCTAGGAGGAGCTAGTGTGGCTAGGCTACTACGATAGAACATTAGATTTACTGAGGCTAGGAGGAGCTAGTGTGGCTAGGCTACTACGATAGAACATTATATTTACTGACGCTAGGAGGAGCTAGTGTGGCTAGGCTACTACGATAGAACATTATATTTACTGATGCTAGGAGGAGCTAGCGTGGCTAGGCTACTACGATAGAACATTATATTTACTGATGCTAGGAGGAGCTAGCGTGGCTAGGCTACTACGATAGAACATTATATTTACTGATGCTAGGAGGAGCTAGCGTGGCTAGGCTTTAGTACACTGGTATTTATCTTTAATTATTATTATTATTCACTCATAAAGTGCTGAGATGGACAGACAGATAATAATAATAATAATAATAATAATAATAATAATAATAATAATAATAATAATAATAATAATAATAATGATAATAATAGTAATAATAATAATAATAATAATAATAATAATAATAATAATAATAATAATAATAATAATAATAATAATAATAATAATAATAATGATAATAATAGTAATAATAATAATAATAATAATAATAATAATAATAATAATAATAATTTTCTATTGTTTCACTTCGTTTTTTGTTTCATCTCATACTAGACCACGTGGTGCTGCATTATCGTCAACTGTGTGTGTGTGTTTGTGTGTGTGTGTGTGTGTGTGTTTTGTGTGTGTGTGTTTGTGTGTGTGTGTGTTTGTGTGTGTGTGTGTTTGTGTGTAACCTTGTTCGCATTCACGAGCGCGCGCATGGCCTTGGTCTGAGTCCAACGCTTCCCATTGGCTGCGCTCTGCGTGACGGTTTGGAGTCAGTGTAGGATCCTTTTACAGTTAGATTAGCCATATCCATAGGCTTTACACTCCTCCTCTCCCTCAGGTCTTCACTCAGGTCCGCTGTTCTGTCTCTTTTTAACCCTGTGAACAGCCCACGCGCACTCTTCTCCTGTTTTTTTCTCGGGACAAACAGAACCGGGGACTTTTAACTCTTCACTTCATTTGTGTTTCAGTGTGTTTCAGTGTGTGTCAGTGTGTGTGTCAGTGTGTGTCAGTGTCAGTGTGTGTTGCTCCATTCAGTGTGTGAACAGCGGACAGATGGAGGACTACCACAAACCAGACCAGCAGACGGTGCACGCGCTCCGGAACATCGCCACCCGACTCCGGATCAACTCCATCAAAGCGACAACTGCAGCAGGCAGTGGGTAAGAGGAAAGAAAAGAAGGACATAAGGAGTGACATGTATGATTTTTGGACAGATGTGGTCATTTTTATTCATTTTATTTAATGGTTTATCAGGGCCGGTCCTGGTCAATTTGGTGCCTTAGGCGAGCCCCCCATTACTTTGTATGGAATTAGAAATGAGCATCTGTCAAAGTTATAAGATAAAAAGTCAAAGTTATAAGATAAAAAGTCAAAGTTATGAGATAAAAAGTCAAAGTTATGAGATAAAAAGTCAAAGTTATAAGATAAAAAGTCAAAGTTATGAGATAAAAAGTCAAAGTTATAAGATAAAAAGTCAAAGTTATGAGATAAAAAGTCAAAGTTATGAGATAAAAAGTCAAAGTTATGAGATAAAAAGTCAAAGTTATAAGATAAAAAGTCAAAGTTATGAGATAAAAAGTCAAAGTTATGAGATAAAAAGTCAAAATGATCAGATCAAGTCTTTTAAGTGTGCCTTATAGTCTGGAAAATATGGTAACTTAATATTCTAATGCTGTGGGACTTTGATTTACTTTTTCATCCATATTTAAATTTACAAATCAGACTGTTTTTCAACCTTTCAAACCATCTTAAGATCTAAACTGTTTAATATTTGTTGATCCTTTAATTATATTAATACATGTTAGTAATTGGTGTAAAAATACAGTCTGTCATCTTTTCATTGTCATCAGATTTGACCCAGTTGGACGTTGAGAGGCTCCGTAGTTACCATGGAAACACTGTCATCTTCGACAGAATTGTTTCACCAGTAAAACCCATGGAGTTGGAACAGAGACACTTGGTTCATGTTCAGTTAATGACATATTTTATTTGGAAAAAGTTGCTTTTTCTTCCATTTTCTGTTTCAAAAATCAACTTTAATTTGAGCTTTTGTGAAAATGTACATGATCAGTAAATTAAATATAGGAAAAAATACCTGGACGATATTGACAAATGAAAAATACAGAACATAATATTTGATGAGACCTAAGCAATATAAGAAATTAGAGAAAATTTATTATTTTATAACTCTAACAAAAGTAGCACTGACTCGTTATGGATTAAAATGTGATCACAAGTCCCAAATATAAAAAGTTTGGAAACTACTGCTCTAAGAGGATTTCACATGTCAAGTGTACTTCATTTTTCTTTATTTATCTACATTTTATTATTATTTTGTTATTATTATTTTCTTATTGTTTATTACTTTTGGATTTTATTTGATTATTATTATTTATTTATTAAATTTTTTTTTTTTACTTTTGTATTTCATCTTCACCGTAGCAGCCTTTAATTACGCACGTGCTGCCGTTCGTGACCGTCCTGAATGTGTGCAGGCGCGTGAGTGTTCCGGTTTTACTGTGTTTTACCGGTTATGTAACGGAGGATGGGCAGAGGCCGCTGCTGCTCACGGAGGCACCGGAGATCTGTGTTGTCCTGCTGCGCATGTGCAAATCAACACACCGGCATCAATTACACAATGCGCACGAGGAAAGCATCCGGTACGAACCTTCACAATAAAAGACATTTCCTGTAGGGCAGTCACTTCTAAAACCCCCTGAAGTGTTAGGGACCAACCCTGGCAAATGAAAAATAAAATAGAAATATAAAAGTGGATTAATATATATATATATATATATATATATATATATATATATATATATATATTATTGTAATTTATTTCTTCAAATTGATT
This sequence comes from Siphamia tubifer, assembly GCA_020466265.1. Classification (NCBI taxonomy): domain Eukaryota; kingdom Metazoa; phylum Chordata; class Actinopteri; order Kurtiformes; family Apogonidae; genus Siphamia; species Siphamia tubifer. The sequence continues at coordinate 50,438,866 of CM035789.1, read as the reverse complement.
TTTTTATGAACACAATGTATTTCATGTTTTCTGATCAACTCTGACATTATTTGTAAATGTATATTGATTCCTAACTTTCAGATTACAGTCATTTCAACAAATCTATATTTTATTTTTATCAGACATTTTATTCAATTCAATTCAATTTTATTTATAAAGCCCTAAATCACAACAAAGTCGTCTCAAAGGGCTTTACAAAAACACAATCAACTACAGAGATACATGAAAAGTCCCAGGCATCCCCTGTCCTTAGACCCTCCCCCTGTCCTTAGCTCCTCCCCCTGTCCTTAGACCCTCCCCCTGTCCTTAGACCCTCCCCCTGTCCTAGACCCTCCCCCTGTCGTTAGACCCTCCCCCTGTCCTTAGCTCCTCCCCCTGTCCTTAGACCCTCCTTCTGTCCTTAGACCCTCCTTCTGTCCTTAGACCCTCCCCCTGTCCTTAGACCCTCCCCCTGTCCTTAGACCCTGCCCCTGTCCTTAGACCCTCCCCCTGTCCTTAGACCCTCCCCCTGTCCTTAGACCCTCCTTCTCAGCAGAAAAAACTTCCAAACCCAGTGGGAAAAAGAAGAAATCTTGAGGAGAACCACATTGAAGGACAGATCCACTCCCATGGACGGACAGACTATAGATGAACGTCCATGTATAAATGAAGGAAGGGGGGCTGGTCCAGACAGGCAGGGGCGGTGGTCCGGGGTCACAGGTCGGCACAGGCGAGACACTGCACTCGTCCATGGCTCCCGTGCAGACACTGTCAGGAGAGCCACCACTCCCCCGGGGGGGGGGGGGGGGGGACGACACCAGGTGACTAGTCATGAACAGACTTGGTATGAAAGATATGTTATAAAAATGACACAAACAGGTGTGAGAGAGAGAAAGAGAAG
>CM035789.1:50422453-50430386 GCA_020466265.1 Siphamia tubifer | reverse complement strand
ATATATACACATACATACATACATATATATACATATACATACATACATACATATATATACATATACATACATATATATATATACATACATACATACATATATACACACACACATATATATATATACATATATATATATATATACATATATATATATATGTATATATATATGTGTGTGTGTGTATGTATAAAAAACACAATCCAAATATATTTTACTAATACAGAAGAAAGACAACACTAACTAACTGAAGGAATACTAAACATAAGCTTAACTTAACAAAATACCCCCCTTACCCCTCCCCCCTCTCTGTCTGGTCACCTGACAAGGTGCAGGTGTGCACTCCATGAAGACACGCCCCCAGGAAGTGGACCTCAGAGAGAGGGATTAGCAAAGGGCTTTCAAAATAAAAGACCCAAAACAAACTTCCTGTAATTAGATTTTGTGTTGTTTTGTCACCTTAGTGAGGGGGGGGGGGGCTATCCTACTCCCTCACAGGCATAAATACCAGCTCCAGTGTTGGTAGAGGTCTGCTGTCGAATGCTTTGTTCTGGATTAAAAACACTTCTCGTTTCATCGACCTTCTTGTTTTTTCTCACTTCCCAGAACGACCAGGACTTCCTCACTGCGATTCATGACGCCTACCTGCAGAGTCTGACCAAGGATCTGAGCAACATGAAGCTATAGTGGTCCTGGGCTGTTCCCTTCAGGACCAGGATGAACCTGGACCAGGATGAACCTGGACCAGGAACAGACCAGAAGCTGAGTTTAGAACGTGGTCGAGCACCTGTGGTTCTGGCAGCGTGGACTGCACCGTCACGAAGACTCACCGATGGAGACGAGAGAGAGAACGATGTGTGGGAAAATACCGAAGTGTCTCTGTTGAACGGGGACGACCGGTGTTTTTTTTTGCAGCTTGTGTGAAATGTTTGAGTCAACTCGTCTTGTTCATTTTCAGACTTTTTTTCGAACTGCAGAACCACATCTGACGAGAATCTAAGGTGTTTTTTTTGGGGGGCGGGGCCAAAGCAGACGAACCCTTCTGGCTTTAAAGAAGGTCTACTTTCCTCCTCCTTCTGGACTAGTATTTTGGAGGGACTGAATGTTCTTTTTAAGGAGGACGTCATTGTTTTTCTTCTATTTTTTTTCCAACTTGCGTCCATGGAAGGCAAATAATTTCTCGGTTTGTTTTTGGTGAAGCACTTGCAGCTACAAGCTCAAACCAAGGCTCAGTTCCACTTTGTGATTTGATTTTATTTTTTAAATGTGAAGCTGTAGATCTGCTCTTTAAGGACGACAAACGGATCATTTTCCTTTCATATCTTGAACCTTCCCTTCCATCAGCTGAGCTCAGAACCTGACGTTCCTGGATGGGAATGTGCAATAGATGACCACAGTTAGGATGAATTGACCAGGATTTTTGGGACATTTTAGGATGGTACACTCGGCTAATCCAAACTCTGGGTTCAGCAACTGATCTTTAATTTGAATATCATGGAGGAAAAGAAGTCAAATGTACGCTCTTAATAATGTAGGATTCTTGTTTACAATTAAATTAACTTTTTTTTTTTTTAAATAATTTGCTTTAAAAGAAAATACAATCTTTAGGGGAATGTTTTGTGCTTTTGACATTTTCAGGAGGATTTGGGGACTAGATAAATGAACCAGGAAGTAAAACGGTGATAAATAATGAAACCTCTTCATGGTCATTTAGCTGTTGTGCAGTAGACGAGTACTGCAACACAAAACTGTCTGTACACAAACAAAAGTTAATATCTGTTATGTTGGAAAAGGTCTTAATACGTGACATTTGTACATTTCTGAACACACAGACTTCACATTAAAATTAATTATTTTAAAGCCGGACAATATGACAGAAATGGTACCCATCAATAATTATCACGATAAATGATAAACGATTAACGATTAAAAAAATCTTGTTTAAAAAATTATTTTTGGAGCAAAAATAAAGTGATGTATTTATTTATTTGCAAATTCTTTTTTTTTTTTTTTTTTTTGATGATGACGAGATTAATTAGAAAATTATAATAATTACTATCCTATAATCTTATTTTGCCACTAAATTAAGTCTAAGCAGCAGAAGAAAAAATGCATTGTAAGGTACAGCTGAGTGTAAATATAATCTTTATGGTTTTTGTTACACGAGTAACAGATGTAAAAAGAATGAAATTCAAATGTCAGTTTGGTCTTCAATGTTGGTTCTTTATTTTAGAATTCACTTTTTCCTGCTGCAGATGACAGTAAAATACTGAAGCATTCCAAACTGAAGGGCAGATAGAATTTCCCCTCATTATTGAATATTTTACAAAGATTGGGAATGAAATTAACTTTTTTTTTTTTTGATAAATCTCATCAGCGCATCGATCGGGTTCTTCTTTATGAACGCATCTGATAACATGTCGTATATATTTCAGACTTCGTTTCATCCATGTTCTGTGTGTTTAACGATCACAAACCCACATAGTAGAGCAGATAATGAATGAATGAATTTGTGATTCAAGCAGATTTAGTACATATACTAATATGCCCCACTCTTGTAAAAATAAATAAATAATAATAGTAATAATAATGTTGGGTGTGCAAAATTCTAAGATGGCGAACGCAAAATCCAAGATGTCCGCCCAAAAATGTTTCTTTAATATATGTGTATGCATATATATATATATATATATATATATATAAAAATAATGTGTGTGTGCAGTTATCTGCTCCGCTAACATGCTTTCAGTTTTTTTCGATGTATTGTACTTGGATGAAACAGAAAAAACATTCGGCCAATGACTAATAAACACACTTTTTTTTTTACTCTTTTATTGCCCTGTAATAATTCCTCATTTCAGCAGTAAAAATAAATGCCAATACTCTTTTTGAATGTGTTAGCTGAAGAAAAAAAGATGCGCAGAAGGAACAATAACAGACATAGTTTTTAAATCCCAGCCATATTTAACATTTTAAGGTTGTTTTACACCTTCACTATAATTTATCTTATGGACCAGAGGGTTTTTTTTTGGGAACGTTTGCAAATGATATTACTTTTCTAAGGTCTTTGTGGTTGTGTGTGTAAGCTGGTTTATTATGTCTATTTTGTGATATTAAAGGTTTAAAAAAAATGGAGAAATGTCTGTGGTTTGTTTCAACTGATTAAAGAATTAAAGAAGAAATTAAATGAATCAATCAAATACTTGAGGTTTAAACCGTATCAGTCCAGTGTCATTAACAGCTATTACTAATACATGTCAATTCTGCAGAGGTGGTCCCTGGGTGGTCCCTGGGTGGTCCCTGGGTGGTCCCTGGGTGGTCCCTGGGTACCCATCTGCAGACGTGGAGCCAGGCTCATGGTCAGTTCCCTGGATGGAGGACGTTGACCCAAACAAACATGAACCCATCCGAAGACCCACATAGTCTGGGAATAGAACCTGGGTCTTCTGCTACCACCTAAGTAAGTAACAGTACTTCATTACTGTACTTGAATAGATTTTTTTTTAGGCATCTGTACTTTACTGAAGTATTTATTTTTCTGGAAACTCCTCAATTTTCCTCCTTACATTTGTTAATATATGTACTTTATACTCTTTACATGTATATAAATATATGTACTTTATACTCTTTACATGTATATAAATATATGTACTTTATACTCTTTACATGTATATAAATATATGTACTTTATACTCTTTACATGTATATAAATATATGTACTTTATACTCTTTACATTTATATATAATATATGTACTTTATACTCTTTACATTTATATAAATATATGTACTTTATACTCTTTACATGTATATAAATATATGTACTTTATACTCTTTACATGTATATAAATATATGTACTTTATACTCTTTACATTTATATAAATATATGTACTTTATACTCTTTACATTTATATAAATATATGTACTTTATACTCTTTACATGTATATAAATATATGTACTTTATACTCTTTACATTTATATAAATATTTGTACTTTATACTCTTTACATTTATATAAATATATGTACTTTATACTCTTTACATTTATATAAATATATGTACTTTATACTCTTTACATTTATATAAATATATGTACTTTATACTCTTTACATTTATATAAATATTTGTACTTTATACTCTTTACATTTATATAAATATATGTACTTTATACTCTTTACATTTATATAAATATTTGTACTTTATACTCTTTACATTTATATAAATATTTGTACTTTATAATCTTTACATTTATATAAATATTTGTACTTTATATAAATATATGTACTTTATACTCTTTACATTTATATAAATATATGTACTTTATACTCTTTACATTTATATAAATATATGTACTTTATACTCTTTACATTTATATAAATATATGTACTTTATACTCTTTACATTTATATAAATATATGTACTTTATACTCTTTACATTTATATAAATATTTGTACTTTATACTCTTTACATTTATATAAATATTTTGTACATACATACACACAAATAAATCATTAAAAATCATACCTTGTGATTTCTGGATGTTTGTTTCTAGTTTCTCTCTCAGTGGACATAAACCTACCATAAACATGATTTATAAGTGGGAGAAATGGCAAAATAGCAGAGTGTTTTCTTCACTGTATATAAAACCCAAACAGTCTTTCCTCTAACAGGGTCAGGGTTGATAGTTTTGGTGCAGATGCATTTTCTCTCTCTGTCCACTAGGTGTCCACCATGTGCTTATTTTATGTCATTGATGAACACCAAACCAATGTACATGTCCTTCCTATTACAAAGAAATGTTTATTTTAGTAGGAAACTCACCCATTCATAGTATTTCTATGAATATTTAATTATTTTCATCTGCTACATATATTTAATGTCAACTTTGGTGACAAGAGATGAGAACAAAAATGATCATAATACAAAAATAAAAAGTAAAATGACTGAAAATGAAGAGTACGTCATTCACTTTCTGGAGGTTTTTTCTGTGTTGCAGATGTTCCTGTTACCGTTAACGGCCTGGTGGTCCACCGTTTATATATTTAAACTCTGAATTTGTATTATTGTAATTGCACTTTAATTCCATTAACTTATATTTAGGTTATTTAACCAGTCATGACAGAATATAATGTTTGTTTCTCACAGACACATGCGCCCTATATCATTACTATTAGTATCATTGTTGAATTATTCCCATTCATCACACTCATAATCCATTTTCAACAGCCTTTTGTAATGTCTAAGAATTCCAGTAAGTGCCGCCACATGGGCGTAAAACTGCGTATGGACTCGATGGACGTGTCCATATAAATATTTGAATAAGAAATGACATGACATTTGGGAAACTAAAGGTTACTGTATGTTCTGGACTATGAGGTGACACTGAAAAGACTTATATATGGATTAATTCAATTCAATTCAATTTTATTTATAAAGCCCTAAATCACAACAAAGTCATCTCAAAGGGTTTTACTAAAACACAATCAACTACAGAGATACATGAAAAAAGTCCCAAGCATCCCCTGTCCTTAGACCCTCCCCCTGTCCTTAGACCCTCCCCCTGTCCTTAGACCCTCCCCCTGTCCTTAGACCCTCCCCCTGTCCTTAGACCCTCCTTCTGTCCTTAGACCCTCCCCCTGTCCTTAGACCCTCCCCCTGTCCTTAGACCCTCCTTCTCAGCAGAAAAAACTTCCAAACCCAGTGGGAAAAAGAATAAATCTTTAGGAGAACCACATTGAAGGACAGATCCACTCCCATGGACGGACAGACTATAGATGAACGTCCATTTATAAATGAAGGAAGGGGGGGCTGGTCCAGACAGGCAGGGGCGGTGGTCCGGGGTCACAGGTCGGCACAGGCGAGAAACTCCAGATCCTGTCGTCCATGGCTCCCGTGCAGACACTGTCAGGAAAACCACCACTCCCCCCAGGGGGGGGGGGCACACACACCAGGTGCCTTGTCATGAACAGACTTGGTATGAAAGATATGTTATAAAAATGACACAAACAGGTGTGAGAGAGAGAAAGAGAAGAAAGAACTCAGTGTCTGTACTTCCCCCAGCATTCTAACTCCTAGGGCAGCCTAGACTGAACTGTGACTCATACATCATGTATACATGATATAATGAGTCACATCATTTTTAACTAACCTGACCATAGTCTTTCTCAACAGGAATGTTTTAAGCCTAATTTTAAATGTAGAGACTGTGTCGGCGTTTTTAATATTAAAGGGAAGATGATTCCATAAGACAGTAACCATGGTAACTAAAGGCTCTAGCTCCTACTGTACTTTTAGAAAACCCTAGGAACTTTCAATAAACCTGCATTCTGAGAACGAAGGGTTCTATTGGGTTGGTACGACTCAACTGGAAGCCAGTGAAGGGTTTGGAGCACAGGGGTGATAGGGTTAGGGGTCAGGGGTCAGGGTTTGGAGCACAGGGGTGATAGGGTTAGGGGTCAGGGTTTGGAGCACAGGGGTGATAGGGTTAGGGGTCAGGGGTCAGGGTTTGGAGCACAGGGGTGATAGGGTTAGGGGTCAGGGGTCAGGGTTTGGAGCACAGGGGTGATGTGTTCTCTTCTATTTGATCCTGTTAATAATCTTGCTGCTGCATTTTGAACCAGTTGAAGCTTTTTAGGGAATATTTAGGACACGCTACAAGTAAGGAGTTACAATAATCTAATCGTGATGTAACAAATGCATGAATTAATTTTTCTGCAGTCGTTTTAGACAGAATATTCCTAATTTTGGCTAATGTTGCGCAGGTGAAAGAAGGCTGTTCTGCAAGTTTGGTTAATGTGCCCTGACCTCTGACCCCTGACCCTTTGAATGAAAGATCTGGATCAAATAAAACTCCTAAATTTTTTAACTGTGTCACTGGGTGTTACACTTAAGTTGTCCAGAGTAACTATGTGGTCAGTTAGGGAGTCTGTGGCATTTTTTAGGACCAATTATAATGACTTCAGTTTTTTCAGGGTTCAATAAAAGATAATTGTCACTCATCCAAGTTTTTATGTCTTGGACACATGTACTTAGTTTATCTATTTGTCTGGTCTGATCAGGTTTAATTGATAAATATAGCTGTGTGTCATCTGCATAACAATGAAAATTAATACCATGATTTGTAATGATGTTACCTAAAGGGAGCATATATAGTGTAAACAAAATAGGCCCAAGGACTGACCCTTGAGGAACGCCATAATTAACTCTGGAGGACTGCGATGATTGTTGATTAACGTTAACAAATTGGTAGCGATCAGATAAATATGATTTAAAGCAGCAGAGGGCTGCTCCTCTAATACCTATATCACATTCTAATCTGTGCACTAAGATACTGTGGTCAATGGTGTCAAAGGCTGCACTAAGGTCTAATAACACCAGGACCCATATTAATCCCATGTCAGCGGCTAATAATAAGTCATTAGTAACTTTAACTAACGCTGTTTCAGTGCTATGATGGGCACGAAAGCCAGACTGAAACTGTTCAAATAAACTATTATCCTGCAGGAATTGGCACAGCTGTTTAACTATTACTCGTTCTAAAACCTTTGACAGGAAGGACAAATTAGATATAGGCCTAGAATTGGCTAGAATGTCAGGATCTAGGGTAGGCTTTTTTCAGAATTGGTTTAATAACAGCATATTTAAATGACTGTGGCACATATCCAGTAATTAATGAAGTGTTAATTATATTTAGGACAGTGTTAATAATTAGGGGCAGAATCTGTTTAAAGAGTTTAGTTGTAATTGGATCTAAGAGGCAGGTGATGATTTGGAAGACATGATAATAGATATGACATCAGTTTGGTCTACAGTGGTGAAATTATTTAGTGTTACAGAGGGATTTATAAAAAGGCGTGGGTTTGAAAGCGCTACTTTTTCTGATCTAATATTTGGGAGAAATGTGTCTATTTTGTCTCTAATAGTTGATATTTTATTG
>CM035789.1:50409953-50417453 GCA_020466265.1 Siphamia tubifer | reverse complement strand
TGGTGGACAGACTAATGACTGGTGGACACACTTATCACTTCAGTAGCATTAGCCCCAGGGCTCTGTCTACTTACATTTATAATGTTTACTCACTGAAAAAAATCGCAGACTTTATCAAGTTTTTCTTTGTTTGTGAATTTTCCTCCAGGATTCTTCCAATATCTGCAAATGTTAAAAGTGTCAAATTTCTTCAGGAACTTGAAAAGACTCTTTCAATATTAGTGGCTTTCTACTGTCTGGACGTTTAACAGGAAGTTCAGTAACGCTGCTCTGACGTATTTATACTTATTGTGAAAAAGGTCCATTGGATAGTCCTGTGATAGACCCGCCCACATGTCCTGTGACAGACCCGCCCACATGTCCTGTGACAGACCCGCCCACATGTCCTGTGACAGACCCGCCCACATGTCCTGTGATAGACCCACCCACATGTCCTGTGACAGACCCGCCCACATGTCCTGTGATAGACCCGCCCACATGTCCTGTGATAGACCCACCCACATGTCCTGTGATAGACCCACCCACATGTCCTGTGATAGACCCACCCACATGTCCTGTGATAGACCCGCCCACATGTCCTGTGACAGACCCGCCCACATGTCCTGTGATAGACCCGCCCACATGTCCTGTGATAGAGGTTTAGTTTGTTTCTTTACCTGCTCTCTCTCTCTCTCTCTCTCTCTCTCTCTCTCTCTCTCTATGACTTTATTTCTGTGGTTGACTGTTCTCTCCTGTGAGATGACGTTGTTGTGATTTGGGGCTTTATGAATAAATTTTAATTGAATTTTTTGTGTGATTGTTTTTGTGTAATAATACGATTATATAATAATAATAAGATTTCTTTTGCGCTTTTCAAGGCATCCAAAGTGTTTCACATTAGTGAGCAATTATTCATTCACTCTCACATGCTCCCTCTGGTGGTGGTAAACTACATATGTATCTACAGTTGTCCTGGGGCAGACTGATCGAAGTGTGGCAGCCATTTTGTGCCTATGGCCCCTCCCACCACCACCAAACATTCATACACCGGTGAGAGTGACACTGGAGGGTGAAGTGTCTTTGCCCAAGGGTTCAACGGACTGACTAGGACTATTCAACCACCCCTTTGGTTAATGGACCAATCTATCAACTAAACCATGGACGCCCCTTAATTTTTTTTGTGTGTTGCATATTTGTGACAGTAGGTGTTAAGGGGTTAAAGGTCTATAGATGAATACAGTGGTTCCATCACACATTAGCCTAGCCTAGCCTAGCCTAGCAGTGCTATCTCTGTTCATTCCATGTATGGGTCTAGTGGTGCTTCATAGTCAGAGGAGGCGGGGCTAAAAGGTTGTCTTTCAAATCCTCTGTATGCAATAGGACGGTACTACAACCAATCAGTGTAATCTTTAGGATGACGTAGTTAGAGCGTCTGAAAGTTGACGGAGGAGTCTGGAGAAAATTAGGAATGACTAAACAAAATGGTGGATTATGGAGCTGAACGACTGTTGTCGCTTCTGTAAAAAGAATTTAAAGATTGTTGACGTTTTCTCACATTCTTCACTCATCTGTGATAAAAGGAAATCTACACCTGTTGTTGTTCTTCTTCTATGGTTGTTTACGCTTGTTTCTCTACCAATCGTCTCAGCGTCACTTTGTAAGGCCCGCCCTCTGACTCTATACTTCACTGTGATTGGTCGACCAGTTTCAGGGAAATCTAGACAAAAGTTACATTGAGTGAAACTAGACTACTACGATAGAACATTAGATTTACTGATGCTAGAAGGAGCTAGTGTGGCTAGGCTACTACGATAGAACATTAGATTTACTGATGCTAGGAGGAGCTAGTGTGGCTAGGCTACTACGATAGAACATTAGATTTACTGATGCTAGGAGGAGCTAGTGTGGCTAGGCTACTACGATAGAACATTAGATTTACTGATGCTAGGAGGAGCTAGCGTGGCTAGGCTACTACGATAGAACATTAGATTTACTGATGCTAGGAGGAGCTAGTGTGGCTAGGCTACTACGATAGAACATTAGATTTCCTGATGCTAGGAGGAGCTAGTGTGGCTAGGCTACTACGATAGAACATTAGATTTACTGACGCTAGGAGGAGCTAGTGTGGCTAGGCTACTACGATAGAACATTAGATTTACTGATGCTAGGAGGAGCTAATGTGGCTAGGCTACTACGATAGAACATTAGATTTACTGATGCTAGGAGGAGCTAATGTGGCTAGGCTACTACGATAGAACATTAGATTTACTGATGCTAGGAGGAGCTAGTGTGGCTAGGCTACTACGATAGAACATTAGATTTACTGATGGTAGGAGCAGCTAGTGTGGCTAGGCTACTACGATAGAACATTAGATTTACTGATGCTAGGAGGAGCTAGTGTGGCTAGGCTACTACGATAGAACATTAGATTTACTGATGCTAGGAGGAGCTAGTGTGGCTAGGCTACTACAATAGAACATAAGATTTACTGATGCTAGGAGGAGCTTGTGTGGCTAGGCTACTACAATAGAACATTAGATTTACTGATGCTAGGAGAAGCTAGTGTGGCTAGGCTACTATGATAGAATATTAGATTTACTGATGCTAGGAGGAGCTAGTGTGGCTAGGCTACTATGATAGAACATTAGATTTACTGATGCTAGGAGAAGCTAGTGTGGCTAGGCTACTACGATAGAACATTAGATTTACTGATGCTAGGAGGAGCTAGTGTGGCTAGGCTACTACGATAGAACATTAGATTTACTGATGCTAGGAGGAGCTAGTGTGGCTAGGCTACTGCAATAGAACATTAGATTTACTGATGCTAGGAGGAGTTAGCAAAGCTAGGCTACTACGATAGAACATTAGATTTACTAATGCCAGGAGGAGCTAGTGTGGCTAGGCTACTACGATAGAACATTATATTTACTGACGCTAGGAGGAGCTAGTGTGACTAGGCTACTACGATAGAACATAAGATTTACTGATGCTAGGAGGAGCTAGTGTGGCTAGGCTACTACGATAGAACATTATATTTACTGACGCTAGGAGGAGCTAGCGTGGCTAGGCTTTAGTACACTGGTATTTATCTTTAATTATTATTATTATTCACTCATAAAGTGCTGAGATGGACAGACAGATAATAATAATAATAATAATAATAATAATAATAATAATGATAATAATGATAATAATAATAATAATAATAATAATAATAATAATAATAATGATAATAATAATAATAATAATAATAATAATAATAATAATAATAATAATAATAATAATAATAATAATAATAATAATAATAATAATTTTCTATTGTTTCACTTCGTTTTTTGTTTCATCTCATACTAGACCACGTGGTGCTGCATTATCGTCAACTGTGTGTGTGTGTGTTTGTGTGTGTGTGTTTGTGTGTGTGTGTGTTTGTGTGTAACCTTGTTCGCATTCACGAGCGCGCGCATGGCCTTGGTCTGAGTCCAACGCTTCCCATTGGCTGCGCTCTGCGTGACGGTTTGGAGTCAGTGTAGGATCCTTTTACAGTTAGATTAGCCATATCCATAGGCTTTACACTCCTCCTCTCCCTCAGGTCTTCACTCAGGTCCGCTGTTCTGTCTCTTTTTAACCCTGTGAACAGCCCACGCGCACTCTTCTCCTGTTTTTTTCTCGGGACAAACAGAACCGGGGACTTTTAACTCTTCACTTCATTTGTGTGTCAGTGTGTTTCAGTGTGTGTGTCAGTGTGTGTCAGTGTCAGTGTGTGTTGCTCCATTCAGTGTGTGAACAGCGGACAGATGGAGGACTACCACAAACCAGACCAGCAGACGGTGCACGCGCTCCGGAACATCGCCACCCGACTCCGGATCAACTCCATCAAAGCGACAACTGCAGCAGGCAGTGGGTAAGAGGAAAGAAAAGAAGGACATAAGGAGTGACATGTATGATTTTTGGACAGATGTGGTCATTTTTATTCATTTTATTTAATGGTTTATCAGGGCCGGTCCTGGTCAATTTGGTGCCTTAGGCGAGCCCCCATTACTTTGTATGGAATTAGAAATGAGCATCTGTCAAAGTTATAAGATAAAAAGTCAAAGTTATAAGATAAAAAGTCAAAGTTATGAGATAAAAAGTCAAAGTTATGAGATAAAAAGTCAAAGTTATAAGATAAAAAGTCAAAGTTATGAGATAAAAAGTCAAAGTTATAAGATAAAAAGTCAAAGTTATGAGATAAAAAGTCAAAGTTATAAGATAAAAAGTCAAAGTTAGGAGATAAAAAGTCAAAGTTATGAGATAAAAAGTCAAAGTTATAAGATAAAAAGTCAAAGTTATGAGATAAAAAGTCAAAGTTATGAGATAAAAAGTCAAAGTTATGAGATAAAAAGTCAAAGTTATGAGATAAAAAGTCAAAATGATCAGATCAAGTCTTTTAAGTGTGCCTTATAGTCTGGAAAATATGGTAACTTAATATTCTAATGCTGTGGGACTTTGATTTACTTTTTCATCCATATTTAAATTTACAAATCAGACTGTTTTTCAACCTTTCAAACCATCTTAAGATCTAAACTGTTTAATATTTGTTGATCCTTTAATTATATTAATACATGTTAGTAATTGGTGTAACAATACAGTCTGTCATCTTTTCATTGTCATCAGATTTGACCCAGTTGGACGTTGAGAGGCTCCGTAGTTACCATGGAAACACTGTCATCTTCGACAGAATTGTTTCACCAGTAAAACCCATGGAGTTGGAACAGAGACACTTGGTTCATGTTCAGTTAATGACATATTTTATTTGGAAAAAGTTGCTTTTTCTTCCATTTTCTGTTTCAAAAATCAACTTTAATTTGAGCTTTTGTGAAAATGTACATGATCAGTAAATTAAATATAGGAAAAAATACCTGGACGATATTGACAAATGAAAAATACAGAACATAATATTTGATGAGACCTAAGCAATATAAGAAATTAGAGAAAATGTATTATTTTATAACTCTAACAAAAGTAGCAAAAAAAAAATAAAAAGTTTGGAAACTACTGCTCTAAGAGGATTTCACATGTCAAGTGTACTTCATTTTTCTTTATTTATCTACATTTTATTATTATTTTGTTATTATTATTTTCTTATTGTTTATTACTTTTGGATTTTATTTGATTATTATTATTTATTTATTTAATTTTTTTTTTTACTTTTGTATTTCATCTTCACCGTAGCAGCCTTTAATTACGCACGTGCTGCCGTTCGTGACCGTCCTGAATGTGTGCAGGCGCGTGAGTGTTCCGGTTTTACTGTGTTTTACCGGTTATGTAACGGAGGATGGGCAGAGGCCGCTGCTGCTCACGGAGGCACCGGAGATCTGTGTTGTCCTGCTGCGCATGTGCAAATCAACACACCGGCATCAATTACACAATGCGCACGAGGAAAGCATCCGGTACGAACCTTCACAATAAAAGACATTTCCTGTAGGGCAGTCACTTCTAAAACCCCCTGAAGTGTTAGGGACCAACCCTGGCAAATGAAAAATAAAATAGAAATATAAAAGTGGATTCATATATATATATATATATATATATATATATATATATATATATATATATATATATATATATATATATATATATATATATATATATATATATATATATATATATATATATATATACATATATATATATATTATTGTAATTTATTTCTTCAAATTGATTTTTTTATGAACACAATGTATTTCATGTTTTTCTGATCAACTCTGACATTATTTGTAAATGTATATTGATTCCTAACTTTCAGATTACAGTCATTTCAACAAATCTATATTTTATTTTTATCAGACATTTTATTCAATTCAATTCAATTTTATTTATAAAGCCCTAAATCACAACAAAGTCGTCTCAAAGGGCTTTACAAAAACACAATCATCTACAGAGATACATGAAAAGTCCCAGGCATCCCCTGTCCTTAGACCCTCCCCCTGTCCTTAGCTCCTCCCCCTGTCCTTAGACCCTCCTTCTGTTTTTAGACCCTCCCCCTGTCCTTAGACCCTCCCCCTGTCCTTAGACCCTGCCCCTGTCCTTAGACCCTCCCCCTGTCCTTAGACCCTCCCCCTGTCCTTAGACCCTCCTTCTCGGCAAGAAAAAACTTCCAAACCCAGTGGGAAAAAGAAGAAATCTCGAGGAGAACCACATTGAAGGACAGATCCACTCCCATGGACGGACAGACTATAGATGAACGTCCATTTATAAATGCAGGAGGGGGGGCTGGTCCAGACAGGCAGGGGCGGTGGTCCGGGGTCACAGGTCGGCACAGGCGAGACACTGCAGATCCTGTCGTCCATGACTCCCGTGCAGACACTGTCAGGAGAGCCACCACTCCCCCCGGGGGGGGGGGGGGGGGGGGGGGGGGGGGGACACCAGGTGACTAGTCATGAACAGACTTGGTATGAAAGATATGTTATAAAAATGACAGAAACAGGTGTGAGAGAGAGAAAGAGAAGAAAGAACTCAGTGTCTGTACTTCCCCCAGCATTCTAACTCCTAGGGCAGCCTAGACTGAACTGTGACTCATACATCATGTATACATGATATATGAGTCACATCATTTTTTAACTAACCTGACCATAGTCTTTCTCAAACAGGAATGTTTTAAGCCTAATTTTAAATGTAGAGACTGTTTCTGCGTCTTTAATATTAAAGGTATACATACTCTGAAGTATGGAGGACCAACCCTGTCATATCGAAAAAATAAATACAGAAATATAAAAATGACTTCATACATTTATTTCCATATAGTTTATGTATTTATTTTTCCCCTATTTCTATTTTTGCTTCTATATTTTTTATCCCTGCATTTATTCCTGTGTTGTTTCCTCTTTACATTTCCTTTATCTCTTTTTGTATTTATTTCTATATTTAATTTTTTATCTGACATCTTATACCCACTTCTAAATCCCTCTGAACGTATGAAGGACCGACCCTGCCATACTGGAAAAAATATATGTGGAAATATTCTTTAAAAATGGCTTGAATACACGTATTTATAAACTGAAGTCTTATTTGTTTCATATAAAACTGAAAAAAGAGTCAAATGATTATTTGATCACATTTTCTATTTCAGGACCTTCATGTATTGTGGCTGAGTGAGGTATTATTAGCATGTGGTTTGAAAATAAAACAAATACTTGTCATTAAAAACTACAGTGTGACTTAAAACAGCTTTATAAAAACACTGGTGCATGTGTGATGATCGACCTGCATGATGTCATTAACACCTTTAACATGATTGTGACACATTTTTACTGTCACTTTGCATTTTGAAAATCCAAACTTCAGTTTCTATTCTTTAACATGAGGGTCGAGGTCTGCTCTGGTTGAGGGGGCGGAGCTTAAAGCAGCAGAAAGCAGACAGTGAGAGAGAGGGGGAAGATTGTTATGACTGTTTTAATGTTTAACTGTGTTTTAATGAAGTTTAACTGTGTTTTAATGAAGTTTAACTGTGTTTTAATGATGTTTAACTGTGTTTTAATGAAG
>CM035789.1:50397453-50399953 GCA_020466265.1 Siphamia tubifer | reverse complement strand
TAGAACATTTAGAACATGTTAGAACATTTAGAACATTTAGAACATGTTAGAACATTTAGAACATTTAGAACATTTAGAACATGTTAGAACATGTTAGAACATTTAGAACATTTAGAACATTTAGAACATTTAGAACATGTTAGAACATTTAGAACATTTAGAACATGTTAGAACATTTAGAACATTTAGAACATTTAGAACATGTTAGAACATGTTAGAACATTTAGAACATTTAGAACATTTAGAACATGTTAGAACATGTTAGAACATTTAGAACATTTAGAACATTTAGAACATGTTAGAACATTTAGAACATTTAGAACATGTTAGAACATGTTAGAACATTTAGAACATGTTAGAACATTTTATATAAATAGAGAATATCGACCAACATAACAGACTGACATGAGAAAAAACCTAAATATGAGGCAGTGCATCAGTTTTTTACTTGTCTATCATTGTGTGGTTTATTGTTACACAGCTGAACTCTGACCCCCCCCCCCCCCTTTTGTTCGTAGTTATCGTGTCTTCTGCCTCCTCGGTGATGGAGAGATGTCAGAGGGTTCGGTGTGGGAGGCCATGGCCTTCGCCTCCTACTATCAGCTGGACAACCTGGTGGCCATCCTGGACATCAACCGCCTCGGCCAGAGCGACCCAGCGCCGCTGCAGCACCATGTGGAGAAGTACCAGCGGCGCTGTGAGGCCTTTGGGTAAGGGGGGGGTCAGAGGTCAGGTGTGTGTCAGTTCAGGTTTAGGTACAGGGGAAAGGGAGGGGCTTTATTCTCCTTCAAACACAGAAGTACACAAATGTAGTATTTGAATTCACATCTACGACAGAAGTACACAAATGTAGTATTTTAATTCACATCTACGACAGAAGTACACAAATGTAGTATTTTAATTCACATCTACGACAGAAGTACACAAATGTAGTATTTTAATTCACAGTTGTTATAACTGTTGTCATAATGTGTAATGATGGATGAATAACACAACTGTGATGTAACAATGGTAAATGTTCTTCACTTCTATAGTTCTGTTCCACCTTCATGGTTCAAAGTTCTTTACATTAGCTTCACATTCACCCATTCACACACACTCATACACCAGTAGGTTTCTACTGGGGGCCTAAGCTGGGTTCAGTGTCTTGCCCAAGGACACTTCGACATGCGGACAGCGCTCATTTGGTCATTTGGCGACCCACTCTACCACCTGACCCACTCTACCAACTGACCCACTCTACCAACTGACCCACTCTACCACTGACCCACTCTACCACCTGACCCACTCTACCACCTGACCCACTCTACCAACTGAGCCACAGCCACCCACAATATGTTCATGTCCTGGAGAACGACTGCTCCTTTAATGTTGTTGGGGTAAACTGTGAGGGGCAGTGGGCAGCCATGGGGGGGGACTGTGAGGGGCAGTGGGCAGCCATGGGGGGGGACTGTGAGGGGCAGTGGGCGGCCATGGGGGGGGGACTGTGAGGGGCAGTGGGCGGCCATGGGGGGGGGGGGGACTGTGAGGGGCAGTGGGCGGCCATGGGGGGGGGACTGTGAGGGGCAGTGGGCGGCCATGGGGGGGGGGGACTGTGAGGGGCAGTGGGCGGCCATGGGGGGGGGCTGTGAGGGGCAGTGGGCGGCCATAGGGGGGGCTGTGTGGGGCAGTGGGCGGTGCTTGTGGATCCATCTCCAGCTGTAGAACCAGACCAACGGTCAGAACCACCTGCTGGAGGGTTTTCTTTTTCTAACCTGAACTTCTCGTCTTCTTCAGCTGGAACGCCATCATCGTGGACGGACACAGCGTAGAAGAACTCTGCAAAGTGCTGAGTCAGCCTCGTCACCAGCCGCTCGCCATCATCGCTAAGACCATCAAGGGGAAGGGGATCCCAGGTACAGTCACCCACGCTATGATCACATGCTTTAATACACCGGGAGCATTACCCTCACCCTCACCTCACTCTGACCCTGACCCTGACCCTGACCCTCACCCTCACCCTCACCCTGACCCTGACCCTCACTCTGACCCTCACCCTGACCCTCACCCTCACTCTGACCCTCACCCTGACCCTCACTCTCACTCTGACCCTCACCCTGACCCTCACTCTGACCCTGACCCTGACCCTCACCCTCACCCTGACCCTCACCCTGACCCTCACTCTGTCCCTGAACCCTGACCCTCGCCCTGACCCTCACCCTGACCCTCACTCTGACCCTGACCCTGACCCTCACCCTGACCCTCACTCTGACCCTCACCCTGACCCTCACTCTGACCCTCACCCTGACCCTCACCCTCACCCTCACTCTGACCCCTGACCCTCACCCTCACCCTCACCCTCACCCTGACCCTCACCCTGACCCTCGCCCTGACCCTCACTCTGACCCTAACCCTAACATTGAGTGCCTGAGGGTTAGATGAGTTCTCTGCCTCACGGCACCTTCCCTTATAAAACAAAAGTATATGGCAATATATTCAAAAAGTACTGCACATATTATCA
>CM035789.1:50359280-50397353 GCA_020466265.1 Siphamia tubifer | reverse complement strand
GTCTAAATAGATGCATGTAGGCCTAAATAGATACAGGTAGGCCTAAATAGATGCATGTAGGTCTAAATAGATGCATGTAGGTCTAAATAGATACAGGTAGGCCTAAATAGATGCATGTAGGTCTAAATAGATGCAGGTAGGCCTAAATAGATGCAGGTAGGCCTAAATAGATGCATGTAGGTCTAAATAGATGCATGTAGGCCTAAATAGATACAGGTAGGCCTAAATAGATGCATGTAGGTCTAAATAGATGCAGGTAGGCCTAAATAGATGCATGTAGGCCTAAATAGATGCAGGTAGGCCTAAATAGATGCAGGTAGGCCTAAATAGATGCATGTAGGTCTAAATAGATGCATGTAGGCCTAAATAGATGCAGGTAGGCCTAATAGATGCATGTAGGTCTAAATAGATGCATGTAGGTCTAATTAGATGCATGTAGGCCTAAATAGATACAGGTAGGCCTAAATAGATGCATGTAGGTCTAAATAGATGCAGGTAGGCCTAAATAGATGCATGTAGGCCTAAATAGATGCAGGTAGGCCTAAATAGATGCATGTAGGTCTAAATAGATGCATGTAGGCCTAAATAGATACAGGTAGGCCTAAATAGATGCATGTAGGTCTAAATAGATACAGGTAGGCCTAAATAGATGCATGTAGGTCTAAATAGATGCAGGTAGGCCTAAATAGATGCAGGTAGGCCTAAATAGATGCATGTAGGTCTAAATAGATGCATGTAGGCCTAAATAGATACAGGTAGGCCTAAATAGATGCATGTAGGTCTAAATAGATGCAGGTAGGCCTAAATAGATGCATGTAGGCCTAAATAGATGCAGGTAGGCCTAAATAGATGCAGGTAGGCCTAAATAGATGCATGTAGGTCTAAATAGATGCATGTAGGCCTAAATAGATGCAGGTAGGCCTAAATAGATGCATGTAGGTCTAAATAGATGCATGTAGGTCTAAATAGATGCATGTAGGCCTAAATAGATACAGGTAGGCCTAAATAGATGCATGTAGGTCTAAATAGATGCAGGTAGGCCTAAATAGATGCAGGTAGGCCTAAATAGATGCATGTAGGCCTAAATAGATGCATGTAGGCCTAAATAGATACAGGTAGGCCTAAATAGATGCATGTAGGTCTAAATAGATGCAGGTAGGTCTAAATAGATGCATGTAGGCCTAAATAGATGCAGGTAGGCCTAAATAGATGCAGGTAGGCCTAAATAGATGCATGTAGGACTAAATAGATGCAGGTAGGCCTAAATAGATGCATGTAGGCCTAAATAGATGCATGTAGGCCTAAATAGATGCAGGTAGGCCTAAATATATGCATGTAGGCCTAAATAGATGCAGGTAGGCCTAAATAGATGCAGGTAGGCCTAAATAGATGCAGGTAGGCCTAAATAGATACAGGTATTTCTAAATAGATACAGGTAGGCCTAAATAGATGCAGGTAGGCCTAAATAGATGCAGGTAGGCCTAAATAGATGCATATAGGCCTAAATAGATGCAGGTAGGCCTAAATATATGCATGTAGGACTAAATAGATGCAGGTAGGCCTAAATAGATGCAGGTAGGCCTAAATAGATGCATGTAGGCCTAAATAGATGCAGGTAGGCCTAAATATATGCATGTAGGCCTAAATAGATGCAGGTAGGCCTAAATAGATACAGGTAGGCCTAAATAGATGCAGGTAGGCCTAAATAGATGCATGTAGGCCTAAATAGATGCAGGTAGGCCTACATTACACACAGGTAGGCCTAAATAGATGCAGGTAGGCCTAAATAGATGCATGTAGGCCTAAATAGATGCAGGTAGGCCTACATTACACAAAGTGTTGAGTGTGAATGTGATGATAATCCTGAAGATAATAAGGTCACCAAAAGGCCAAAGCAAATGTGTTCCAGACACAACTGTGGTATTTTAATAACCTATTAACCTGTTAACCAACAAATACTTTATTAATACAACCTTACACTGTTACACATTACACTAGTCTAGACTAGTTGTCACATATTAAGGGATCATTAAGGCCTAATGTTACACATGATTATCTAACCTCCTCTGTGACACATTAATAATATAAATAAAACCATTATTACCATTTAAGGAGTTTTTTCTCCATATTTTAATAATTTTTTTATTGCTGGTTAGTGGGCTGTAGAGATACTTCTGTGTTTCACAGGATTGTTAATAAACCCAAATAAATTGATCATAACGGGCCCATATGGGGATTTGGTGCCATCTTTGGTCCACAAATAGGTTCAGGAAATGAGACAGTGAGTCCATGGTTTAAGAAAGTTTATAAAGTGATGAACTAAAAAATAAATAAATGGGACGTGTGCTGTTAAATGTGTTGACTTTTTTAAATCTCCATATTCCTTCATATATATTTACTGACATATTTATTACAAGGATGTAATTGAGGATTTTGCATCAAAGAAGGTAAGAAAGGTCCAGTTTTAGATGGTATGTTTACAGCTGCTGCACTTTTACTTTTACTGCTAGTTTGTTTGTTTGTTGTGGTGAACACTAAGGGAAAAACCAAAAGTCATTTACACTCATTTTATTATTACTTAATTATAGCTAACATTGGTTTTGCTTTTTGAAAAGGTTTGTGCAATTTGCAATGTTATTATGTTTACATTTGTGTGCGATTTTAGAATATTTATATTTACAAATTTCTCAATGTTATTTATAGATTTTTAATCACAATTTTTAATTTGTAATTAAAAATAAGCATTGATATATACATTGGTCTCTCTCTCTCTCTCTCTCTCTCTCTCTCTCTCTCCTTTATGTTTTATTTTCTACAGTTCCAATTTGTAAAGAAAATGTGTCTTTTATTTTGATATCAAACATCTAACTATACATGTCGTCCATTTCCTTCCAGCTGTAAGCAATCGTCCTACGACCTTTCCTGGTAGGTCACTGCGTATAGACCTACGGTTCAGCAGCACAGTAATGAAACATGTAGATTTAACATTTGAATCATTGTGTCGCCACCAACACTTTACATTCACCATTTGCACTATTTTGAAAATCCAAACTTCATCTTTTAGTTGTCATCGAGTAAACAATATCTTTTTCTTTGCAGCTCTAGTCAACCCACAAAGGAATGAACACTATGAACTGTCGGCCATTTTTGTAGGACTGTTCGCTTTGATGATCCTGATTTCCTGCTTCTTCATCTGTAAATACCGTTTACATGTTTATAGTGAAAAGAGGCTCCAGGTTAGCCTAGCCTAACCTGGCCTAGCCTAGCAGTGCTATCTCTATTCATTCCATGTATGGGTCTAGTGGTGCTTCATAGTCAGGGGAGGCGGGGCTAAAGGTAGTCTTTCAAATCCTCTGTATGTAATAGGACTAGTTTAGGAGCTAGTGTAGCTAGGCTACTACGATAGAACATTAGATTTACTGATGCTAGGAGGAGCTAGTGTGGCTAGGCTACTACGATAGAACATTAGATTTACTGATGCTAGGAGGAGCTAGTGTGGCTAGGCTACTACGATAGAACATTAGATTTACTGACGCTAGCAGGAGCTAGTGTGGCTAGGCTACTACGATAGAACATTAGATTTACTGACGCTAGGAGGAGCTAGTGTGGCTAGGCTACTACGATAGAACATTAGATTTACTGATGCTAGGAGGAGCTAGTGTGGCTAGGCTACTACGATAGAACATTAGATTTACTGATGCTAGGAGGAGCTAGTGTGGCTAGGCTACTACGATAGAACATTAGATTTACTGACGCTAGCAGGAGCTAGTGTGGCTAGGCTACTACGATAGAACATTAGATTTACTGATGCTAGGAGGAGCTAGTGTGGCTAGGCTACTACGATAGAACATTAGATTTACTGATGCTAGGAGGAGCTAGTGTGGCTAGGCTACTACGATAGAACATTAGATTTACTGATGCTAGGAGGAGCTAGTGTGGCTAGGCTACTACGATAGAACATTAGATTTACTGACGCTAGCAGGAGCTAGTGTGGCTAGGCTACTACGATAGAACATTAGATTTACTGACGCTAGGAGGAGCTAGTGTGGCTAAGCTAACTCCAGGTAGGTTTGGTGAATGTCATGTTGCATCAGACCACTTGGTTATTATTGCATCACCTTTTTCTGCACAACATAGTTTACATGGTTTTAAATTATCAGTGGCTAAAAGTCTGATTATACTGAGCTCCTGACAGAAAACTCTTCATCTCTAATGTTTTCTTCATTTGTAGATAAGAAGTGTTTTGTCAACTGGACAACAACACTGGGTTTCAAAAGTGTGGCTACATGTCCGACAGTCCCTGTCCCAGTACTGTTGGTGTATCCTGCTGAGAACTGGTTGTTCCAGAGCGCAGTGGTGGCCTTGGCAGACTTCCTCCAGCAGCACGGAGGCTGCAGCGTAGCCATCGACATGTGGCAGCAGAGAAACGTGGCAAAGCTGGGACCAATGCGCTGGCTGACAGGACAAGTGAAAACTGCTGAGAGAGTACTGATTATCTGTCCACAGGTGTGTGTGTGTGTGTGTGTGTGTGTGTGTGTATGTGGCCAGCACCGTTGTAAATAGACCAAATTGACACTAAAATGTGCGGACTTGTCTCAATAGTTGTTCTATCAGGATTAACATTGTGATGCACCAATTTCGTATAAAAAGTTAAAAACAGTCAAAAATGTTCATCCAAAATGAATGGGCCATGTTTACGTGGCTATAACTCCCAAACCATACATCGTAGCATTTTGCAGTGAATAGGAAAAATTTGTGACATCCTCCCAGAGATTACACGTGTGGTCTCATAATTCCGATATATCGTACAGATTTCGCATTATTATACCAAATAAAACTCCATTCATTCTTAATGGGACAGACAAAAACACTCCTGCTTCTTCATACTTTGTGGCACAGACTTCATTTAAACTTTCAAACACAGTCATTTTTGTGGTGTCTTTAGGATGTGATTGTCATGAGGGTGTGATTTACGGTTGTCGATAGAGAACTCAGTAAATCCACCCTGAAAAGACCAAAATCTGACTTTTTATCAGTGGGTGATGTCATCGCTAGAGCACGAGAGAAGAAAAAATTAAGCTGAAAAATGTCTCAATAACTCGTCCTCACGGCAAAACCATAAATAGTAGACAAACAATCTTTTCCACAAATGTTGCCATGGTTGTGAGAATTCAAACAAACCAGGGTTTGAAGATCTAGCTCTTTTTAAAGTGAAATGACAGGAACCTGTTTGGGATGATGTCAGGGATTTCTGTCAATAGACTTCTATTGGAAAAATCATTTCTGTCTCATGTTGAGTTCAGTGTTTTTCAAATTGTTCTAACTCACTTATTTTTCACAGTACACACATAAAAAGTACATGTACTTGTTCCTCACACCCTCCTGTCACTCATCATCAACTTTGTTTTCACCAATTATTTACAGTTTTACCAAAAATGGCAGTAGTTCAGAGGCATGGTTTAACATTCAGACAGACTTTACTCCAGTCAGCTCTGTGTGTCTGCGTGTGGAACTACAGGCTGGTTTCCATGGCAACGGGGGGAAATGGGAGGAGCTTTAACATAAAATGGGAGGAGCTTTAATAGAAGTGACTCAGTCCACAAACAGTAACAAACAGATTCACATATGAAGTGAACAGCAGATATTTCTTCCTTTCACCAGAAACAACTACAGCGACAAAAGACAAACACACGCTTATGTTTACTTTAACTGATGGATGGAAGTGAAGTTTATTTATTTATTTATTTTCAAACTTTTGTCATTTTTAATTTTATTTTATAAAAAAAATTTGTTGACAGTCATTACCCTAACTGTGTGTGTTGTTTACAAAACAAAAAGCCACATCTGACCAAGTATGCCCCCCTCCCTTCTCCTCCTACCCCCCCCCCCCCCCCCCCTCAGCCTGGCCTCTCTCCTCCCTCTCCTCCCTCCTCAGGACCTCCCATCCCAGCTGCAGCTCATGACCTTTACCCTCTGGTGTTGACCATGGTGTCCAGTTGTAAGTCATCCCGTCATCTGTCCAGGTTCTGGGTGGTGCAGCTGGGGGAGCACAAGGACAGGAAGTCTGTGAAGCTGGAGCTGGAACTGACAAACTGTAAGAGGTTTAGTTTAATGAAGGACTGGAACAAGTTGTTCAGGTGTCTTCATTCCCAGAGGCAGAACATTTCAGGAGGGTTCTTCAAACGTCCAATCACCTTCGATGAAAAGAAAACAGGAAGATTAAGAACTGCTGTGGAAAAGATGAGTGGACGTCAGCCCAGGGTCATTAGAGAAAAAACACTGGAGTCGACTCTACTGACTGTTTGAGTCTCATTTAAAACATCAACACTAATAATACGCTGACACATGGGTTATAGAAAGACTAGAGCTGTGAAAAGTTCCACATCCATGCAGATGAATCCATGACTGTGATTAATGTGATTAAAAAATAGATGCGACTAAATACAACACTTTCTTCCAGTTGAATAAACCTGTTAATCACATATATATTCATAATCTTATCACATTTTTATGCTGTTTTTTCTGTTTTAGTACAGTTTTTTAGTAGCTTTTAAATATTTCATCGCTTTTTGTAGATTATTAATTTTTTGGTGAATTTTAGTAGATTTTAGGATGTTTTGTATATTTTTCTCTTTTTTGTTTTAGTGTATTTTTGTGTGTTTTGTGGGAAATTTAAGTGTAAAAAAAACCCCTAACCAGAAACAGACTAGTCAACTGACATAAAGTGTTCTGATCATCATTAATGGAAGTTAATCCAAAGCAACACTGTGATTAATCTGATTAAAACTGTAATACAATTAAATGGAACCTTTTCTTCCAGTTTTTGAAACTGTTGAATAAACCTGTTGATTAAATAAATATGAGTAGAGTAGAGTCCTTTTATTAAATGAAGGTGTCTGTCAGCTCACATCCATCAAAACAAAACATACATACACATATTTTTGAATATGTTTTCGATATTTTATCAGGTTTTTTGCTGTTTCTGTCTGTATTTTAGTACAGTTTTTTAAAATATGTTTGGAATGTTTCAGCACTTTTTTCATGTTAGTTTGTTTTTTGTGAATTTTAGTAGATTTTAGCATGCTTTGTATATTTTTCTCTCTGTATTTTTTGTATTTTTGTGTGTTTTGTGTGAAATTTAAGTACAAAAACACCTAATCAGTGACAAAACTGTCAACTGTTCTGAACTTCTGAAATGGTAAACTCCCCATTACCAATCTACCCGGAAAATGTCATCAAAATCTGTCCATATGTTTTTGAGTTATCTTGTACGCAAACAAACCAACCAACCAACGTTCCTTGGTGGAGATAATTATTTTATATTTAAAAAATGTGTTTACACTCACTACCCAATGTTGACTTGATAACAAACTTTGTTCTCATAAGACGTGTGTGTGCGCATGTGTGTCTGCGTGTGTGCGCATGTGTGTGTGTGTGTGTGCGCATGTGTGTGTGTGTGTGTGTGTGTGTGTCCCTGTAGAGACATATCATGCTATAACTCAATGAATACCAGTCACACAACCAAGACGCACACGCAATCTAGATTTCATAAAGGGAAAACTGTTCTATTTTCAAACACACATATCACAGTCGCTGTAGACAATACTCACATGACTAACAAGTTTGGTTATTACAAAGAAACGTTTGACAGTGGAACATTTTTTTGGGACATTTGGAAATATTGTGTTATTGTTATATATTGTGTTAGAACCCATAATGTGATTTTGAACTTTTAGTTAATTGTGACCTTGACCTTTGACCTATACTCACATGGATCATTGCATCTGATGCGCATTAGCTATATGTATATGAACATGTAATATCATGGTGATATCTACAGTATTCACTGAGTTATAGAAGGATATGTCTATGAGGACACACACACAGTGATTACAATAATTAACAGACAGACAGACAGACAGACAGATAGATAGACAGACAGATAGACAGACAGACAAAAGCGGGCAAAAAACATAGCCACCTTGGCGTAGATAATAAAACAGATTTAACAAGTTCATCAATGAGTTAAACATCATTGGACGTGAGCGCTTCCCTCAGGTCCAATAGGATTCGTTGTTCTGTATCACGTGACCACACACGGAAGTGAAATCTGCTGCTGCTCCTGCTTTCAACTTTTCATTCACGCAGAAGGTTCAGGGTCTTGGTTGAACCTCTGAGGCCTTTTTAATCGATATTTATTTTAGCTTAGTTGATTTTAATTGACAGCAGCGATGACTCAGGCTGAGAAAGAGCAGGAAAACGGGAAGGAAAAAGAAAAAGAGCGAGAAAAGGAGAGGGAGAAGGAGCAGCAACGCGGGGTGAAGAGACCCGTAGCACCTCCTGCTGTTCCAGAACCTTTACAGGAGGTGAGGAGGAGGTTTACTGTGGGAGGACAACACACACACACACACACACACACACTGATACATGAGCTACACTGGCGTGCACGGACATTTTGGGGGGAAAGCGCTTTGGAGCGGAAGAGGGAGGGGCACTTTTTTGAGCAAATGTTATGGGAGCCTAAGTCTCCGCCCCTTCCGGTCGGTCCACTGGGCCTAAGTTCGTAAAAATGTAACATAAATGGATGAGGATAAAATAATTATTTTCTGCTCCACTTTACTTTATGTCCTGAATCACACATTTTCTGTACTTTAATTAAAATCATAACCAATGATGTGTGTTTGGAGTTTCTTTGATACGTGTTTAGTGATTTATTATGGTGTAAAAATATGTCATTATTTGGACTCTGTTTGGACTACATATCAGACGTCGCATAGCTGACGTCACAGTAGAATCTTTCCTTAACCAGGAGTAGCTGTCACTTTCCACATGCCCCGATTTAAAGTGGGTTTTCTCCACGTTTGATGCTCTTACCTTCGTCCTGAAAGAAGGAGGTGAAGCTCTCCAAAGTCACAGCCACAGTTCAAAGAGTTTGATGGTGAAGCTTGGTGATGACGTCATATTTGTGAGACGAACGTTGTAGTTCATTACTTACTCTGACATAAAACCTAACGTAACTTTGGATGCCTGTCCAAAGTCAGTGCTTTATCAATGTGAAAATGGATCTTTAAAATTCACACACATCATATGTAAAAACCGTAGCACATTTCAAACGGGACCAGAAAATTACTTTTATCCCTCCATTGACTCGCCTTCATTTTTTTATGGCACTTAGGTCCCATTGCCCGGAAATCGACCGGAAGTAGAATGGCGTCACTTAGGCTCCCTATTATAGTGTGAGATTCAAAGAAAAAACATGATGCACATGTTGAATGAAATAAGACTTTTATTTGTAACATTATATAAAAGTCGGTTTTCAACCTGTATATCTGTACACCTGTATATATATGTATATATTATATTATCTATATACAGACTGTAGTAAAGTGGATCACCCTGTTAACCACTGCACCACCCTGTTAACCACTGCACCACCCTGTTAACTACTGCACCACCCTGTTAACTACTGCACCACCCCGTTAACTACTGCACCGCCCTGTTAACTACTGCACCACCCCGTTAACTACTGCACCACCCCGTTAACTACTGCACCACCCCGTTAACTACTGCACCACCCCGTTAACTACTGCACCACCTTGTTAACCACTGCACCACCCCGTTAACTACTGCACCACCCCGTTAACTACTGCACCACCCCGTTAACTACTGCACCACCCCGTTAACCACTGCACCACCCTGTTAACTACTGCACCACCCTGTTAACTACTGCACCACCCTGTTAACTACTGCACCACCCCGTTAACTACTGCACCACCCCGTTAACTACTGCACCACCTTGTTAACCACTGCACCGCCCTGTTAACTACTGCACCACCCTGTTAACTACTGCACAGCCCCGTTAACTAATGCACCACCCCTTTAACTACTGCACCACCCCGTTAACTACTGCACCGCCCGTTAAGTAATGCACCGCCCTGTTAACTACTGCACCACCCCGTTAACTAATGCACCACCCCGTTAACTAATGCACCACCCCGTTAACTAATGCACCACCCTGTTAACTACTGCACCACCTTGTTAACTAATGCACCGCCCTGTTAACTAATGCACCACCCTGTTAACTACTGCACCACCTTGTTAACTACTGCACCACCCCGTTAACTAATGCACCACCCTGTTAACTACTGCACCACCTTGTTAACCACTGCACCGCCCTGTTAACTAATGCACCACCCTGTTAACTACTGCACCACCTTGTTAACTACTGCACCACCCTGTTAACTACTGCACCACCTTGTTAACTACTGCACCACCTTGTTAACTACTGCACCACCCCATTAACTACTGCACCACCTTGTTAACCACTGCACCGCCCTGTTAACTAATGCACCACCCTGTTAACTACTGCACCACCTTGTTAACTACTGCACCGCCCTGTTAACTAATGCACCGCCCCGTTAACTACTGCACCACCCTGTTAACTAATGCACCACCCTGTTAAGTACTTATCTGTAATGAAGCCGTTTGTTTTGTTTTTTTTCTTTTGCAGCAGATCCAGAGTAACTTCATGGTGGTCATCCACCCTGGCTCCAGGATGGTTCGTGTTGGCAGAGCTACAGATACTCTTCCAGTGACCGTCCCACATGTGATCGCACGCAGACACAAGCAGAGTGGACAACCCAGATATGAAGACCCCTGGCTGCTGAGGGGTGGACTGCATGTACGTTGTCCACACACATCAAAGGCTTTTAATTATTATTATTATTATTATTATTATTATTATTATTATTATTTATAGATACTAAAGGATACAGTCAAGTGTTTGTTTGTTTTCTCTCAGACGGGTGTGGGTGTTTGTCACCCCACATGTTTGTGTCTTTTACCTCTGTCTTCAGAGGGACACCTGGATGTTGCAGTGACGTGCTTTTAAAAACAGCTGATTTTTCTGTGGAGGCGTGGCTAACCTGTCAATAATACCGTCTACAGTCATAGATTTAACCTGGAGCAGAAAACATCTGTGTTTTTAAACATCCAAACACAAACACAGTAAAATAAACACAAACACAGTAATACAAACACCGTAAAACAAACACCGTAAAACAAACACCGTAAAACAAACACCGTAAAACAAACACCGTAAAACAAACACCGTAAAACAAACACCGTAAAACAAACACAAACATAGTAAAACTAAAATAAACAGTAAAACAAACAGATTGTTCATATAACCGGCTGTGGGTCAGTTGGTAGAGTGGGTCAGGTGGTAGAGTGGGTCAGGTGGTAGAGTGGGTCAGGTGGTAGAGTGGGTCAGTTGGTAGAGTGGGTCAGGTGGTAGAGTGGGTCAGGTGGTAGAGTGGGTCAGGTGGTAGAGTGGGTCAGGTGGTAGAGTGGGTCAGGTGGTAGAGTGGGTCGGGTGGTAGAGTGGGTCGGGTGGTAGAGTGGGTCGGGTGGTAGAGTGGGTCGGGTGGTAGAGTGGGTCGGGTGGTAGAGTGGGTCAGGTGGTAGAGTGGGTCAGGTGGTAGAGTGGGTCAGGTGGTAGAGTGGGTCAGGTGGTAGAGTGGGTCGGGTGGTAGAGTGGGTCGGGTGGTAGAGTGGGTCGGGTGGTAGAGTGGGTCGGGTGGTAGAGTGGGTCGGGTGGTAGAGTGGGTCAGTTGGTAGAGTGGGTCAGGTGGTAGAGTGGGTCAGGTGGTAGAGTGGGTCGGGTGGTAGAGTGGGTCGGGTGGTAGAGTGGGTCGGGTGGTAGAGTGGGTCAGGTGGTAGAGTGGGTCAGGTGGTAGAGTGGGTCGCCCAATGACCGAGAGGTTGGCGGTTCACGTTCCGTGTGTCCAAGTGTCCTTGGGCAAAGACACTGAACCCTGACTTAGGCCCCCAGTAGGACTGACAAAAAAAAAAAAAAACCTTTATAAACCTACTGGTGTATGAGTGTGTGTGAATGGGTGAATGTGAAGCTAATGTAAAGAACTTGGAACCATGAAGGTGGAACAGAACTATAGAAGTGAAGAACATTTAGAATATAAAGTGTCAGTGGTTAAAGGGTTAAAACGTACACAGTACTGGTCTTTAAACTCCAGGTTTCTACATCCATGACATCACACTTGTCTTTCAGTGTCTTGCTTTTGTATAGTTGTGACTTTTTACACTTTTTAATCATGTGTTAACAGAAACCAGAGAGTAATGAACAAAGGCAGAACGGACTGAAAATGGTCGATCAGGCCATTTGGTCCAAAAAGATGTCGAATGGAGTGCGGAGGACGCCAGTGTCTGCTGAACAGGTGTGTATTTGACAGTACTAATGCAAATACTTTTACCTGATACTTTCTACATGAATATTTCCATCCACCTCAAAGAAAATATTTTCTACTCCACTACATTTAAGCAATGCCAGTATTATATGACCTTTGAACTCAAAATGGTGACAGATCACCCAGTAAGTTCTTATTGTTACATTATTATTTTATTAATATTAACTTTATTAAAGGACTCATTCTATACTTATTTATTAATATTAACTTTATTAAAGGACTCATTCTATGCTTATTTATTAATATTAACTTTATTAAAGGACTCATTCTATGCTTATTTATTAATATTAACTTTATTAAAGGACTCATTCTATGCTTATTTATTAATATTAACTTTATTAAAGGACTCATTCTATGCTTATTTATTAATATTAACTTTATTAAAGGACTCATTCTATGCTTATTTATTAATATTAACTTTATTAAAGGACTCATTCTATGGTTATTTATTAATATTAACTTTATTAAAGGACTCATTCTATGCTTATTTATTAATATTGTTGTTCTTCATTGTTATTGAATTCATTGTGTGTTGGTTCTATTTATAAAAACGTTCAGATTGTTTTGTTTCCAGTTGTTTTTTCACAGTAGAAAAATGACTGGAGGTGGAACAACACAGTTTACTTCTACTTCCTCATACATGTCCATGACGCGCTGATGAGGCGTCTGTGATTGGCTCAGAATGTGTGAAGGAACACTCCCCCCTCCCCTCTGGCTCTGTGTGTGTTTACCATCCCAGAGTAACATCCAGCTAGGTTTGGTGACGTCACTTGTTTTGAAAACGTGCAGTAAAAAAACAGTCTTTATTTCCACAGAGACACATGAACCAGTTTGATCCAACAGTTTTTTACAGTTTGTGCAGCAGCTACTGTGGCGCCGTCTGCTCTAGTAGATGCTAATGCTAATGCTACTGCAGATTGGCTGCAATGGGGGAGGGGCTTAACCCCAGGTGGGTGGGGCTAAAGTCCATCTGTCGTCAGATGGACCGTCTTTTTCTGGGTCCCTGGTTCCTGTTGTTGTTTAGTGTGAATGCAGTATGCAGCCAGTGGAGGTGATGAACCACTGTTAAAGGAGCATGTGTTGGTAATGCTGGGTGAGCCGTCACCATGGTAACGCTGGGTGAGCCGTCACCATGGTAACGCTGGGTGAGCCGTCACCATGGTAACGCTGGGTGAGCCGTCACCATGGTAACGCTGGGTGAGCCGTCACCATGGTAACGCTGGGTGAGCCGTCACCATGGTAACGCTGGGTGAGCCATCAGATTCCAAAAGGACAAAAGTGGTTTTCAGTGTGTTTGATAGTGAGCCTTCCTTAAGATTAACCTTAATTTAAAAACATATTTTTAAAACTTTTTAATCTTCATCTCTATGTGTATTTAAATATCTTTTTTAAACACAGTTTGAAGTCTTTGTTTTTACCAGTTAAAACATTTACATCTGTTTTTTAACACATCTTACAGTTTTCAGTATCTTTTTAAATACTTTATACATCCATATATGTTAACATTTTCCACATGTTTTAATATTTGTGTTTTTATCTTTTTTAACTCATTCACTCCCAGCACTTTTCTGAACAGCCAGTCTCACAGTTCCAGCAGTTTTGGAGAATTTTGAGTGATTTTTCAAGACCCACAGAATATTGAGTTTTATGACGACATAAACACCAAACACATCAAGAGAAAGTGTAGACTTCTATGAAACAACACTGAAAACACAGTGTTTGATAGAAAAACAGTAATTTATTCATAAACGTGCCCTAATCAGTGTACTATTTCTCTGTGTGTGATTTGCTGTAAAACAGTTTCCTGCATGTAACGCCACACGACAGGAAACACACCACATCCTCGTCTCACTGCAACGGCCGCTGCGTACACAGACCCCACACCTCCGTGTTGGCCTGGTCTTCTTGGTGGTGGGCATCAGATGGTCCAGTCGGTGCCTCCCCATGTTACCATCCAGCCTACTTTCAGGGTCCATGTTGTACGGTGCTCTGGGATTGTGTGCTTCGTCTGCCTGGTCTGTCTCCGCCTCCAGCACCCCATGCTGCTTCCCTGACCACATCCTCACGACCCTGTGTGTGAACTCCAAAAGTGACTGACATTGTTGTGGATTTGTGGTCCTATAAAGAACATATGGTTAAACACTTTGGAACATGTAAGCCACAAACTTCTTTGACCAGTTTAGGGACCTCCTTATGAAGGGGTAGTAGGCCACATTCTGGTCCAGTTTATCCACACCATTCATGTTGGAGTTGTAGGCGATCACACACGCTGGTTTAAACTGGGTCACTCTATGTCTCTGCCCCCTCTGCCACACATCAACCCCTTCCATTCTGTCTTGGTGGCAGGTTGTCACCATCTTCACCATTCGTTTGTCCTGCCAAGCTACCACCATCATGCACCCATTGTGACGCACAATTTCTTCCCCTGCCCCCAGGTCAGACTTTTTGATATCCCGGATGATCACTGGCTCTCCCCTGTTTTTCCTGAGGGTTCCACAGACGTTTGTCTGTGCTCTCAGTAAGCGTTCACACAGGGACACAGAATTATAGAAATGGTTCATGTAGACAGTATAACCATGACCTTGGAGACCATCAAGCAGAGAGAACACTATCTCTGTCAGAGTACTACCTTCACCCACATAAGGCCGCAAGTTGAAGCAGTACCCTGTCTCAGAGTCACACAGAATGTACCATTTTATACCATACTTCAGCGGCTTTTGTGGGTTATACACTCGGAACGATAGGCGCCCCCGCCACTGCATCATGCCCTCATCAATACAAATGTTTTTTTCCTGGCTGGTACAGTTCTTTGCATTTCCCAACAAGATAATCTAACACTGGGCGGACGTTGTACATTTTATCAGCAGTATTTTGTGTGGCATCGTTGTTGAAGTGGAGGAACCTCCATATAATTTAAATCTGTTCCTGGACATTGTCCGGCAGAAATATGGTGTTGCATCTATTTCCTCTACACTCCAGTTTTAGTCAAGGCTTGGCTTTTTGATGTAGCCAGTGAGGAAACTCAGTGCAAAGAACGTTTTCAGTTCATTACCTCTGCTGTGTGGTAGCGCCTCAGGGTTGGCTTCAAAGTACTGATGAGCATACAAGTTTGTCTGATTGTGAATATGCTGCAGCAGCTCATCTGTCACAAACAGGTCTAGGTAATCGGCGGTTCATTGGAGTCTAAGTCCGCAGCAGCGTTCTGAGGACCTGGTGTTGCAGTAAACGCCAACCCCAGGGGTTCCCAGCCAGCTTGACACCAGCCCTGGTCCTGGTCCCAGCTTCTAGCTGATACACCTGTAAATGATGTACATATATAGGACAATAATTCATAATGTAATAAATAATTTCATTCTTTATGATATTGAAGAGGGAAAAAACAAAAACATTTATATATATATATATATATATATATATATATATATATATATATATATATATATATATATATATATATATATATATATATATATATATATATAACCTTTTACCTTTCTTTCTTTGTCCTCCATCAAGAGAAGGGATGGGGGCCCTGCTGGACCCACCACCTGTAACACATAATTACCATAATGATTAGCAACAGGTGCCCATAATACAACTGGAGGAAAATGGTGTTCATGTAACAAGGACTGAATGGGGGTTAATTCTTACCTCTGTCACGTCCATTATCGGAGCGATCTGGCTCCCGCTCCGGCGATGAGGCTGTGTTGGTGTCAGACGAGCCAGACGGCAGCCATTCGTCTGAAGTATCCGGGTCTGGTTCACTGGGATCCTCTGAACCGGATTCACCTGGGCCATGCTGGTGCCCTCGGTCCTTCGAAGGCACATGGTGCGCACCACACCTGCTCCCTCTGCCCTTCTTCTTTGCTGGGTATCTCCGACCTACTCTCCCTTCTCTTTCTCCGCTCACCTGCCGCAGTATCTCCTGAAATACTCCTAAACCTGATTTCTTCCACCGCCAGCTGCCTCAGTTCGCTACATCTCCGCTTTTTCGCCATCTTCACTCAAGCTCGTCCTTCTTCCTCTGCCAACACCAGGTGTGCCCACCCACAAACTAATTCCCATGGTCCCCCCCTACAGGATTGGGTTGGTAATACACAAAAATTCAATGAGTACACGCCTCATTTTCAGTGACAGGCGACAGGACCTCCAGGAACCAGGGGTCTAAAGGCCAGGATGTAACCCGCCCAGAAGGCCCGGTTCTGGGGGTAAAAAGGCAGGGAATTTGGCCCATGGAACAACATAGAACCAGGGGTCTAAAAGCTGGGTTTTAACCCACCCAGAAGGCCCTAACCTGGGGTAAAAAGGCAGGGCATCTGGACCCCTGGAACCACATAGAACCAGGGGTCAAAAGGCTGGGCGTTAGACCCACCAATAAGGCTCTGTTCTGGGGCAGAGTAGAGCAACATAATGTCCAACTTTCACACGTAGCGAGTTTTGCCTCTTGGTAGTTGCTGGGGACCTGAAGCCCCATAGAACCAGGGGTAAAAAGGCCAGGCTTTAGACCCAGCCTTAAGGCCCCATTCTGGGGCACAGTAGCCGGGTGCGTGGACCCCTGGAGCCCCATAGAACCAGGGGTAAAAAGGCCAGGCTTTAGACCCAGCCTTAAGGCCCCATTCTGGGGCACAGTAGCTGGGTGCATGGACCCCTGGAGCCCCATAGAACCAGGGGTAAAAAGGCCAGGCTTTCGACCCAGCCTCAACGCCCCTTTCTGGGGCACAGTAGCCGGGCGTGTGGACCCCTGGAGCCCCATAGAACCACCTAAGAATTAAAATCACGTCGAGCTTCACCGCCGGCTCCAATACAGGAGCCACAGACCCGCTGGCATTTTGCGCAGGTTGGTTGTGGGGGTTGGTTGAATGGGGGAAGACTCGAGCCTCTGTGGCATGCGAGTCCTCTTCACCTCCCACTGGCTACGGCTAACGACTGCTAACTACGGCTAACGACTGCTAACTACGGCTATCGACTGCTAACTACGGCTAACGACTGCTAACTACGGCTAACGACTGCTAACTACGGCTAACGACTGCTAACTACGGCTAACGACTGCTAACTACGGCTAACGACTGTTAACTACGGCTAACGACTGTTAACTATGGCTAACGACTGTTAACTACGGCTAACGACTGTTAACTACGGCTAACGACTGTTAACTACGGCTAACGACTGTTAACTACGGCTAACGACTGTTAACTACGGCTAACGACTGTTAACTACGGCTAACGACTGTTAACTACGGCTAACGACTGTTAACTACGGCTAACGACTGTTAACTACGGCTAACGACTGTTAACTACGGCTAACGACTGCTAACTACGGCTAACGACTGCTAACTACGGCTAACGACTGTTAACTACGGCTAACGACTGTTAACTACGGCTAACGACTGTTAACTACGGCTAACGACTGTTAACTACGGCTAACGACTGCTAACTACGGCTAACGACTGTTAACTACGGCTAACGACTGTTAACTACGGCCAACAACTGTTAACTACGGCCAACGACTGCTAACTACGGCCAACGACTGCTAACTACGGCCAACGACTGCTAACTACGGCTAACGACTGCTAACTACGGCTAACGACTGCTTACTACGGCTAACGACTGCTTACTACGGCTAACGACTGCTAACACCTGAGGTCAGTTCATTTAAATCAGTTGTTAAAACGTTATTGTGTCACATTATGTGTGTGTTTTATTTTTATTTTCTTTTAATGCATCTTAATCATTCAAATGTTTTTCATGTTGAATTGTTGTGAACATGTCATATTTAACTATAATACAGATTTAATTCAGTTTTAATCCAGATCAATGAAAGTCATTGATCCAATATTAGTTTTTCTTGGTATCATTAAAATCTTTAACCACAGTAATATGTCATTACCCAGTTAGAGTTAGGGGTCAAAGGTCAGGCTTCCTATACCATTCAACTGTTTTAAAAACACACACACTGGGATTGATTTATTGATCATATATTGAATGACTATCATTTATTGATAACAGACATTACAGCTGTGAGTTAGGGTCAGGGGTCAGGGGTCATTGTCCAGGACGACTTGACTAATGTTGTGTTGTTTTAGGCCAGAGCGTACAACTGTCAGGTCCGTCCAGCTGTCCTGGACAGCAGCTCCAGGGTCAAGTGGACCAACACGTCCCATCAGCCCCCTCACCTGGTGGGAGAGGAGGTGAGTGCACGTCTGCTCACATCTGGAACATCTGCAACACAAGCACCTGTACTGATCACACTACGTTACTATTGTTTTAAAGAACGTCTGTTGTTCACATTAAATGAGTTAAATGTTACAAAGTTTGATCACATGACTTTAGTGTTTTTAATAAATATGTTTTATTTACATGTAGACGATGAAACAACCTGGAAAAACAATGGATCAGAATGTGCAGTGTTTGGAATTAGATCTAGTAGATCTAGTGGATCTGACATCAATATTCCTTTGAACTAACACCTGTTCATTCTATTTCACATTTTCCGTTGATCTTTGAAACTCGATCCAACATCATTTATTTCAGACTTTTATTTTTCACACATGTCGAAACATTTACTTTGGTTCCTTGTTAACTAGTAGACCTGCTAACCTGCTAACCTTCTAACCTGCTAACCTTCTAACCTGCTGACCTGCTAACCTTCTAACCTGCTGACCTGCTAACCTTCTACCCTGCTGACCTGCTAACCTTCTAACCTGCTGACCTGCTAACCTTCTAACCTGCTAACCTTCTACCCTGCTGACCTGCTAACCTTCTAACCCGCTGACCTGCTAACCTTCTACCCTGCTGACCTGCTAACCTTCTAACCTGCTGACCTGCTAACCTTCTACCCTGCTGACCTGCTAACCTTCTAACCTGCTAACCTTCTAACCTGCTGACCTGCTAACCTTCTAACCTGCTAACCTTCTACCCTGCTGACCTGCTAACCTGCTAACCTTCTAACCTGCTGACCTGCTGACCTGCTGACCTTCTAACCTGCTAACCTTCTAACCCGCTGACCTGCTGACCTTCTAACCTGCTAACCTGCTGACCTGCTAACCTGCTAACCTTCTAACCTGCTGACCTGCTGACCTTCTAACCTGCTAACCTTCTAACCTGCTGACCTGCTAACCTTCTAACCTGCTGACCTGCTAACCTTCTAAACTGCTGACCCGCTGAACAGCTGACCCTCTGAACCTTTGACCTGCTGACCCTCTGAACCGTTTCTCCTTCTGTCCATTCTTTTTACCTTCTAGACCACAGGTGTTAAACATAAGGTGTGGGGGCCAAATCTGGCCACCAAAGGGTCCAGTCTGGCCCTTGGGATGAAGATTAAGATATAAATAATAACAGTATGATAATAACAGTTCAGGTTCAGGTTCACACACTGAGACCAAGTCAATCTGAAGGGGGTCAGAACCAGTAAAATTCTATCCTAATAATCTATAAATACTCACAACTCCAATTGTTTCCCTTTTTAAGTGTAAATATGTGAAAATATACAACAAAGTATAATTTCACCAAATATTTGAATAATCTTGAACAAAGTGTCTCAGGAGAAGTCTGTAGTTTGAAAATAGAAATGTTTTATACATTTGTACTTGATCTGTAAAGGGTTAGAAGCATAATATGGTTAAAATTCATCTGTTAGTTTCATGTAATTGACATTGTTTGAAAGGATCAATGTTTTCAGTATTTGTTTCACTCGAACATAAACATATGGAGGGAACGTTCGGTCACCTTTGACCCCTGCTCTAGGCTCTCCATGTGAACCCTTCAGACTGTTACAACATCCACTGGCCTATAGTCAGAGGTCAGCTCAACGTCCACTCTGGTCCTGGAGGATCTCTGACCGCTGTCCTGGCTGACCTCCAGACCATCTGGACTCACATCCTTCAAAAACATCTGGAGGTTCCACTCAAAGACCTGAAGGTACATGTCCACTGTGAGCACAGACCTTTAAGTTGAACGGTTACAAACTGAGTCTATATCTGTCACTGATGTTACATTCATAAATAAATAAAATGTTAATCAACCCAAAAATTAATTTTGGTCAATTACTGCACTGTCCTCCAAAACAAAAAAGACACACACTGCATTTATAGTGAAAATGACTTAGTGTTTTTTAAACATTTAAATCATTCTTTATCATGTAATAAAATATTTCATCTCAAATGTCTGTAGTTTTGGATCAAATAGTCAGTGTTTGTTCAGTAACTGTTAAAATACTAATAAAACTAAACACAAAGACACTAAAGACCATTACTGTGTTCTTACCTATGTCCATTTAAGACCCTGCTGGACTATAAGGTGGACTGGACTATAAGGTGACCTGGACTATAAGGTGAACTGGACTATAAGGTGGACTGGACTATAAGGTGACCTGGACTATAAGGTGAACTGGACTATAAGGTGAACTGGACTATAAGGCGAACTGGACTATAAGGCGGACTGGACTATGAGGCGGACTGGACTGTGAGGCGGACTGGACTGTGAGGCGGACTGGACTGTGAGGCGGACTGGACTGTGAGGCGGACTGGACTGTGAGGCGGACTGGACTGTGAGGCGGACTGGACTGTGAGGCGGACTGGACTGTGAGGCGGACTGGACTGTGAGGCGGACTGGACTGTGAGGCGGACTGGACTGTGAGGCGGACTGGACTGTAAGGTGAATTGTCAATGGTTTTATGAAGGTTTTTCATATTTAAGGTTCATTAAGTGAAGTCAAAATCATGAGATACATTTTTTTTTAACTAAGTCAAATCTTTGTTATAACATTTTATGAGAATAAAATGATGTAATATACTGTATGACACCAAATATAATGCAAATGCAAGAATTGCTGTTTGTGAGTGACGTTAAAGTCCATGAATTAACTAATTATTTCATTCATTCATTAATGCAGTGTCTGTTTATTAAATGTGACAATTGATCTGAAATGATGCAGAAACTAATGTTTTAATTGGGTGATGATGTCTACCGGTACTAGTTAAAGACATTAACTACCACTGTCCTTGAATGTGGCTCAGTTGGTAGAGATGGTCGTCCAATGATGGAGGCGTTGGCGGTCCTTGGGCAAGACACTGAACCCTAAGTTGATCCCAGTAGGGTCAGGGGTCAGGCAGCAGCCGTCTGTGTGTGTGAATGGGTGAATGTAAGGAATTGTAAAGTGCTTTGGGCACTAACTGGTGAATAACATGAGCTCCATAAGTACAGTTAATTTACCGTTTACCATTTTCAGTATTACAGATGTATCTTATTGGTTCCTGACATCTACAACAGACAACACATTAAAGAAGTGGTCAACATGCTGCTGCTCAGTATGGGATTCTCAGGTATTAAACATGTGCTTTATTTATAGATTTATATCCTTTAGATCCAGGACACTGAAAGATTGACTTTTTTGCATTAAATGATTAGAATACAATGTTTTATTGTTGTCATACAATTAAAATTTAAGATTACATTTAAGAAAAATACAACTCTATGGAGCGTTGAACAGGTTAAAAGTTGGAGGAAAAAGTTTGGTACATGCCATGCAAGGGCATATCTAAAAACAAATGTTCCTCTTGCCCCACCTGGGCGGTGTCTCTTTCAGACTCGGGTCCTCTACCAGAGGCCCCTCCCACGTGGGCGGTGTCTCCTTCAGACTCGGGTCCTCTACCAGAGGTCTGGGAGCCTGAGGGTTCTGTGCAGGATCTTAGCTGTTCCTAACAATGTTCTCTTTTGGACACAGATCTCTGATGTTGTTCCTGGTATCTGCTGGAGACATTGTCCCAGCTTGGGGGTCACTGCCCCTAGTGCCCCCATCACTACTGGTACCACTGTTGCCTTCACACTCCACATTTTCTCTAACTCCTCTTTCAGCCCTTGGTATTTCTCTTCTCTTCTCATGTTCTTTCTTTCTCATGTTGCTATCACTGGGGACTGCTACATCTATCACCACCACTGTCTTCTCATGTTTATCCACCACCACGATGTCAGGCTGATTGGCCATCACCATCTTGTCAGTCTGGATCTGGAAGTCCCTCAGGATCTTGGTCTGTTTGTTCTCTGTCACCTTTGGGGGGGGTCTCCCATCTTGACCCTTGACCCTCAGTCCATACTCTTTACAGATGTTCCTGTACAGTATGCCCGCTACCTGGTTATGCTTATACCTGGGGTCCTGTCTGATGTGGTAGACCCCGGCCTCTATTGCTCTGGTGTTCAGGGCTTGTTCTTGTGCAGCCATGAGTAGTGTCTCTGTGGTGTCCTTTAGTCCAGCCTTTTCCAGCCACTGGTATGTCTTTTCCATATCAGCCACTTCCTCAATTTGTCGATGGTACACGCCATGGAAGGGTTTGTCCCTCCATGATAGCCCCTCTGGTTCCTCGACTTTACTGGGCTTTTGTTGCCTGAGGCATTCACTTAGCAGTTGGTCATTGGGGGACATTTTCTTGATGTATTCCTGGAGGTTCGCCGTTTCCTCCTGGACAGTAGTTCTGACACTTACTAGTCCTCGGCCCCCTTCCTTTCTCTTAGTGTACAGCCTCAGGACACTGGACTTGGGGTGGAACCCTCCACGCATGGTAAGGAGTTTCCTTG
The DNA here is from genome assembly GCA_020466265.1 of Siphamia tubifer. Taxonomy (NCBI): domain Eukaryota; kingdom Metazoa; phylum Chordata; class Actinopteri; order Kurtiformes; family Apogonidae; genus Siphamia; species Siphamia tubifer. The sequence goes on along the minus strand of CM035789.1, from coordinate 50,374,523 downwards.
TCTTGATATCAGTGGCTTGTATCTCTTCCAGTGGCCAGGATATTATCCCAGCTGGGTATCTGATTACTGGCAGGGCATAGGTGTTAATGGTCTGGATCTTATTTTTGCCGTTCAGCTGACTTTTCAGGACCTGTCTTACCCTCTGTAGGTATTTGGCTGTGGCTGACTTCTCAGCTGCCTCCGCATGATTACCATTTGTCTGTGGGATCCCTAGGTATTTGTAACTTTCCTGAAAATCTGCAATTTTCAATTGAGGTCAATTTTATTTATAAAGCCCCAAATCAGAACAAAGTCATCTCACAGGGCTTTACAGAAACACATTTGACGACAGAAATGGATTAAAAAAGAAGTCTCAAGCATCCCCTGTCCTTACACCCTCTTCCAAACCCAGTGGGGAAAAAGAAGAAATCTTGAGGAGAACCATACTGAAGGACAGATCCACTCCTATGAACGGACAGGCTATAGATGAATGTCCATTTATAAATGAAGCAGACACCAGACAGGCGAGGGAGGATGTCACGGGGTCACAGGTCAGCACAGGTGAGTCACCGGAGATCTTGTCCTGTTGTCCATGGCTCCCATGCAGACACTGCCAAGAGAGCCACCACTCCCCCGGGGGGTGAGGGGGGGGACCAGGTGACTATGAACAGACTTGGTATGTAAGATAGGTTATAAAAATGACAAAAACGGATGAGAGAGAAAGCACTCAGTGTCTGTACTTCCCCCAGCATTCTAGCTCCTAGGGCAACGTAGACTGAACTGTGACTTCAGTCTGTTCCCTTCAGGTAGGTCAACCACTTCAGTTGTGATCACCTTTCCTCTTCTAGATATCATCCACCCACATTTATCTAGTCCCAATGACATCCCAATGTCTTTGCTGTAGATCCGGGTGAGGTGAATTAGGGAATCAATGTCACGCTCATTCTTGGCATACAGCTTGATGTCATCCATGTAGAGGAGGTGGTTGATGGATGTTCCACTTCGGAACTGGTATCCGAAGCCACTCTTTGAGATGATCTGGCTGAGGGGGTTTAGGCCTATGCAGAACAGCAGGGGGGACAGAGCATCTCCTTGGTAAATGCCGCATCTGATGCTGACTTGTACAATTGGCTTTGAGTTGGCCTCCAGAGTGTGTGTGTGTGTGTGTGTGTGTATGTATATATATATATATATATATATATATATATATATATATATACAGTGAAGAAAATAAGTATTTGAACACTCTGCTATTTTGCTATTTCTCCCACTTATAAATCAAATGTTCATGGTAGGTTCATGTCCACTGTGAGAGAGATAAACTAAAAAGAAAAATCCAGAAATCACAATGCATGATTTTTTTAATGATTTATTTGTATGACACAGCTGCAAATAAGTATATGAACAGCTGATAAAATGAATGTTAATATTTGCTACAGTATCTTTGTTTGTTATTCCAGAAGTCAAAGGTTTCCTGTAGTTTTCCTGTAGGTTTACACTCACTGTAGGAGGGGTCTTGGCCCACTCCTCCACACAGATCTTCTCTAGATCAGTCAGGTTTCTGGGCTGTCGTTGACAAACACACAGTTTGAGCTCCCTGCAAAGATTGTTGATTGGGTTCAGGTGTGTAGACTGGCCGGGCCATGCTAGAACCTTGATATGCTTCTTACAGAACCACTCCTTGGTTTTCCTGGCTGTGTGCTTCGGGTCGTTGTGGTGTTGGAAGACCCAACCACGACCCATCTTCAATGTTCTGACTGAAGGAAGGAGGTTATTCCCCAAAATCTCACAATCCACGACCCCAGTCATCCTGTCTTTAATGCAGTCCACTGGTCCTGTCCCATGTGCAGAAAAACACCCCCAAAGCATGATGCTACCACCCCCATGCTTCACAGTAGGGATGGTGTTCTTCACAATGTACTCTTCATTCTTCTTCCTCCAAACTTAGTGGAATTATGACCAAAAAGTTCTATTTTGGTTTCATCTGACCACAAAACCTTCTCCCATGACTCCTCTGTATCATCCAAATGGTCATATGTAAACTTCAGACGGGCCTTGACATGTGCTGGTTTAAGCAGAGGAACCTTTGGTGCCATCAATGATTTCAAATCATGACGTCTTAGTGTATTACCTACAGTAACCATGGAAACGCTGGTCCCAGCTCTTTTCAGGTCATTGACCAACTCCTGTCCTTTAGTTCCAGGCTGATTCCTCACCTTTCTTAGAATCATTGAGACCCCACGAGGTGGTCTCTAGCATGGGGTTCCACTCTGATTGAGATTGAGTGTCATGTTTAGCTTCTGTCATTTTCTAATGATTGTTCCAACAGTGGAACTTTTTTCACCCAGCTGTTTGGCAGTTGCTCCGTAGGCCTTTGCATCCTTGTGGAGGTGGACACTTTAGTCTGTGGTGTCTTTGCTCTTTGGTCTTCACCATGTTACAAGTTAAAGTCCTACCTGGAGTGCACGTGGACTTCTAATGGGTGGACTAACAGGTCTTTAGGGTCAGAATTCTAGATGATACACAGCTGTTCAAATACTTATTTGCAGCTGGATCACACAAATAAATCATTAATATATATATATATATATATATATGACAGAGGATCATATTTGCGTGCCTTGTCCTGCGGTGTGTCCTCTATCATGTTCTTTTTACGTAGCGATCATCGTGCACCAGGAGTCTGTCTGTGCGACCTTTGGCAGTGGTTTGAGCAGCGCTTGTGTGGTGGATGTTGGAGACCAGAAAACAAGTCTGAGTTGTGTGGAGGACGGAGTGTCTCACCGTAACTCCAGGTTGGTGAAGAATAGAACTGGACAATATATGATCTGAGCATCGTCACCATATAAATGTGTGCAGTAGTTACATCTGCACATCCTGCACATACTTTTTTTTCTTAATATTTATTTATTTGTATATACAGCTGCATTTACCCCAACCACCATGCTAAAGGTAGAAATAGTGTGGGTTCAACCGCTATGCTAAAGGTAGAAATAGTGTGGGTTCAACCGCTATGCTAAAGGTAGAAATAGTGTGGGTTCAACCGCTATGCTAAAGGTAGAAATAGTGTGGGTTCAACCGCTATGCTAAAGGTACAAATAGTGTGGGTTCAACCGCTATGCTAAAGGTAGAAATAGTGTGGGTTCAACCGCTATGCTAAAGGTAGAAATAGTGTGGGTTCAACCGCTATGCTAAAGGTAGAAATAGTGTGGGTTCAACCGCTATGCTAAAGGTAGAAATAGTGTGGGTTCAACCGCTATGCTAATGGAATAAACCGTATGTATTTGTTCTGAGGTAGTGTTATTTATTTTTTGTCATAAATGTGCAGACGCTGCTGTAATAAGGACATGTTGGATGTGCTTAGGACATGTTGGATGTACTTAGGACATGTTGGATGTACTTAGGACATGTTGGATGTGCTTGTGTTGCTCAGGTTGTGTTTGTCGTACGGTGGCTCAGATGTGACTCGGACCTTCCTGTGGCTCCTTCAGAGGGCCGGCTTCCCCTACAGAGACTGTCAACTGTCCAACACACTGGACTGTCAACTACTGCAACACCTGAAAGAAACCTTCTGTCACCTCAACCAAGTGAGTGTTGGACGACACCGTGACGCTTCTGTTGACGTTAGTACAGATGAAGTGCATCACTACAGAAGGACTGACAAACATTCAACCCTCTGGTCACATGGTTTTATCTGAAAATAGGATTTTATAAATGTTATTTTTAGTAAATATATCGTCCACTGGAAAACAATGTTAACACTTGGAAGTGATACCGATGGATCCTATCGACTTTTTTAGGAATGTAAATTGTACTAAGTTTTTTGTTTGTGGGGGGGGGGTGGAAAAGTCATAAGACATAAGAAATGAATAATTCTGAGAAAGTGAAAATTCTGAGATAAGTCATAACTGGAATATATAAAGTCACAGTTTGACAGATACCTAACAATCCTACTTCAGTACAGTAACACAGTACTTTCCAGTACTTTCCATGTCTGTACAAAATGTTCTCATTAACAGTTTAATCACTAATGTTTTCTGACAAAACATGACTATGTTCAGCTGACTGGTGCTGTCGTTACTTTTGTCACTATTCCTTCCTCAGGACATTTCAGGACTTCAAGATCATGAATTCCAGACCCGTTTCCCAGAATCCCCTGCTCTGCTCTACCAGGTTAGACTGGGAGATGAAAAACTGCAGGTATTTGTTTCATACACCAGTGGAACAATATAAGGGTCAACATTCAAACATTTAACAATAAATACTGGATTAGTGTGTGTGTGTGTGTGTGTGTGTGTGTGTATGTATGTATGTGTGTATATATATATATATGTGTATATATATGTATATATATACGTATATATATATATATGTGTATATATATATATATACGTATATATACGTATATATATAATTAATATATATATATATATATATATATATATATATATATATATATATATAATGTGTATATATGTATATATATATATGTATATATATATATATATATATATATATATATATATATATATATAATGTGTATATATGTATATATATATATGTATATATATATATATATATATATATATAATGTGTATATATGTATATATATATATGTATGTGTGACCCCCCACCAGTAAACCAGGCATAAGTGTGTGTAAATCCAAACAGAGTTATGTGTGTATCTTGGTAGAGTGGAAACTAAGGTTTAAGATGGTGAAAAAATGATGTTTCTATCACAAGTAGAACCAAAGTTATGGTCATTTTAATATCCACATTTGGACATATTTTACAATTTGCATATTTTTAGATATTGTCCGTTAAAGTTTTGGACTGTTTTGGGGTAGGAAGTCCTTAGCAATGCATAATAATTTGTATCCGATTGACACAAATTGTTGACAGATGTTAAAGGACACTCTGATGGACATGTCACAGAAGTTTTATATATTATAATAATAGGACAGAAGTGTGACGTATTATAATCATTTGGCTTACACCATTGGACAGAACATTCAATATAAGCTTTTACCTCGTACCAAACACTTGGGTGTTTACCCACGGAACGGAGATCGTTTTGTTCGGCGAAAAGAGGTGGAAGTCGTCTTTGTCTTTGCTCAGCAATACCTGAACTTTTGTCGCCGCTTAAATAATTGACTCAATAAACACCTTTATTGATTGGATTTCAATGTAATGACCACAGGAAGTGAACATAGAGGTGTTAAGGTACCGTTTTTTGATAAGGTGTAAACACTAATAACAAATCACCTTCCAGCCTAAATTTGGCTGTAGCTCTGAACGGCTCAGCGCCACTTATGCCTGGTTTGGTGGTGGGGGGTCATATAAATATATATATATATATATAAATATATATATATATATATAAATATATAAATATATATATATATATATAAATATATATATATATATATATATATATATATATATATATATATATATATATATATATATATATATATATATATATATATATATATATTCATTTTTATGTGTTTTATATTTATTTAAATTTTGTACTTTTTAATTCATTACATTTTATTTAATGTCTTCTTGATTACAAACTTGGCCCTCATGAAGTGTGTGTGTATCATTCTATACTGTAAATATCACCATGTATTACACAGACATATACATATAGATAATGTGCATCAGATGCAATGATCCATTTGAGTAAAGTTCAAAGGTCAAGGTCATAATTAACGAAAAGATCAAAATCACATTATGGTTCTAACTCCAGAACAGAGGGTCACAGAACTTTCAGATTGGTACCAAATGATGCAGAATGAAGATTTATACAATTCTAATAACTGGTGTTAACACCTAATACCAATAGTTTTTCAGATCTCTAGAGGTCAAAGGTGACATGTGTCCAAATTAACATGTGTAACACTGTGTCAAACGTAGACATATCACGCTAGAACTTAATACTGGATATATTATCATAATATTACACACACTGATGCACATATACATTTTATGAAATATTAATAGTCAAAGGTCAAAGGTCAAGGTCACATTTAGCAGAAAGGCCAAAATCACATTATTGGCTCTAATTAAAGAACAGGTTGTCATAGAAACTGGAGATTGGAACAAAATAAACATTGTCTGAATACTGGTCATTTTCCCTCTTTCGTGTTCGTGTTTGTATTTTCTCTTCAGGCACCGATGGGTCTTTTCTACCCGACCACATTTGGGATTGTCGGTCAGAAGATGACCTTGCTTCAGTACCGCTCTCAAGGTGACGCTGAGGACCCTCATGATGAACACTACCTGCTGGCCACACAGAGCAAACAGGACCAGGTACTACACACTGAGGCGACGTTTACACGGCAACCACGTAAACGGAAGACGCACAAAGTGGCGTCTCGTCTCCATGTTTTCATCTGTGTGTAGAATTGTTGTATTGCTGTAATAATATATCTTTCTGGGCATTGATTGGTGTTGCCTGCGGTAGCGTCCACCTGAAACGGAGTTTGACTAATTCCACCAGCAGTGACGACTGACACCATTAGCATTAGCATTAGCATCCTCACATGTTCCAGTACACACTTCCAAAACGGTGCCAAATATAATATTATAGTTTTTCTTTCTGCTCGTTTCATCCACTTCAACACATTAGTCGAAACATTCTCAGATTTTCTACGTCTCTGAGCTAGTTTTTTTTTTTTTCACATTTTGACTCAAGACTGATCTTGGAAATGTTCTTTTTCTTTTTCACTAACACACATGTGGAACATTTCATTAGTTTGATTCCAGAAGCATTTGTCTGTAGAACCAGTGTTTTTAACCGTCAGATATTTTTGGACTACAAATGAGAAAATTAGTGAACATGACTCTTCCTCTTCCTCTCTCCTTCAGTCGTCCAAATCGTCCATGGACCGTAAAGCTCTGTCCAGACCTGGCGGAGCTCTAGATGGTGAGATGAGCGGTCCGGTGGGGGGCGGGGACATGTCGGACCTGCCCCGGGGCTGTAGCAGCGGTATGGGTATGGCAGGGGCTCAGGCAGAGATGGAGCTGAGTTCTGCTCAGGCGGAGTGTCTGATGGGGACATTGGACATGGACGAGCCCATGTCCGCTCACCTGTCCAGGAAAACCGCCATCATGAGTCAGTTTGAGAGTAAAGCCCTGGGTCTGGACAAAGGCATCCTGCACAGTATCGACTGCTGTGGTAAGACTGAGGACAGTGTCCACACCTGAGGACAGTGTCCACACCTGAGGACACTGTCCACATCTAATGAACATCAGAACAAAAACACATCTTGCTCGTTCAGGACAGTAGAAAAGTTATGTAAAGTAAAAATGGATCAGAATGTTTAATTTTAATTTTTATATTTCGACAGCGTCTGATGAAACCAAACGTAAAATGTACAGTTCCATCCTGGTGGTGGGGGGGGGGGCTGATGTTCCATGGTGCTCAAGAGTTCCTGCTTCATCGCATTATCAACAAAATGCCGCCGTCTTTCAGAAGACTGGTGGACAACGTGGAGGTCATTACACGACCCAAGGTAACTGTGGGGGGGGGGTTAACCAGCCCATTGTGCGTCAGTCAAAGTCATTATGGTGTCGGTTATAAAGGGGAATCTTTGCTATCTCTACATAGAATATATTTTAAAATGATTAATTTGAACATTAGCAATAGAATACAAGACATTTATTAATAACAGTTAATCTGAGCTACGAACATTTCACACCAGTTTACAACGTTTGATCCAAACATAAACTCAACCCAAAGCTGAGGTGATAGAACTTCTACAACTTGATGGGGTTTTGAACCCCCAACCGAGCCTCCAAGGCAGCTGTGCGGCTCTAGCCAATCATAGCCCTCGAGGAGGCTTGGTTGGGGGTTCAAAACCCCATCAAGCACTTTGTGATGTGTCCATAGAATGTGTATGAATTTGAACATTAATTTATTAACACCAAAGTCAGAGCTCAGTTCATCTGTGGGACAAACATTTGACACCAGTTTAATGTTTGATCCAAACACAGAAGGACGGGACGGTGACACCATGAAATCCAAAAGTGTGGGAACAATAACAATAGTGATACCACGCTGATCCACCACTGTCACATTCCACGGTGTGTTGCTGGGGGCGGGGACGGCCTTCCAGGCACAGCTGCCTTGGAGTCTTGGTTGGGGGTTCAAAACCCCATTAAGCACAAGTTGTTACCATGGCAACAGTACGGTGGATGAGTTGTTATGACAGACGTACCGACAATGACATGAGGGGTGGACTGTGACAAAAGCAGTTTGTTCAGTACTGACCTTTGACCCCTAACCCAGACACAGGTTTTTTTAACACCATATTTAACAGCAGAATTTACTGGAACATTGTTTTGTGTGATGCTTTAAACTCATGTGTAACAGAACATGTTCTACTGTGGTCTGACAAACAAACTGTCTTCTCTTCTCAGTGATCCACCGACTTTTTTTTTTTTTTTTTAGAAATGTCTCCATCCCTAGTATATTCTCACCTTTGACCCCGCCCCCCATGAAAGAGGAGAGAAAGGTGTCGTTTTTGGTTCTAGTATTTTTTTTATCAGCAGCTTTTTATCCAAAAACTACTGGACCAGTTTCCAAAGGTGTCAGGTGGTTCAGAATAGAGCCCATGAAATGTCCCCGTCTTTCTGTCCAGGACATGGACCCACGGCTGATATCATGGAAGGGTGGAGCGGTGCTGGCGTGTCTGGACACCACTCAGGAGATGTGGATCCATCAGGGGGAGTGGCAACGCTTCGGCGTCCGCCTGCTGCGAGAGCGAGCCGCCTTCGTCTGGTGAAAGGAAGCATCTGGAAGATTTAAGACTTTCACAGGTTCACCTTTAAAACACAGATGGACATTTTTCAGTCCAAATATTCTGTGGCGTTTTTTTTTTTTATATTTGGGTTTGAGTTGTTGAACTGTGTGAAGTGTTGTAATCTTTTTAAAGGTTTAACCAGTTCCACACATGACGATCTGCTGTAAATATTAATAATAATAAACTTAAAACATGTTTTAACAGTGAAAAGTTTATTCAACCAGAGGATATTAAACAAATGTGGAGGAGGGAGGAGGAGCAGGAGGAGGGAGGAGGAGGAGGGAGGAGGGAGGAGGAGCAGGAGGAGGGAGGAGGAGCAGGAGGAGGGAGGAGCAGGAGGAGGGAGGAGCAGGAGGAGGGAGGAGCAGGAGGAGGGAGGAGGAGCAGGAGGAGGGAGGAGGAGGAGCAGGAGGAGCAGGAGGAGGGAGGAGGAGCAGGAGGAGGGAGGAGCAGGAGGAGGGAGGAGCAGGAGGAGGGAGGAGGAGCAGGAGGAGGGAGGAGGAGGGAGGAGGAGCAGGAGGAGAGAGGAGGAGCAGGAGGAGGGAGGAGGAGCAGGAGGAGGGAGGAGGAGCAGGAGGAGGGAGGAGCAGGTGGAGGGAGGAGGAGCAGGAGGAGGAGGGAGGAGGAGCAGGAGGAGGGAGGAGGGAGGAGGAGGAGCAGGAGGAGGAGGAGGAGGAGGGAGGAGGAGCAGGAGGAGGAGCAGGAGGAGGGAGGAGGGAGGAGGAGGAGGAGGAGGAGCTGCTGCATCAGTCGTCCTGGTTCCGACAGCTAGGAATTCCCAGGAAGGCGTCAAACTGCTGGTGGCAGCGGCAGCCAATGGAAGGGGGAGTGGCTTCAGCACTGTAATGTTACAGGACACGCCCCCCCCATGCCTACACTGTGTAGGCGTTTACCTGAGAGAGAGAGAGAGAGAGAGAGGAGTTTGTAAAGTGAAAGTTCACACCGAGTCACAGGTTTTTAAAACGACGCCCCTTTACTCTGGCGTACCCACAGTGACTCCGCCCCTTTACTCTGGCGTACCCACGGTGACTCCGCCCCTTTACTCTGGCGTACCCACAGTGACTCCGCCCCTTTACTCTGGCGTACCCACAGTGACTCCGCCCCTTTACTCTGGCGTACCCACGGTGACTCCGCCCCTTTACTCTGGCGTACCCACAGTGACTCCGCCCCTTTACTCTGGCGTACCCACGGTGACTCCGCCCCTTTACTCTCACACACTTTGTTCAAGGGATGGATTTGTTTAAAACAGTGGTATCTTGTGTAATTGAACAATATTAAAATGTTTAATAATTTGACATTTTTACCATTAAGAGTAAGTTTGAGGATTGGGGTCAACAGACTTTTTTCACAGTAAGTGTAAATACGTCAGAGGAGCGTTACGGCACTTCCTGTTAAACGTCCAGACAGTAGGAAGACGGAAAGTCTTTTCAAGTTGCTGAAGAAATTTGACACTTAACATTTGCAGATAGCTCCATCAGACAGTAACCATGGTAACTAAAGGCTCTAGCTCCATCAGACAGTAACCATGGTAACTAAAGGCTCTAGCTCCATCAGACAGTAACCATGGTAACTAAAGGCTCTAGCTCCATCAGACAGTAACCATGGTAACTAAAGGCTCTAGCTCCATCAGACAGTAACCATGGTAACTAAAGGCTCTAGCTCCATCAGACAGTAACCATGGTAACTAAAGGCTCTAGCTCCATCAGACAGTAACCATGGTAACTAAAGGCTCTAGCTCCTACTGTACTTTTAGAAACCCTAGGAACTTTCAATAAACCTGCATTCTGAGAACGAAGGGTTCTATTGGGTTGGTACGGAACCAGATCATCTTTAAGATAAGAGGGGCCTATACCATTAACCCCTGACCCCTAACCCTAACCCATACCATTAATGGTTTTATATGTAAGGAGGAGGATTTTAAATTTAATTCTAAACTCAACTGGTAGCCAATGAAGGGTTTGGAGCACAGGGGTGATAGGGTTAGGGGTCAGGGGTCAGGGTTTGGAGCACAGGGGTGATAGGGTTAGGGGTCAGAGGTCAGGGTTTGGAGCACAGGGGTGATAGGGTTAGGGGTCAGGGGTCAGGGTTTGGAGCACAGGGGTGATAGGGTTAGGGGTCAGGGGTCAGGGTTTGGAGCACAGGGGTGATAGGGTTAGGGGTCAGGGTTTGGAGCACAGGGGTGATAGGGTTAGGGGTCAGAGGTCAGGGTTTGGAGCACAGGGGTGATAGGGTTAGGGGTCAGGGGTCAGGGTTTGGAGCACAGGGGTGATAGGGTTAGGGGTCAGGGGTCAGGGTTTGGAGCACAGGGGTGATAGGGTCAGGGGTCAGGGTTTGGAGCACAGGGGTGATAGGGTTAGGGGTCAGGGGTCAGGGTTTGGAGCACAGGGGTGATAGGGTTAGGGGTCAGGGGTCAGGGTTTGGAGCACAGGGGTGATGTGTTCTCTTCTATTTGATCCTGTTAATAATCTTGCTGCTGCATTTTGAACCAGTTGAAGCTTTTTAGGGAATATTTAGGACACGCTACAAGTAAGGAGTTACAATAATCTAATCGTGATGTAACAAATGCATGAATTAATTTTTCTGCAGTCGTTTTAGACAGAATATTCCTAATTTTGGCTAATGTTGCGCAGGTTGTTAACATTCATTTACACTTTACTATATTTACTTCAGGTGAAAATTGGACAAAACCAGGAAATGGTAGCTTTGTTTCGTTTACAATTTTTCGCAAAACAATATCGATATTCTTAAAATTTCGACATAGCACATTTGCGCTTTGAACGTGTTTCCATTGACGGTTGTTCTCGGCAGGAGTGTCGTAACTCTGGTCAAATATCATCCCAGTAGTTTTCACACTGACCATAACTCTAACATGTTAGTGTCTTTAAAGAGTTCACCTGAGACTTTTACTGAGCATTCATTCACTCTAACACTATCAAACTAACCAGCTGGTTAAGGTTAGAAGGGTCTGTACATGTGGTCCCCACATTGTCAGGTCAAATATTAAATATGATCAACACTTAATAACAACAACAAATGATAAATGTATGGAGTGTTTTTTACACAGTGTTGCACTTGACACTTTACAGAACAGAGAATAAATGTATGTGTAAAAAAAAAAACCACTTCAATATTCAAACACTAACAGATAATAAAGTAAACACTGTGTCTTCTGTAGGAATCACTCTGATCATCACTACAACAGTGTGATCACCACTGTCCTGTCGTCCCAGCAGCCAATGGTTGTCATGGTTACAGCGACTGCAGCTGCCATTTACACTCCCAGAGAAGTGATCATGTGACCATGTACGTCACATCTGTGACATATAAGTACAGAAATGTGTTTCCACCGCTCTTTTGTCATAAATTAGAATATGGAAACATCTGAAAAACCACCGCATGAAAGAGTGAAAACTTTTGATCGATATTTGAGTGTTTTCCATTACCATGAATTTCCAAGGGTAATGGAGACGCAGCTATTATCTGGGTTTTTTTATTTTGGTTTTGGAAACAAATAATGAAGAAACAAGTTATTTTCATTCATATTTTTGGTTTTATTTTGAAAAACCAATGAAGGAGTACTCCACAGACTGTACCGTTGTAACTGCAGCGTTTATGTCAATAATAATAATAATAATAATAATAATAATAATAATAATAATAATAATAATAATAATAATAATAATAATAATAATAATAATAATAAAGCTTACCTTCCTCATCCTCCTCCACCCATGGGCGGGGCGTTGGGACCGCCTCCGTGCATTATCCTTCCCATCCGTCTTCTTCCACCAGGAGGACCAGGAGGACTACACATGTAAGGAACAAACAAGCACCATGTTTTTAACCCAAGATAATGATGATGCAACTTCTACTAAAAGTGTTGAATGATTATAGTGAACATGTGTGATTAAATAATAATACTGTACCTCCTCCCATCTGAGAACAGGGACATAGACGCCCTTCCATCTTTAGTCAGATCAGGGTCAATGATCGTCTTGAAACTGTTTGAAAACAAACTGTTAAAACTTGTGACAATAATAATAATAATAATAATAATAATAATAATAATAATGATAATAATAATAATAATAATAATAATAATAATAATAATGATAATAACTAAAGATGTAGGTTTTAGTGTGAACTCCAAGAATAAAAGTTGAACCATCAATTAAATCTAACATGACTCACTACTGATGTGCTATATATATATATATATATATATATATATATATATATATATATATATATATATATAAATAAATGTTAAACTATATAAGATATTGTGATACGGGGAAAAAATCCTCAGGAGTAAAAAACACATTAAAAAAAACAAGAACAGGAACTGATGTGACGACTGAGGACAATAGTCCAACTATATAATGAACAGAGGTCCACCAAGGAGGGATTAAATCTGTCTGTCTGTCTGACTGTCTGTCTGTCTGTCTGTCTGTCAGCAGGATTATGAAAAAAGTTCTGAAGGTGTCGTTTGTGTCACAAGGAACAAATGATTAAATGTTGGTGGTGATCCAGAACAGATCCAGCACAGATCCAGCACAGATCCAGAACCAGTCAGGGGTCACTATGTGTCCTCTATGTGGTCCCTGGGTCTTAGTTGGTCCAGGTGTGAACTAGAACTCTGGACTCAAACACATAAGCAGCAGCTGAACAGAAAATGAGCTTTGGCTTATTTTCATGGACTGTTCCATCAGGGTTCAAACACACTTTCACCAACACTGGTCCATCCTACACACTCCCAAAAACACCAGTGGACTTTAAACAACAGAATAAAAAGTTAAAGTTTACCCTCAGAGGTTTTACAATTAAATAAATGATAATGTCCCAGTGCAGACACACTTTGTTAAATCCACACTTTCCTCACATTTCTATTTAATTTGGGCAGATTTTAGTCCATAAACATGAGGCAGGAAACATCCTGAGTGAACAGGAAGTGAACTGGAAGTGAACTGGAAGATTAAGACCACGTCAAATTAACATTTATTCACTCAAAATATTTGTATTTTTTAATTAGAAATCACACATTATTATGCTGTGTAAAAAGAAAAAATCTATGACTTTTTCACAACTTTCTGGGTCTTTTTACTTTTACAAAACTTTTCCAGGCCTGGAATTTGCATTTTTCAAATTCCAAAACTCTTCAAAACGTATGAACCCTGTTAAGTTTATTATTAAGATTAAAGTTTTTAATCTGTACCCTATACATTTCTTAGCCAAAGTTATGCCCTGACCACAGAACAGCTAGTGCTCATGGGAAGTAGAGTCTTTATTCCTTAAAAACTAAATATTCGGAGGTGTCGCTGTAATCCACTGTACACCACCTTTAACCATTTAGATTTTCTTGTTTTGACACTGCTGTAATCAAACTCATAGTTGTTTGTGTAGTGACTTACAAGAGTCCAATAAACTCCACCGCCCCCCAGAAGAAATTAGTCAGTGTGGACAGTCCCCATGGCAACTGGGACCTGCTCTCTAGGACCCGACCTGAAAAACAAAGGTTAAATACATCTGTAATGTCTTTTCCATATTTAATTATTCATATGCACACAAAAGGTTTTTAAATGAAGGTTAAATTCCAATCAGATCGTTCATTGACTGTTTTAATGGATGCGGTTTGTCCTTTGGCTTCTGGAGAAAGACGTGACAAAATACAGAACATTATGTGAATAAGTCAATATTCACTTCAGTTCATAATGTTAGATTTATTTGATTCAAGCATGTCTTCTAATTTACAGAATAGAATAGAATGTCTTTATTGTAATTATACAAAAACTACAACGGAATTGGAACATGCCATTATCATCATCATCATCATCATCAGGTGTCATTCTAAAAAAAAAAAAAAAGCGTATGTTCATATATATACATACACAGAGAATAATAAGATTACGGTATAAAAAGTAAAAGGTTGCAAGTTGTAAAAATAGGAATAAGAACAGACTAACACCACATTCACAGATTAATGGGAAATATGTAATAAACTCTCTGTACGTTAAGTTGTATTAAAAGAGATCATAGTGTTTGGGACTAAGGCTGAAAAAGATAAAGGGTCAGATTGTTTTTCCATTTGGTTATAATTGTGATAAAAGTATTTAAATTTCTACCTTAAGGTATTTGCTTACAATATAGGTCTGTCTCTCATATCAAAAGAAGCTTTATGGACATGGTAATGAGCATCATACACTGCCAAAGCAAACATACTTACAAATAATATACACTACATACACATACATTACTCTTTCACACACATTAAAGTATAAAAATATAAAAAGTTAAAGGTTGAAACTTAAAAAAAAAGGAATAAACAGAACAGACTAACATACAACATTCACAAAAAAAACTGTTTGTTGCGTTTCACAGTTTAAATGGATATATTTAATAAACTTTACATTATGTTGTATTAAAGTGGTCATAATGTTTGTTCTAGATGGAA
>CM035789.1:50314280-50351780 GCA_020466265.1 Siphamia tubifer | reverse complement strand
TGGACGTCCACCACATATCATCACATACGTGTGGACGTCCACCACATATCATCACATACATGTGGACGTCCACCACATGTCATCACATACATGTGGACGTCCACCACATATCATCACATACGTGTGGACGTCCACCACATATCATCACATACGTGTGGACGTCCACCACATATCATCACATACGTGTGGACGTCCACCACATATCATCACATACATGTGGACGTCCACCACATATCATCACATACGTGTGGACGTCCACCACATGTCATCACATACATGTGGACGTCCACCACATATCATCACATACGTGTGGACGTCCACCACATATCATCACATACGTGTGGACGTCCACCACATATCATCACATACATGTGGACGTCCACCACATATCATCACATACGTTACAGCTACAATGGAAAAGGGTTTGTGTTTTGGATTTACATGTCATTTCTGTTCAGATTTGTGCCATTAATGACCATTAATTAACATTAGTATTTCTAACCATGAACACACAGGTGGACTGACCCAGTTGAATAAAAGCAGATCTAAACATCTACACTGGAGCTTCATCATAAGGTGCAGCATGTGGTTTAAAAATGTAGAAAAATTTCAACTGTTTCTCTTCATCATTCTCATGTTTCTCAAACACGACTGAAGTTTCAAATAGTGGCAGAGTTCAAACAGAAACATGAGCTGATTTAACTCAGCAGCACTCTTTGGTTCAGGGCCTGGAGCAGCAGCAGCACCTTCAGCAGCAGCAGCAGAAGCTGCAGCAGCAGCAGAAGCTGCAGCAGGAGCAGCAGCAGGCTCAGCAGCTTCAGCAGCAGCAGGCTCAGCAGCATTCTCAGCAGCAGCAGCCTCAGCATCAGCAGCCACAGCAGCAGCAGCCACAGCAGCAGCAGCCTCAGCAGCAGCAGCCTCAGCAGCAGCAGCCACAGCAGCAGCAGCCTCAGCGGCAGCAGGCTCAGCAGCAGCCGCAGCAGCAGCAGCCCCAGCAGCAGAAGGACACAATCCCTGATCGACACCTGATTTCATTTCATGTGACGGCAAAATGTTGCATCCACAGCGTATAAGGGACAGTCCCTAAAAGGGCCCCCGCCCTCCCCGAGTCCGGTGTTGGTTTTACAGACATGAAGTGGAAACACCCCCCCCCCCTCCCCCCGTCCATGGGTGGAAAAAAGGCCAGTGGATCCAGTTCAAGTGACACCATAGCAAAGAAACAGAAGGGTACGTGGGAGGGAGGGGGCAGGTCCCACATTAGAATGGGAGGGGGCAGGTCCCACATTAGAATGGGAGGGGGCAGGTCCCACATTAGAATGGGAGGGGGCAGGTCCCACATTAGAAAGGGAGGGGGGCAGGCCCCACATTAGAAGGGGAGGGGGGCAGGCCCCACATTAGAAGGGGAGGGGGCAGGTCCCACATTAGAAATGGGGGGGGGGGGGGGGGTCCCACATTAGAAGGGGAGGGGGCAGGTCCCACATTAGAAAGGGAGGGGGCCCTTTATTATTCCCACTGTGAAAAAGGTTCCTGCTCAGACCAGATGAACCAGTTCTGGAAAAGTATTGAGGAGTTCACACTGGTGTGACATTTGCCAAAGCCTGATGGAGGAAGTTCATCTCTTTCCCGACTTCATGTAGGACGGGATAGCGCCTCGAGCCGTCAGACCTTCGAAGCGTTTGTACGTGTAGTTGATGAAAACCCAGTCCTTGTTCTTCAGGTCCACCTCGGTCTGGTTCGAAACTGGAGTGACTGTGACGAGATAAGACGACAATATTAGAGAGTAGAACATAATAATAACAATAATAATATAATAATAATAATAATAATAATAATAATATTGATAATAATTATTATAATGATGATGATGATAACGATAATTATAATAATGATAATAATAATTATGATAATGACAATAATGATAATATTGATATTATCATACTAATGAAAATAATAATAATATATTTTATTTGTATAGTGCTTTTCATCACAGTAAAAACAGAACTACAAACCAACTACAATAAAAACAAAAAAAACAAAAAAAAAAACAGTCACAAATTAAAACAAACATTAAAATCAATCTTGAATAAATTAGTTTTTAAAAAGGATTTCAAAGTGTTGAGGTCTGAACAGTGACCGAGGTTTGGGGCGGATATAAACCCCCCCCCCCCCCCCCCGGCGCCCCCCAGCTTAGTGCTTGGTTTTGGGCGGCGGGGCGAGGAAGTAGACACAAGAGGATCAAGGGCGGGGCTTGATGATGGAGGGGTTTATGGGTGAGGAGGAGGATGTTACATGTAATTCTATGTTTGAGGGGCGGAGCCAGTGAAGGTGTTGGCGGACAGGAGTGAGTGAGGAGACGAGCTGCAGAGTTCTGGATGAACTGGAGTTTCTGAAAGTGTCTATAGAGTAAACTATAGAGTAGGTACTGCAGTAGTCTAGTCTAGCCCTCTGCTGCTTTAAATCATATTTATCTGATCGCTACCAATTTGTTAACGTTAATCAACAATCATCGCAGTCCTCCAGAGTTAATTATGGCGTTCCTCAAGGTTCAGTCCTTGGGCCTATTTTGTTTACACTATATATGCTCCCTTTAGGTAACATCATTAGAAAACATGGTATTAATTTTCATTGTTATGCAGATGACACACAGCTATATTTATCGATTAAACCTGATCAGACCAGACAAATAGATAAACTAAGTACATGTGTCCAAGACATAAAGACTTGGATGAGTGCCAATTATCTTTTATTGAACCCTGAAAAAACTGAAGTCGTTATAATTGGTCCTAAAAATGCCACAGACTCCCTAACTGAGCACATAGTTACTGTAGACAACTTAAGTGTAACACCCAGTGCCACAGTTAAAAATTTAGGAGTTTTATTTGATCCAGATCTTTCATTCAAAGGGTCAGGGGTCAGAGGTCAGGGCACATTAACCAAACATGCAGAACAGCCTTCTTTCACCTGCGCAACATTAGCCAAAATTAGGAATATTCTGTCTAAAACGACTGCAGAAAAATTAATTCATGCATTTGTTACATCACGATTAGATTATTGTAACTCCTTACTTGTAGCGTGTCCTAAATATTCCCTAAAAAGCTTCAACTGGTTCAAAATGCAGCAGCAAGATTATTAACAGGATCAAATAGAAGAGAACACATCACCCCTGTGCTCCAAACCCTGACCCCTGACCCCTAACCCTATCACCCCTGTGCTCCAAACCCTGACCCCTGACCCCTAACCCTATCACCCCTGTGCTCCAAACCCTGACCTCTGACCCCTAACCCTATCACCCCTGTGCTCCAAACCCTGACCTCTGACCCCTAACCCTATCACCCCTGTGCTCCAAACCCTGACCCCTAACCCTATCACCCCTGTGCTCCAAACCCTGACCTCTGACCCCTAACCCCATCACCCCTGTGCTCCAAACCCTGACCTCTGACCCCTAACCCTATCACCCCTGTGCTCCAAACCCTTCACTGGCTACCAGTTGAGTCTAGAATTAAATTTAAAATCCTCCTCCTTACATATAAAACCATTAATGGTATGGGCCCCTCTTATCTTAAAGATGATCTGGTTCCGTACCAACCCAATAGAACCCTTCGTTCTCAGAATGCAGGTTTATTGAAAGTTCCTAGGGTTTGTAAAAGTACAGTAGGAGCTAGAGCCTTTAGTTACCATGGTTACTGTCTGATGGAGCTAGAGCCTTTAGTTACCATGGTTACTGTCTGATGGAGCTAGAGCCTTTAGTTACCATGGTTACTGTCTGATGGAGCTAGAGCCTTTAGTTACCATGGTTACTGTCTGATGGAGCTAGAGCCTTTAGTTACCATGGTTACTGTCTGATGGAGCTAGAGCCTTTAGTTACCATGGTTACTGTCTGATGGAGCTAGAGCCTTTAGTTACCATGGTTACTGTCTTATGGAATCATCTTCCCTTTAATATTAAAGACGCAGAAACAGTCTCTACATTTAAAATTAGGCTTAAAACATTCCTGTTTGAGAAAGCCTATGGTCAGGTTAGTTAAAAATGATGTGACTCATATATCATGTATACATGATGTATGAGTCACAGTTCAGTCTAGGCTGCCCTAGGAGTTAGAATGCTGGGGGAAGTACAGACACTGAGTTCTTTCTTCTCTTTCTCTCTCTCACACCTGTTTCTGTCATTTTTATAACATATCTTTCATACCAAGTCTGTTCATGACTAGTCACCTGGTGTCCCCTTTCCCCCCTCCCCCCCTGGGGGGAGTGGTGGCTCTCCTGACAGTGTCTGCACGGGAGCCATGGACGACAGGATCTGGAGTATCTCGCCTGTGCTGAACTGTGACCCCGGACCACCGCCCCTGCCTGTCTGGACCAGCCCCCCCTCCTGCATTTATAAATGGACGTTCATCTATAGTCTGTCCGTCCATGGGAGTGGATCTGTCCTTCAATGTGGTTCTCCTCGAGATTTCTTCTTTTTCCCACTGGGTTTGGAAGTTTTTTCTTGCCGAGAAGGAGGGTCTAAGGACAGGGGGAGGGTCTAAGGACAGGGGATGCTTGGGAGTGTTCATATATCTCTGTGGTTGATTGTGTTTTTGTAAAACCCTGTGAGACGACTTTGTTGTGATTTGGGGCTTTATAAAAAAAATTGAATTGAATTGAAAAAGAAAAAAAATCTGCCTAAATTGAAAATATAATTTTAGAGTCAGGTTAGAGCGTCAGGACGTGATTCGACACTGAATGTGTCAATTATGAACCAATCCGTCCATTTGTGAACATGTCCCACATGTGTAAAGTGTCAGGTTTTTACACCAAATTGTCATATCTATGCTCTCTCTCTGTGCTCTCTCTCTATCCTTCTCACTGTCACCTCTCACCTAGTCTTTTCCCTCCAGTGCTGACTGGTGATGTCATACACCTGTGGGTCCAGCTGGACTCATTAGGTGGAGGTGTATATAAGTGACCTGTTTCTGCTTGATCCTCGCCAGATTATCTAACGGTCTACCCTTAGTAATCCAGCACCATTCCTGTCTGTTCCGAGTTTCCGTGTACCTGACCCGTTTCTGATCGACATCTGTCCACCTGTCCCGTGTTCCGACCCCCGCCGGCCCGACTCCGTCTTCTGCCTGTGTTTGCCTGGTTCCGACTCGCCGTCGTCTGTTCATCTCGCCAGCCGCCTGCCCCGACCCCGGACCGAACCCGACCAAGATAAAGCCCAGTCCCCTACGGAGTAGAACCGCTACTCTGTTTTCACCGTACCTTCCGTACGGATCCGTTATAGACTTAAAAGACTCATTTCTAGTTATCTGCTGAGCTCTGTCAGCTTGTACTCATTCTTAATAAACTCTTTAAAAACTGAGAATCTGTTGTTCCTGCGTTTGGGTTCTCCGTTGGCCTATGACACCAAATAATGATTGTCCAGTGATGTCAGTAAGGACAGCACTAGGACAGTTGGTGTTCCTAACATACAACATACTTATAGTTTGTCATGTTCATACACTAAAGTCATTTTCTTTCATTTTTACTCATAGCATTATCTAAATCTACCCTTGTGCATGGTTTGAATAAATAGAATAAATACAACTATGTAAACATAAACACACTGAACACAATAGAAAGTGAAACTAACAAATAACTACCACTAATTATTAAAAAAACAGAACCATATTAACTGAGGTGTGTTTCTACTGGGTGGGACGACTGATTCATTTAAAGTTAGTTCGACTGGTAGAAGCCTCTAGAATCACGACATTAGAGAGTGACCTCGCTTTACCACTTGTCAATAGCTCTGTCTAATCAAATGGAGATTACGCGTGGTGTGTGGCCATGGAAACCTGGAGGTTTACCGGGATTTTATTCACTGTGTCTACATGCTAATCTATGCTGAACAGACTAACAATAAGTTTCATCATATTCTACACGTGTGTGGGTAAAAAAATGGAATATTCTATCTATGACTGACTTTCGTTTCTAAAACACAGAAGGTTAGAAACAATTCAGACTTGTGTTTGTGCAGAACTAAATCTTTTTGTCTGTTTTTAGTTTCATATCTTGGTCAATAGTCAGTGTTTCCGCTACATTCATTTGGTCGTGTCGTCCCACTGCTACCAATTGTGCCCCACTGCTTCTTCAAATTTCTATACATTTTAGGTTTGTTGCAAATACATCACAGCGTAAAAAATAAAACTACATATACTCTTTGCGAGAGCGCATCTTGGAAGTGGTGGATCAGCTGACCAGACAGTCAGAGGAGGAGTGAATCTTTGAGATTCTGCAACGAAAAGGTCGACTTATGACGGTAGTCTGAGATAACTCTTCATTTTTTAAAGTTAAATAGATATTCATCAAATATTAACAGTCAGCTAATGTTACGTAACATAACAGCTTACCTTAACTGTGCACGGTGCCAACTAAGCTCATTTATAATATAGCATTAAGCTAATATCTTTACGAGCTAATGCTAACTCCAGATGAGTTTATGGAAGTATTTGTGAAACATTGATGAGGATGATCTTCGACAGTTATCATTAACCTTTAATAAGTCATAGATTATCAGTAGTTATGTTCACATTTGGAATTAAACACCTGTGTCAATTATCTAATGTTAATGTTTTATGTAATTATATAAGACAACGTTAGTCAAGGAGGAGTGATGCTGCTCAGTATCAATTTGACCGAAGAACCTTAGAACTGTTCTACAAAAACCCTAGAACGATCTGGTGTAAACTTTACCACTGAGATATTTATTTACATTATTATTACATTTTTGTTGTTTTCATTCTACCATTTATTTGTTAAAAGTCTGATAAATAAAATTTGCAGTGAAGTGTCATTTGTTTACGCCACCAAGACTCCTCAGCGCACTTGCCTCGACTGTAGAAAAGAATCCTAGAGGAAACACTGACATTCATCTGATTTTGAAACGGATTAAACCATTAGAATCCCTGAAGTGTTAGCTTTCATTATACCACACAGAACTGCGTGTATTATGAACTACCATGCGATCCTAGATTGTTTTGTAGAGAGTACGTCATCGTATGTATTTTATTTTACATTTCTATTTACATACTTGTTATGATAGCTATGGTGACAAAATGGTTGACATGTCATTGTAGCCTAAAGTCTGACCTTTCCAAGGATATAGAAGATGTGAATATTGAACAAGATTTCAAAGTGGGGGGACGGGGGTAAAAGGTAAAGTGAGGGGGCGTTGGGTAGGAAGAGGTTAATGTGACCTTGTGTCATTTACACACAGTAATAAACCAGGAGGACATGAACTAGAGTTGGAAACATAGGGTGACATGGCTATGTTAGCAACAACACAACGGCTAATTTTAAACATGGAGGTGGTGCGTTCAGGACCGTCGTAATATCTCTGGTGCATTCAAATAGAAAATGAGTTGTTCCTGAATAAATATAGTTAAACAATCAACAACAGTTAAAGTGTGTGGTGTTTGTAACAGAAGGAAGAGCAGAGCTGGACATGTTGACTTTAAAGTTGACTTTATTATAAGTCTGTTCATTTAAAGGCTCCTGTTTGTGTTGTAGATAAATGTCACAGTTTATTTCCCAAAGTCTGGTTCAAATATATTACTGCTGAATAAATGTGAACTGACTCACATATGATGGAAATATAGATATGATATGATCTGTAGGATCATCATGTAGCTTTTTCACCTGGTCTGGTGTTAAAAAGACAAGAGAAAAATCTGGAATATCAAAGAATGGGAATTTAAATTGAATTGACACCTAAAAGCATATGGTCCCAGCCCTGGTGGATGGTGTGGAAGGCAGCGGTGAGGTTCAGGAGGATCAGGATGTTGATGTGGCCAGAGTCAGCAGAGAGGAGGAGGTCATTTGTAATTTTGAGTAGGGCAGTTTCAGTGCTGTGTTTGGGGCAAAAACTGGACAGGAATATTTCATAGATATTGTTGGTGGGTTTAGATTTGTGAGGCGATGACACGGTCAAGGATTTTGGAGAGAAATGGGAGGTTGGATATAGGACAAAAGTTGGATGGGATGTTAGAGTCAGGACTAGGTTTCTTCAGAATGGGGGTAATGGAAGCTAATTAGAGGGTGTCTGGGACTGATCCAGAGCAGAGGGAGGTGTTGATGAGTGGGGAAAGGATAGGGAAGCAGGTTTTAATGAATTTGGATGGGATGGGGTCCAGGGTGCAGGTTGGTGTGTTCATGCTGGCCATGAGCTGGGAGAGTTGGGCAGGTGAGATAAGGGTGAACTGGGATAGTGGGTGAGTAGTGGAGGGAGTGGGGTCAGGTGATGAGTGGGTGCTAGGGGTGGAGGTGCTATGGTAGGGGGAGTCAATTTTGGAATTAAAAAATTTAAGAAAAGTATGGCATTTATGAGGTGTGAATGAGGAGGGGACGTTGTCATGGGGCTTCAACAGGGAGTTGATGGTGGAGAAGATTTACCTGGGGTTATTTGAAATGGAGTGAATGATGTGGGAGTAGAAGGCTGACCGGGAAGAATAGAGTTTAGGATGGAATCTGTCATTTTGAAGGTGGATAGTGAGTTTAGTTTTCTTGTGTACTCTTTCCACGCAGCCTCAGCAGCACCGCCCTGTACGGTACTACCAACACCCTGCAGCTCCCGTTTAGTGGCCTGACAGAAAAGTTCATGGTGTCCAGGACACGGGAGGTACTGCAGTACAGGGAATCCAGAGATCCTAAGGTGGCATCGGCTGGCATCCAGGTGCGCACAGGCAGGAAGTGGAGAGCGGATAGAGCTCTGGAAGTGGCCGAGTCACGACTCAGGCAGAAGGCCCTGGTGGGACCCATTGCCAGAGGGCGTGCAGGAATTGGCTTTTTCCCAGCAGTCAGGGTGGACAAGGCCAAGGGCAAAGAACGGCAGCTGCTCATCCAGGAGGAAGTGCGGGCAGGAGTGGAGGAACAACGCACAAGCAGGATGGTGGGAAAGGGACAGCAAGGAGCCTGGACTAAATGGGAGAATGTTCTGCAACGGAAGATCACCTGGTCCAACATCTGGAAAGCAGACTTCCACTATACAAGGTTCTTAGTCCAGGCTGTGTACGACGTCCTGCCAAGTCCAGCCAACCTTCATGTCTGGGGCAAAGCAGAGACACCGTCCTGTCCCCAGTGTACAGGACGGGGATCCCTGGAACACCTCCTCAGCAGCTGTCCAAAAGCCCTTGGAGATGGGCGCTATCGCTGGCGCCACGACCAAGTGCTGAGGTCAATTGCGGACAGCATCGCCACGGCCATTAAGACCACCAAGGGCCACCATAAACCGGAGGCAATCAGGTTCCTTAGAGCTGGAGAGAAGCCTAGATTACAACTGCGGGCAAAAGCTGGCCTCCTCACCACCGCCTCTGACTGGAAACTGGAGGTGGACCTTGGCAAACAGCTAAAGTTCCCGACCTAGCATAACACCTACAAGGCTCCGCCCAGATATGATCATCGTGTCAGATTCCACCAGGCAGTTGATCATTCTGGAGCTTACAGTGCCCTGGGAAGAGCGCATGGAAGAAGCGAATGAAAGAAAGCGTGCCAAGTACCAGGAGTTGGCAGATGAGTGTAGGAGGCAGGGCTGGAAAACCTTCTGCGAACCGCTGGAGGTGGGCTGCAGAGGATTTGCAGGGCAGTCACTCTACAAAGCCCTCACATTGCTGGGCCTCACTGGGCAAGAAAAGAGCAGCGACAGAAGCCGCAGAGAAAGCCACAAGGTGGCTATGGTTAAAGAGGGCAGATCCGTGGGCAAATGCTGCTGGGACACAGGCCGGGGTCTGATCAGCTCTGGTCGGGTCGCCTGGGCGAGGGTGTCTGATGTTGAAAGACCCAAAACACCCAATGCCCCAGGTTACATCACTGATTATGTGTCCCAGCGCATCCGCGAGATGTATCTTTCACACCAGTTGGTGTTTCTGTGTTTTCATCTGATGAAGTGCAGGGGTGTACCAGAGGACAGGGTGTACCAGGGTGCAGGGTGGTCCAGGGGGCAGGGTGTACCAGGGTGCAGGGTGGTCCAGGCGGCAGGGTGGTCCAGGGGGCAGGGTGTACCAGGGTGCACTAGGGGGAAGAGTGGTCCAGGGGGCAGGGCGTACAGTTTGTGTTATCAATATATATGTTAAAGTCACCAAGGAGGAGGATGGGTTGTGAGATGGCACAGATAATTGATTAAGATAACGTCTCATTTAGTTTTTATCAACAAAAATTAAGACATTTTAGGAATGTTTTTTAAATTTCTAATCCACATTTTGTCTGTTTTTATTGTTCATCTATAACTGTATGATATATTTAATTATAGTTATCGTCATTAGACCCACATTTACGTCTAGTTTGGTTTATGTCAAGGTTCGTTGATGACAATATTTAGTCACTATAAGACACACTGTCAATGAATGGATTATTTTATAGATTGTTCATATATAAGGTGAAGTGGATTATAAAGAACATTAAGTCAAGTCAATATTATTAGATAAAAAGTACAAATAATCAATCATTAAATACAACCAGAGTTAATCCATATATAAGGTTCACTGTGGTTTATGTAGTAAATTAAAGTCTTTTCAGTGTCACCTTATAGTCCAGAACATACAGGAACCTTTAGTTTCCTAAATGTCATTTATTATTTAAATATTGGTGTGGACATGTCCGTCCATAGCGTCCAGATATAATTTTGTGCTCATGATCAGACAGGTGGGGCCAGGGAGTTTGAAATGTAATATGTTTAAAAGACGAGACTGTAGGTTTGAAGATGTTACTGTAGATAATGACTGTAGAACCAACACATGATGTCAAGGCATCAGTGTCGACATATGGAGTGGTTTGTGTTTCTGTTCAGCAGAGGAAGTCCAGGTTATTGTCCAGAGTAAAGGGATTGACAAGAGTGGAAAAGCACGGAAAACTCAAGTGTGACAGAGTGGAAACATATGGAAAACTCAAGTGTGACAGAGTGGAAACGTATGGAAAACTCAAGTGTGACAGAGTGGAAACATATGGAAAACTCAAGTGTGACAGAGTGGAAACATATGGAAAACTCAAGTGTGACAGAGTGGAAACATATGGAAAACTCAAGTGTGACAGAGTGGAAACGTATGGAAAACTCAAGTGTGACAGAGTGGAAACATATGGAAAACTCAAGTGTGACAGAGTGGAAACATATGGAAAACTCAAGTGTGACAGAGTGGAAACATATGGAAAACTCAAGTGTGACAGAGTGGAAACATATGGAAAACTCAAGTGTGACAGAGTGGAAACATATGGAAAACTCAAGTGTGACAGAGTGGAAACATATGGAAAACAACAGAAGTGGCCGTTACCTGTTGGTTGAAGAATGTCTGAATCTGGGAATTCATCAAAGTGTGACGTGTCATCGATGCTTTTGATCTCTATGGGGATGGCAGCAGGTCTCTCTCTACAGTTCACACACACACACACACACACACACACACACACTAGTTTACATGTCTCGTAAGGACCAAGTTTGTAATCAGGTCGACATTAGGTAGTGAGTGAAAACAACCTTTTTTCAAAATAAAATCAAAATACATCTTAAAAAAGGATTAAAAAAAATGTGTAAATTAAATAATAACGTTAAAATAGTTTTTAAAAATGTATAGATAATTCTTTAAAAAATCACAATAAAAAATGTATGAATAATAAAATATTTTTTAATATTTTTTTTAAGTTAACTCATCTTCAAACCTTCGAAAAATACATGTTTCACATGTTTCCCTCATGCTTTATGGGGACGTCTGGAAAAAACACTAATGTATTCATACGACCACATCACTGCTACTTTACTAGTGGGGACCTTTATTTATATTTAACCCGAGGTCAAGGTTAGGGGTCAGGGTCAGAGGTCATGGTTAGGCTAGGGTTAGAGGTCAGGGTCAGAGGTCAGGGTTAGAGGTCAGGGTCAGAGGTCATGGTTAGGCTAGGGTTAGAGGTCAGGGTCGGAGGTCATGGTTAGGCTCAGGGTTAGAGGTCAGGGTTGGAGGTCATGGATAGGGGTCAGGGTCAGAGGTCATGGTTAGGGTCAGGGTTAGATCAAATGTATTATAAAACCTTAGTTCCTAAATTTTGATCCAACTGTGAGTGAACCCCTGCTTTGTTTGTGGTCACCTGATATGGTCATAGTCCACCCCCTCAAAGAAGGAGTTGGACTTTATCTCCTCCACACCAGCAGCACCGATTCTGTGTTCCTCTTCACAGCAAAACCTAGAAACAAACATTGTTTTAGTCGTTCATTATTTTCACAAACCACTGGAATGATTTTATTATATGACCTGACTGTGTTCAAACACATGTTCAGTAACTGTAGCAGAAGTAAACTTATGTTCATATATGTGACCCTCCAGCACTAAACCAGTCACTTTGGTCAAATTTCATAAATTCATATTTTATATTTATTAAAGTTTATTAAAAATGTTTGTGTGACACTAATTCAACCAATCAGAGGCTGTTTTTCAACATCGCCATAGCAACAAGGGCTTTAGTTTAGTGCAGAAGGCTTTGTTCTGAGGCCTCCCATTGGTTCAAATCTATAATTCTGTAGATTTCTATTTAAGGGTTGTCTAGAGGGAATCCCCATCTTTCCAACGGTACCAAACATGACGGGGAAATACCTAACGCCAGCGCCAAGGAAAGTCGTGTTTGGAGTCGATTTGTCTTAGTTTTTTAGGCTAAAGTTAAAAAACTGCTGTGACTGAAACACTGCTTTAATGATGGACGGACACGTGTGGTTTAAAAGAATAAATAATTTAATTTGAATTTGTAATTTCATAATTAAAATGGTGAATATTATATATGACAGTTAATGGAAAGGTTATCTGTTGTACATAGACTAAAATAAGTAGTGTCTTTCAGAAGTGTCCACTGGGCGTCCTTAGGGGAGGAGCCACAGAAGCATTAACAGTTGGTCTTACCTCACTGACTGCACCTCCAGCAGACATTAGAACCTGTTTTATTTTCATTAGTGGGTAACTTTAGTTTGTTTGTTTGTGTTGAGTAACGGTTAAACAGTTATCAGTTACATGGACAGAACTTGGGTTCACAGAAGGCTTTTCTGAAGGTGTCCAGTGTTGTACCTGAACGAGTTCATTGAACGATCGTTCACGAACGTTATATTTTTGACGAACGTGAACGACTCGTTCACTTTTGCCAAATGAACAGGAAGTTGTGAACGCGGTTATTATGGCATTTATTGAACTGTGCTCTTATTTGAATATATTCATGTGACCACAGTGGGAGCATCTTCAGTAATACTAACGTCAACACTAATAACTAATGTCACTTAGAACATGCACGTCAGGAACAGTTTCAAACATTGTTGGTAGTTGTGTAACAACTTTAACATTCATGTCAGTTCTTATCTGGTCAGAGTTGACATTAAACAACAGTAGTTCTAACTCTGAACATGGTTCAGTACCTCACACAAACTTAGTACCAGACCACATTAGGAACTGTAGTTTATTTCATATATGTTTACAGTTTTTATCACTTTCATTAATCAGACTTGACATGTGCACAAATATATTATTAAGCTCTAATTAGAGATAAGAGTAAATTAAATGTTTTAAAGATAATCCTTTTTATTACTTCTTATTGGCAGGTAGCTATCCCAACGTCTATCCCCTAAAATTCACTTCATGGAAAGACAACTTAAAGATTATTTTTCCTACATTCTTACATTTTGGTTTTAGATACATCACTTTGATTTATTTTAGCAGACACCAGTGTCAGTGTCAGTCTTAGTGTTAGGGTCAGTGTTAGAATCAGTGTTAGTGTTAAGTCTTAGTGTTAGGGTCATTGTCAGTGTTAGCGTTAGTGTTAGGGTCATTGTCAGTGTTAAGTCTTAGTGTTAGGGTCAGTGTCATTGTCAGTGTTAAGTCTTAGTGTTAGGGTCAGTGTCATTGTCAGTGTTAAGTCTTAGTGTGAGGGCCAGTGTCATTGTCAGTGTTAGGGTCAGTGTGACTGTTAGGGTCATTGTCAGTGTTAAGTCTTAGTGGTTAGGGTCAGTGTCAGTGTTAGTGTTAGGGTCAGTGTCATTGTCAGTGTTAGTGTTAGGGTCAGTGTCATTGTCAGTGTTAGTGTCATTGTTAGTGTTAGGGTCATTGTCAGTGTTAAGTCTTAGTGTTAGGGTCAGTGTCATTGTCAGTGTTAGTGTCATTGTTAGCGTTAGGGTCAGTGTCATTGTCAGTGTCAAGTCTTAGTGTTAGTGTCAGTGTCATTGTTAGTGTTAGGGTCAGTGTCATTGTCAGTGTTAGTGTTAGGGTCAGTGTCATTGTCAGTGTTAGTGTTAGGGTCAGTGTCATTGTCAGTGTTAGTGTCAGTGTCAGTGTTAGGGTCAGTGTTAGCGTTAGTGTTAGGGTCATTGTCCGTGTTAAGTCTTAGTGTTAGGGTCAGTGTCATTGTCAGTGTTAGGGTAAGTGTCATTGTCAGTGTTAAGTCTTAGTGTGAGGGTCAGTGTTAGTGTTAGGGTCATTGTCAGTGTTAAGTCTTAGTGTGAGGGTCAGTGTCATTGTCAGTGTTAGTGTTAGGGTCAGTGTCATTGTCAGTGTTAGGGTCAGTGTCATTGTCAGGGTCAGTGTTAGTGTTAGGATCATTGTCAGTGTTAAGTCTTAGTGTTAGGGTCAGTGTCAGGGTAAGTGTCATTGTCAGTGTTAAGTCTTAGTGTGAGGGTCAGTGTCATTGTCAGTGTTAGGGTCAGTGTTAGTGTTAGGGTCATTGTCAGTGTTAAGTCTTAGTGTGAGGGTCAGTGTCATTGTCAGTGTTAGCGTTAGTGTTAGGGTCATTGTCAGTGTTAAGTCTTAGTGTTAGGGTCAGTGTTAAGTCTTAGTGTTAGGGTCAGTGTCATTGTTAGTGTTAGGGTCAGTGTCATTGTCAGTGTTAAGTCTTAGTGTGAGGGTCAGTGTCATTGTCAGTGTTAGGGTCATTGTCAGTGTTAAGTCTTAGTGTTAGGGTCAGTGTCATTGTCTTTGTTAAGTCTTAGTGTTAGGGTCAGTGTCATTGTCAGTGTTAAGTCTTAGTGTTAGGGTCAGTGTCATTGTCAGTGTCATTGTTAGTGTTAGGGTCAGTGTCATTGTCAGTGTTAAGTCTTAGTGTTAGGGTCAGTGTCATTGTCAGTGTCATTGTTAGTGTTAGGGTCAGTGTCATTGTCAGTGTTAAGTCTTAGTGTTAGGGTCAGTGTCATTGTCAGTGTTAAGTCTTAGTGTTAGGGTCAGTGTCATTGTTAGTGTTAGTGTCAGTGTCATTGTTAGTGTTAGGGTCAGTGTCATTGTCAGTGTTAAGTCTTAGTGTCAGTGTCATTGTTAGTGTTAGGGTCAGTGTCATTGTCAGTGTTAAGTCTTAGTGTTAGTGTCAGTGTCATTGTTAGGGTCAGTGTCATTGTCAGTGTTAAGTCTTAGTGTTAGTGTCAGTGTCATTGTTAGTGTTAGTGTCAGTGTCATTGTTAGTGTTAGTCTTAATGTCAGTGTCTGCTCAGGTACAAACATATTTACAGTTAAATCCTTCTGTACATGATGTAAATATAGGATTTTTAAACATATACGTATATCTGCGGTTTATAACCCGGTGTGGCTTGTATATTCTTTTGTTACATTTGTTTAAATACAGTTGGTGGGGCTTATATACAGGTAAATGGACTGCACTTATATACTTCTTTTCCACCTTCATGGTTCAAAGCTCTTTTCATTAGCCTCACATTCACCCATTCACACACACTCATACACCAGTAGGTTTCTAAGGTCAAAGGTCAGTCCTACTGGGGGCCTAAGTCAGGGTTCAGTGTCTTGCCCAAGGACACTTCGACATGTGGACAGCCAGAGCCGGGACGCGAACCGCCAACCTCTCGGTCATTGGGCGACCCACTCTACCAACTGACCCACAGCCGGCTCATATAGAGGCGAGGCTTATAGTCCAGAAAATACGGTAATTTTAGACTCATTGACTTTCTTTATCCTTCTGCATCTGTGTCCCGTTAGCCCTAACTAACTAACTAACTAACTAACTAACCACAGCTTCATGTAAATATTGATGGTGGTTCTTGCCTTAGAATCAAGTCTTTGGCCTTCTCTGATATGGGCACTTCTGGAGGAAAGGTGAGCGTCTCCCTCCAGTTCATCACCTTTCTGTACGTTTCCTGAGGTGTTTCTGAGCAGAATGGAGGATAACCTGGAAACACAAGCACAACTCATTTACCCACCCAGGGTCCGCTACTGCAGAGGACCAATGAACCACCCACCAAGGGTCCGCTACTGCAGAGGACCAATGAACCACCCACCAAGGGTCCGCTACTGCAGAGGACCAATGAACCACCCACCAAGGGTCCGCTACTGCAGAGGACCAATGAACCACCCACCAAGGGTCCGCTACTGCAGAGGACCGCCCACCCACCCACCCGGGGTCCGCTACTGCAGAGGACTGCCCACCCACCCACCCGGGGTCCGCTACTGCAGAGGACCGTCCACCCACCCACCCGGGGTCCGCTACTGTAGAGGACCGCCCACCCACCCAGCCGGGGTCCGCTACTGTAGAGGACCATCCACCCATCCACCCACCCACCCAGCCGGGGTCCGCTACTGTAGAGGAACGCCCACCCACCCAGCCGGGGTCCGCTACTGTAGAGGACCATCCACCCATCCAGCCACCCACACACCCTGGGTCCGCTACTGTAGAGGACCGTCCACCCACCCACCCGGGGTCCGCTACTGTAGAGGACCGTCCACCCACCCACCCGGGGTCCGCTACTGTAGAGGACCGTCCACCCACCCACCCGGGGTCCGCTACTGCAGAGGACCGTCCACCCACCCACCCGGGGTCCGCTACTGCAGAGGACCGCCCACCCACCCACCCGTGGTCCGCTACTGTAGAGGACCGCCCACCCACCCAGCCGGGGTCCGCTACTGCAGAGGACCGCCCACCCACCCACTCAGGGTCCGCTACTGGAGAGGACCATCCACCCACCCACCCGGGGTCCGCTATTGTAGAGGACCGTCCACCCACCCACCTGGGGTCCGCTACTGTAGAGGACCGTCCACCCACCCACCCGGGGTCCGCTACTGCAGAGGACCGCCCACCCACCCACCCGGGGTCCGCTACTGCAGAGGACTGCCCACCCACCCACCCGGGGTCCGCTACTGCAGAGGACCGTCCACCCACCCACCCGGGGTCCGCTACTGTAGAGGACCGCCCACCCACCCAGCCGGGGTCCGCTACTGTAGAGGAACGCCCACCCACCCAGCCGGGGTCCGCTACTGTAGAGGACCATCCACCCATCCAGCCACCCACCCACCCGGGGTCCGCTACTGCAGAGGACCGTCCACCCACCCACCCGGGGTCCGCTACTGCAGAGGACCGCCCACCCACCCACCCGGGGTCCGCTACTGCAGAGGACCGCCCACCCACCCACCCGTGGTCCGCTACTGCAGAGGACCGCCCACCCACCCACCCGGGGTCCGCTACTGCAGAGGACTGCCCACCCACCCACCCGGGGTCCGCTACTGCAGAGGACCGTCCACCCACCCACCCGGGGTCCGCTACTGTAGAGGACCGCCCACCCACCCAGCCGGGGTCCGCTACTGTAGAGGACCATCCACCCATCCACCCACCCACCCAGCCGGGGTCCGCTACTGTAGAGGAACGCCCACCCACCCAGCCGGGGTCCGCTACTGTAGAGGACCATCCACCCATCCAGCCACCCACCCACCCGGGGTCCGCTACTGTAGAGGACCGTCCACCCACCCACCCGGGGTCCGCTACTGCAGAGGACCGTCCACCCACCCACCCGGGGTCCGCTACTGCAGAGGACCGCCCACCCACCCACCCGTGGTCCGCTACTGTAGAGGACCGCCCACCCACCCAGCCAGGGTCCGCTACTGCAGAGGACCGCCCACCCACCCACTCAGGGTCCGCTACTGGAGAGGACCATCCACCCACCCACCCGGGGTCCGCTATTGTAGAGGACCATCCACCCACCCACCCGGGGTCCGCTACTGTAGAGGACCGTCCACCCACCCACCCGGGGTCCGCTACTGCAGAGGACCGCCCACCCACCCACCCGGGGTCCGCTACTGCAGAGGACCGCCCACCCACCCACCCGGGGTCCGCTACTGCAGAGGACCGTCCACCCACCCACCCGGGGTCCGCTACTGTAGAGGACCGCCCACCCACCCAGCCGGGGTCCGCTACTGTAGAGGACCATCCACCCATCCACCCACCCACCCAGCCGGGGTCCGCTACTGTAGAGGAACGCCCACCCACCCAGCCGGGGTCCGCTACTGTAGAGGACCATCCACCCATCCAGCCACCCACACACCCTGGGTCCGCTACTGTAGAGGACCGTCCACCCACCCACCCGGGGTCCGCTACTGTAGAGGACCGTCCACCCACCCATCCGGGGTCCGCTACTGTAGAGGACCGTCCACCCACCCACCCGGGGTCCGCTACTGCAGAGGACCGTCCACCCACCCACCCGGGGTCCGCTACTGCAGAGGACCGCCCACCCACCCACCCGTGGTCCGCTACTGTAGAGGACCGCCCACCCACCCAGCCAGGGTCCGCTACTGCAGAGGACCGCCCACCCACCCACTCAGGGTCCGCTACTGGAGAGGACCATCCACCCACCCACCCGGGGTCCGCTATTGTAGAGGACCATCCACCCACCCACCTGGGGTCCGCTACTGTAGAGGACCGTCCACCCACCCACCCGGGGTCCGCTACTGCAGAGGTCCAGTGGTTCTTACCGATGAGCATCTCATACATGATGACTCCCAGACTCCACCAGTCACACAGCTTGTTGTATCCGTTTTGCATAAAGACTTCAGGAGCGATGTAGTCTGGGGTTCCCACTGTGGAGAAGGCCTTGAGGGGACAAGCAGAGGAATTTACGTTAGCTAAACACACATTTAACCACATTAGCTAAACACACATTTAACCACATTAGCTAAACACACATTTAGCCACATTAGCTAAACACACATTTAGCCACATTAGCTAAACGCACATTTAGCCACATTAGCTAAACACACATTTAGCCACATTAGCTAAACACACATTTAACCACATTAGCTAAACACACCTTTAACCACATTAGCTAAACACACATTTAGCCACATTAGCTAAACACACATTTAGCCACATTAGCTAAACACACATTTAACCACATTAGCTAAACACACATTTAGCCACATTAGCTAAACACACATTTAACCACATTAGCTAAACACACCTTTAACCACATTAGCTAAACGCACATTTAACCACATTAGCTAAACGCACATTTAACCACATTAGCTAAACGCACCTTTAACCACATTAGCTAAACACACCTTTAACCACATTAGCTAAACACACATTTAGCCACATTAGCTAAACACACATTTAGCCACATTAGCTAAACACACATTTAGCCACATTAGCTAAACACACGTTTAGCCACATTAGCTAAACACACCTTTAACCACATTAGCTAAACACACCTTTAACCACATTAGCTAAACACACCTTTAACCACATTAGCTAAACACACCTTTAACCACATTAGCTAAACACACCTTTAACCACATTAGCTAAACACACATTTAACCACACTTGCTAAACACACCTTTAACCACATTAGCTAAACACACCTTTAACCACATTTGCTAAACACACCTTTAACCACATTAGCTAAACACACCTTTAACCACATTAGCTAAACACACATTTAACCACATTAGCTAAACACACCTTTAACC
Organism: Siphamia tubifer; assembly: GCA_020466265.1. NCBI lineage: Eukaryota > Metazoa > Chordata > Actinopteri > Kurtiformes > Apogonidae > Siphamia > Siphamia tubifer. The sequence goes on along the minus strand of CM035789.1, from coordinate 50,332,084 downwards.
ACATTAGCTAAACACACATTTAACCACATTAGCTAAACACACCTTTAACCACATTAGCTAAACACACCTTTAACCACATTAGCTAAACACACCTTTAACCACATTAGCTAAACACACATTTAACCACATTTGCTAAACACACCTTTAACCACATTAGCTAAACACACCTTTAACCACATTAGCTAAACACACATTTAACCACATTAGCTAAACACACCTTTAACCACATTAGCTAAACACACCTTTAACCACATTAGCTAAACACACATTTAACCACATTTGCTAAACACACATTTAACCACATTAGCTAAACACACCTTTAACCACATTAGCTAAACACACATTTAACCACATTAGCTAAACACACATTTAACCACATTAGCTAAACACACATTTAACCAGATTGATTCAACAGGTTCAGAGTGAATTTTATCACCAGGCAAAAAAAAATCTTCAGCTCAAACACTGATGAGGCAGACACCTCAGCAAAAACAGCCAACAGTTAATGCTAATGCTAACCGCTCAGTGAAAATGAAGCAGAAACAGCCAACAGTTAATGCTAATGCTAACTGCTCAGTAAAAATGAAGCAGAAACAGCCAACAGTTAATACTAATGCTAAACGCTCAGTGAAAATGAAGCAGAAACGCCCAACAGTTAACGCTAATACATAAGGACTTCTTTTCCATTCCTGTGTCATTATGTACAGAATGTTTGAAGTGCACCAACACTAAATAACTGTTGGAAATTTTAATTTAGTCCCTCACATACCTTTTAGCCTTTTTTTGTTTGTTATTTCAACCTTTTCAAATCATAAACATATGGTGATAAAAACCCACAGATAATTAACCCAATATATTCTAATGAAATCTGACATCCCCTTCAATAAGACAAAGGTCTTATTGTGGGTTAGGGTCAGGGTCAAAGTTAGGATGACGGTCATGGGTCAGGGTTAGGCTCACTGTCCTGCATGTTTTACACATTTCCCTTTTCAAACACAGCTGATTCAAATGATCAGCTGATCATCTGAGGAAGACTGAGAAACACCTAAAGGTCCAGGACTGGCGAGCCCTGGTTCTGGTCCTGGTCCAGGCAGATGTAGGTAAATGTGTTCAAACATGTGTCAGACTCACCAGTTGTCTTCTGTTCCTCTTCCAGGTCTCTGCTTTCCTTTTGGAGTTCATGTTCTGGAAGGCTGTGCGCACAGAACCACTGCCTGTTACACAGTAAATCTGAACCAATCAATCAATCAATCACATTTTATTTATGTACTGCCAATGGATGGAACCATTACCAGTACAATTATCAAGCACAAACAATTACAATGGATTCAACTTTCAATTCTAACTATGATGAAAACTTAGTTTGAGTTATAACACTCTGCCTCTAACACTCCACTGCCAACACTCCGCCGCCGGTAATGCTAACGCTAACGGTAACGCTCCACTGCTAATTGTACGGCCACACCGAATGCAAAATTTCACCATCGTGCGTCAAGATTGCATACAAGTTAGTGGAGAGACGCGTTTGGACGCAACGCATTGTTTACGTTGCTGCGGCACGTTGGAGGAGTTCCTGTGGTGCATTGGAGCGTCCGAGTGTTGGAGTGGCACGTCTTGCCACAAATCTGCGTAAACACTGGAGTTAAAAACATTGAACTTTTCAGGCGAATTCACGTGACACCGTGCTATGAAAGCCAATCATCGTTGAGATGCTGCCAATGTCGTAATGGAATCATGTATGACACTCGGACCGACCCGGAAGACGACAGAAAGAAAAACTTCATGCAGACTACAGTTCCTGGATGAAGTGGTGGAATTCCTCATGCTGCAGGTACTTCTGCAGGATCAGGTGAACCCAAAACCGACTGTGTCTGGCCCTCCAACGTATGGGACCAACAGAGCACTAATCCAACTGATCTGTACCATGCGTTCGGTGTGGCTGCACCATAACACTCCGCCGCAGCTAATGCTCTGCCGGTAACACTGCTGCTAACGGTCCACCGCTAACGCTCTACACTAATGGCACACTTCAGAATGTTCAGCGTCCTCTAACACTCCACTCTTACCAAACAGCTCCAGTTCATACATATCTGACTAATGTTAGATTTCCTACCCATTTATGTCAAAGGTGTCATTCTGCTAAAACCACTTTTGCGGTACCAGGCCGCCGGCCGCCTAGTAATTAATTATTTCCCTTTTATTTATTATCCAAGTCTGAACAATCTTTTATTTTGAAAAATGACCAGATTCTTTCGGTTACGTCAATAGCTGTGTTTCCATTAGGGATGTCCCGATCGACATTTTTTATACAAGTGCGCATGCGTCGACTAGGACGGCCGCTGCTGCAGTTCGCTCCCGTCTGTTTTCGTATTTTTGTCCGTTTTACATTTTGTATTTGTTACCTTTAATTTAACTTGAGTAATGTCTCCTTAACATGGAGTTTAGAAGTGTTTTTTTCGTCCTGTGGACGGTGGAAATTCTACTGAAAAGTTTTGGCAACGGACAACAGCTGTTGGGTTTCCCCGGCGCCCTTGTTTACACCGGAGAGGAGCTGCGGGCGCTGAACATCAAAACCAACTCGGACTTACTTCACACTATCCCGGAGGAACTAAAGAGGACTAACGGTGGTTTTAGAGGATATCGAGGGAGAGGACGACGTGCTAGACAGAAACGAGCCGAAGCGCGGAAGGTAAGGAGGAGATGTAGACCGATTATACCGGCTGTCGTCATGGGCAACGTGAGGTCTCTTGCAAACAAAATGGATGAGCTTACTGCCCTTGTCAGTAGCCAGAGGGAATATCGAGAGAGTAGCATCATGTGCTTCTCGGAGACGTGGCTTCACTCCGATATCCCGGACAGTAGCATCGATATAGACGGGTTTCAGTCCGTGCGTTCTGACCGCGACTGCGGGAGCGGTAAAAGTAAGGGTGGGGGGCTCGCTATGTTTATTAACAAGACATGGTGTAACCCCGGACACATTACTGTCAAAGAGCGCCACTGTGACCCGAATGTAGAGATGTTGGCTGTCGGACTCAGACCGTATTATTTGCCAAGAGAGATCCCTCATGTTATCATGGTGGCTGTTTACATCCCCCCCTCTGCTAACGCGTCGGAGGCGAGTGACGTCATACACAGCGAGACGGCCAGACTCCAGAATAAACACCCGAAGGCTCTCATCCTCATCTCTGGTGACTTTAACCATGTCACACTGGACAAACAGTTACCACATTTCACACAGTATGTGGACTGCCACACCAGAGACAATAAAACCCTGGACTTACTGTATGCAAATATCAAAAATGCATACAGTTGCTCATCACTGCCACGGCTGGGCCGGTCTGATCACAACCTGGTCCACCTCACCCCCTGCTATGTGCCTCTGGTCAAGAGACAGCCGGTGACCAAAACATCTGTAAGAAGGTGGTCAGCGGAGGCTCAGGAGGCACTACAGGGGTGCTTTGAGGTGACTGACTGGCAGGCACTCTGTGAGCCCCACGGGGAGGACATAGACGGGATCACAGAGTGCATCACGGACTATATCAACTTCTGTGTTGATACTAATATACCAACCAGGACAGTAACTTGTTACCCCAACAACAAACCTTGGGTAACAAAGGATGTTAAAGCCCTTCTCAACGCAAAGAAGCGGGCTTTCAACACTGGCGACAGGGAGGAGTTAAAGAGGGTCCAGGAACTGCTGAGGAATAAACTCCGAGAGGCCAAGACGGACTACAGCAGTAAGCTGGAGGGGAAGCTGGCTGAGAACAACATGAGGGACGTATGGCGTGGTATGCAGACCATTACAGGCCTCAAACCGTCGGGGAGGGGTGGAGTAGAGGGGGACGTGGTGAGGGCTAATGAATTAAACCAGTTCTTCAATCAGTTTGATGCAACGGCCATCACCATCAACACCTCTGTCCTCCCCTCCCCCCTGACGTCGCAGTCAGCCGGCTCCCCGCAGCTGGACAACACCCCTGAGTCGTCAGCAGACCCCCCCTCCTCCTCCCCCACTCAGGAGCTGCTGCGTCTACCCACACCAGTAGACGAAACCCCCCCCCCCACCAACTCGGCCCACAGTGTCCCTCTCTGTGAACGAGGTCAAAGTTCAGCTGAGCAGACTGCAGCCAAACAAAGCAGCTGGCCCTGACGGCGTTAGCCCAAGGGCGCTCAGAGTCTGTGCCGAACAGCTGTGCGGCGTACTTCAGCGGATCTTTAATATGAGCCTCAGACTAAAGAGAGTTCCCGCACTGTGGAAAACCTCGTGCATCGTGCCACTCCCCAAGTGTCCGAGACCCAGTACGACAAAAGGCTACAGGCCGGTCGCGCTAACCTCCCACATCATGAAGACCATGGAGAGGTTAGTCCTGAAAGAACAACTCCGTCCAACGGTGAAGCCACTCCTGGACCCACTCCAGTTTGCCTATCAGCCACGACTGGGGGTGGAGGACGCGGTCATCTACCTGCTAAACCGAGCAATCACTCACCTGGATAAGCCGGCGAGCAATGTGAGGGTCATGTTCTTTGACTTCTCCAGTGCTTTCGACACCATCCAGCCAGGGCTGCTGGGTGAAAAGTTGGCGGTGATGCAGGTGGAGGCCTCCCTGGTGTCCTGGATCGTTGATTACCTGACTGGCAGACCACAGTTTGTGCGATTGAAAGGCTGTGTGTCAGAAAGGATAACCAGCAACACTGGGGCTCCGCAGGGGACCGTCCTATCCCCCTTCCTCTTCACCATCTACACCAATGACTTCCAGTATCGGTCAGAGTCCTGCCACCTTCAGAAGTTTTCTGATGACTCTGCGATTGTTGGATGTATCAAGGATGGAGACGAGAGAGAATACCGGGCGCTGGTGGAGGACTTTGTCTCATGGTGCGAAAACAACCACCTCAGACTTAATGTGACAAAAACCAAGGAGCTGGCAGTGGACCTTGGGAGGAGGAGGAGTGCACCAGTGACCCCTGTTTCCATCAGGGGGTCTGACGTGGAACTGGTAGAGGATTACAAATACCTTGGAGTGCACATAGACAATAAACTGAACGGGTCCACACACGTGGATGCTCTCTACAAGAAAGGCCAGAGCCGCCTCTACTTCCTCAGAAGGCTGAGGTCCTTCAGCATCTGCACAAAGATGCTGAGGATCTTCTATGAGTCAGTGGTGGCGGGCGCATTCTTGTACGGAGTGACCTGCTGGGGCAGCAGACTGAGGGAAAGGGACTCCAGCAGGCTGGACAAGCTGGTGAGGAAAGCCAGCAGTGTGGTGGGGGTGGAGCTGGACTCTCTGGCGGTGGTGTCAGTGAGGAGGATCCGAACAAAGGTACAGGCCATTATGAGCAACACCTCCCACCCATTACATGCAGAGCTGATGGGAAGTACGAGCACGTTCAGTGGTAGACTTAGACTCCCAAGATGCAACACTGAACGACACAGGAAGTCCTTCATACCGACCGCAATCAAACTGTATAATGACTCACTGTGCTTCAAGGCCTCACTGAGAGCAGTGGAAGTCATCTGTAACTAATAAGACAGAAACGGATTAACTAAGGATTACCCCTGGCTATCACTTTTGTTTTTACTTTTGTTTTTACTTTTCACTTTTTAATATTATATTTTTTTATATTTTTATATTTTTTTACAATGCGGTTTTTGCACTACCTTCTGCCGGACTTTCAATTGTAGAATTTGCACACCTAATGTAAATTGTGATTTATTTATAATTCTTGACTGTGTACTTGTGAATGTCAATGTGAGCGATCTGTGGTGCTGAATTTCCTTCGGGATTAATAAAGTACTTCTATTCTATTCTATTCTATTCCCGATCCGATCTTCTTGAGTGCTCTTACCGATACCGATCCGATACTGTTTCCGACATCGATACTCATATTTAACCGATTGCAAGGTAAAGGAGCTGTACACAGATTGAAAAAGTTTCCTTTGGTATTTATTAACAGTTATTATTATAAAAATCATTATAAAAATAAAAAAGTCTTAGCAGCATAATTTGGAACATTTTAAATTGCACGCTGAATAAATAAATATACAATACTCAAACAATTAAATAACAAAATATAGTATGTGCATCTGCTGAACTTAAATTGAAAAAATTAAATCTTAGAGAGTAGCAAAATAGAACAACTGGAAAATGTCTAATCTCCTCGACCTACTTTCCCTGTAGACCCGTATGCATAGAAAATAAAGTAGCTTATATTAAAAAGCTGGTGTTGAACATTTAAACAAAACAAAAAAAAGGGCTTTGAGGGGCATAAAAAGGCATTAGGTCAAAGTCGAACTGTAACAGAGGACAGTGATCATTTTAACGCTCAAATGACTGATGAAAACGAAATTTCGTTTATGATGAAAATCTAAATGACAAATAAAGTAAGTCTGAAGTCTGACTAAATTAAAGTTCTTCTTGATAAATACAAGTTTTTCTGTCAAATCAGGTGACAAACGGTTTGGGTTTTCACCCAGTACATTTGAGGCCGTACTGAACAGTCTCTCACTATCCACACTTGTGCATGGAGCACAGAGAAACTTCACCACCACAGCAGTGAGTGAGGGGCTCCGTTGTCCATGTGACCTCCAATATTCCAGAGAACTGTCTGGAAACAGTAGGTTCCAGAAGGTAGTTCTGCACTTGTTGACGTAGAGGCGGCTCACATACTCTCCACTGCGCTTTCTTCTAAAATTTCATTGAAAATGCTTCAGAGTTTTCTTGTTGATGCCATTTCGCCGTTTCGTGAAAATTTCTGTTTAGTTTTTAATGTTTCCTCGAGCGTTTGCTGGCGGGGTTTCGCCGCTGCTACCTTGCACTGATACTCCTTAAAGTCGTCCGGGTGGTTCTTCTGCAAGTGATGGATAGAATTTGTAGTATTGAAGTGGGCTCTGGGTGTTCCCCCTCGAGAAACTTGCACTTTGCAGCCGTTACAAGTCGCCGTTTTACCGTCAGTGTTCGCGAGTGAAAAATAATCCCACACAGCTGACATGTTGAAAGCGTTTCAATTTGCGGCAGCCGGAAAGCGTGTGTCGCACGCTGACGTAAATATCGGCACTTCCCGAGCATTTCCGATTTTTTCCAATACTCGCAAAAGTGCTGGATCGGGGGCCGATACCGATACTGAAGGTCGGATCGGGACATCCCTAGTTTCCATTACCCTTGGAAATTCGCAAAATACAAATATCGCTATAAAAATTGGTAATGGAAACACCTGGATTTCGAAAAAACACTCAAATACTGAAAAGAAAAGTTTTCTCTCTTTCATGAGGTGGTTTTTCAAATGTTTCGATATTGTAATATATCACAAAACCACAATGGAAACACTTTTTCCGCAATATATGTCACAGGATGTGACTACATAGTCACATGACCACTTCTCTCGGAGTGAAAATGACCGCCAGTCACTGTAACCATGACAACCATTGACTGTTTATAATTTGTTGTTAAGTGCAGAGTACATTTACACTTAATATTTCGACCTGACAAGGTAGGGACCACATGTACAGACCCTTATAAGGTGAGACAGGTGGTTTGTTTTACGTGTTAGTGTCTTCAGAGAGTTCGCCAGTGACTTTTAGTGACGAGAGAATTAGCCGATTAATTCATGCTAATATCAGGGTGATATTGCAGTCAAGTGATTTGAAGCTCCGAAGGTGACAGCAGTGAAATGTGGTGGGATGATATTTCACGAGAGTTACGACACTCCTGCAGAGAAGAGGAAAAGGAAACTGAAGAGACAGAAGAAGAGCCTCCAACTTCCAACAAAAGGAAAGATTTTAACAGACAATACCAGGAGTTGGACTTGAACTATGGACCCCCCCCACCCCTGTCCATGGTAAAATGGTGAAACGCTGACCGGTCCGCGGTAGTAAAAAGGTTGGGGACCACTGTTCTAAGGAGTGCCGTCCCGTTGCTGCCTGTACCTGGAATGGTTGGACATTCCCATTAGCAGAAGATAAATCATCAGCAAAGGTTATTTTATTAAACAAACTGTCACTGGACTGGACTAACCCACTGACTCCAATGTGACGTGATGGTCAGACGTTTGTGGGGGACAAATAGCAGTGCTGCTTTGTGATTGTTGGACTTTTATTTCGAAAAGTTGCTGTCGTTCCGTCTTCCGCATTCATGAAAGGTTTGGTCTGAATGTTGAGTCATGTCTGATGAAACAGTCATGAATGTTTTATTTTTATGATGGCTGATATAAATATGAACTGACCTGTGAACTAAAGTGTTGCTACTAACATTATTGCAGACAAACACTAGAGGAAACAAAAACACTAGAAGAAACAAACAAACAGACACTAGAAGAAACAAACAAACAGACACTAGAAGAAACAAACAAATACTAGAGGAAACAAACAAACATACACTAGAGGAAACAAAAACACTAGAAGAAACAAACAAACAGACACTAGAAGAAACAAACAAACAGACACTAGAAGAAACAAACAAACAAATACTAGAGGAAACAAAAACACTAGAAGAAACAAACAAACAGACACTAGAAGAAACAAACAAACAAACACTAGAGGAAACAAAAACACTAGAAGAAACAAACAAACAGACACTAGAAGAAACAAACAAACAGACACTAGAAGAAACAAACAAACAAATACTAGAGGAAACAAACAAACACACACTAGAAGAAACAAACAAACATACACTAGAAGAAACAAACAAACAGACACTAGAAGAAACAAACAAATACTAGAGGAAACAAACAAACACACACTAGAAGAAACAAACAAACATACACTAGAAGAAACAAACAAATACTAGAGGAAACAAACAAACACACACTAGAAGAAACAAACAAACAAATACTAGAGGAAACAAACAAACAGACACTAGAAGAAACAAACAAACACACACTAGAAGAAACAAACAAACAGACACTAGAAGAAACAAACAAACAGACACTAGAGGAAACAAACAAACAAATACTAGAGGAAACAGACACTAGAAGAAACAAACGAACAGACATTAGAGGAAACAAACAAACAGACACTAGAGGAAACAAACAAACACACACTAGAGGAAACAAAAACACTAGAAGAAACAAACAAACAGACACTAGAGGAAACAAACAAACAGACACTAGAGGAAACAAACAAATACTAGAGGAAACAAACAAACAAATACTAGAGGAAACAAACAAACAAATACTAGAGGAAACAAACAAACAAATACTAGAGGAAACAAACAAACAAATACTAGAGGAAACAAACAAACAGACACTAGAGGAAACAAACAAACAGACACTAGAGGAAACAAACAAACAAATACTAGAGGAAACAAACAAACAGACACTAGAGGAAACAAACAAACAGACACTAGAGGAAACAAACAAACAAATACTAGAGGAAACAAACAAACAAATACTAGAGGAAACAAATGGAAACAGCTGCTGACTTTGCTTACTGAGGTCACTGGGCAGGCTGTGGTTCAGATTCTTATAAAACTCCGTACGGTGAGCCCTTTTCAGACCGGTGCACAACCCAAAGTCGGATAGCTTCACATGACCCTAGAAGTAAACACACACAGATTGCAAAAATATCTCAAGTGTGTCAACAACAGGAGCCGACTGTACTTACAAAACATGTACACATTTCACTTCCATTTTCAGGGTCTTCAAACTTGTGGTTAATGTGGATACAGGATAAAGTAAAAACACATATTTATGTGGATGCTACCTGACAACAATATGACACTGTCCACATAACATTTCATTTTTCTACAAAGCCTAACTGATCCTGCAACAGCACGTATTCAGCCGTTATGTTAGGGTTAGTGTGTGTGTAGGGACTCACCCTGGAGTCCAGCAGCAGGTTGTCTGGTTTAATGTCTCTGTGGATGAAGCCCAGCTGGTGGATGGAGTCAATGGCCAGCACCGTCTCTGCAATATAGAACTGAGTGGCCTCCTCAGTCAGTGTGTCCATCTTCATCAGGAGGGTCATCATATCCCCTGGAAGGATACACAGTAAAGCCTAATTTATACCCTCCTTTAATTATGGAAACGTAACGTAAAAGCCAAAATTGTGTGATAAAAAGGCACAATTGTGTGATAAAAAAGCCAAATTATGGGATAAAAAAGCCAAATTGTGGGATAAAAAAGCCAAATTGTGGGATAGAAAGGCCCAATTGTGGGATAGAAAGGCCCAATTGTGGGATAAAAAGGCCCAATTGTGGGATAGAAAGGCCCAATTGTGGGATAAAAAGGCCCAATTGTGGGATAAAAAGGCCCAATTGTGGGATAAAAAGGCCAAATTGTGGGATAAAAAGGCCAAATTGTGGGATAAAAAGGCCAAATTGTGGGATAAAAAGGCTAAATTGTGGGATAAAAAGGCCCAATTGTGGGATAAAAAGGCCCAATTGTGGGATAAAAAGGCCAAATTGTGGGATAAAAAGGCCAAATTGTGGGATAAAAAGGCTAAATTGTGGGATAAAAAGGCCCAATTGTGGGATATAAAAGGCCAAATTGTGGGATAAAAAGGCCCAATTGTGGGATATAAAAGGCCAAATTGTGGGATAAAAAGGCTCAATTGTGGAATAAAAAGGCCCAATTGTGGGATAAAAAGGCCCAATTGTGGGATAGAAAAGGCCCAATTGTGGGATAGAAAAGGCCCAATTGTGGGATAGAAAAGGCCCAATTGTGGGATAGAAAAGGCCCAATTGTGGGATAGAAAAGGCCCAATTGTGGGATAAAAAGGCCAAATTGTGGGATAAAAAGGCCAAATTGTGGGATAAAAAGGCCAAATTGTGGGATAGAAAAGGCCAAATTGTGGGATAGAAAAGGCCCAATTGTGGGATAGAAAGCAATGCCACTATTTACCGCCCCCTCAGGGATTTCAAACACTACGTCCATAATACAGACAGAGGCATAAACACCAGCTCCTGGACCAACATCAGGAATGGAAAAAATAATTTCATCCAGTTCCAGAGGAATTAATTAGGTTTTAGACTAACAAAGGGAAAGCATGCAATTGTGTGTCACTTGAAGCATTAATGCTAAAGTTAAAAGTCAATATTTGACAGTGGTGACATCACACCTCCTGGTAGAAACTCCATGATGAGGTACAGGTTCATTTTATCCTGGAAACTGTAGAACATTTTCACCACCCACAGGCTGTCTGCTTCCACTAGGATGTCCCGTTCTGCACGAATATGTCCCACCTAACAAACACAGATGAATGAAATCTGAAGTGAACATGTTCAAACACTGTGGTGAACTGCTCTGTGACATTTGATATGTCCATGACATTGTCAATGGTCCATGGTTTTGGTGTTTTGATTTTCAGTTTATGAATGGGAGTTAAAAAAAACACACAAAAAAAAACAAAAAACGACTGGTTTATTTGACTTTTGTTTTGAGGCACAAAATCAACAATTGAATTATGCAGCATTTTCCTTTATTTTTCATTTTCTTATTTCACTTTACAAAAAGAAATTCAAAGTCAACAAAAATGAAAAAAAAAAAGGACCAAAAACCAGAAATCTTCATTATTCTCGCACCTGAAGCTTCCATTCAGACTGTAATAAAGCAGGAATAATGCGAGAATAACCACCAAGAATTATGGCTTTGGAGCCGTACTCTGAAATTCTTTTAGAATGGATGGAACAAGGCCCGTCATCGTTGGGAAAACACTGTGTGTGTTTCAGTGGAAAGCTGAGGTGGGAAAGGATTTTCAGCTCGAAATGTGTGAAAAATCTGCGCTGAAAACGGCGTAAAATTGAGCGGGTTAACCGAGGAACATGGTAAATGTTCTGCATTTATATAGTTCTTTTCCACCTTCATGGTTCAAAGTGCTTTACATTAGCCTCACATTCACCCATTCACACACACACTCATACACCAGTAGGTCTGAGGTCCTAAGTCAGGGTTCAGTGTGTATAGCCAGAGCTGGGACACGAACCGCCAACCTCTCGGTCATTGGGCGACCCACGCTACCAAATGAACCACAGCCGCCCGATCTGGAGGTGGTAAAAGCCATAGAGGTATGAAAACTCACCTTTTTTCTTGACTATGAATAATGCTTGTTTTTAGTCTGGGTTTTTTTTCCATTTTTGTTGACTTTGAATTTCTGTTTGGAAAATTAAATAAAACAGTGAAAACGAAAGGAAAGTGCTGCGTAATTCAATTGTTGGGTTTGTGCTCCAAAATGAAGGTCAAATAAACCAGTGTTTTTTGTTTTTTAATTCTCATTCATAAACGGAAAATCCAAAAACCAAAATAGACACGGGCCGTCAATCCGTGTATCATTCGCTCATTCATGTTTCAAAATAAAACCAATAATAAGACAACGAAACAATAACTGATTTCTTCATTATTTGTTTCCAAAACCAAAATGAAAAGACTGGTAACAATGTGTTTTATTAGTTTTAATTTTTGTGTTAAAATGAATAAAATAAATAACGGCCATTTTTCATTTTATCCAATTTTGACCTGAAGTAAGTTGAGTAAAGCATGAATGACCTTTGACCCACAGTGACACAGATGTAAACCTACGTCCTATTTGTGTAAACTAAGAGGGTCACATGACCACAGAGAACATATTCCAGGTCTGTTCTTTTTTCATTTCAAACAAAGTGATAAACTTTTTTTTTTTACCTGAATTTGCTTCAGGTCACAACTGGATAAAACTGGAAACTGCCATTATTTGTTTTTCCATTATTCATTTAAACACAAAGGAAAACTGAAAAAACGCATCAGTATAATTTTTTTCATTTTGGTTTTGGAAACAAAAAATTAAGAAATTAGGTGTTGTTTCATTGTCTTATTTTTGGTTTTATTTTGAAAAATGAATAAATTAACTTTACTGTGGAAAAGCTTTTCACTATATTGAGAAAGACCAATGAGTTGTTTCGACAGAGAACCATGTCCAGGTTCTCAATGCATATGTGATGTATATAGTGTGATATAATAAGAGTTATGTCATGACTCTTTAGGGTTAGGGTTAAATCATTCTGCACAAATAGGATCTCCTACTTTCTGCCAACTTTAGTCTGAATCTCATTTCAGCCCTAACCCCTTACCCTCAGTTTAGTGCATCCATTTGTAGGGGTAAAGGGTAGGGGTAAACACAGAGGCAGGCTCCAAACAGAGGGGTACCAGAAATTTCCCAGAATACAATGGGAATCCTTTTTAAAAAAAAAAAAAACTGGCGGCATCTTTGACAGAAATACACAGATATAGTATTTTCACCATAATTAACAGTTTTTCAGTTGTTATAACTGTTGTATAAAGTTTGACATTGTCATCATGTGTAATGGTCATTTTCTCCATAAAACACATGAAAACAAATCTGTATTTCCATAAAGGTGTAGTAATGGGTGGATGGATAGAACTACTGTGATTGGACACAGATATTAAAGGTGTACACTGCGTTCCAAATTATTATGAAAATGATGTTTTTGTTTGATTTTCCAAAATACTTGATGCAAATGACGATCAGCATAATTTTCAAGTCATTAGCTGCCGAATTTTATGTCAAATGTTATTGAACAAAACTAATGAAAACAGTATTTGAAAATAAATAAACTTAAAATGCACTGTTCCAGTTTGTAAAGAACTGAAAACAGTAATTTGTTGAATTTACAGCAATATAAGGTCATGTTTACTAAAATAAAAAGCTATTACAATCCAAAACATGTTAACAGGTCAAGTTCCATGTGAACATAGAACCCTTCACACTTCTTGCATCCATAGAACTTGTGAGTTTCTGGACAGTTTGTGCTTGAATGTCTTTGCAGGATGTCAGAACTACCCCCCACCCTCATAGATCAATATCAATCAAATTTTCCTTGACCTGGTCTCACCTGGTCAACTAATTATCACAGGTGTATGTGATTGATTTCAGTGATCCACAGCGTCCTGAGACACAATACCATCCATGAGTTTAACTGAAAAACACAGGATTTCATCTTTATGACACTTAAATACAATTTGCATAATAATTTGGAACACAGTGTAGTAATGGGTGGATGTATAGAACTACTGTGATTGGACACATATTAGTATAAATGTGTTCATATCCAGGAGAATGACACACCTACAGCAGCAGACATGTTAGTTTAGTTGTGGTTAAAGCTGTGGTTTTTGGTTACGAAACAACTGGTGGAGTGAACCGATGACGAAGGTGAGTGATGAAGAGGTGTCCCAGCTCAAGCCCCGCCCCTTATAGAGATGTTTGAAGGGGTAAGAGGTAGGGGGTGAAATGAGATTCAGCCTATGTTTGCATGTTTCCAGGGTTAGGGTATGTTTCCAGGTAGAGTGGGGAAGAGAAACCAGCTCCAAAACACAAGTCACCAAGGACCTTCAAGTGCCATATGGTGCCGTCAGATATGGAATTTTCTCCAAAATGTTTATACACTTTAGTTTTGCAAAAACACAATATAGTTTCAGTTAGTTATGGTTGTCATGAACAAAAATAAGCTTCCTATGGACTCTACCTTTCCTAGTGGCCAATGGTACGTCCACACCTAACGCCAATTTTCACATTCACGTGTCGAGATTACATATAAAGTCAACGGAGAGACGCATTGGGATACAGATTCACGTGGACGTGTTGCTGCGGCACGTCAGAGCAGCACGTTTTGCCGCAAATGCGTGTAAACACTGGAGTTGAAAATATTGAACTTTCCAGGTGAATTTGCGTGACACTGGGCCACGAAAGCAAATCAGTGTTGAGACGCTGCCAACATAGTGACAGAATGACCTATGACACTGACCCGGAAGGCGACACAGAAAAACGGAGGCTGAAATATCGTTGAAAGTGGACGTCATCCAGACTACCGTGGAGGAAGTCCTGGGGCTGCAGGAGCTTCGGCAGGATCAGGTGAACCCAAATGCGAGTGCATCTGGACCTCCCAAATATCTGGGTCCTCCCACATATGCGGGTCCTCCAGAGTAGGTACAGAAACAATCCAACTGATCTCAGCCATAGTTGAGGACAGACTGAACTGGAGGGACACATTTGGTTTATCTATGTTTCTATCTTTATCCAGTGTCCAGACACGAGCCTTGCGCATTTGGAGTGACTGCAAATTGTCCAGGCATACACACATAAATTTGTGTTTGGTGTGATGTAGCATAAAACAATGTTTGTCAAATCTGAAAAGAATCAGGTAATAAATAGTGTTTGACAAACTGTTTTGACAGACAAAGACAGATGGAGTTCCTGATATTACTATAAATGATAATGAGCATTACTTTAGAGGCAGTCCTATGGTTATTATTTCCACCCCATAGTTTTTAGTAACGCTAGACAAAACCTCCAAGGTTAACTTTCAGTGTTAGACCTGAAAGAAATGGGGGGTGGCTCTGGCTAACCCGGGCACAGGCCTTGGCACTTGCATGTGTGCCGCCACTGGAGATTAGCTTCCGCTGGCTGGGGGCTTCTGTCTGGGCCTGGGGGCTGTCTGGGGGAGTGGTGGGGTGGGTGGGGTTTCGGTGGTGCTGCGGTGTGGGTGCCCTTCATCCCGGACGTACCGGCTCCGGGGTGGGCGTGGGGCTCATGGCCCTCGTTTCCTGGTGGTGCGGCCTGGCCCTTCCTCCGGGGCAGGGTACTGCATACGGCTGGCCCGTGGTGGGACTACGGCGTCTGCCGGGGCACCGGTCTAGCGCTGCAACTTCTGGGGGTATTGGTGCTGGCTGGGCCGGTCGGGTTCGGGTGGGCCCACCTTGGCCTCTTGCCTCGGGGCTCTGGGGGCCCTCTGCATCAGTACCAGTGGTCTCACTACCCGTCTCCCCCACTGATCTGTCCTAATGGGCCGGACCCACACCAGACTGCCTCTTACTGTGGACTTCACACCTCACTGTATATAGCTACTCTTAGGCACATATAGGGACACAACAGTTAGGGCCTCGAGAGCAGGTGGGAGGGATGGGCTCTGTGGTGGGGCAGATGGCAGGGCTCTACGGCCTTGTGTCTTCCCCATCACCCTCTTGCTTGCCTCCCCTGCTCTCTAATTTCTTTTTAATGCACCACACATATTCACACCTTGGGGGTAGGTCTGGCACGGCTCGGGGAACTAGGGCCAGGGTAGGCTGCAGAGTAGCCATCCTCTGTGGTCCTCTGGCCTGCCCCCTGGATGCCTCGCCCAGCCTCTCCACTTTTAATGCACCACATGACACTCAGGGTTACACTATCACAGTGCAGGGATAATGTCTCCAATCAGGGATCTGGAGACATATTAATAGGGAGTAATGGGGGGGGGATTTCACTAATATGGCCTCGCTGGGAGGACCCGGTCTCCTTGTGGCTATGGGGTAGCGGGGCTGGACTACTATCCATGATGCTGTGGCTGGGGGGGTCCCCAGGACCTGTGGTCAGTGGGGGTTCTCCTGCTTCCCCATCGATGGCTCTTGGGGGGCTGCTGGGGCTGGATTGGCTGTTCTGGTGGGCGCTGTGGCTGTACTGCGGGCTGGTGGCATGTGGTGGCTCTGTCCTGGTGGTTGTTGGGGCGCATTGCGGAGGAGTGGGGGCCCTGGGTGTACTGCGCTCGCCTGGGGCTGGTGCGAGAGGTGTGTGGGGTGCCTCCCTGTTGGTGTCACCGGGCCCCACTACACTGTCCATATTTACCCTCTGGGCTTGCATCGGGTCCCGGCTCCGTTATCATCTGACCGGCTCCCAGTGGCAGCCTGCCTTGTGATGGGCTGGGTGCTGACCCTTTGGTGGGCCGCTAGGCCCTTGTGTCTGGCTCCCTGCCTGTGTGGGGCCATTGGCCCCCTCGGGGGAGGGTGTGGGGGTGGGGTTGGGCAGGTCGGGTGGGGGGGGTTTGGTGATGGCTGGGGTGGGCGGGGTTGGGGTTAGGGTGGCTGGTGGGTCCTTGTGCTCCGGGCCGCCTGGGCCAGCCTTTGTGTGCTGGGAGGGGGGGTCTGTAGGTGCTCCCTGTTGTTCTCCGGGTTTGCGTCGTTCACGGTGGCCCTGGTGGCTCTCTGGGGGCGCCGCCCTGTGGCTCCTTTGGCCCTTGATGAGGGGTGCCCTGTTGGCTTGGCCCTACCTTGTCGTGATTGCTGTTCTGGGCTTCTGGGCACTTCACACTTGCATGTTTGATCGGGTCTCGCAAATTACTACCGAGTCCCATTTCAGTGAATGATGGGACCCCCCAGAATGTGCTCAGAATCTCTCCAGAATCTCTACCCTAAACTCATTCTCTTTTTGCACTAGTGTCCCCTTCTGGCCTATTCTATTCTATTGCATTCTACTTTATACTATCAAGTCATCCACAATTATGGTGCTCACTACCGTTTTGTTTAATTAATTATTTATTGAATCTCTTTCTTTTGTGCTGGTTTGGTTTTCTCCTCTTTTTTCGATTTATTTATTTGTTTTTATTGATGAACAGTTAGTAGTCCACCTTATAATCTTTAACTGCAATAGCACCGCCTGTTAATTTCTGTCCCCGTTCATCCTGTCCAGTCATTGTTTCCCCCACACATCACTGAGGTGTAGCACTGCCCTCCCTGGCTTATAATAGAGAGTTCTAATAGAGGGTGTCTACTCAGCTTTCAGGGAGGAGCGATGATGGTCACACAAAAAAAAGAGGAAAAAAAAAAAAAAAAAGAAAAGAAATGACACCTCTGGACTTATTCCTTGCCTATCTTTTCAGGCTGTATATAATGTGTGCTCAGCTTTTGTTTCATTTGAGGCATTTTCAGAGATTGTGCATCGAGTCATATTGTTTTAAAGCCAAAAATTTGTTCATTCTGTTGTATAATAATATGGGTGAGGTGCCATTTATCTACAGTTCTGAGTATGTGCACAAACAAGCATGTTCTTCTTCACCTGTTCCTTCTCCAACATG
>CM035789.1:50246780-50311780 GCA_020466265.1 Siphamia tubifer | reverse complement strand
CTATGGGCCTGATGATGTCCAGAAAGTGATATGTGTCTTTAATGAAGCTTGGGTGTCTCCTGGAGAGGGGGTTAAGGAAATGGTCAATATACAGTGTGATGTTGTAGGATGCACTGTTGCAGTCTGAGACTATGGGTCTACCAGGGGGAACCTCTAGGGCAGGGGTCGGGAACCAATGGCTCGCGAGCCAGCTGTGGCTCTTTTGATGATTGCATCTGGCTCGCAGATAAAACAAAATATTCTCACTTGTTTTAATCCATCCATCGATTTTTCACTGCTCATGTCCTGTTCAGGGCTGCAGTTTGCTGCAGGAGCAATTGTCCATTATTTTAATTGGATGATACTGGCCTACGTTGGCCGTTGCTGGGTAAACAGGTAAACGCCCCCTTTTGAATCAGTCTGCTCGGTCATTAGCTCAAAGTTAACCCTTCGACAAAGAAGATGGCGAAAAGAAAAAAAGATGACGAGTATCGTACATTTCGGGACGAATGGACCGAAGAATTCGCCTTTGTGGAGAGAGCAGGTTCTGCGGTGTGTCTAATTTGCAGTGACAAAATTGCATCGATGAAACGGTCAAATATAAAGCGGCACTTCGACACGCGCCATGCTACCTTTGCATCAAAATACCCTGCGGGAGACAGCAGAAAGAAAGCTTGCCAAGAGCTACTGAGCAGGGTGCAAGCTAGCCAGCAGCAACTCCGCGTATGGACCCGGCAAGGTGACTATAATTCCGCTAGCTTTGCTGGATCTTTAGCAATAGTGAGGAACGGGAAACCATTCACAGATGGCGAGTATGCTAAAACGTTCATGCTGGATGTAGCCAATCAACTTTTTGATGATCTTCCGAACAAAGACAAGATAATCAAACGGATACAAGACATGCCTCTGTCGGCAAGAACTGTTCATGATCGTACCATCATGATGGCAAACAAAGTGGAGGAAACGCAAGTGAAGGACATAAATGCAGCGCCGTTCTTTTCCCTGGCTTTGGATGAGTCAACAGACGTGAGCCATTTGTCGCAGTTCAGCGTGATTGCAAGATATGCTGTTGATGACACACTGCGCGAAGAAAGTCTTGCTGTTCTGCCAATAAAAGGGTCCACAAGAGGTGAGGATTTATTCAAGTCTTTCATGGAGTTTGCTCAAGAAAAAAGTCTACCTATGGATAAACTTCTCTCAGTGTGTACTGATGGTGCTCCGTGTATGGTGGGGAAAAACAAAGGATTTGTGGCGCTTCTTCGTGAACATGAAAATAGACCCATCCTAAGTTTCCATTGCATTCTACACCAGGAGGCACTTTGTGGTCAGATGTGTGATGGGCAGTTTGGCGAAGTGATGTCGCTGGTCATTCGTGTGATCAACTTTATTGCTGCCCGAGCCTTAAATGATCGCCAGTTTAAAACACTGCTGGATGAAGTTGGAAATAACTATCCTGGTCTGATTTTGCACAGCAATGTGCGTTGGTTGTCAAGAGGGAAGGTGCTTAGCCGTTTTGCGGCTTGCCTGAATGAAATCCAGACTTTCCTTGAAATGAAAGGCATCGAGCATCCTGAGCTAGCTGAAACTGAGTGGCTCCTCAAGTTTTACTATCTCGTAGATATGACTGAACATCTGAACCAGCTCAACGTGAAAATGCAAGGCATTGGAAATACAGTGTTATCCCTTCAACAAGCTGTGTTTGCTTTTGAAAACAAGCTAGAGCTCTTCATTATGGATCTTGAAACAGGTCGTTTACTACATTTTGAAAAACTGAGCCAGTTTAAAGATGCATGCACAGCAAGTGAGCCCATTCAAAACTTTGATCTCCACCAGCTAGCTGGCTTCACATCCAGTCTCCTACAGTCCTTCAAAGCACGCTTCGGAGAATTTCGTGAGCACGCTCGTCTTTTTAAGTTCATCACCCATCCAACCGAGTGTTCACTGAACACAGCCGACCTGAGTTACATTGCTGGTGTCTCCGTCAGAGATTTTGAAGCGGAAGTGGCTGACCTGAAGGCCTCAGACATGTGGGTGAACAAGTTCAAGTCACTGAATGAAGATTTGGAAAGAATCACACGACAGAAAGCGGAGTTGGCGAGCAAGCACATGTGGACAGAAATGAAAAAACTTCAACCCGAAGACCAGCTGATTCTCAAAACTTGGAACGCGCTTCCTGTCACATATCACACACTGCAGCGTGTGAGTATTGCTGTGTTGACCATGTTTGGATCTACGTATGCATGTGAGCAGTCATTCTCACATCTTAAAAACATCAAGTCCAATCTACGATCACGTTTAACGGATGAAAATCTCAACGCTTGCATGAAGCTTAACCTCACCAAGTACCAACCAGACTACAAAGACATCAGCAAATCCATGCAGCACCAGAAGTCGCATTAATGGTGAGTATTATAACAACATTATTTAAAAGAATAAATTCAGAGGCTTATTATACTGACATTTAGTTGAATTCACTTTTAAAATGTATTATATGGCTCTCACTGAAATAAATTTCCAAATATTTTGCTTTCATGGCTCTCTTAGTCAAAAAGGTTCCCGACCCCTGCTCTAGGGGGACAGTCCATGTGTGTGGGTCTTTGTCATTTTTGGTAGTAGGTAAAACTGTCTGGGGCAGGACTAGGGCTAGGGTTAAGGTTAGAGTTAGGGTTATGGTCGAGTTAGGCTTCACTGTGGCCCCAGGTGGTGCTCTGATGTTCTGGATTAAATGCTGTGGGTACCTCCTTGCTGTAAAAGGGTTCTTCTGGGTTTTGTATCTGCTAAGGCAGGGGTGTTTAACTCTGGACCTGGAGCCACAGTGTGTTAACCTGACTGTCGCCAGATGGTTTTTCACAATACCCTCTGAGAGTCTTCTACACATGTTCTGTTTTCAAAGGAGGGTCTTATATAAAATCCTGTCCGTCTCTTGGCTAACGCCACTTCAGCCACTCATGGTGAAGTCAAGCCGATTAACCGGCGAAAATACCTTTCATCAGGCATAAACACATCAACAGAAGGGTTTAAACTGAACATTTATATGTGACGTTTACTTATAACCTCGTCTCCTATGATGTCCAAGTTCTCCTGGTAAACGTGCTAGTAAAGCATGGTTCTACATTTATCCTTCAGTCATGACTCAGGGCTACAGAACACTGTCTGTGGATGTGCTTGTCCAGGGGGGTACCACAGTAACCATGGGCTTCTGCACTGGTACTATTTCTGTACCCACCAGTGGAACCATCTGATAGATCAAACTGTTGACAAACCTGGTCAGAAGAAGAAAGAAAACATCATTTATTAACAAACTCTTCCACAGTCGTCCTCTGTTCATCTGTTAATGAATGAACATGTGGAAGAATAAACACTGGAAATAGTCCAGTCCATAGACACAACACTGGAAATAGTCCAGTCCATAGACAAAACACTGGAAATAGTCCAGTCCATAGACAAAACACTGGAAATAGTCCAGTCCATAGACAAAACACTGGAAATAGTCCAGTCCATAGACAAAACACTGGAAATAGTCCAGTCCATAGACACAACACTGGAAATAGTCCAGTCCATAGACAAAACACTGGAAATAGTCCGGTCCCTAAAACAATACTTGAAATAGTCCAGTCCATAGACAAAACACTGGAAATAGTCCAGTCCCTAAAACAACACTGGAAATAGTCCAGTCCATAGACAAACCACTGGAAATAGTCCAGTCCATAGACAAAACACTGGAAATAGTCCAGTCCATAGACAAAACACTGGAAATAGTCCGGTCCCTAAAACAATACTTGAAATAGTCCAGTCCATAGACAAAACACTGGAAATAGTCCAGTCCCTAAAACAACACTGGAAATAGTCCAGTCCATAGACAAAACACTGGAAATAGTCCAGTCCATAGACAAAACACTGGAAATAGTCCAGTCCATAGACAAAACACTGGAAATAGTCCAGTCCATAGACAAAACACTGGAAATAGTCCAGTCCATAGACAAAACACTGGAAATAGTCCGGTCCCTAAAACAATACTTGAAATAGTCCAGTCCATAGACAAAACACTGGAAATAGTCCAGTCCCTAAAACAACACTGGAAATAGTCCAGTCCATAGACAAAACACTGGAAATAGTCCAGTCCATAGACAAAACACTGGAAATAGTCCAGTCCCTAAAACAACACTGGAAATAGTCCAGTCCATAGACAAAACACTGGAAATAGTCCAGTCCATAGACAAAACACTGGAAATAGTCCAGTCCATAGACAAAACACTGGAAATAGTCCGGTCCCTAAAACAATACTTGAAATAGTCCAGTCCATAGACAAAACACTGGAAATAGTCCAGTCCCTAAAACAACACTGGAAATAGTCCAGTCCATAGACAAAACACTGGAAATAGTCCAGTCCATAGACAAAACACTGGAAATAGTCCAGTCCATAGACAAAACACTGGAAATAGTCCAGTCCATAGACAAAACACTGGAAATAGTCCAGTCCATAGACAAAACACTGGAAATAGTCCGGTCCCTAAAACAATACTTGAAATAGTCCAGTCCATAGACAAAACACTGGAAATAGTCCAGTCCCTAAAACAACACTGGAAATAGTCCAGTCCATAGACAAAACACTGGAAATAGTCCAGTCCATAGACAAAACACTGGAAATAGTCCGGTCCATATGGATACTCGAATACTAAAGTGTATGTGAACAGACTACACTGCCGTTGCTTCTGCTTAACGTCACACCAGACACAACGCTTCCGGGTAGTCCCACCCTGACACACTGATTGGCTACTTCATTTGGAAACAGATTTGATCCCTGTGCTACGTTGTGTGAGCACAGTGTAGCACAGCCAAATGATGTAAGTCAGGTTAACAGTGTGTGACTCCTGCCTGTTTTAGAAGTCACCCTGCACAAACACACCTGGGTCATTATCAGGCTTCAGTAGAACTTAATAACCAGCTGATCATTTGAATCGGGTGTTGGAGTGTGAAGGCGTCGGCGTGTATCCCTCCGCTCAGACAAGTAGCATGAGTCATAGCGTCACTGCTTCACAGAATGTCCAGGAACTGAATAGGAACCATTGAAAAAAATATATGGAACAGGTTCTGGTTCCAAAATGTCAGAACCGGTTCCGAGTACCAACTCTACCTTTAAGGATTGATGGGTATACAGATAGAAGCCTAGGGAGTGTGTGTGTAGCACTCTTACTAACCCTAACTGAACATGTTTCTAAACATATATGAGCAGTTCATGGCACCAACCTCTTCATCTGCCAGACCTTCCTGATCCATCACTTTCTCCAGCTTCTGTTGCCTGAAAACACAGTTTGATCAAAGTTTTATTACACGTCTTTAGGCTGAAGACCAAACTTTTTTCTAAAGTTGTAGAAATTACTTTCTTAAGTTAATGATAAAATAAATGTATATGTGATTTATGTTAGGAATGGTTCAAATGCTGTGGTTTTAAAACTTGATCAGGGTATATCCAATCTTTAAGTTTAATTTACTGCCATTTAATAGTGTTAATCACAAGCCTTATGTTTTCAAAACATAAAACAACACTTAACATTCTCCAAAGACATTTAGTTATTTAGTTACAGGGCATTAGTTCCACCCCCTATGCGGTAACTACCATAGGCCTCCCCCTAAGAGTTACTTGAGTTAGGGGGAGGAGCCTCTGGACTATTGCAGGCTCCTCCCCTTAACTGTAGTAACTGTTAGGGGGAGGAGCCTGCGATAATCCAGAGGTGTGCAGCCTGAGGAAATCAGATGACATGACAGCTAACACCACAGTCTTCCTAGATGTTGTGTTAGCATTAGCAGCTAACACCACAGTCTTCCTAGATGTTGTGTTAGCATTAGCAGCTAACACCATAGTCTTCCTAGATGTTGTGTTAGCATTAGCATTTAGTTTAAATAATCTACAAATATAAAATATATAGTTTATGTCGTGTACTATTGGTTATAATGGTATGTGATGACAACATATTTCCATTCAAGACTCTACAATTTAATTTAAGCAAGCTAACAAGCTAACAGTTAAAGTCATAACAGCCATAGAGTTTATGTCAACAAAACAATTGTGTGAAATGTCAACACTGCCTTAAATTTAACACACTGCACCAGCCTTAATAACTGTATGTTACTGTATCCAGGTGAGTTACTGTTAGTCATGTATCTGGCTACTGTTAGCAACTAAAATAACTGTTCAGTTACAAACTATTTTTCTAATGTTAGCATGCCAAGTGCTGCTACAATGATTGTTATCATTGAGATGTGTTGTTCTATGAACATGAAGTCTGCACTAAGGCGACAGACCGTACTAACGCGACAGACCGCACGAACGCGACAGACCGCACGAACGCGACAGACCGCACGAACGCGACAGACCGCACTAACGCGACAGGCCGCACTAACGCAACAGGCCGCACTAACGCGACAGGCCGCACTAACGCGACAGACCGCACTAACGCGACAGACCGCACTAACTCCTGCCGAGAACAACCATCAATGGAAACCTGTTCAAAGCACAAATATATTTTGTCGAAATTTGAGGAATATCGATATAATTTTGCAAAAAACTGTAATGGACACCCAACTTCTGTCACTTGAATGCCAACAATGTAACCCACATGTTAGCAAAATAAGTAAAATAACATGTCTTTGGAAAGTTGATTTTCCAAGAGAAAAAGATCACTGAAGAGACAGAAGAGCTTCCAACTTCCAACAAAAGGAAAGATTTTAACAGACAATACCAGGAGTTGGACTTGAACAATGGATTTATCGTGAACAAACAACCATTTACCATTAAAAAGGACTGAGCTGTTAGCGCTCTTGCCTCACAATAAGGAGGCCCGGGTTCGATTCCCACACTGTGAAGGCCTTTCTGTGTGGAGTTTACATGTTACAAGTTTCCTTCAGGTGCTACGGTTTCCCCCATCACCCAAAAATATATTTGTGAGTAAAATCCTCCAGCAGGTGATTCTGATCATTATCCTGGCTCTACAGCTGGAGATGGGTCCCCAGGCGCCACCCATGGGTGCCCACTGCTCCTTACAGGTGCCCCAATGACATGAAGGATGGGTTAAATGCAGAGGACACATTTCATTGGCCAATGTATAATGACAAAGTACTTTACCTTTACCTTAAGTGTGTCAGTGTCTTTTTCACATGTTACTGATAACATTAATGATGGCTAACCCAAACCCTAAGACCCCGTCTGCACGGATACATGTTTGCGTGAAACCAACATACTTTCTTAACAGATTGGCCTTTCGTTAAAATGGGACCGGTCTGGCGGATCCCCCAAAACAAACTCTTTGAAAATGCATCCCAGAGTTGGAAGATCTGGACACGGTGTCGTATCTGAATCAATACTGACGAGTATCCACGTGTGTTCACACCCACGTCACACCCACATGACCTTACATCTGTAGCATTCATTCTCCTCACAAGACATCAACAATGGTAAACAACAGTATCAGTGGTGAATGGGTTAGGGTGTTATTTGTTGTTGTTTGTGTGTGGCGCTGGTAGTAAAAGGGATGTGGGTGCATGCGCACTACTTCTATTGTTGTCTTGTATCCGGTGGGACTGGCTTAAAGCGCTCATAGGGATGTAGCATGTGAAGTACATCGTTTTCAACAAGTGATTCGTCCCCATGCCGACACAGATTTTTACTGAAACAGTTCCATCTTGAGGTAAATTTTTTTTATATGGTTTCAAAACTAAACCCGTATCTAACTCATGTGGAGGTAAACTAAATTACCTTAACTCATCTCTTTCATCGTTCTAACCTCGTCACGTTCTAACCTCGGTGCGCACCAACCTCGGCGCGCTCCAGCCTCGGCGCGCTCCAGCCTCGGCGCGCTCTAGCCTCGGCGCGCTCTAACCTCGGCGCGCTCTAACCTCGGCGCGCTCTAACCTCGGCGCACTCTAATGTTGTCACTCTCACTCTTACCTCATCTCTCGTTCTTCGTGTTGGTTGATGAGGTTGCTGTAGAAGTTTTCCAGGGTCACCTTGGCCATCGTCACCCTCTCCTTGGTGTGGTTACTCATAGAGGAGCATGAACTTTGACCTGTCATAGCCATCCTTTACCTGAAAACATTCAGATGCTTAAAGGAGCTTTTCAGAAACAAATGAAAATTCAACTTGAGAGAGAGGCCATCCAAAACCTGCACTGACAAATACTACTTCCTGTTTGCAGTCCATATTCTTCAGTTGTCAGCTGTGTCCACTCGCCCAATGGGACAACACTGACTAAAGTTGATTGGTCTAAAACCTTTAATCTGAAGGAAAATTCATGCATTGACTTTTATTGCTAAAACAATAATGGGTAAATTACCTTTGTACATGGACGTAAAATTGTGTTTAAACGCTATGGACGCATCTATCCCAATACAGTGGTACCTCTACTGACCACAGACCCAGCTAATGAAAAATCCAAGTTATGAAAAACCTTTGCCTCAATTTTTCGTCTCTGAATACGAAAGAAAATTCTATTTACAAAAGGAAACTGAAACTTCCCAGACATAAACAGTACATAACTGTACGAAACTGCATAATTTAAATAAATACGTCACGTACGTACTGTACGTATCATCCCATTGGCTATGAGGGAACTACCCATGATGCTTCTGATGACCTTTGACCTTCATTCATCAGTTCCTGTTTCCTCAGTTTTTCTCAGTGTGTTTATTTAAACTTTATTACAGTACGTTTTATAAAATGACAGTAAACAGGTCGATGGTGTCGCCCTGTTTGTCTGCGGCTGCTATGTCTCCATGGTAACACACACACTTTAACGCTCATTTCTCCACCTAGACCAGCGCTGTTAGTATCAACAGTTGAGCCCAACGGTGCAGAAGAGTATATGACCCACACACTATCATCAGCTTAAACACAACTGGTCCAAACTTGGACTCCTCAAGCCCGGAGACGTGGACCGTTCTACAGAACCTGGGTCTGCTACGCCGCTCAGATCCAGCGTCCTACAATGGAGGCTCCGCCTCCAGAGACATGGGAGGCGGAGCCAGAGGAAGTAGAAGTGCGTCTGTGGATTTACAGCTAAGCTAAGAGCTAACCCGTTCAGACCGCCGCTTCCATCAGTCCTGCTCGAAAACGTACGCTCACTGGAAAACAAAGTCGACTACCTGAAGATTTAAACACAAACATGATCCACCAGACTGATGCATCCTCATTCTGACCCAGACCCGGATCAACTCTTCTGTCCCGAACACCCACATTAGATTAATTTTTTATAATTTTTCAAGGGTTTAGGGGGTAGTATTGGGGGCCTTGGAACCAATCAGACCTTTTAGATATAAAATTAGACTATTTATGAAAAATTCATGTTAGGAAAACACTTCTGGAACGAAATAATTTTGTATGTAGAGGAACCACTGTATTTGGATGTTTCTAATATGTCCACACTAATATTTGAATAAGAAATGACATGACATTTGGGAAACTAAAGGTTCCTGTATGTTCTGAACTATAAGGTGAGACTGAAAAGACTTTAATTTACTACAAAACCATAGTGTGATTAATGTATGGATTAACTCTGGTTGTGTTTAATGACTGGAATTTAGACTTTTTATCTAATAATGTTGACTTCACTTAATGCTCTTTATAATCCCGTTCACCTTATAAGGTTCAAGGTTCCTTTATTAACACCCCAAGGTAGATTTGTTCTGCAGTCAGGCAGGAAATGACATCTCTCACATCCACAGGACATTAAAAACAAACAAACCAAACATGGCAGGGACTCGCAGTGCTCACTGAACATGACAGAAACATTTATATTATATATGAAGAATCTAAAAAAATAATCCATTCATTGACCGTGTGTCTTATAGTGACTAAATATTGTCAACAAACCTTTCTCACGTGACAAAAACCAGACCAATCTAGACGTAAATGTGGGTCTAGGGATGATAACTGTAATTAAATATATAATGTAGTTATAGATGAACAATAAAAACTAGATGAAGTGTGGATTAGAAAGAAAAAACATTCTTAAAATGTCTGAGTTCTTGTTGACAAAAACTAAATGAGACATTATTTTAATTCTTTTATCTGTGTTCTTATTTATTTATTTATTTATTGTTGCTATCTATCGTAGAAAGTCGTCAAATTATGTCCCCACCACTGTCACCATCATGATTACTTTGGACACTCGAAAGGTTTGGTTTTTATAACTGTAGTTACTGCACAAGGTCATGAGGAAAAATACTTTTATATTCTCCACAAACAACAACAGAAAAATACTTTTATATTCTCCACAAACAACAACAGAAAAATACTTTTATATTCTCCACAAACAACAACAGAAAAATACTTTTATATTCTCCACAAACAACAACAGAAAAATACTTTTATATTCTCCACAAACAACAGCAGAAGTCGATCAAACTGAACTTCTCTTCATATGAACCAAGTATTTGGAATAAACTTTAAATCTGGAAATTCTCCCACAACTATAAATTATTTTCAAAGCAGCAGTGACTGAGCACTGCAATTGTTTTAAAAAAGTATTTTTTATTTTCTTAGTTTTTTAATATTTTCAATATTCAGAAAAGATTTACAGTTTTTTTTACTGTGATTTTACTGAATTTTGTTCATGGATCAGAGATGAATAAATTGCCCCTTGGAAACAAAGAGTTTTGAATTGAATTGAAATAAAGTGGTGTCAAGAAGCAACTGATTTAGAAAAAAGAAAAGGCCAAAACTAGAATAGGTTAGATAGCTTTATTGTCTGTTCTACATAAAAAACTGAAATTCTTCTTTGTCACGGATTCTTTCAACAAACACCCTCCCCACTAAAAACAGTCACAACTGAACAGATATTAATAAAAATAACATAAAATAATTATAACCCTAAAAACACACTGCAGATATTTGTGTCTCATTGAGAGCAGCTATTGTAGAGGGGATGAATGATTTCTGCTTAATGTTCTGCCTGTTGGGGGGGGGGGGGTCCTGCAGCGTCTGCCTAATGAGGGGATGGGAGGGGTCCTCAGTAATGAGGGGGCGTGGCTTTCCTCATCACTGAGGAATGTAAAGTTGAGACAGAGAGGATTGGGTTGTTTGGGTGATTTTATTGACCCGATATATTATTTAGAAGAGTTTTATGTTTGATTGTGAGGAAGTTGTACCAGGCTGTTGTAGGAAACTAAAACAACTGGAACCAAATGACAATATTATTCATTTATTTATACTTCATTTAACCAAGTTAAATTATCATTTTGTAAATAATTGAGTTTTTGTTAATTCTGTTCCTTATTTTCTTTTATATTTCTACATTTAATATTGTATTATTTTTTTTCTTCACTTTATTTTGTTCATTTTACTTATTATTTTGTTGGTTTGTTGGACATTTTTGGCTGTTATCGTCAATTTTATTGCTTATCTTTTTAATTTTTGACTGGAACTTACATTCTCAGGAGTTAAATGGTTAATATTAATTTTTGTTCATTTTACTGATTACTTTAGCTGTTTTTGTTCATTTTGTTTGCTTTTTTTTTTTTTTTTTACCGTGGAACTGTTAGTGTCAGGAGTTAAAGGGTTAAAAACCGAATCACACTGAGGCTATTAACAACAGTTAAATACAGTTGATGTAGGTTTATCTGTTATTATAGATACTGTCAAAACCTATTTAACAACTAACTTCTGTTTTCGGTCGTTCGGTATTCACACAAATAACCCCAATAACTGCCAACTTTAGTAGAAAAGTAATATTCTTCAAAGTAATTAAACCCAAACCTAACGTGGTTTTTGATCAACTGTCACTTTTATCCATTAACGTTACGTAAGTTATCATAACTTATACGTCCTGTAAACAACTTATTTAACCTACCAACATTTGTTAGCTTGCTAGTTAGCTATGAAAGTTCCACAGCTCAAGTTAAACACTGACAGTATCAATAGAGTCTTATGTTTTCTTCAACTTAAAACGCTAGTATTTTCCGCAATGGAACTTTGCAGAACGACAGCTTCAAATACTTTTATTCTGAAAACTGTAAGCGGAACAACATATTTAAGTTATACAACACTTGACTGTTTAAGTTAACAGAAGCTATTTGCTTCTGGTGAAGTTAGCTTAGTAAACGTTAGCTACGGTGCGTGATCTACCACAACACCACAAATATTATGTTTCCAAACAAAGCGATCTAAGACAGAAAATGCGCGCCTTTAATAGAACACTGATTTAAGTAAGAACACATTCAATACGGCGCACTTAAATTAATTCCTACTGTGTTTGTAGTTAGTCTTTGTTCGCTTACCTTGGTTGAAGGTGCGGTATCTGCTGTGTCTTCCTCTACTTAGCGAGTGTTGGTTGAGTCACTTAAAGTCTGACGCTAGTCTGACCCCTACAGGCCACCGTGTAGAACAGCTTCTAATTGTTGGCGCTTTACAGCATTGAACGTAACCACCCATAGGTGATGACGAGCAGTGGAGCCGCCATATTGGAGTGGTAATGTTTTCCATTCAGTTCAATATGTTTGACAGGACAGATATTTTATTAACAATACTTTGAGAAAACTGAAAACACATTTCCAGGTGTGTTCTGTCATACATGTAACTATGATTAAGGGCAGTGTTTGGCCATGTTTTATTGGTCATAGTTGGCTTAACATTCTGGAATTTTCTCATATGAAAATAGTCTGAGATTATGTCAAAGTAATGAATACATTAGACAATTGATATAAACTACCAACTACTGCTGAGAAAGTATCTGAATACTACTGAGAAAGTATCTGAATACTGCTGAGAAAGTATCTGAATACTACTGAGAAAGTATCTGAATACTACTGAGAAAGTATCTGAATACTACTGAGAAAGTATCTGAATACTACTGAGAAAGTATCTGAATACTACTGAGAAAGTATCTGAATACTGCTGAGAAAGTATCTGAATACTACTGAGAAAGTATCTGAATACTACTGAGAAAGTATCTGAATACTACTGAGAAAGTATCTGAATACTGCTGAGAAAGTATCTGAATACTACTGAGAAAGTATCTGAATACTACTGAGAAAGTATCTGAATACTGCTGAGAAAGTATCTGAATACTACTGAGAAAGTATCTGAATACTACTGAGAAAGTATCTGAATACTACTGAGAAAGTATCTGAATACTGCTGAGAAAGTATCTGAATACTACTGAGAAAGTATCTGAATACTGCTGAGAAAGTATCTGAATACTACTGAGAAAGTATCTGAATACTACTGAGAAAGTATCTGAATACTGCTGAGAAAGTATCTGAATACTGCTGAGAAAGTATCTGAATACTGCTGAGAAAGTATCTGAATACTACTGAGAAAGTATGTGAATACTGCTGAGAAAGTATCTGAATACTACTGAGAAAGTATCTGAATACTGCTGAGAAAGTATCTGAATACTGCTGAGAAAGTATCTGAATACTACTGAGAAAGTATGTGAATACTGCTGAGAAAGTATCTGAATACTGCTGAGAAAGTATCTGAATACTGCTGAAGTATCTGAATACTACTGAGAAAGTATCTGAATACTGCTGAGAAAGTATCTGAATACTGCTGAGAAAGTATCTGAATACTGCTGAGAAAGTATCTGAATACTACTGAGAAAGTATCTGAATACTACTGAGAAAGTATCTGAATACTACTGAGAAAGTATCTAAATACTACTGAGAAAGTATCTGAATACTACTGAGAAAGTATCTAAATACTACTGAGAAAGTATCTGAATACTACTGAGAAAGTATCTGAATACTACTGAGAAAGCATCTGAATACTGCTGAGAAAGTATCTGAATACTGCTGAAGTATCTGAATACTACTGAAGTATCTGAATACTACTGAGGAAGTATCTGAATACTATTGAGAAAGTATCTGAATACTGCTGAGAAAGTATCTGAATACTACTGAGAAAGTATCTGAATACTACTGAGAAAGTATCTGAATACTACTGAGAAAGTATCTGAATACTGCTGAGAAAGTATCTGAATACTGCTGAAGTATCTGAATACTACTAAAATATCTGAATACTACTGAGAAAGTATCTGAATACTGCTGAAGTATCTGAATACTACTGAGAAAGTATCTGAATACTACTGAGAAAGTATCTGAATACTACTGAAGTATCTGAATACTACTGAGAAAGTATCTGAATACTATTGAGAAAGTATTTGAATACTGCTGAGAAAGTATCTGAATACTGAGAAAGTATCTGAATACTGCTGAGAAAGTATCTGAATACTACTGAGAAAGTATCTGAATACTACTGAGAAAGTATCTGAATACTACTGAGAAAGTATCTAAATACTACTGAGAAAGTATCTGAATACTACTGAGAAAGTATCTAAATACTACTGAGAAAGTATCTGAATACTACTGAGAAAGTATCTGAATACTACTGAGAAAGTATCTGAATACTGCTGAGAAAGTATCTGAATACTGCTGAAGTATCTGAATACTACTGAAGTATCTGAATACTACTGAGGAAATATCTGAATACTATTGAGAAAGTATCTGAATACTGCTGAGAAAGTATCTGAATACTACTGAGAAAGTATCTGAATACTACTGAGAAAGTATCTGAATACTACTGAGAAAGTATCTGAATACTGCTGAAGTATCTGAATACTACTAAAATATCTGAATACTACTGAGAAAGTATCTGAATACTATTGAGAAAGTATCTGAATACTGCTGAGAAAGTATCTGAATACTACTGAGAAAGTATCTGAATACTACTGAAGTATCTGAATACTACTGAGAAAGTATCTGAATACTATTGAGAAAGTATCTGAATACTACTGAGAAAGTATCTGAATACTGCTGAGAAAGTATTTGAATACTGCTGAGAAAGTATCTGAATACTGCTGAAGTATCTGAATACTACTGAAGTATCTGAATACTACTGAGAAAGTATCTGAATACTGCTGAGAAAGTATCTGAATACTACTGAGAAAGTATGTGAATACTGCTGAGAAAGTATCTGAATACTACTGATTAAGTATCTGAATACTACTGAAGTATCTGAATACTACTGAGAAAGTATCTGAATACTACTGAGAAAGTATCTGAATACTACTGAGAAAGTATCTGAATACTGGTGAGAAAGTATCTGAATACTATTGAGAAAGTATCTGAATACTGCTGAGAAAGTATCTGAATACTACTGAGAAAGTATCTGAATACTACTGAAGTATCTGAATACTACTGAGAAAGTATCTGAATACTACTGAGAAAGTATCTGAATACTACTGAAGTATCTGAATACTACTGAGAAAGTATGTGAATACTGCTGAGAAAGTATCTGAATACTACTGAGAAAGTATGTGAATACTGCTGAGAAAGTATCTGAATACTGCTGAGAAAGTATCTGAATACTACTGAGAAAGTATCTGAATACTACTGAGAAAGTATCTGAATACTACTGATTAAGTATCTGAATACTGCTGAGAAAGTATCTGAATACTACTGATTAAGTATCTGAATACTGCTGAAGTATCTGAATACTACTGAAGTATCTGAATACTACTGATTAAGTATCTGAATACTATTGAGAAAGTATCTGAATACTACTGAGAAAGTATCTGATTACTGCTGAGAAAGTATCTGAATACTGCTGAAGTATCTGAATACTACTGAAGTATCTGAATACTACTGAGAAAGTATCTGAATACTATTGAGAAAGTATCTGAATACTGCTGAGAAAGTATCTGAATACGACTGAGAAAGTATCTGAATACTACTGAGAAAGTATCTGAATACTACTGAGAAAGTATCTGAATACTACAGATTAAGTATCTGAATACTACTGAAGTATCTGAATACTACTGAGAAAGTATCTGAGTACTGCTGAGAAAGTATCTGAATACTACTGAGAAAGTATCTGAATACTACTGAGAAAGTATCTGAATACTACTGATTATGTATCTGAATACTACTGAGAAAGTATCTGAATACTACAGATTAAGTATCTGAATACTACTGAGAAAGTATCTGAATACTACTGAGAAAGTATCTGAATACTATTGAGAAAGTATCTGAATACTGCTGAGAAAGTATCTGAATACTACTGAGAAAGTATCTGAATACTACTGAAGTATCTGAATACTACTGAGAAAGTATCTGAATACTATTGAGAAAGTATCTGAATACTACTGAGAAAGTATCTGAATACTGCTGAGAAAGTATCTGAATACTACTGAAGTATCTGAATACTACTGAAGCATCTGAATACTACTGAGAAAGTATCTGAATACTATTGAGAAAGTATCTGAATACTGCTGAGAAAGTATCTGAATACTGCTGAGAAAGTATCTGAATACTACTGAGAAAGTATCTGAATACTACTGAGAAAGTATCTGAATACTATTGAGAAAGTATGTGAATACTGCTGAGAAAGTATCTGAATACTGCTGAGAAAGTATCTGAATACTGCTGAGAAAGTATCTGAATACTACTGAGAAAGTATCTGAATACTACTGAGAAAGTATCTGAATACTATTGAGAAAGTATGTGAATACTGCTGAGAAAGTATCTGAATACTACTGAGAAAGTATCTGAATACTACTGAGAAAGTATCTGAATACTACTGAGAAAGTATCTGAATACTACTGATTAAGTATCTGAATACTGCTGAGAAAGTATCTGAATACTACTGATTAAGTATCTGAATACTACTGAGAAAGTATCTGAATACTGCTGAAGTATCTGAATACTACTGAGAAAGTATCTGAATACTGCTGAGAAAGTATCTGAATACTGCTGAGAAAGTATCTGAATACTGCTGAGAAAGTATCTGAATACTACTGAGAAAGTATCTGAATACTACTGAGAAAGTATCTGAATACTACTGATTAAGTATCTGAATACTACTGAAGTATCTGAATACTACTGAGAAAGTATCTGAATACTACTGAGAAAGTATCTGAATACTACTGAGAAAGTATCTGAATACTATTGAGAAAGTATCTGAATACTGCTGATTAAGTATCTGAATACTACTGAAGTATCTGAATACTACTGAGAAAGTATCTGAATACTACTGAGAAAGTATCTGAATACTACTGAAGTATCTGAATACTACTGAGAAAGTATCTGAATACTATTGAGAAAGTATCTGAATACTATTGAGAAAGTATCTGAATACTACTGAGAAAGTATCTGAATACTGCTGAGAAAGTATCTGAATACTACTGAGAAAGTATCTGAATACTATTGAGAAAGTATCTGAATACTGCTGAGAAAGTATCTGAATACTGCTGAGAAAGTATCTGAATACTACTGAGAAAGTATCTGAATACTATTGAGAAAGTATGTGAATACTGCTGAGAAAGTATCTGAATACTACTGAGAAAGTATCTGAATACTACTGAGAAAGTATCTGAATACTACTGAGAAAGTATCTGAATACTACTGATTAAGTATCTGAATACTGCTGAGAAAGTATCTGAATACTACTGATTAAGTATCTGAATACTGCTGAAGTATCTGAATACTACTGATTAAGTATCTGAATACTGCTGAAGTATCTGAATACTACTGAAGTATCTGAATACTACTGATTAAGTATCTGAATACTGCTGAGAAAGTATCTGAATACTACTGATTAAGTATCTGAATACTGCTGAAGTATCTGAATACTATTGAGAAAGTATCTGAATACTACTGAGAAAGTATCTGAATACTACTGAGAAAGTATCTGAATACTACTGAGAAAATATCTGAATACTGCTGAGAAAGTATCTGAATACGGCTGAGAAAGTATCTGAATACTACTGAGAAAGTATCTGAATACTGCTGAAGTATCTGAATACTACTGAAGTATCTGAATACTACTGAGAAAGTATCAGAATACTACTGAAGTATCTGAATACTGCTGAAGTATCTGAATACTACTAAGA
The DNA here is from genome assembly GCA_020466265.1 of Siphamia tubifer. NCBI lineage: Eukaryota > Metazoa > Chordata > Actinopteri > Kurtiformes > Apogonidae > Siphamia > Siphamia tubifer. The sequence continues at coordinate 50,293,919 of CM035789.1, read as the reverse complement.
AAGTATCTGAACACTACTGAGAAAGTATCTGAATACTACTGAGAAAGTATCTGAATACGGCTGAGAAAGTATCTGAATACTACTGAGAAAGTATCTGAATACTGCTGAGAAAGTATCTGAATACTGCTGAAGTATCTGAATACTACTGAAGTATCTGAATACTACTGAGAAAGTATCTGAATACTATTGAGAAAGAATCTGAATACTGCTGAGAAAGTATCTGAATACTACTGAGAAAGTATCTGAATACTACTGAGAAAGTATCTGAATACTATTGAGAAAGTATGTGAATACTGCTGAGAAAGTATCTGAATACTACTGAGAAAGTATCTGAATACTACTGATTAAGTATCTGAATACTGCTGAAGTATCTGAATACTACTGAGAAAGTATCAGAATACTACTGAAGTATCTGAATACTGCTGAAGTATCTGAATACTACTAAGAAAGTATCTGAACACTACTGAGAAAGTATCTGAATACTACTGAGAAAGTATCTGAATACTACTGAGAAAGTGTCTGAATACTACTGAGAAAGTTCCACGTGTTCTACTTGTAGTCCAGTTCCACGTGTTCTACTCGTAGTCCAGTTCCACGTGTTCTACTTGTAGTCCAGTTCCACGTGTTCTACTCGTAGTCCAGTTCCACGTGTTCTACTCGTACTCCAGTTCCACGTGTTCTATTCGTAGTCCAGTTCCACGTGTTCTACTCGTAGTCCAGTTCCACGTGTTCTACTCGTACTCCAGTTCCACGTGTTCTACTCGTAGTCCAGTTCCACGTGTTCTACTCGTACTCCAGTTCCACGTGTTCTACTTGTAGTCCAGTTCCACGTGTTCTACTCGTACTCCAGTTCCATGTGTTCTACCTTACTTTGAATTTGTCTCTGCCTGCTAACCTTTTTTCTCTCATCTACATGGTTCCGGTTCGTCTCAGGTTTCACAAACACAAATGGTTAGTTTGCAGTTTTACTAGTGGGACATTTTCAGTCTTGATTGATGGGTCGTACAACACTAGCCCATAGACACACACACACACACACACATATATATATATATATATATATATATATATATATATATATATATATATATATATATACTTAGCATCATTAAAAACGCACAGTTATCATAACTTTGTATTTTTTAAATTTTGGACACCAAAACTGGTTGAGCTTTTGTTTCTGTTTGAGAAAGGACAGATACAGACTAAATGTGTGTTGTTTTCCCGCTCATGTGAGTCACGTGGCCGTTTTGAGGACATTTACGATATCGTACATTATGTTGTCTTTGAGGGGTGCTGTGATTTTTGAGTGTAAATTTGAGGTGCGGCTGACATGTATTTAAAGGGAACCCAAAAAACACAAAATGTCCTTGTCCAAAAGGTCATGGTATGACTTGGGACACAGGAAAGGGAACGGGCCCTGGGTAGGTACTGGATGGTCTCAGCGATACTCAGGTGAAGCGTCCAATGTGTTGTCACCGAACTACAATCAGTCGTCTGGAGAGAACAGAGAACAGTAAACGGCCACTGTCGCTGACTGACCGCTCAGACACGGGTGACGACACCCGCTCAACATCGCTACATTCTCTGGCTGCATGCGACAGGTTCTGGACAGAAACACAGACGGCTCTGGAGACAAGAGGTGTAAGACATCTGAGGGTGAGCGCAAGCACGATTCGACGCCGTCTTCATGTGAGAAACCTGCGTGCTCATGTCCCTTATAGAGGACCTCTGTGGACAGACCTATGATGGGCCCGGCAGCACCAGAGATGGCACTCGGTCGACTGGACCAGGGTTCTGTTCTCACATGAGTCCAGACTTTGCATTGATCGACCAGATGCTGGCGTGTCTGGCGCAGACATGGACGCTACGCAAATGCACGTGTTAGGCCAGGAAATCGTTGGGGTGGTGCTAGTGTCATGGTGTGGGGAGGCATTACCGCTGTAGCACACGAACGCCCCTCGTGGTCGTTGATGGTCCCCTGACGGCACAGCGGTACGTGCAGAACATCGTCCGCCCTTCAGTCCTGTCGTTTGTTGCTGCTCATAATGAAGTTTCAGAAGGACAACACATGACCACATTCAGTGTCTCTGACCAGGCCCCAACCAGACTTTTTCCAGTGCTCCGTCTGCTCAGTGGCCTGCCATGCCCCCCCCCCCCCCCCAAATCAGCAATGGTAACGTGCTCGGAGCTCAGTAGAGTCAGAGCAGTAGGGATTGGTAGTGTGTGTGTGTGTGTGTGTGTGTGTGTGTGTGTATATGTGTGTGTGTGTGTGTGTGTGTGTGTGTGTGTATATGTGTGTGTGTGTGTGTGTGTGTGTGTGTGTTTTCTTTTTAAAGGCAAGGCAAATTTATTTGCATAGCACATTTCATGTACAGGACAATTCAAGGTGCTTTACACAAAAAACAGACAATTAAAATCAAGACATAAAAACATTTAAGGCAAATAATAATCTAAGTACAAGCTCCAGTGAACAATAATGTTTTAAAGAAACTCATTGTGATTGGTTAGTCGCTTTATTCTCCATCGTGAGCCCGCCCCTGCAGCATTGAGTGAACACTGACCATAAAACACGGTAGATTTATGCAAAAACGAATCAATGAATGACAGTGTTGAGGAAAAAAAAAGAAAGGTGGACACCAGGGATACTTGAATATGAAAAGAAGGTCGCTCGAGGAGGAGGGGAAGAAATGTCAGAAATTAACTAACTTGTTTGTTAAACCCAGCAGCAGCCAGAGTGGCACTGCTGCTAGCTCTGCGACTGCAACAGCATTACCCAGTGAGTTTATGAACAGTTTTCACAGCAGACACCCCCAGGACACTATATAAAAAAAAAAAAAAAAATGTTCCTCTCGCCCCACGTGGGCGGTGTCTCCTTCAGGCTCGGGTCCTCTACCAGAGGTCTGGGAGCCTGAGGGTTCTGCGCAGGATCTTAGCTGTTCCTAGCAATGCGCTCTTTTGTACAGAGATCTCTGATGTTGTTCCTGGTATCTGCTGGAGACATTGTCCCAGCTTGGGGGTCACTGCCCCTAGTGCCCCCATCACTACTGGTACCACTGTTGCCTTCACACTCCACATTTTCTCTAACTCCTCTTTCAGCCCTTGGTATTTCTCAAGCTTCTCATGTTCTTTCTTTCTGATGTTGCTATCACTGGGGACTGCTACATCTATCACCACCACTGTCTTCTCATGTTTATCCACCACCACTATGTCAGGCTGATTGGCCATCACCATCTTGTCAGTCTGGATCTGGAAGTCCCACAGGATCTTGGCCTGTTTGTTCTCTGTCACCTTTGGGGGGTTCTCCCATCTTGACCCTGGGACCTCCAGTCCATACTCTTTACAGATGTTCCTGTACAGTATGTCCTCTACCTGGTTATGTCTCTCCATGTATGCCTTACCTGCCAGCATCTTACACCCTGCTGTGATGTGCTGGACTGTTTCAGGGGCTTCTCTACACAGCCTACACCTGGGGTCCTGTCTGATGTGGTAGACCCCGGCCTCTATTGCTCTGGTGTTCAGGGCTTGTTCTTGTGCAGCCATGAGTAGAGCCTCTGTGCTGTCCTTTAGTCCAGCCTTTTCCAGCCACTGGTATGTCTTTGTCTCTGGTATGTCTATATATATATATATAAAAAAAAAAAAAATTTCCTTTCGCCCCACCTGGGCGGTGTCTCCTTCAGACTCGGGTCCTCTACCAGAGGTCTGGGAGCCTGAGGGTTCTGCGCAGGATCTTAGCTGTTCCTAGCAATGCGCTCTTTTGTACAGAGATCTCTGATGTTGTTCCTGGTATCTGCTGGAGCCATTCTCCCAGCTTGGGGGTCACTGCCCCTAGTGCCCCCATCACTACTGGTACCACTGTTGCCTTCACACTCCACATTTTCTCTAACTCCTCTTTCAGTCCTTGGTATTTCTCTTCTCTTCTCATGTTCTTTCTTTCTGATGTTGCTATCACTGGGGACTGCTACATCTATCACCACCACTGTCTTCTCATGTTTATCCGCCACCACGATGTCAGGCTGATTGGCCATCACCATCTTGTCAGTCTGGATCTGGAAGTCCCACAGGATCTTGGCCTGTTTGTTCTCTGTCACCTTTGGGGGGTTCTCCCATCTTGACCCTTGACCTCCAGTCCATACTCTTTACAGATGTTCCTGTACAGTATGTCCTCTACCTGGTTATGCCTCTCCATGTATGCCTTACCTGCCACCATCTTACACCCTGCTGTGATGTGCTGGACTGTTTCAGGGGCTTCTCTACACAGCCTACACCTGGGGTCCTGTCTGATGTGGTAGACCCCGGCCTCTATTGCTCTGGTGTTCAGGGCTTGTTCTTGTGCAGCCATGAGTAGAGCCTCTGTGCTGTCCTTTAGTCCAGCCTTTTTCAGCCACTGGTATGTCTATATATATATATCTTCCAGTGGCCCAATATCCTGGCCACTGGAAGATATATATATATATATATATATGATATTATATATATATATATTTTTAATGATATTCGGGTTGCAGTCAGTTGGGTCGTTTGAGATGACAGATAGCTTATTACTGTATTAGCTTCAACAACACACCGGTGCTAAAAAGCGTTAACTCATGCACAGATAAACAACACACCATTCTTATATCTACCTGAACTGTACTGTGTTATTCATGTCACTATGTGACATTTACACACAATAATGAAGCAGGATTATATGAATGAAGAGAAAAAGAAGGAGAGATGGCTATGTTGGCATGGTTACTAGACAACACAGCGGCTAATTCTGAACACGTTCATAACCGTGGTGCGTTCAACAGCGTGGGATATTTGAAAACTTACAGAAAATGAGTTAATTCCTGAATAAATATAATTAAACAATCAAGTAAACAAACTGTTTGGACTTTGTAACAAACATTAAAATAACCTGGGAAATGCGTTTTATTAAATGAATTTCCATGAGAGTGACGTACAACATCGGAAGTATCCTACGGTATGTAGGGAGAAAGACAGAAAGTTAAGTTAGGAGAATGGCAGCTCTGGAAATATACAAACAAAAAAAGTTAATGTTTGGGACACATTCATTGAGCTTTTAAGATGATTTCCTTTCTGTTTAAACTGAGTTCAAATGTCTCTTTGGCTGTCACTGTTTGTCCATCCCAATGACATCAGATTTTAACATGGAAATTAATGCAGGTATGTGAGTAAGGTCATGTGATGTTCATAAAGACCATTGATTACATTTTTAAAATGTGGGTCGAGTGCGGGTCAGGTCCGTTCTTTTCAAATACATTTATTGCGGTCCGAGCTGCGGTTGGTTAAGTGAAAAAAAACGTTGGTTCTGGGTCATTTATACATATACCCGTACAGTACATGTACAGTACATGTACAGTACATGTACATGTACTGTACATGTACTGTACTGTACTGTACATGTACTGCGAGCTGTTGTCATGCAGTAGTTTAATAGTGCAGTGTTGTGGGTGGCTGTGGCTCAGGTGGTAGAGTGGGTCAGTTGGTAGAGTGGGTCAGGTGGTAGAGTGGGTCAGTTGGTAGAGTGGGTCAGTTGGTAGAGTGGGTCGGTTGGTAGAGTGGGTCGGTTGGTAGAGTGGGTCAGTTGGTAGAGTGGGTCGGTTGGTAGAGTGGGTCGGTTGGTAGAGTGGGTCAGTTGGTAGAGTGGGTCGGTTGGTAGAGTGGGTCGGTTGGTAGAGTGGGTCAGTTGGTAGAGTGGGTCAGTTGGTAGAGTGGGTCGGTTGGTAGAGTGGGTCGGTTGGTAGAGTGGGTCGGTTGGTAGAGTGGGTCAGTTGGTAGAGTGGGTCAGTTGGTAGAGTGGGTCGGTTGGTAGAGTGGGTCGGTTGGTAGAGTGGCTCAGTTGGTCAAGTGGGTCAGTTGGTAGAGTGGGTCGGTTGATAGAGTGGGTCAGTTGGTAGAGTGGGTCAGTTGGTAGAGTGGCTCAGTTGGTCGAGTGGCTCAGTTGGTCGAGTGGGTCAGTTGGTAGAGTGGGTCGGTTGGTAGAGTGGGTCGGTTGGTAGAGTGGGTCAGTTGGTAGAGTGGGTCGGTTGGTAGAGTGGGTCGGTTGGTAGAGTGGGTCGGTTGGTAGAGTGGGTCGGTTGGTAGAGTGGGTCAGTTGGTAGAGTGGGTCGGTTGGTAGAGTGGGTCGGTTGGTAGAGTGGGTCGGTTGGTAGAGTGGGTCGGTTGGTAGAGTGGGTCGGTTGGTAGAGTGGGTCGGTTGGTAGAGTGGGTCGGTTGGTAGAGTGGGTCGGTTGGTAGAGTGGGTCGGTTGGTAGAGTGGGTCAGTTGGTAGAGTGGGTCGGTTGGTAGAGTGGGTCGGTTGGTAGAGTGGGTCAGGTGGTAGAGTGGGTCGGTTGGTAGAGTGGGTCAGTTGGTAGGTGGGTCAGGTGGTAGAGTGGGTCAGTTGGTAGAGTGGGTCAGTTGGTAGAGTGGGTCAGGTGGTAGAGTGGGTCGCCAAATGACCAAATGAGCGCTGTCCGCATGTCGAAGTGTCCTTGGGCAAGACACTGAACCCAGCTTAGGCCCCCAGTAGGACTGACCTTTGACCTTAGAAACCTACTGGTGTATGAGTGTGTGTGAATGGGTGAATGTGAAGCTAATGTAAAGAACTTTGAACCATGAAGGTGGAACAGAACTATAGAAGTGAAGAACATTTACCATTTGTTGTGTAATAGCATTATTTTAATTGCTGTCAGGAAATTTCAAAAGGTTTTTTGGAGGGAAAAAAGTACAATTTTGCCTCTGTGGTGCTGGAAGTGGCCTGGATGCTGTGGAATAGTCCAGCTCTGATTTTCTGCGTCAAAATCACGTCAGTGTGATGGAGTAGCCACCGTGTTCACCTGACTTGTCTCCCGTAGGACATTTGTGGGCTCAGATGAAGACGTCAGCCACTCCCACAGAACCCTCGTCAACTGATCCAGGTTGTGCAACAGGAGTGGGAACGTGTTCGTCAGATGCCGATCACCAGAGTGGTGATGGTTGTGTGGTTTGTTCAGATACACGCACTACTGACCATGTTGACAGAGTGGTGGGTCTGACAGTGTTCGGGTTCTGTTGGTTCTGTTGGATTGGTCTTTTGTTGTTTTTTTCATGTCTTTAATGTGAGCAGTTTTGAATGTGGAGTGTGTGGACTTCACCACAAATATAATAAAGTAAACTAAGCTTTACATGTTTAGTGTGTTATCATATATATTGACTATTGATTTTTTAAAATGTGTTCTTCACCCTTCAATAAAAACATACCTGACAAAAAGACCAAAAATCATAACAGTATGTTGTGATGTATGAACATGTAGAAAAAGTGAATATTCATGTTCATGGACCTGATGATTCAACATACAACAACTTTATTTAAATTAAATATATACAATTAATAAATGTAATAAAAACCTTTAAACTCTTATGACCAATATATTTAAACAAAGTGCAAAAGAGGTAGTTATTAAAATCCTGTAACATATGAATGCAATAAAACTATAAGACAACACCAACCAAATATAAGTTCAGGTTAAAGGTGCTTCTTTCTAATATAAGAGGTGAACAGTGCACCTGTGTTTGGACCACTGACCTTTGACCCACAGTGGCCGTACAGTGTTGACAGTAAAATCTTTAAATGAGGCTGAGTGCGACCTGCTGCTGTGGACTGGGACATGTCTGCAAAAGACAAACTGTCAAAGTCAACATGTGATCTGTATTTGAATGTTACTTAAATAGAAGGACGTCATAATGTTGTGGAAACTGAAAAATACAATATGAACATAGTGAAGGTTCAGGTGGAACAGCACTGACCAGTGGAGTTAAAATAACATTTAGTCTGTACGACTGGAAGAGTGGATGGACAACTGTGGAAGACAAGGGTGGGTTCACATGACAGACAGACAGGCAGACAGAGAGATAGAAAGACAGGCAGGCAGACAGAGAGAGAAAGACAGACAGACCAACAGATAGAGAGATAGAAAGACAGGCAGGCAGACAGACAGACAGAGAGATAGAAAGACATGCAGACAGACAGACAGATAGAGAGATAGAAAGACAGGCAGACAGACAGACAGATAGAGAGATAGAAAGACAGGCAGACAGACAGAGAGAGAAAGACAGACAGACCGACAGATAGAGAGATAGAAAGACAGACAGGCAGAGAGATAGAAAGACAGACAGACAGAGAGATAGAAAGACAGACAGAGAGAGAAAGGAGGAGGACATGGATAAGGAGGAGCATGGATGAGGAAAACATGAATGAGGAGGAGCATGGATGAGGAGGAGCATGAATGAGGAGGGACCTGGATGAGGAGGAGCGTGGATGAGGAGGGGCATGGATGAGGAGGGACATGGATGAGGAGCATGGATGAGGAGGAGCATGGATGAGGAGGGACCTGGATGAGGAGGGACATGGATGAGGAGCATGGATGAGGAGGAGCATGGATGAGGAGGAGCGTGGATGAGGAGGGACCTGGATGAGGAGGAGCGTGGATGAGGAGGGACATGGATGAGGAGCATGGATGAGGAGGAGCATGGATGAGGAGGGACCTGGATGAGGAGGAGCGTGGATGAGGAGGGACCTGGATGAGGAGGAGCGTGGATGAGGAGGGACATGGATGAGGAGCATGGATGAGGAGGAGCGTGGATGAGGAGGGACATGGATGAGGAGCATGGATGAGGAGGAGCATGGATGAGGAGGGACCTGGATGAGGAGGAGCGTGGATGAGGAGGGACATGGATGAGGAGCATGGATGAGGAGGAGCATGGATGAGGAGGAGCATGGATGAGGAGGAGCATGGATGAGGAGGAGCATGGATGAGGAGGGGCATGGATGAGGAGGGACATGAATGAGGAGGAGCCTGGATGAGGAGGGACCTGGATGAGGAGGAGCGTGGATGAGGAGGGGCATGGATGAGGAGGGGCATGAATGAGGAGGAGCCTGGATGAGGAGGGGCATGGATGAGGAGGGACATGGATGAGGAGGAGCCTGGATGAGGAGGGGCATGGATGAGGAGGAGCATGGATGAGGAAAACATGAGTGAGGAGGAGCATGAATGAGGAGGAGCATGGATGAGGAGGAGCATGGATGAGGAGGGACATGGATGAGGAGGAGCATGGATGAGGAAAACATGAATGAGGAGGAGCATGAATGAGGAGGAGCATGGATGAGGAGGAGCATGAATGAGGAGGAGCATGGATGAGGAGGAGCATGGATGAGGAGGGACATGGATAAGGAGGAGCATGGATGAGGAGGGACATGGATGAGGAGGAGCCTGGATGAGGAGGAGCCTGGATGAGGAGGGGCATGGATGAGGAAAACATGAATGAGGGGGAGCATGAATGAGGAGGAGCATGGATGAGGAGGAGCATGGATGAGGAGGGACATGAATGAGGAGGGGCATGAATGAGGAGGAGCATGGATGAGGAGGGACATGAATGAGGAGGGGCATGGATGAGGAGGAGCGTGGATGAGGAGGGACATGAATGAGGAGCAGCATGGATGAGGAGGAGCGTGGATGAGGAGGAGCATGGATGAGGAGGAGCGTGGATGAGGAGGAGCATGGATGAGGAGGATTATGGATGAGGAGGGGCATGAATGAGGAGGAGCATGGATGAGGAGGAGCATGGATGAGGAGGAGCATGGATGAGGAGGAGTGTTCTGCCCTCATTAAAGAGTTCCCCTTCTTCAACTAGACAGACAGATGACTCCCATCACACGCTGGTCAAATTTGGTTGGTTTATTACAAACTGACGGGCATGTAACAGGTGTAAAACTAGAATAAAGCAGAAAATAAAAACACATTCAGCGTAAAATATGTAATTACTAAGATATTTAACATACTTCTCAAAGCATGTGGCCTGCAAGTAGCTAAGCATGCTACTAATTAGCTTGATGTGGCAAATAGCACGATGCCAAAAAATCTTTAAACATTACTCCGACAAAATTACAAAACATTCAAAAATATACACATCAAATATTCATCCTAACAATATCCATCAATATACTCACAGACGATGCCTATTTTTAGTGATTTCAAAGGAGGATGGGTATTGATTCAGCAACAGCACAATCTACCATGCCAAAACTGTTCTGAAGGCAACAAGGAATCAAGGTGACTTCCTGAATGTGTCACATGACTAGAATTACAACTATGATTGATCCAAATGAACAGTCACCACCTAGTGGCTGGAGTGGGAAATAACACATTAATTGCACAGACAATGAATTCAGTCCAGAACACTCCCCGTCTGGTATCTAAAAAGATGCCACCTATAACAAGGGGAGTTCAAAAGTAAACAGTCTCTAAATAGTCTCTGGGGAGAAGAGTAGGACGACCTCTGAGACAGGCCGTAGAAGGGTCTTACTTGAACCATCCTTCGTAGTCTTGATCTCCACCTTCCTTACCCTCCCGTCTGCACTGGGGAAGGTCTTGAAGATGATGCCCATGGGCCAGTCGTTCCTCTGCAACTGGTCGTTTTTTAGGAGGATGACATCACCCTCTTTCAGATTGCATCTCTCTTTTTCCCACTTCCTGCGCTTCTGCAGGGTGGGAAGGTACTCAGTCCTCCATCGATGCCAAAAGGTGTTGGCGAGGCTTTGGACCTGCCTCCACTGCTTGCCATAGAGATCCTTCTCACCAAAGTTCCCCTTGGGAGGAGGAAGAGCACTGACCTTCTGAGTGAGAAGTGTCGCTGGTGTCAGGATGAATGGTGAGTCCGGGTCTGTGGACACAGGAACTAACGGACGGGCATTTAGGATAGCTGAGACCTCTGCCATGAGGGTTGTCAGGACCTCATGTGTGAGCCTTGCTGTACCGACCTTCAACAGCATTGAGTCTAGGATACGCCTTGCCAGTCCGATTAGCCGCTCCCAGCTGCCCCCCATGTGTGAAGAGTGTGGGGGGTTGAAGACCCACCGACACCCATTGTCACTGAGAAATCCTTGCACCTCTTTGTCACTGGTCACAGACTCTATCTGCAACTCCTTACAAGCCCCGACGAAGTTTGTGCCACAGTCACTTCTGATCTGTTTGGCCGGTCCCCGGACTGAGAAGAACCGTCGTAGAGCGTTGATGAAGCTTGAAGAGTCCATTGACTCCAGTACCTCTATATGTATGGCTCTGGTGCTCATACACGTAAAGAGTACGGCCCATCTTTTACTACTAGCCAGTCCTCCTCTGGTCCGCCGTGCCATGACCATCCATGGTCCGAAGACGTCGACACCCACAAATGAGAAGGGAGGATCTGAGCTGAGGCGGTCCACAGGTAAGTCAGCCATCTTTTGAGTCTCCATCTTCCTACGTAGTCTTCTGCACGTGACGCAGTGATGAAGGATGCTGCTGATGCGCCGTTTACCACCAATGATCCACAGGCCTGCCGCTCTCATGGCACCCTCTGTGAGGTGGCGCCCTTGGTGCTGGACCTGCTCGTGATAGTGTCGGATGAGCAAAGATGTGACATGGCTCTGCCCAGGTAGGATCACAGGACTAACCTCTTCCCCATCAAAGTTTGCCTTGGACAAGCGTCCTCCAATCCTGAGAATCCCAGAACTGTCCAGGTAAGGACACAGGCTGCAGAGAGGGCTTTGCTTGGGAATGGGTTTTTCTCCCCGAATGCATTCCAATATCTCTGCAAATGCTTGTTGTTGAATGGCTCGTAGTATGATGGTCCTTGCTCTGTCCAAATCTTCTGGGGGACTGGGTCCTTCATGCATGTGCCAGCCCTTGCAGCTGTTCCCCTGTGTGAAGGAGTGGGCGACATGCACAAGCCTCGCGACTGCTCGATTGAGTGACCGCCAGCTGGAGTACTTCTCAAAACGTGTAGGGTCAAGTTTACCACTGAAAACCCTGTTGAGATGACAAGTGACCTGTGGGCGAACATCAGAGTCGGAGCTAGGGTCAATCAAGTCAAAAGATCTAGGTGCAGGGTCACCCTCAGCTGACTTCAACAGAAACAGAGGGCCACACAGCCATGATGTGTGAGTTAGGTTGCCTGCAGGGACTGATCGTGAGCCATGGTCAGCAGGGTTTTGGCCGGAGGGTACGTACTTCCATTGCTTAGGACTTGTGGACCTCCTAATGCGCTGCACCCTGTTACTCACATAAACATAGAATCGTCTTGATTCATTGTGGATATAGCCCAGGACCACTTTACTATCAGAGTAGAAGGTCACTACATCGAAGATAGTGTCCATCTCATCCACGATTGTGTCTGCAATCTCTACTGCCAGGACTGCAGCACACAGCTCGAGCCTTGGTATTGTTATCTCTGGACGTGGAGCAAGCTTTGCCTTGCCGAATACAAAGCCAACCTCCACATTGTTGCTTGCATCGGCTGTCCTCACATAAGCAACAGCAGCTATGGCAGTTGTGGAAGCGTCACAGAAAACACACAGTTCCTTACTGCATGCTTGGCTGAGAGAGCTTGAAGTGTACTGGCGTGGGATCTTGAGTCGCTCTAGCTCCTTCAGCGAGTCCCTCCATAGCTTCCACTCTCTGTACTTTTCCACAGGGAGAGGGGCATCCCAATCACATGACTCTGCGGTGAGCTCCCTCAGTATGGACCTCCCTTGAATGCTTACAGGGGCAGCGAACCCTAGAGGGCCGAACAGACTGTTTACAGTTGAAAGGACCCCACGTCTTGTGTAGGGCTTCTCTGCCTCGGCAACTTGGAAGGTAAAAACATCTTCTGCAATGTCCCAACTCACCCCCAAACTCCTCTGTATTGGAGGGGTGTCTGTGCTGAGATCCAGGTCTTTCATCCCCTTAGCAAGATCGTCAGGAGGGAAGGCTCTCATCACAGCCACCCTGTTGGACAGGATCTTGTGAAGTCTGAGGTTTGAGAGTGCCAGCATGTCTTGGGTGTTGTGAAGAAGAGTAATGGCTTCCTCTTCAGATGGGACGGATAGAAGCCCATCGTCAACATAGAAATTCCTCTCCACGAACAGCCTAGCCTCTGTGCCGTATTCCTTCTCTCCCTCTGCGGCAGCTCTGCGGAGCCCATATGTGGCCACGGATGGTGATGGGCTATTTCCGAAGACATGTACGAGCATCCTGTACTCAATGATGTCATCTTCCAGGTCATTATTGCGATGCCAGAGGAAGCGCAGAAAGTTCCGATGGTCCTCACGTACGACAAAGCAATGGAACATCTGCTGGATATCAGTTGTCACTGCCACTGGCTCCCTCCTAAACCGCAGCAGTACCCCGAGCAAACTGTTGTTCATGTTTGGGCCCGTGAGGAGGACATCATTGAGCGATACCCCTTGGTGTTGCGCGCTGGAGTCGAATACCACCCTCACCTGTCCAGGCTTCTGAGGGTGATAAACCCCAAAGAAAGGTAGATACCAGCACTCCTCTTCTGGCGGTAAGGGTGGTGCTACCTCAGCGTGTTCATTCTCGAAGAGCTTTCTCATGAACTCAGTGAAATGCTCCTTCCTCTCAGGGTGTTTCCTGAGCGCCTTGGTGACTGTTGCAAGACGGGTCTGTGCCTGCTCACGGTTGTTTGGCAGACGCTGGCGTGGGCTGCAGAAGGGGAGCGGAGCCTGCCAGCTGTTGTCATCCCCCTGTTTTAATTCCTTCTCCATAATCTTCAGAAAGGCAAGATCCTCCATAGAAGGTGCTGTCTTGTCGTCGTCCTTCGTGAGGCGAAAGATGGACTCTCCCATGAGTCGCACTTTGTCACTCGGCAAGGACAGCTTTTCTGAGACGGTAGGGTGCTGGAACTGACATGAGTGGTTGAACTTCTCTTTGATCTCAATCTTGTTGAGGCAGGGACGTAGAACACTGGGACGTCCATTCTCAAGAATGTAGGTTCTGTAGGAGTTCACAGGTGAGGGTAGATGTGCGCCGTTCATACACACATCCCCTACTATCACCCAGCCGAGGGCTAATCGTTGGGCGAAGGGAGCATGCTGGGGACCATTACGCTGTTCAAGGACCTTGTGCACTTGAATAATGTCTCTCCCTAAAAGAAGTAAGATCTCAGCTTCAGGGTCAAGTGGAGGTATCTTAGAGGTTAGGGACTTCAGGTGTGGATGGTACTTCACCACAGCTGGTGTGGGAATCTCTGCCCTGTTATCAGGAAGTTGATCACACTCAATGAGTGTAGGAAGAGCTAGACTTGTGTTGCCATCAGCTGACTCCACGATGAACCCCCTTGCCCTGCGGCCTGCTGCCTCTGACACACCTGCACAAGTTTTGAGTGTGTAGGGAGAGGTGTTGTCAGCTATGTCAAACTTCTCAAAGAATGACGACCTGGCTAGTGATCTATTACTTTGGTCATCAAGGATCACGTATGCTCTTGTCTTCTTCTCAGGTTGATGTTTAGGATATACATACACCAGGCAGATTTTGGCACATGACTTGGTAGCAGCACTGTCTCCACAGACCTCGGTGCAGACTGAGGTGGTGACTGTAGCAGGAGGAGATTCCTCTCCCTCCCCGCCATGCTCTTCCGAGGGGCTGCTAGCTGGCTTTGTCAACCATGGCGCAGGACCGGCATGAAGGGCTGCAATGTGCTTATCACTGCTGCATTCTGAGCACTGAATGACAGCCTTGCAGTCCTTAGCTTGGTGAGAGGTAGAAGAGCAACAGCGAAAGCATATGCCATTTTCTTTAAGGAAAGCCTTACGCTCGTCCAGCAGCTTTGCTCTAAAAGCTCTACACTTCGGTAGGGGGTGGGGTTTTTTATGTATGGGACACTCTTTCTTTAGGCTCTCTGAGCCCTGAGCCTCGTTCCCTTTAGCAGGACTGTCCACATGTGTTCTGTGCACAGAAATTGGGGTTTTAGCTGATTTTTGTGTGAATTTCTCCCCCTTAGGTGGCATGTTGCTTGGAGCTGCAGCTGCAAAACTTGGGTCGTTCCTCATCTTTGCTTCTGCACGAATGAACTGGGCAAATTCAGAGAAGGGCGGAAAGGTGGTGTGGTATTTTTGTTTATACTTTGTACCGTGAACCATCCACTTTTCCTGCAGGTTGAATGGAATTTTATCCAGGATTGGATTAATGCCTCGTGCTGTGTTCAGATAAGCTAACGCAGGCAGGAACCCATCCTCCATGGCTCCCTCTATCTCCAGGAGAAGATCACTTAGCTCTTGTAGCCGTTTGGGTTCTTTATTGGAGAATTTGGGAAACTGTTCAAGCTTATTAAAGATAGCTGTCTCTAAGGCCTCTGGAGAACCATAAACCTCCTCTAATCTTTGCCAAACAAGGCTGAGGGCCTCCCCTGGGTAGTTGATACGAACTGACCTCACCCTCCTTGCATGCTCAGCAGATTCGGGGCCAAGCCACTTAATCAGCAGGTCGAGTTCCTCACTAGCCTTCAGACCCAGGTCTTCAGTGGCGTTTGAGAAGGCAGACCTCCAAGCCCAGTAATTCTCAGGCCTGTCATTGAACTTTGTGAGTCCAGCTGTCAGTAGCTCACGACGAGCTAAGAACCTTCCTAGCACTGATACGTTTGAAATGGATTCTCCTCCCCGTGGATAGCCATGCCCTGATGTATCATGTCTGGGTGTCCATTGGTTCTTTGGTGGAGAAGCTGGTTGTGATGGAGTAAATTCTTTTTTCTGTTTGAATTGCAGTGGCGGTTGTTTTGAATTTACAGCTGATGCAGTGGGCCTTATGGCTTTGACAGATAGGCGCTGCCTCTCATTTTGCCTAGGTAGCTCATGCTGTGTCTGATATTCATCATGAGGCTTCAGGTTAACAGCTGCAGAGGGAGTAAAATCAGGCTTTTTATCCTGCTCTGAATCGTCTGTGTGTTCAGTAGATTTTACATAGGCAAACTGTTCCTGAACATATTGCTCTGTTCTCTCAACTGAATGATAGGATGAGCCTTGATCAACATTATGAACGTCGTAGAGCTCCCCCATAACTGGTGATTCCATTGCCGATTCCAATACATTAGCTTCAGCACAGGCGGCTTCAGCCTCCTTCTCTTGCTGTATGGCTTCTAACGTGGCTTCAAGACGTGTCTCCTCTACTTTCAGCTGAGCCTTTCTTACTTTAACATCAATCTCTTTTTGTGCGTATGATGCTCTGGCACGTGCAGCCTCTGCCTTAGCCCTCGCTTCCAATGCAGCCAGGCTGGCTGCTGATCTAACAGAGTGTTTAGATGATTTTGATGATTTAGATGAGCGTGAGCACTCTGATCTTGTCTCATAATTCTTTTCTGACTTCGCTGACATCTTGGGTAGTAGATGTGTATGAGCTGGCTGAATATCTCACTCACTGGGGTAGAAGTCACTGTTGAGTTCGTCTTTTTACTGTTCTGCCCTCATTAAAGAGTTCCCCTTCTTCAACTAGACAGACAGATGACTCCCATCACACGCTGGTCAAATTTGGTTGGTTTATTACAAACTGACGGGCATGTAACAGGTGTAAAACTAGAATAAAGCAGAAAATAAAAACACATTCAGCGTAAAATATGTAATTACTAAGATATTTAACATACTTCTCAAAGCATGTGGCCTGCAAGTAGCTAAGCATGCTACTAATTAGCTTGATGTGGCAAATAGCACGATGCCAAAAAATCTTTAAACATTACTCCGACAAAATTACAAAACATTCAAAAATATACACATCAAATATTCATCCTAACAATATCCATCAATATACTCACAGACGATGCCTATTTTTAGTGATTTCAAAGGAGGATGGGTATTGATTCAGCAACAGCACAATCTACCATGCCAAAACTGTTCTGAAGGCAACAAGGAATCAAGGTGACTTCCTGAATGTGTCACATGACTAGAATTACAACTATGATTGATCCAAATGAACAGTCACCACCTAGTGGCTGGAGTGGGAAATAACACATTAATTGCACAGACAATGAATTCAGTCCAGAACAAGGAGCATGAATGAGGAGGAGCATGGATGAGGAGGAGCATGGATGAGGAGGGACATGGATGAGGAGGAGCATGGATGAGGAGGAGCATGGATGAGGAGGAGCATGGATGAGGAGGGACATGAATGAGGAGGGGCATGAATGAGGAGGAGCATGGATGAGGAGGGACATGAATGAGGAGGGGCATGGATGAGGAGGAGCGTGGATGAGGAGGGACATGAATGAGGAGGAGCATGGATGAGGAGGAGCGTGGATGAGGAGGAGCATGGATGAGGAGGATTATGGATGAGGAGGGGCATGAATGAGGAGGAGCATGGATGAGGAGGAGCATGGATGAGGAGGAGCATGGATGAGGAGGAGCCTGGATGAGGAGGAGCATGGATGAGGAGGAGCATGGATGAGGAGGAGCATGGATGAGGAGGAGCATGGATGAGGAGGAGCATGGATGAGGATGAGCATGGATGAGGAGGAGCATGGATGAGGAGGATTATGGATGAGGAGGAGCATGAATGAGGAGGAGCATGGATGAGGAGGAGCATGGATGAGGAGGACCCCTTCCTCTTCACATTTCAGCTGCTTCACAATATGGACACCTGTGAGGGCCTGTAGATCAGCTGCATGTTCACAGAGGTCACAGAGGTCACAGAGGTCAGAGGTCACCAAGTGCATATTGTTTATATCAATACTTCACTTTGTCACGTTGTTCATTAGTTCAAACACAATTAAACTTTGCAGTTGTCCTCTGCAGGTTTCATTCATTCATTCATTATCCACCGCTTCATCCGGGGCCGGGTCGCGGGGGCAGCAGTCGGAGCAGGGAGGCCCAGACTTCCCTCTCCCCAGACACCTCCTCCAGCTCTTCAGGGGGGACCCCGAGGCGTTCCCAGGCCAGCCGAGAGACATAGTCTCTCCAGCGTGTCCTGGGTCTTCCCCGCGGCCAGGACACGCCAGGACACGTGGTCCGGCCAGGCCAGGACCACGGCCAGGACTCTGCAGGTTTCATTTGACATATTCAATTCAATTCAATTCAATTCAATTTTATTTATAAAGCCCTAAATCACAACAAAGTCATCTCAGAGGGTTTTACAAAAACACAATCAACTACAGAGATACATGAACAGTCCCAAGCATCCCCTGTCCTTAGACCGTCCTTCTGTCCTTAGACCCTCCCCCTGTCCTTAGACCCTCCCCCTGTCGTTAGACCGTCCTTCTGTCCTTAGACCCTCCTTCTGTCCTTAGACCGTCCTTCTGTCCTTAGACCCTCCTTCTGTCCTTAGACCCTCCCCTGTCCTTAGACCCTCCTTCTGTCCTTAGACCCTCCTTCTGTCCTTAGACCCTCCTTCTGTCCTTAGACCCTCCCCTGTCCTTAGACCCTCCTTCTGTCCTTAGACCCTCCCCTGTCCTTAGACCCTCCTTCTGTCCTTAGACCCTCCTTCTGTCCTTAGACCCTCCTTCTGTCCTTAGACCCTCCTTCTGTCCTTAGACCCTCCCCTGTCCTTAGACCCTCCTTCTGTCCTTAGACCCTCCTTCTGTCCTTAGACCCTCCTTCTGTCCTTAGACCCTCCCACTGTCCTTAGACCCTCCTTCTCAGCAGAAAAAACTTCCAAACCCAGTGGGAAAAAGAAGAAATATTGAGGAGAACCACATTGAAGGACAGATCCACTCCCATGGACGGACAGGCTATAGATGAACGTCCATTTATAAATGAAGGAGGGGGGGGGGGACACCAGGTGACTAGTCATGAACAGACTTGGTATGAAAGATATGTTATAAAAATGACAGAAACAGGTGTGAGAGAGAGAAAGAGAAGAAAGAACTCAGTGTCTGTACTTCCCCCAGCATTCTAACTCCTAGGGCAGCCTAGACTGAACTGTGACTCATACATCATGTATACATGATATATGAGTCACATCATTTTTAACTAACCTGATCATAGTCTTTCTCAAACAGGAATGTTTTAAGCCTAATTTTAAATGTAGAGACTGTTTCTGCATTTTTAATATTAAAGGGAAGATGATTCCATCAGACAGTAACCATGGTAACTAAAGGCTCTAGCTCCATCAGACAGTAACCATGGTAACTAAAGGCTCTAGCTCCATCAGACAGTAACCATGGTAACTAAAGGCTCTAGCTCCATCAGACAGTAACCATGGTAACTAAAGGCTCTAGCTCCATCAGACAGTAACCATGGTAACTAAAGGCTCTAGCTCCTACTGTACTTTTACAAACCCTGGGAACTTTCAATAAACCTGCATTCTGAGAACGAAGGGTTCTATTGGGTTGGTACGGAACCAGATCATCTTTAAGATAAGAGGGGCCCATACCATTAACCCCTGACCTCTGACCCCTAACCCTAACCCATACCATTAATTGTTTTATATGTAAGGAGGAGGATTTTAAATTCAATTCTAAACTCAACTGGTAGCCAGTGAAGGGTTTGGAGCACAGGGGTGATAGGGTTAGGGGTCAGAGGTCAGGGTTTGGAGCACAGGGGTGATAGGGTTAGGGGTCAGAGGTCAGGGTTTGGAGCACAGGGGTGATAGGGTTAGGGGTCAGGGGTCAGGGTTTGGAGCACAGGGGTGATGTGTTCTCTTCTATTTGATCCTGTTAATAATCTTGCTGCTGCATTTTGAACCAGTTGAAGCTTTTTAGGGAATATTTAGGACACGCTACAAGTAAGGAGTTACAATAATCTAATCGTGATGTAACAAATGCATGAATTAATTTTTCTGCAGTCGTTTTAGACAGAATATTCCTAATTTTGGCTAATGTTGCGCAGGTGAAAGAAGGCTGTTTTGCAAGTTTGGTTAATGTGCCCTGACCTCTGACCCCTGACCCTTTGAATGAAAGATCTGGATCAAATAAAACTCTCGCATCTTTAGGACCAATTATAACGACTTCAGTTTTTTCAGGGTTCAATAAAAGATAATTGTCACTCATCCAAGTCTTTATGTCTTGGACACATGTACTTAGTTTATCTATTTGTCTGGTCTGATCAGGTTTAATCGATAAATATAGCTGTGTGTCATCTGCATAACAATGAAAATTAATACCATGATTTCTAATGATGTTACCTAAAGGGAGCATATATAGTGTAAACAAAATAGGCCCAAGGACTGACCCTTGAGGAACGCCATAATTAACTCTGGAGGACTGCGATGATTGTTGATTAACGTTAACAAATTGGTAGCGATCAGATAAATATGATTTAAAGCAGCAGAGGGCTGCTCCTCTAATACCTATATCACATTCTAATCTGTGCACTAAGATACTGTGGTCAATGGTGTCAAAGGCTGCACTAAGGTCTAATAACACCAGGACCCATATTAATCCCATGTCAGCGGCTAATAATAAGTCATTAGTAACTTTAACTAACGCTGTTTCAGTGCTATGATGGGCACGAAAGCCAGACTGAAACTGTTCAAATAAACTATTATCCTGCAGGAATTGGCACAGCTGTTTAACTATTACTCGTTCTAAAACCTTTGACAGGAAGGACAAATTAGATATAGGCCTATAATTGGCTAAAATGTCAGGATCTAGGGTAGGCTTTTTCAGAATTGGTTTAATAACAGCATATTTAAATGACTGTGGCACATATCCAGTAATTAATGAAGTGTTAATTATATTTAGGACAGTGTTAATAATTAGGGGCAGAATCTGTTTAAAGAGTTTAGTTGTAATTGGATCTAAGAGGCAGGTGATGATTTGGAAGACATGATAATAGATATGACATCAGTTTGGTCTACAGTGGTGAAATTATTTAGTGTTACAGAGGGATTTATAAAAAGGCCTAGGTTTGAAAGCGCTACTTTTTCTGATCTAATATTTGGGAGAAATGTGTCTATTTTGTCTCTAATAGTTGATATTTTATTGTTAAAGAACTGCAGGAAATCATCAGAATGGAGCGTGGATGGAATAACTGGTTCCACGGAGGTGTGTCTGTTTGTCAGTCTGGCTACAGTACTGAACAGGAATCTAGGATTATTCTGGTTTTCTTCTATTATGGATGAGTAATATCTAGTTTTGGCTGTACGCAAAGATGGATTATACTTTATTAAGATATTTTTCCAGGCATTGAGAGAATCTTCTAAGTTGGATCGCCTCCATTGCCTCTAATTTAGGTGTTGTTTGTTTAATGGAGCGAGTGTCAGCGTTGTACCATGGGGAGGTTCATCTAACCTTAGTAGTTTTTAACTTAAGGGGGGCAACTATATCTAGCGTAGTTTGTAGTGTGAGCATGGTACTATCGACTAACTCATCACTTATACTGGGACTAAATGTGTCCTTTACATAATCACATGACATAGACACAAATAGTGACTGAATTAACTCTTTGTACTTTGAGACAGCATGGTCACATAGTATCCTTTTCATTTGCGTTTTAATCACTGAGGTAGAAATATCCTCAAACAAAACCTGGAAGGTCATTAAAAAGTGATCTGAGAGTATGGGATTATGGGTAAAAACGACAAGGTCATTAATTTCAACAGCAAATGTTCAGATCAGATGGAGGGTGTGTCTGTGAATGTGGGTTGGTTTATGAACATTTTGGATAAAGCCTAATCCGTCTAGTAGGTCACTAAATGCATTACTAAGAGAGTCAGTGTTGTTATCAACATGTATGTTCAAATCACCAACTATTCTAATCCTATCCCAGTTCAACACTACACTGGATAGAAAGTCAGAGACTTCTAATAAAAACTGTGAATAAGGACCAGGAGGGCGGTAGACTATGACAAAAAGGACTGGTTTTTGGTTTCTGCAGTTGGGGAAAGTAATGGATGAAACTAGACTTTCAAAGGAGTGGTAAGTGGGATTAGTTTTAGGATTAAATTTAGGGCTAAGACCTAAACTGGAGTGGGATATTACTGCCACTCCTCCACCACCACCACTGGTTCTGGCTGTGTGATAGTTCACATGAGTTGGTGGCGTGGATTCATTTAATGCGACATATTCATCCTGTTGACATATTCACACAAATGCATTAGTGGATGGATCCAAGTGTTGATGTTGTTCATATGTGTAAATAAAATAAACTATCTGTTTCGGAGAATTAACTTTTTATTTTGTGTTCGATTATTCATGTACCCTCTTCACTGTTTTCTTGTAACCCACGTCTTTCCACGAGGAAAGGTTGGATTCTCACATCCCCTGCACTGTGAGAACCAGAAGACTATCAAAATAAAAGCATTATCAGAACCCATATATAAATCCTTATATTTATGATCAGAGTCCACCTCATATTGACAGTTCTCTGTCATTATTCTGTTAAACTGGAACTTTATTCAAAAGCTTTAAGTTCACTGTATTTGGTGGTCATTGATCAACGTTAAGGAAAGATACAAGTCAAAGTGGCTAATGTTAGCCAAGCTTGAGAAGGGAAACCAGCAGCAGCTAGGTCTACAAAGATTATATTATATATATATATGTATATATATATAAATATATATACATATATATATAAAACATCACTTCTGAAGAAATTTAAAAAATCACTGTTTCATATCAATGCGCTTATGAACGGTAACCATAACAACAGTAATAAAGTTGACAGGATATGAATGGATATGAGTAAAGTTATTGGAAAAACCATGTGATACCAGGTATTTCTCTGAAATGTGGAAACACTGGTATCAACACCTGCACATTCTTTGAGACATTGACCTGTCCTTTTTTATCTGTTGTTTTTTTGCTAGCATTCCTACTACTATTAGCACGGCCTGCGGTCCCTGCTTCTACCTTGCTATAGGTAGGCCTAGCATTAGCCTCCGAACTGCAGAGCCGTGCTTCTAACTCCAAAACCCTGACACTAAACTACACTTCCAACAGCTAACGGACGCAGGGGACATACAGCACACTAAGCAGAAAATAAGATTCATTTTTTGTTTTTTAATAATAAATTCTCTAGTTCAAACAATCTCATGGGACACACGTTTTTGTTTGCGGACCACACATAGCCCGTGAGCTGTGAATTACCAAATTATGCTCTATACCAAATAAAATAAAGGAAATGGATGAAATGCTTTTACCCAGAGCTTCAGGCAATTTTTTATTTTTATGGATTAAATCCCAGATAAAAAAGCACTAGCTAACATGCTATAAATAATGACACATGTAGCTTAGGCTAATATAATATTTGCTACATTTGTAGTCCTCATGAACATAAAATAAATGGACTCAAACCCATCAAACACTTCACATATTGTGTCATACAATGACATTTTTATGAGTGTAGTTTAGAGCTCAGATCAGGAGGTTGAATAAAAAAATCATGCTTCAGTCTCTATGGAAATGAAAGTCATCCTTTAAACCTGTTTGATTTAAGATGTGGATAAAACTCCTCCACATCTGAAGACGTTTGCTTTAACATGAAATATGTTTAGTCTGAAATGGAGAAGGTGTTAACAACCTGTCCTTCCCTTTATCTGTCCTTCCCTTCATCTGTCCTTCCCTTCATCCGTCCTTCCCTTCATCCGTCCTTTCCTTCATCCGTCCTTTCCTTTATCTGTTCTTCCCTTCATCCGTCCTTCCCTTCATCCGTCCTTCCCTTTATCTGTCCTTCCCTTCATCTGTCCTTTCCTTCATCTGTCCTTTCCTTTATCTGTCCTTCCCTTCATCTGTCCTTCCCTTCATCTGTCCTTCCCTTCATCCGTCCTTTCCTTCATCCGTCCTTTCCTTTATCTGTCCTTCCCTTCATCCGTCCTTCCCTTTATCTGTCCTTCCCTTTATCTGTCCTTTCCTTTATCTGTCCTTTCCTTTATCTGTCCGTCCCTTCATCTGTCCTTCCCTTCATCTGTCCTTTCCTTTATCTGTTCTTCCCTTCATCCGTCCTTCCCTTTATCTGTCCTTCCCTTCATCTGTCCTTTCCTTCATCTGTCCTTTCCTTTATCTGTCCTTCCCTTTATCTGTCCTTTCCTTCATCTGTCCTTTCCTTTATCTGTCCTTCCCTTCTTACGTCCTTCCCTTTATCTGTCCTTCCCGTCATCCGTCCTTCCCTTCATCTGTCCTTTCCTTCATCAGTCCTGTCCTTTATCTGTCCTTCCCTTCATCCGTCCTTCCCTTTATCTGTCCTTCCCTTCATCTATCCTTTCCTTCATCTGTCCTTTCCTTTATCTGTCCTTCCCTTCATCTGTCCTTTCCTTTATTTGTCCTTTCCTTCGTCTGTCCTTTCCTTTATCTGTCCTTCCCTTCATCTGTCCTTCCCTTCATCCGTCCTTTCCTTCATCCGTCCTTTCCTTCATCCGTCCTTTCCTTCATCCGTCCTTTCCTTTATCTGTCCTTCCCTTCATCCGTCCTTTCCTTTATCTGTCCTTCCCTTCATCCGTCCTTCCCTATATCTGTCCTTCCCTTCATCTGTCCTTTCCTTCATCTGTCCTTTCCTTTATCTGTCCTTCCCTTAATCTGTCCTTTCCTTCATCAGTCCTTCCCTTCATCCGTCTTTTCCTTTATCTGTCCTTTCCTTCATCAGTCCTTTCCTTTATCTGTCCTTCCCTTAATCTGTCCTTTCCTTTATCTGTCCTTCCCTTCATCCGTCCTTTCCTTCATCTGTCCTTTCCTTTATCTGTCCTTTCCTTTATCTGTCCTTCCCTTAATCTGTCCTTTCCTTCATCAGTCCTTCCCTTCATCTGTCCTTTCCTTCATTTGTCCTTCCCTTCATCTGTCCTTCCCTTCATCCGTCCTTTCCTTCATCCGTCCTTTCCTTTATCTGTCCTTCCCTTCATCCGTCCTTCCTTTCATCTGTCCTTCCCTTTATCTGTCCTTCCCTTTATCTGTCCTTCCCTTCATCTGTCCTTCCCTTTATCTATCCTTTCCTTTATCTGTCCTTTCCTTTATCTGTCCTTTCCTTTATCTGTCCTTCCCTTCATCTGTCCTTCCCTTCATCCGTCCTTTCCTTCATCCGTCCTTTCCTTCATCCGTCCTTTCCTTCATCCGTCCTTTCCTTTATCCGTCCTTCCCTTCATCTGTCCTTCCCTTCATCCGTCCTTTCCTTCATCCGTCCTTTCCTTCATCCGTCCTTTCCTTTATCCGTCCTTTCCTTTATCCGTCCTTCCCTTCATCTGTTCTTCCCTTCATCTGTCCTTCCCTTCATCCGTCCTTTCCTTCATCCGTCCTTTCCTTTATCTGTCCTTCCCTTCATCCGTCCTTCCCTTTATCCGTCCTTTCCTTCATCCGTCCTTTCCTTCATCCGTCCTTTCCTTCATCCGTCCTTTCCTTCATCCGTCCTTCCCTTTATCTGTCCTTCCCTTCATCTGTCCTTTCCTTTATCTGTCCTTCCCTTTATCTGTCCTTCCCTTCATCTGTCCTTCCCTTCATCTGTCCTTCCCTTCATCCGTCCTTTCCTTCACCCGTCCTTTCCTTTATCTGTCCTTCCCTTCATCCGTCCTTCCCTTCATCCGTCCTTCCCTTTATCTGTCCTTCCCTTCATCTGTCCTTTCCTTTATCTGTTCTTCCCTTCATCCGTCCTTCCCTTCATCCGTCCTTCCTTTCATCTGTCCTTTCCTTTATCTGTCCTTCCCTTCATCTGTCCTTCCCTTCATCTGTCCTTCCCTTCATCTGTCCTTCCCTTCATCTGTCCTTCCCTTCATCTACCCTTCCCTTTATCTGTCCTTTCCTTTATCTGTCCTTCCCTTCATCTGTCCTTCCCTTTATCTGTCCTTTCCTTTATCTGTCCTTTCCTTTATCTGTCCTTCCCTTCATCCGTCCTTTCCTTCATCCGTCCTTTCCTTTATCTGTCCTTCCCTTCATCCGTCCTTCCCTTTATCCGTCCTTTCCTTTATCTGTCCTTCCCTTCATCTGTCCTTCCCTTCATCTGTCCTTCCCTTCATCCGTCCTTTCCTTCACCCGTCCTTTCCTTTATCTGTCCTTTCCTTTATCCGTCCTTCCCTTCATCTGTCCTTCCCTTCATCCGTCCTTTCCTTCATCCGTCCTTTCCTTCATCCGTCCTTTCCTTTATCCGTCCTTTCCTTTATCCGTCCTTCCCTTCATCTGTTCTTCCCTTCATCTGTCCTTCCCTTCATCCGTCCTTTCCTTCATCCGTCCTTTCCTTTATCTGTCCTTCCCTTCATCCGTCCTTCCCTTTATCCGTCCTTTCCTTCATCCGTCCTTCCCTTCATCCGTCCTTCCTTTCATCTGTCCTTTCCTTTATCTGTCCTTCCCTTCATCCGTCCTTCCTTTCATCTGTCCTTTCCTTTATCTGTCCTTCCCTTCATCTGTCCTTCCCTTCATCTGTCCTTCCCTTCATCTGTCCTTCCCTTCATCTGTCCTTCCCTTCATCTACCCTTCCCTTTATCTGTCCTTTCCTTTATCTGTCCTTCCCTTCATCTGTCCTTCCCTTTATCTGTCCTTTCCTTTATCTGTCCTTTCCTTTATCTGTCCTTCCCTTCATCCGTCCTTTCCTTCATCCGTCCTTTCCTTTATCTGTCCTTCCCTTCATCCGTCCTTCCCTTTATCCGTCCTTTCCTTTATCTGTCCTTCCCTTCATCTGTCCTTCCCTTCATCTGTCCTTCCCTTCATCTGTCCTTCCCTTCATCCGTCCTTTCCTTCACCCGTCCTTTCCTTTATCTGTCCTTTCCTTTATCCGTCCTTCCCTTCATCTGTCCTTCCCTTCATCCGTCCTTTCCTTCATCCGTCCTTTCCTTCATCCGTCCTTTCCTTTATCCGTCCTTTCCTTTATCCGTCCTTCCCTTCATCTGTTCTTCCCTTCATCTGTCCTTCCCTTCATCCGTCCTTTCCTTCATCCGTCCTTTCCTTTATCTGTCCTTCCCTTCATCCGTCCTTCCCTTTATCCGTCCTTTCCTTCATCCGTCCTTTCCTTCATCCGTCCTTTCCTTCATCCGTCCTTTCCTTCATCCGTCCTTCCCTTTATCTGTCCTTCCCTTCATCTGTCCTTTCCTTTATCTGTACTTTCCTTTATCTGTCCTTCCCTTCATCTGTCCTTTCCTTTATCTGTCCTTCCCTTTATCTGTCCTTCCCTTCATCTGTCCTTCCCTTCATCTGTCCTTCCCTTCATCCGTCCTTTCCTTCACCCGTCCTTTCCTTTATCTGTCCTTCCCTTCATCCGTCCTTCCCTTCATCCGTCCTTCCCTTTATCTGTCCTTCCCTTCATCTGTCCTTTCCTTTATCTGTTCTTCCCTTCATCCGTCCTTCCCTTCATCCGTCCTTCCTTTCATCTGTCCTTTCCTTTATCTGTCCTTCCCTTCATCTGTCCTTCCCTTCATCTGTCCTTCCCTTCATCTGTCCTTCCCTTCATCTACCCTTCCCTTTATCTGTCCTTTCCTTTATCTGTCCTTCCCTTCATCTGTCCTTCCCTTTATCTGTCCTTTCCTTTATCTGTCCTTTCCTTTATCTGTCCTTCCCTTCATCCGTCCTTTCCTTCATCCGTCCTTTCCTTTATCTGTCCTTCCCTTCATCCGTCCTTCCCTTTATCCGTCCTTTCCTTTATCTGTCCTTTCCTTTATCTGTCCTTCCCTTCATCTGTCCTTCCCTTTATCTGTCCTTTCCTTTATCTGTCCTTTCCTTTATCTGTCCTTCCCTTTATCTGTCCTTTCCTTCATCTGTCCTTTCCTTTATCTGTCCTTCCCTTCTTACGTCCTTCCCTTTATCTGTCCTTCCCTTCATCCGTCCTTCCCTTCATCTGTCCTTTCCTTCATCAGTCCTGTCCTTTATCTGTCCTTCCCTTCATCCGTCCTTCCCTTTATCTGTCCTTCCCTTCATCTATCCTTTCCTTCATCTGTCCTTTCCTTTATCTGTCCTTCCCTTCATCTGTCCTTTCCTTTATTTGTCCTTTCCTTCATCTGTCCTTTCCTTTATCTGTCCTTCCCTTCATCTGTCCTTCCCTTCATCCGTCCTTTCCTTCATCCGTCCTTTCCTTCATCCGTCCTTTCCTTCATCCGTCCTTTCCTTTATCTGTCCTTCCCTTCATCCGTCCTTTCCTTTATCTGTCCTTCCCTTCATCCGTCCTTCCCTTTATCTGTCCTTCCCTTCATCTGTCCTTTCCTTCATCTGTCCTTTCCTTTATCTGTCCTTCCCTTAATCTGTCCTTTCCTTCATCAGTCCTTCCCTTCATCCGTCCTTTCCTTTATCTGTCCTTTCCTTCATCAGTCCTTTCCTTTATCTGTCCTTCCCTTAATCTGTCCTTTCCTTTATCTGTCCTTCCCTTCATCCGTCCTTTCCTTCATCTGTCCTTTCCTTTATCTGTCCTTTCCTTTATCTGTCCTTCCCTTAATCTGTCCTTTCCTTCATCAGTCCTTCCCTTCATCTGTCCTTTCCTTCATTTGTCCTTCCCTTCATCTGTCCTTCCCTTCATCCGTCCTTTCCTTCATCCGTCCTTTCCTTTATCTGTCCTTCCCTTCATCCGTCCTTCCTTTCATCTGTCCTTCCCTTTATCTGTCCTTCCCTTTATCTGTCCTTCCCTTCATCTGTCCTTCCCTTTATCTGTCCTTTCCTTTATCTGTCCTTCCCTTCATCCGTCCTTCCCTTCATCTGTCCTTTCCTTCATCTGTCCTTCCCTTCATCCGTCCTTTCCTTCATCCGTCCTTTCCTTCATCCGTCCTTTCCTTCATCCGTCCTTTCCTTTATCCGTCCTTCCCTTCATCTGTTCTTCCCTTCATCCGTCCTTCCCTTCATCTGTCCTTTCCTTTATCTATCCTTTCCTTTATCTGTCCTTTCCTTTATCTGTCCTTTCCTTTATCTGTCCTTCCCTTCATCTGTCCTTCCCTTCATCCGTCCTTTCCTTCATCCGTCCTTTCCTTCATCCGTCCTTTCCTTCATCCGTCCTTTCCTTCATCCGTCCTTTCCTTTATCCGTCCTTCCCTTCATCTGTCCTTCCCTTCATCCGTCCTTTCCTTCATCCGTCCTTTCCTTCATCCGTCCTTTCCTTTATCCGTCCTTTCCTTTATCCGTCCTTCCCTTCATCTGTTCTTCCCTTCATCTGTCCTTCCCTTCATCCGTCCTTTCCTTCATCCGTCCTTTCCTTTATCTGTCCTTCCCTTCATCCGTCCTTCCCTTTATCCGTCCTTTCCTTCATCCGTCCTTTCCTTCATCCGTCCTTTCCTTCATCCGTCCTTTCCTTCATCCGTCCTTCCCTTTATCTGTCCTTCCCTTCATCTGTCCTTTCCTTTATCTGTACTTTCCTTTATCTGTCCTTCCCTTCATCTGTCCTTTCCTTTATCTGTCCTTCCCTTTATCTGTCCTTCCCTTCATCTGTCCTTCCCTTCATCTGTCCTTCCCTTCATCCGTCCTTTCCTTCACCCGTCCTTTCCTTTATCTGTCCTTCCCTTCATCCGTCCTTCCCTTCATCCGTCCTTCCCTTTATCTGTCCTTCCCTTCATCTGTCCTTTCCTTTATCTGTTCTTCCCTTCATCCGTCCTTCCCTTCATCCGTCCTTCCTTTCATCTGTCCTTTCCTTTATCTGTCCTTCCCTTCATCTGTCCTTCCCTTCATCTGTCCTTCCCTTCATCTGTCCTTCCCTTCATCTGTCCTTCCCTTCATCTACCCTTCCCTTTATCTGTCCTTTCCTTTATCTGTCCTTCCCTTCATCTGTCCTTCCCTTTATCTGTCCTTTCCTTTATCTGTCCTTTCCTTTATCTGTCCTTCCCTTCATCGGTCCTTTCCTTCATCCGTCCTTTCCTTTATCTGTCCTTCCCTTCATCCGTCCTTCCCTTTATCCGTCCTTTCCTTTATCTGTCCTTTCCTTTATCTGTCCTTCCCTTCATCTGTCCTTCCCTTCATCTGTCCTTTCCTTCATCTGTCCTTCCCTTCATCTGTCCTTCCCTTCATCCGTCCTTCCCTTCATCTGTCCTTCCCTTCATCTTTCCTTCCCTTCATCCGTCCTTCCCTTCATCTGTCCTTCCCTTCATCTGTCCTTCTCTTCATCTGTCCATTCCTGTATCTGTCCTTTCCTTTATCTGTCCTTCCTTTCATCCGTCCTTTCCTTTATCTGTCCTTACCTTCATCCGTCCTTCCCTTCATCTGTCCTTTCCTTCATCCGTCCTTTCCTTCATCCGTCATTTCCTTCATCTGTCCTTCCTTTCATCCGTCCTGTCCTTCATCCGTCCTTTTCTTCATCTGTCCTTCCCTTCATCCGTCCTTTCCTTCATCTGTCCTTTCCTTCATCCGTCCTTTCCTTCATCCGTCATTTCCTTCATCTGTCCTTCCCTTCATCCGTCCTTTCCTTCATTTGTTCTTCCCTTTATCTGTCCTTCCCTTTATCTGTCCTTCCCTTTATCTGTCCTTCCCTTTATCTGTCCTTCCCTTCATCTGTCCTTCCCTTCATCTGTCCATCCCTTCATCCGTCCTTTCCTTCATCCGTCATTTCCTTTATCTGTCCTTCCCTTCATTCGTCCTTCCCTTTATCTGTCCTTCCCTTCATCCGTCCTTTCCTTTATCTGTCCTTCCCTTCATCCGTCCTTCCCTTTATCTGTCCTTCCCTTCATCTGTCCTTCCCTTCATCTGTCCTTTCCTTTATCTTTCCTTCCCTTCATCCGTCCTTCCCTTTATCCGTCCTTCCCTTCATCCGTCCTTCCCTTCATCTGTCCTTTCCTTTATCTATCCTTCCCTTTATCTGTCCTTCCCTTCATCTGTCCTTTCCTTTATCCGTCCTTCCCTTCATCTGTCCTTTCCTTTATACGTCCTTCCCTTCATCTGTCCTTCCCTTCATCTGTCCTTCCCTTCATCCGTCCTTTCCTTCATCTGTCCTTTCCTTCATCAGTCCTTTCCTTCATCCGTCATTTCCTTCATCTGTCCTTCCCTTCATCCGTCTTGTCCTTCATCCGTCCTGTCCTTCATCCGTCCTGTCCTTCATCCGTCCTGTCCTTCATCCGTCCTTTCCTTTATCTGTCCTTCCCTTCATCTGTACTTCCCTTCATCCGTCCTTCCCTTCATCTGTCCTTTCCTTTATCTATCCTTCCCTTCATCTGTCCTTCCCTTCATCCATCCTTTCCTTCATCCGTCCTTTCCTTTATCTGTCCTTCCCTTCATCTGTCCTTCCCTTTATCTGTCCTTTCCTTTATCTTTCCTTCCCTTCATCCGTCCTTCCCTTTATCCGTCCTTCCCTTCATCCGTCCGTCCCTTCATCTGTCCTTTCCTTTATCTGTCCTTCCCTTCATCTGTCCTTCCCTTCATCTGTCCTTCCCTTCATCTGTCCTTTCCTTTATCTATCCTTCCCTTTATCTGTCCTTCCCTTCATCTGTCCTTTCCTTTATCCGTCCTTCCCTTCATCTGTCCTTTCCTTTATACGTCCTTCCCTTCATCTGTCCTTCCCTTCATCTGTCCTTCCCTTCATCCGTCTTTTCCTTCATCTGTCCTTTCCTTCATCCGTCCTTTCCTTCATCCGTCATTTCCTTCATCTGTCCTTCCCTTCATCCGTCTTGTCCTTCATCTGTCCTGTCCTTCATCCGTCCTGTCCTTCATCCGTCCTGTCCTTCATCAGTCATTTCCTTCATCCGTCCTTTCCTTCTTCAGTCCTTTCCTTCATCCGTCCTGTCCTTCATCCGTCCTTTCCTTTATCCATCCTTCCCTTCATCCATCCTTTCCTTCATCAGTCCTGTCCTTCATCCGTCCTTTTCTTCATCTGTCCTTCCCTTCATCTGTCCTTCCCTTCATCCGTCCTTTCCTTCATCCGTCCTTTCCTTCATCTGTCCTTCCCTTCATCAGTCATGTCCTTCATCCGTCCTTTTCTTCATCTGTCCTTCACTTCATCTGTCCTTTCCTTCATCTGTCCTTTCCTTCATCCGTCCTTTCCTTCATCCGTCATTTCCTTCATCTGTCCTGTCCTTCATCCGTCCTGTCCTTCATCTGTCCTTCCCTTCATCCGTCCTGTCCTTCATCCGTCCTGTCCTTCATCTGTCCTTCCCTTCATCTGTCCTTCCCTTCATCCGTCCTTTCCTTCATCCGTCATTTCCTTTATCTGTCCTTCCCTTCATCCGTCCTTTTCTTCATCTGTCCTTCCCTTCATCTGTCCTTCCCTTCATCCGTCCTTTCCTTCATCTGTCCTTCCCTTCATCAGTCATGTCCTTCATCCGTCCTTTTCTTCATCTGTCCTTCACTTCATCCGTCCTTTTCTTCATCTGTCCTTCCCTTCATCCGTCCTTTCCTTTATCTGTCCTTCCCTTCATCCGTCCTTCCCTTTATCTGTCCTTCCCTTCATCTGTCCTTCTCTTCATCTGTCCTTTCCTTTATCTGTCCTTCCCGTCATCCGTCCTTCCCTTTATCCGTCCTTCCCTTCATCCGTCCTTCCCTTCATCTGTCCTTCCCTTCATCTGTCCTTCCCTTCATCTGTCCTTTCCTTTATCTATCCTTCCCTTTATCCGTCCTTCCCTTCATCTGTCCTTTCCTTTATCCGTCCTTCCCTTCATCTGTCCTTCCCTTCATCTGTCCTTCCCTTCATCCGTCCTTTCCTTCATCTGTCCTTTCCTTCATCCGTCCTTTCCTTCATCCGTCATTTCCTTCATCTGTCCTTCCCTTCATCCGTCTTGTCCTTCATCCGTCCTTTCCTTCATCAGTCCTTTCCTTCATCCGTCCTTTCCTTCATCCGTCCTTCCCTTCATCCGTCCTTTCCTTCATCAGTCCTTTCCTTCATCCGTCCTTTCCTTCATCCGTCCTTTCCTTCATCCATCCTTTCCTTCATCCGTCCTTTCCTTTATCAGTCCTTTCCTTCATCCGTCCTTTTCTTCATCCGTCCTGTCCTTCATCCGTCCTGTCCTTCATCCGTCCTTTCCTTTATCAGTCCTTTCCTTCATCCGGCCTGTCCTTCATCCGTCCTGTCCTTCAACCGTCCTTTTCTTCATCTGTCCTTCCCTTCATCCGTCCTTTCCTTCATCTGTCCTTCCCTTCATCAGTCATGTCCTTCATCCGTCCTTTTCTTCATCTGTCCTTCCCTTCATCCGTCCTTTCCTTCATCTGTCCTTTCCTTCATCCGTCCTTTCCTTCATCCGTCCTTTCCTTCATCCGTCATTTCCTTCATCTGTCCTTCCCTTCATCCGTCCTGTCCTTCGTCCGTCCTGTCCTTCATCCGTCCTTTTCTTCATCTGTCCTTCCCTTCATCCGTCCTTTCCTTCATCTGTCCTTTCCTTCATCCGTCCTTTCCTTCATCCGTCCTTTCCTTTATCAGTCCTTTCCTTCATCCATCCTTTTCTTCATCCGTCCTGTCCTTCATCCGTCCTGTCCTTCATCCGTCCTTTCCTTCATCCGTCCTGTCCTTCAACCGTCCTTTTCTTCATCTGTCCTTTCCTTTATCTATCCTTCCCTTTATCTGTCCTTCCCTTCATCTGTCCTTTCCTTTATCCGTCCTTCCCTTCATCTGTCCTTTCCTTCATCTGTCCTTCCCTTCATCAGTCATGTCTTTCATCCGTCCTTTTCTTCATCTGTCCTTCACTTCATCTGTCCTTTCCTTCATCTGTCCTTCCCTTCATCAGTCATGTCCTTCATCCGTCCTTTCCTTCATCAGTCCTTTCCTTCATCCGTCATTTCCTTCATCTGTCCTTCCCTTCATCCGTCTTGTCCTTCATCCGTCCTGTCCTTCATCCGTCCTTTCCTTTATCTGTCCTTCCCTTCATCTGTACTTCCCTTCATCCGTCCTTCCCTTCATCTGTCCTTTCCTTTATCTATCCTTCCCTTTATCTGTCCTTTCCTTTATCTTTCCTTCCCTTCATCCGTCCTTCCCTTTATCCGTCCTTCCCTTCATCCGTCCGTCCCTTCATCTGTCCTTTCCTTTATCTGTCCTTCCCTTCATCTGTCCTTCCCTTCATCTGTCCTTCCCTTCATCTGTCCTTTCCTTTATCTATCCTTCCCTTTATCTGTCCTTCCCTTCATCTGTCCTTTCCTTTATCCGTCCTTCCCTTCATCTGTCCTTTCCTTTATACGTCCTTCCCTTCATCTGTCCTTCCCTTCATCTGTCCTTCCCTTCATCCGTCCTTTCCTTCATCTGTCCTTTCCTTCATCCGTCCTTTCCTTCATCCGTCATTTCCTTCATCTGTCCTTCCCTTCATCTGTCTTGTCCTTCATCCGTCCTGTCCTTCATCCGTCCTGTCCTTCATCCGTCCTGTCCTTCATCAGTCATTTCCTTCATCCGTCCTTTCCTTCTTCAGTCCTTTCCTTCATCCGTCCTGTCCTTCATCCGTCCTTTCCTTTATCCGTCCTTCCCTTCATCTGTGCTTTCCTTCATCTGTCCTTCCCTTCATCCGTCCTGTCCTTCATCCATCCTTTCCTTCATCAGTCCTGTCCTTCATCCGTCCTTTTCTTCATCTGTCCTTCCCTTCATCTGTCCTTCCCTTCATCCGTCCTTTCCTTCATCCGTCCTTTCCTTCATCCGTCCTGTCCTTCATCCGTCATTTCCTTCATCCGTCCTTTCCTTCTTCAGTCCTTTCCTTCATCCGTCCTGTCCTTCATCCGTCCTGTCCTTCATCCGTCCTTTCCTTTATCCGTCCTTCCCTTCATCTGTGCTTTCCTTCATCTGTCCTTCCCTTCATCTGTCCTTTCCTTTATCTATCCTTCCCTTTATCTGTCCTTCCCTTCATCTGTCCTTTCCTTTATCCGTCCTTCCCTTCATCTGTCCTTTCCTTTATACGTCCTTCCCTTCATCTGTCCTTCCCTTCATCTGTCCTTCCCTTCATCCGTCCTTTCCTTCATCTGTCCTTTCCTTCATCCGTCCTTTCCTTCATCCGTCATTTCCTTCATCTGTCCTTCCCTTCATCTGTCTTGTCCTTCATCCGTCCTGTCCTTCATCCGTCCTGTCCTTCATCCGTCCTGTCCTTCATCAGTCATTTCCTTCATCCGTCCTTTCCTTCTTCAGTCCTTTCCTTCATCCGTCCTGTCCTTCATCCGTCCTGTCCTTCATCCGTCCTTTCCTTTATCCGTCCTTCCCTTCATCTGTGCTTTCCTTCATCTGTCCTTCCCTTCATCCGTCCTGTCCTTCATCCATCCTTTCCTTCATCAGTCCTGTCCTTCATCCGTCCTTTTCTTCATCTGTCCTTCCCTTCATCTGTCCTTCCCTTCATCCGTCCTTTCCTTCATCCGTCCTTTCCTTCATCTGTCCTTCCCTTCATCAGTCATGTCCTTCATCGGTCCTTTTCTTCATCTGTCCTTCACTTCATCTGTCCTTTCCTTCATCTGTCCTTTCCTTCATCCGTCCTTTCCTTCATCCGTCATTTCCTTCATCTGTCCTTCCCGTCATCCGTCCTGTCCTTCATCCGTCCTGTCCTTCATCTGTCCTTCCCTTCATCTGTCCTTTCCTTCATCCGTCATTTCCTTTATCTGTCCTTCCCTTCATCCGTCCTTTTCTTCATCTGTCCTTCCCTTCATCTGTCCTTCCCTTCATCCGTCCTTTCCTTCATCTGTCCTTCACTTCATCCGTCCTTTTCTTCATCTGTCCTTCCCTTCATCCGTCCTTTCCTTTATCTGTCCTTCCCTTCATCCGTCCTTCCCTTTATCTGTCCTTCCCTTCATCTGTCCTTCTCTTCATCTGTCCTTTCCTTTATCTGTCCTTCCCTTTATCCGTCCTTCCCTTTATCCGTCCTTCCCTTCATCCGTCCTTCCCTTCATCTGTCCTTTCCTTCATCTGTCCTTCCCTTCATCTGTCCTTCCCTTCATCTGTCCTTCCCTTCATCTGTCCTTTCCTTTATCTATCCTTCCCTTTATCTGTCCTTCCCTTCATCTGTCCTTTCCTTTATCCGTCCTTCCCTTCATCTGTCCTTTCCTTTATCCGTCCTTCCCTTCATCTGTCCTTCCCTTCATCTGTCCTTCCCTTCATCCGTCCTTTCCTTCATCTGTCCTTTCCTTCATCCGTCCTTTCCTTCATCCGTCATTTCCTTCATCTGTCCTTCCCTTCATCCGTCTTGTCCTTCATCCGTCCTTTCCTTCATCAGTCCTTTCCTTCATCCGTCCTTTCCTTCATCCGTCCTTTCCTTCATCCGTCCTTCCCTTCATCCGTCCTTTCCTTCATCAGTCCTTTCCTTCATCCGTCCTTTCCTTCATCCGTCCTTTCCTTCATCCATCCTTTCCTTCATCCGTCCTTTCCTTTATCAGTCCTTTCCTTCATCCGTCCTTTTCTTCATCCGTCCTGTCCTTCATCCGTCCTGTCCTTCATCCGTCCTGTCCTTCATCCGTCCTTTCCTTTATCAGTCCTTTCCTTCATCCGGCCTGTCCTTCATCCGCCCTGTCCTTCAACCATCCTTTTCTTCATCTGTCCTTCCCTTCATCCGTCCTTTCCTTCATCTGTCCTTCCCTTCATCAGTCATGTCCTTCATCCGTCCTTTTCTTCATCTGTCCTTCCCTTCATCCGTCCTTTCCTTCATCTGTCCTTTCCTTCATCCGTCCTTTCCTTCATCCGTCATTTCCTTCATCTGTCCTTCCCTTCATCCGTCCTGTCCTTCGTCCGTCCTGTCCTTCATCCGTCCTTTTCTTCATCTGTCCTTCCCTTCATCCGTCCTTTCCTTCATCTGTCCTTTCCTTCATCCGTCCTTTCCTTCATCCGTCATTTCCTTCATCTGTCCTTCCCTTCATCCATCCTTTCCTTCATCTGTCCTTTCCTTCATCCGTCCTTTCCTTTATCTGTCCTTCCCTTCATCTGTCCTTTCCTTTATCTGTCCTTCCCGTCATCCGTCCTTCCCTTCATCCGTCCTGTACTTCATCCGTCCTTTCCTTCATCAGTCCTTTCCTTCATCCATCCTTTCCTTCATCCGTCCTTTCCTTCATCCGTCCTTTCCTTCATCAGTCCTTTCCTTCATCCATCCTTTTCTTCATCCGTCCTGTCCTTCATCCGTCCTGTCCTTCATCCGTCCTTTCCTTCATCCGTCCTGTCCTTCAACCGTCCTTTTCTTCATCTGTCCTTTCCTTTATCTATCCTTCCCTTTATCTGTCCTTCCCTTCATCTGTCCTTTCCTTTATCCGTCCTTCCCTTCATATGTCCTTTCCTTCATCTGTCCTTCCCTTCATCAGTCATGTCCTTCATCCGTCCTTTTCTTCATCTGTCCTTCACTTCATCTGTCCTTTCCTTCATCTGTCCTTTCCTTCATCCGTCCTTTCCTTCATCCGTCATTTCCTTCATCTGTCCTTCCCTTCATCCGTCCTGTCCTTCATCCGTCCTGTCCTTCATCTGTCCTTCCCTTCATCTGTCCTTCCCTTCATCTGTCCTTCCCTTCATCCGTCCTTTCCTTCATCCGTCATTTCCTTTATCTGTCCTTTCCTTCATCCGTCCTTTTCTTCATCTGTCCTTCCCTTCATCTGTCCTTCCCTTCATCCGTCCTTTCCTTCATCTGTCCTTCCCTTCATCAGTCATGTCCTTCATCCGTCCTTTTCTTCATCTGTCCTTCACTTCATCCATCCTTTTCTTCATCTGTCCTTCCCTTCATCCGTCCTTTCCTTTATCTGTCCTTCCCTTCATCCGTCCTTCCCTTTATCTGTCCTTCCCTTCATCTGTCCTTCTCTTCATCTGTCCTTTCCTTTATCTGTCCTTCCCGTCATCCGTCCTTCCCTTTATCCGTCCTTCCCTTCATCCGTCCTTCCCTTCATCTGTCCTTTCCTTCATCTGTCCTTCCCTTCATCTGTCCTTCCCTTCATCTGTCCTTTCCTTTATCTATCCTTCCCTTTATCTGTCCTTCCCTTCATCTGTCCTTTCCTTTATCCGTCCTTCCCTTCATCTGTCCTTCCCTTCATCTGTCCTTCCCTTCATCTGTCCTTCCCTTCATCCGTCCTTTCCTTCATCTGTCCTTTCCTTCATCCGTCCTTTCCTTCATCCGTCATTTCCTTCATCTGTCCTTCCCTTCATCCGTCTTGTCCTTCATCCGTCCTTTCCTTCATCAGTCCTTTCCTTCATCCGTCCTTTCCTTCATCCGTCCTTCCCTTCATCCGTCCTTTCCTTCATCAGTCCTTTCCTTCATCCGTCCTTTCCTTCATCCGTCCTTTCCTTCATCCATCCTTTCCTTCATCCGTCCTTTCCTTTATCAGTCCTTTCCTTCATCCGTCCTTTTCTTCATCCGTCCTGTCCTTCATCCGTCCTGTCCTTCATCCGTCCTTTCCTTTATCAGTCCTTTCCTTTATCCGTCCTGTCCTTCATCCGTCCTGTCCTTCAACCGTCCTTTTCTTCTTCTGTCCTTCCCTTCATCCGTCCTTTCCTTCATCTGTCCTTCCCTTCATCAGTCATGTCCTTCATCCGTCCTTTTCTTCATCTGTCCTTCCCTTCATCCGTCCTTTCCTTCATCTGTCCTTTCCTTCATCCGTCCTTTCCTTCATCCGTCATTTCCTTCATCTGTCCTTCCCTTCATCCGTCCTGTCCTTCGTCCGTCCTGTCCTTCATCCGTCCTTTTCTTCATCTGTCCTTCCCTTCATCCGTCCTTTCCTTCATCTGTCCTTTCCTTCATCCGTCCTTTCCTTCATCCGTCATTTCCTTCATCTGTCCTTCCCTTCATCCGTCCTTTCCTTCATCTGTCCTTTCCTTCATCCGTCCTTTCCTTTATCTGTCCTTCCCTTCATCTGTCCTTTCCTTTATCTGTCCTTCCCGTCATCTGTCCTTTCCTTCATCAGTCCTTTCCTTCATCCGTCCTTTCCTTCATCTGTCCTTTCCTTCATCCGTCCTTTCCTTTATCAGTCCTTTCCTTCATCCATCCTTTTCTTCATCCGTCCTGTCCTTCATCCGTCCTGTCCTTCATCCGTCCTTTCCTTCATCCGTCCTGTCCTTCAACCTTCCTTTTCTTCATCTGTCCTTTCCTTTATCTATCCTTCCCTTTATCTGTCCTTCCCTTCATCTGTCCTTTCCTTTATCCGTCCTTCCCTTCATCTGTCCTTTCCTTCATCTGTCCTTTACTTCATCCGTCCTTTCCTTCATCCGTCCTTCCCTTCATCCGTCCTTCCTTCATCCGTCCTGTCCTTCATCTGTCCTTTACTTCATCCGTCCTTTCCTTCATACGTCCTTCCCTTCATCCGTCCTTCCTTCATCCGTCCTTCCCTTCATCCGTCCTTTCCTTCATCAGTCCTTTCCTT
Organism: Siphamia tubifer; assembly: GCA_020466265.1. Lineage (NCBI taxonomy): Eukaryota > Metazoa > Chordata > Actinopteri > Kurtiformes > Apogonidae > Siphamia > Siphamia tubifer. Next base: position 50,255,132 of record CM035789.1, on the reverse strand, counting down.
CATCTGTCCTTTCCTTCATCAGTCCTTCCCTTCATCCGTCCTTTCCTTCATCCGTCCTTCCCTTCATCCGTCCTTCCCTTAATCCTTCCTGTACTTCATCCGTCCTTTCCTTCATCCGTCTTTCCCTTCATCCGTCCTGTCCTTCATCCGTCCTTTCCTTTATCAGTCCTTTCCTTCATCCGTCCTTTCCTTTATCCGTCCTTCCCTTCATCCGTGCTTTCCTTCATCTGTCCTTACCTTCATCCGTCCTGTCCTTCATCCGTCCTTTCCTTCATCAGTCCTTTCCTTCATCAGTCCTTTCCTTCATCCGTCCTGTCCTTCATCCGTCCTTTCCTTTATCAGTCCTTTCCTTCATCAGTCCTTCCCTTCATCTGTCCTTTCCTTCATCTGTCCTTTACTTCATCCGTCCTTTCCTTCATCCGTCCTTCCCTTCATCTGTCCTTCCCTTCATCTGTCCTTTCCTTTATCTGTCCTTCCCTTCATCTGTCCTTCCCTTCATCAGTCCTTCCCTTCATCCTTCCTTTCCTTCATCCGTCCTTTCCTTCATCCGTCCTTTCCTTCATCCGTCCTTTCCTTCATCCGTCCTTCCCTTCATCCGTCCTTCCTTCATCCGTCCTGTCCTTCATCCGTCCTTTCCTTCATCAGTCCTTTCCTTCATCTGTCCTTTCCTTCATCAGTCCTTCCCTTCATCCGTCCTTCCCTTCATCCGTCCTTTCCTTCATCCGTCCTTTCCTTCATCCGTCCTTCCCTTCATCCGTCCTGTACTTCATCTGTCCTTTCCTTCATCCGTCCTTCCCTTCATCCGTCCTGTCCTTCATCCGTCCTTTTCTTCATCCGTCCTGTCCTTCATCCGTCCTTTCCTTTATCAGTCCTTTCCTTCATCCGTCCTTTCCTTTATCCGTCCTTCCCTTCATCCGTGCTTTCCTTCATCTGTCCTTACCTTCATCCGTCCTGTCCTTCATCCGTCCTGTCCTTCATCCGTCCTTTCCTTTATCAGTCCTTTCCTTCATCCATCCTGTCCTTCATCCGTCCTTTTCTTCATCCGTCCTGTCCTTCATCTGTCCTTTTCTTCATCCGTCCTGTCCTTCATCCGTCCTGTCCTTCATCTGTCCTTTTCTTCATCCGTCCTGTCCTTCATCCGTCCTTTCCTTTATCAGTCCTTTCCTTCATCCGTCCTGTCCTTCATCCGTCCTGTCCTTCATCCGTCCTTTCCTTTATCAGTCCTTTCCTTCATCCGTCCTGTCCTTCATCCGTCCTGTCCTTCATCCGTCCTTTCCTTTATCAGTCCTTTCCTTCATCCGTCCTGTCCTTCATCCGTCCTGTCCTTCATCCGTCCTTTCCTTTATCAGTCCTTTCCGGCTGTGTTTCAGTTGGTAGAGTGGGTCGCCCAATGACCGAGAGGTTGGCGGTTCGCATCCCGGCTCTGGCTGTCCACATGTCGAAGTGTCCTTTGGCAAGACACTGAACCCTGACTTAGGCCCCCAGTAGGACTGACCTTTGACCTTAGAAACCTACTGGTGTATGAGTGTGTGTGTGAATCGGTGAATGAGAGGCTAATGTAAAGCGCTTTGAACCATGAAGGTGGAAAAGAAGTATATAAGTGCAGAACATTTACCATTTACTATTTTCATCCGTCCTTTCCTTCATATTTCCTTCCCTTCATCTGTTAGTGTCAATGTATAATCTATGAAGTCAGTTTTTCGTTCATTCATAGTACAGTGTGAGGTGGTGGGACCTGGCAGTAGTGACCTGTAGAGGGCAGTAGTGACCTGTAGAGGGCAGTAGTGACCTGTAGAGGGCAGCAGTGACCTGTAGAGGGCAGCAGTGACCTGTAGAGGGCAGTAGTGACCTGTAGAGGGCAGCAGTGACCTGTAGAGGGCAGTAGTGACCTGTAGAGGGCAGTAGTGACCTGTAGAGGGCAGTAGTGACCTGTAGAGGGCAGCAGTGACCTGTAGAGGGCAGTAGTGACCTGTAGAGGGCAGCAGTGACCTGTAGAGGGCAGTAGTGACCTGTAGAGGGCAGCAGTGACCTGTAGAGGGCAGTAGTGACCTGTAGAGGGCAGTAGTGACCTGTAGAGGGCAGTAGTGACCTGTAGAGGGCAGCAGTGACCTCTAGAGGGCAGTAGTGACCTGTAGAGGGCAGTAGTGACCTGTAGAGGGCAGTAGTGACCTGTAGAGGGCAGTAGTGACCTGTAGAGGGCAGTAGTGACCTGTAGAGGGCAGCAGTGACCTGTAGAGGGCAGCAGTGTTCAGTGTAAACTAGAAAGTGAGGACACAGCTGTAAAGGCACTGGGACAGGACGTCCTGAACACCATGTCCTGATCTGACTGAACACACTAAAAACACGTACATCTGCATCTGATCCTATACTGTATGAAGGAGCACCCTAACCTTTAACCTTTAACCCTAACATTTAACCCTAACATTTTCACCCTTGGTGACGAGATGTTCAACTATAGAAACTATATGAACTATAGAAACTATAGGAACTATAGGAACTATAGAAACTATAGAAACTATAGAAACTATAGAAACTATAGGAACTATAGAAACTATAGGAACTATAGAAACTATAGAAACTATAGAAACTATAGAAACTATAGAAACTATAGAAACTATAGGAACTATAGAAACTATAGAAACTATAGAAACTATAGAAACTATAGGAACTATAGGAACTATAGGAACTATAGAAACTATAGAAACTATAGAAACTATAGAAACTATAGAAACTATAGAAACTATAGGAACTATAGAAACTATAGAAACTATAGAAACTATAGAAACTATAGAAACTATAGAAACTATAGGAACTATAGAAACTATAGAAACTATAGGAACTATAGAAACTATAGAAACTATAGAAACTATAGGAACTATAGAAACTATAGAAACTATAGGAACTATAGAAACTATAGGAACTATAGAAACTATAGAAACTATAGGAACTATAGAAAGTAGGTTCATAAATGACTGAGAACTAACTCATTCATTTTAATCAGACATATAAAATCTTAAAATAAAGTAAAGTTCATTTCACATGACGTGACTTCCTGCTTTTTCTTTCCTCATCTTGTTGGTTTTTCAGGGAACATTTGTTCAAAGACATTTCAAGTCTCTGTGTCGCATCAATAGGTTTTTTTTCTTTGGAGGTGAAGCATAAACATAAAGGTTGGATCCATTAGGCCCATTAATTATTATGTTTAGTACAATAACCAGCCCAGTCAGTGCATTAAGTTTGTTTTTGAACATGAACCATTTTGTTCCGACACCACATTAGACAGTTTTCATTTGACAAACTAATGGATCAGCTACTGGAAAATCAAGAAAGCATGAGACGAGTGAGTAGGAAGGATGATTATATGATTATAAATGTTTTTGTTTGTGCTGTGAAACATGTCCAACATTTATGTCAGATAATACTGTTACCTTCACTTTAGGAAACATCCTTCCTGGTTTTAGTCACTATTATTATTTGAACATGTTCACACCATTACAACAAATGAGTGCTACATTAGATGCAGTAGATGAAGTTTCATTTGTCATTCTAGTGGTAAATGGGTTATGGTTATGGTTATGGTTATGGTTAGTGGCTAGGCTAATGCGGCTAACCATGTCAATATAAAATGAATGGGCCGTGACTAGGCTAATGTGGCTAACCATGTCAATATAAAACCATTGGGCCATGGCTAGGCTAATGTGGCTAACCATGTCAATATAAAACCATTGGGCCATGGCTAGGCTAATGTGGCTAACCATGTCAATATAAAACCATTGGGCCATGGCTAGGCTAATGTGGCTAAGCATGCTGATATAAAACCAATGGGCTGTGGTTAGGCTAATGTGGCTAACCATGTTGATATAAAACCAATGGGATCTGGCTAGGCTAATGTGGCTAACCATGTCCATATTAAACCAATGGAATATGGCTAGGCTAAGATGAACAACAACCTTTAGACTTACCAACAACAGTTGCTAACACATTTTACACATGTGCTCTTCGACACAGCTCAGGGTCATGATAAATGGGTTAGGGTTACCCTACCCTAACTCTACCCTAAACCAGGGTCATGATGACGGCTCCTAAACATGACAAAATAAACAGAGTATCAATTGAAACAGACATAAAAATGTCCTTTTTTTCCAACACTCCTGCTTCTTCATACTTTGTGGCACAGACTTCATTTAAACTTTCAAACACAGTCATTTTTGTGGTGTCTTTAGGATGTGATTGTCATGAGGGTGTGATTTACGGTTGTCGATAGAGAACTCAGTAAATCCACCCTGAAAAGACCAAAATCTGACTTTTTATCAGTGGGTGATGTCATCGCTAGAGCACGAGAGAAGAAAAAATTAAGCTGAAAAATGTCTCAATAACTCGTCCTCACGGCAAAACCATAAATAGTAGACAAACAATCTTTTCCACAAATGTTGCCATGGTTGTGAGAATTCAAACAAACCAGGGTTTGAAGATCTAGCTCTTTTTAAAGTGAAATGACAGGAACCTGTTTGGGATGATGTCAGGGATTTCTGTCAATAGACTTCTATTGGAAAAATCATTTCTGTCTCATGTTGAGTTCAGTGTTTTTCAAATTGTTCTAACTCACTTATTTTTCACAGTACACACATAAAAAGTACATGTACTTGTTCCTCACACCCTCCTGTCACTCATCATCAACTTTGTTTTCAACAATTATTTACACTTTTACCAAAAATCACAGTAGTTCAGAGGCATGGTTTAACATTCAGACAGACTTTACTCCAGTCAGCTCTGTGTGTCTGCGTGTGGAACTACAGGCTGGTTTCCATGGCAACGGGAAAGTCCCTTACTCACAGAAAATGGGAGGAGCTTTAACATAAAATGGGAGGAGCTTTAATAGAAGTGACTCAGTCCACAAACAGTAACAAACAGATTCACATATGAAGTGAACACAGATATTTCTTCCTTTGACCAGAAACAAACACACGCTTACATTTACTTCAACTGATGGATGGAAGTATAGTTTATTTATTATTACTACAAATGTCTTACTGTCCTCAACTGTAAATAAATGTATTTATATAAATAATCTATAATAATAACAAATTAATCTGGCATCTGGTTAAATTAGACATGATTTCACAAAAACATCCTTCTTACACATTTTCATAAATGTCAGTCTTAAAGAATTACTAAATTGATGAAAATATTGGAAAATTCCTAATGGGTCTGTTTAAATTAACAAAACATTCATTGTATTAATGAATTTCTATGAATAAATAAAGTATAGATGAATATGTGTCTGCTGTACAGGCGAGTGTAGTAGTTTTTATTAGTAGTAGTAATAGTAGTAGTATTGTATTTAGTATTATTATTTTTGGTGGTAGTAGTAGTAGTATTAGTATATTTTTGAAACTCAGAAGGATATATAGTCTGTTTAAGTAATGAATGAACCTTTCATGTCAGTTTCTGCTGTTTATTATTGGTTGTTTTCTGTTCATGTTTATTATTGGTTGTTTTCTGTTCATGTTTATTATTGGTTGTTTTCTGTTCATGTTTATTATTGGTTGTTTTCTGTTCATGTTTATTATTGGTTGTTTTCTGTTCATGTTTATTATTGGTTGTTTTCTGTTCATGTTTATTATTGGTTGTTTTCTGTTCATGTTTATTATTGGTTGTTTTCTGTTCATGTTTATTATTGGTTGTTTTCTGTTCATGTTTATTATTGGTTGTTTTCTGTTCATGTTTATTATTGGTTGTTTTCTGTTCATGTTTATTATTGGTTGTTTTCTGTTCATGTTTATTATTGGTTGTTTTCTGTTCATGTTTATTATTGGTTGTTTTCTGTTCATGTTTATTATTGGTTGTTTTCTGTTCATGTTTATTATTGGTTATTTTCTGTTCATGTTTATTATTGGTTGTTTTCTGTTCATGTTTATTATTGGTTGTTTTTTGTTCATGTTTATTATTGGTTGTTTTCTGTTCATGTTTATTATTGGTTGTTTTTTGTTCATGTTTATTATTGGTTGTTTTCTGTTCATGTTTATTATTGGTTGTTTTCTGTTCATGTTTATTATTGGTTGTTTTCTGTTCATGTTTATTATTGGTTGTTTTCTGTTCATGTTTATTATTGGTTGTTTTCTGTTCATGTTTATTATTGGTTGTTTTCTGTTCATGTTTATTATTGGTTGTTTTCTGTTCATGTTTATTATTGGTTGTTTTCTGTTCATGTTTATTATTGGTTGTTTTCTGTTCATGTTTATTATTGGTTGTTTTCTGTTCATGTTTATTATTGGTTGTTTTCTGTTCATGTTTATTATTGGTTGTTTTCTGTTCATGTTTATTATTGGTTGTTTTCTGTTCATGTTTATTATTGGTTGTTTTCTGTTCATGTTTATTATTGGTTGTTTTCTGTTCATGTTTATTATTGGTTGTTTTCTGTTCATATCGCAGCTGTTTCTATCTTCTCCTGTTTTAGTAGCGTCTGTACAGAAACAAAACCCTGCCCCTCCCCCCTCTGAATACACTCTCTGAATACACTCTCTGAGTACACTCTCTGAGTACACTGTGTACCCAGCTGAACATAAAGAACATAGAACAGTGTCATGCTTTAGTCTGCTGTTTTTGCATCAGACACTGACCAAACGATCAAACACTTTCACATTATTTATATTAAATAAACTGAACAAAGTCTGAGAGGGTTAATATGTGCTGAGAATATTAGATATAGATTATTACTACATTACCATAAACCAGGGGTCTACAACCCTGGTCCTCAGGGTCCACTGTCCTACATCTGCTCCAGATTGAATACACAGATTGAGAAAGGGTCATGGTGATGAACAGGGTCAGTCCTTGGGCCTATTTTGTTTACACTATATATGCTCCCTTTAGGTAACATCATTACAAATCATGGCATTAATTTTCATTGTTATGCAGATGACACACAGCTATATTTATCGATTAAACCTGATCAGACCAGACAAATAGATAAACTAAGTACATGTGTCCAAGACATAAAGACTTGGATGAGTGACAATTATCTTTTATTGAACCCTGAAAAAACTGAAGTCGTTATAATTGGTCCTAAAAATGCCACAGACTCCCTACCTGACCACATAGTTACTGTAGACAACTTAAGTGTAACACCCAGTGACACAGTTAAAAATTTAGGAGTTTTATTTGATCCACATCTTTCATTCAAAGGGTCAGAGGTCAGAGGTCAGGGCACATTAACCAAACTTGCAGAACAGCCTTCTTTCACCTGCGCAACATTAGCCAAAATTAGGAATATTCTGTCTAAAACGACTGCAGAAAAATTAATTCATGCATTTGTTACATCACGATTAGATTATTGTAACTCCTTACTTGTAGCGTGTCCTAAATATTCCCTAAAAAGCTTCAACTGGTTCAAAATGCAGCAGCAAGATTATTAACAGGATCAAATAGAAGAGAACACATCACCCCTGTGCTCCAAACCCTTCACTGGCTACCAGTTGAGTTTAGAATTGAATTTAAAATCCTCAAGTTCAAGTTCAAGTTTATTTAGCCATATCAACAGTATAAACATACAATTGCTAGGAATACGTTTGGTGTGCTCACATATACAACATGACAGCAGGACAGGACAACAGGCACATAGGTAACATAAAAGAATAAAAAAGTGCATGTAGGGCATTAAAGTGCATTATATACCACATGAAGTACAGCAGATGGTTTGTATGACATAGGGAGCTAGTGACTGGGATGAAAAGGTCAGGTAGTGGAGTAGACTGAGTTACTAGTGCAAATTTAAGTGGCGGAGAGGTTGAGGGTAGGTGCTGTCCCTGAAACGTGAGGTGTTGCATGTGAGGCTGCGGTACCTTCTTCCTGATGGAAGGAGGGTGAATAGTTGATGTGCTGGGTGAGTGGGGTCAGAAATGATGTTCTTGGCTTTCCTGGCAATTCTGGTGTTAAAGTGAGAGGCAATGGTAGGAAGACTGTGGCCAATGATTTTTGAGGCCCTGCGTACCACCCTCTCCAGCTGTTGTTTATGTTGGCTGGTGGAGCTGCCATACCAGACCAAGATGGAGAAGGTGAGTACGCTATCTATTGTTGCACGGTAGAAGTGGGTCATGCCTGCTTGGCTGACCCTAAATTTCCTGAGCTGTCTAAGAAAATGTAATCTTTGGTGTGCTTTTGAAATGATGTGACTGATGTTCAATTCCAGGATAGGGACTGATGGATGGTGGTGCCTAAAAACAGAAGGAATCAACCCGCTCCACTACCTGGCCATTAATGGATAGGGGAATGTGATGGGCTGTTTTTTTCCTGAAGTCCACTATTAGTTCTTTAGTTTTTGATATATTGAGTGTGAGGTTGTTTACTGAGCAC
>CM035789.1:50241013-50246680 GCA_020466265.1 Siphamia tubifer | reverse complement strand
TGCTTGATCGTCTCCAGGGTCATGGTTATACTGTCTACATGGACAATTTCTATAATTCTGTGTCCCTGTGCGAACGCTTACTGAGAGCACAGACAAACGTCTGTGGAACCCTCAGGAAAAACAGGGGAGAGCCATTGATCATCCGGGATATCAAAAAGTCTGACCTGGGGGCAGGGGAACGAATTGTGCGGCACAATGGGCGCATGATGGTGGTAGCTTGGCAGGACAAACGAATCGTGAAGATGGTGACAACCTGCCACCAAGACAGAATGGAAGGGGTTGATGTGTGGCAGAGGGGGCAGAGACATAGAGTGACCCAGTTTAAACCAGTGTGTGTGATCGCCTACAACTCCAACATGAATGGTGTGGATAAACTGGACCAGAATGTGGCCTACTACCCCTTCATAAGGAGGTCCCCTAAACTGGTCAAAGAAGTTTGTGGCTTACATGTTCCAAATTGCCATGTTTAACGCATATGTTCTTTATAGGGCCAGAAATCCACAACAATGTAAGTCACTTTTGGAGTTCACACGCAGGGTCGTGAGGATGTGGTCAGGGAAGCAGCATGGGGTGCTGGAGGTGGAGACGGCCCAGGCAGACGAAGCACACAATCCCAGAGCACCGTACAACATGGACCCTGAAAGTAGGCTGGATGGCAACATGGCGAGGCACAGGCTGGAAAAGCTGATGCCCACCCCCAACAAGACCAGGCCAACACGGAGGTGTGGGGTCTGTGCGCGCAGCGGCCGCCGCAGTGAGACCCAGGATGTGGTGTGTTTCCTGCCGTGTGGCGTTACATGCAGGACATTGTTTTACAGCATATCACACACAGAGAAATAGTACACTGACTAGGGCATGTTTATGAATAAATGACTGTTTTTCTATCAAACACCTTGTTTTATGTGTTGTTTTTGTTGTTTCATAGAAGTCTACACTTTCTGTGTTCATAAAGTCATAAAACTCAATATTCTTTGGTTCTAAAAAAATCACTCAAGATTCTCCAAAACTGCTGGCACTGTGAGGCTGGCTGTTCAGAAAATAGCTGGCAGTGAATGAGTTAATAATAAACCTAATATTATTAAACCTATAGGAGTGAGATCAAATAATTTAATAAAAATAGTTTTAAGTAATAATCAGATTAAAAGAACATCTAACAATTTTATCCAATGTGGACCGATCAATATTAGGTCAATTTCTTCCAAATCTTTATTAATAAACGATCTAATTAGTGATCAATAGATTGATATTTGTGACCCCCCACCACCAAACCAGGCATAAGTGGCGCTGAGCCGTTCAGAGCTACAGCCAAATTTAGGCTGGAAGGTGATTTGTTATTAGTGTTTACACCTTATCAAAAAACGGTACCTTAACACCTCTATGTTCACTTCCTGTGGTCATTACATTGAAATCCAATCAATAAAGGTGTTTATTGAGTCAATTATTTAAGCGGTGACAAAAGTTCAGGTATTGCTGAGCAAAGACAAAGACGACTTCCACCTCTTTTCGCCGAACAAAACGATCTCCGTTCCGTGGGTAAACACCCAAGTGTTTGGTACGAGGTAAAAGCTTATATTGAATGTTCTGTCCAATGGTGTAAGCCAAATGATTATAATACGTCACACTTCTGTCCTATTATTATAATATATAAAACTTCTGTGACATGTCCATCAGAGTGTCCTTTAACATCTGTCAACAATTTGTGTCAATCGGATACAAATTATTATGCGTTGCTAAGGACTTCCTACCCCAAAACAGTCCAAAACTTTAACGGACAATATCTAAAAATATGCAAATTGTAAAATATGTCCAAATGTGGATATTAAAATGACCATAACTTTGGTTCTACTTGTGATAGAAACATCATTTTTTCACCATCTTAAACCTTAGTTTCCACTCTACCAAGATACACACATAACTCTGTTTGGATTTACTGGTGGGGGGTCACATTTTAGCTGTGACTCAAACTTGGCTTCAGCAGGATGAATATGTCCCATTAAATGAATCCATGTGAACTATCACACAGCCAGAACCAGTGGTGGTGGTGGAGGAGTGGCAGTAATATCTCACTCCAGTTTAGGTCTTAGCCCTAAAATTAATCCTAAAATTAATCCCACTTACCACTCCTTTGAAAGTCTACTTTTATCCATTACTTTCCCCAACTGCAGAAACCAAAAACCAGTCCTTTTTGTCCTAGTTTATGTCCCTCCTGGTCCTTATTCACAGTTTGGATCTCATCAGTCTCTGACTTTCTATCCAGTGTAGTGTTGAACTGGGATAGGATTAGAATAGTTGGTGATTTGAACATACATGTTGATAACAACACTGACTCTCTTAGTAATGCATTTAGTGACCTACTAGACGGATTAGGCTTTATCCAAAATGTTCATAAACCAACCCACATTCACAGACACACCCTCCATCTGATCTGAACATTTGCTGTTGAAATGAGTGACCTGGTTGTTTTTACCCATAATCCCATACTCTCAGATGACTTTTTAATGAGCTTTCAGTTTATGTTTGAGGATATTTCTACCTCAGTGATTAAAACACAAATGAAAAGGATACTATGTGACTGTGCTGTCTCAAAGTATAAAGAGTTAATTCAGTCACTATTTGTGTCTATGTCATGTGATTATGTAAAGGACACATTTAGTCCCAGTATAAGTGATGAGTTAGTCGATAGTACCATGCTCACATTAAAAACTACGTTACATATAGTCGCCTCAGTCAAGGGTCAGTCCTTGGGCCTATTTTGTTTACACTATATATGCTCCCTTTAGGTAACATCATTACAAATCATGGCATTAATTTTCATTGTTATGCAGATGACACACAGCTATATTTATCGATTAAACCTGATCAGACCAGACAAATAGATAAACTAAGTACATGTGTCCAAGACATAAAGACTTGGATGAGTGACAATTATCTTTTATTGAACCCTGAAAAAACTGAAGTCGTTATAATTGGTCCTAAAAATGCCACAGACTCCCTACCTGACCACATAGTTACTGTAGACAACTTAAGTGGAACACCCAGTGACACAGTTAAACATTTAGGAGTTTTATTTGATCCACATCTTTCATTCAAAGGGTCAGGGGTCAGAGGTCAGGGCACATTAACCAAACATGCAGAACAGCCTTCTTTCACCTGCGCAACATTAGCCAAAATTAGGAATATTCTGTCTAAAACGACTGCAGAAAAATTAATTCATGCATTTGTTACATCACGATTAGATTATTGTAACTCCTTACTTGTAGCGTGTCCTAAATATTCCCTAAAAAGCTTCAACTGGTTCAAAATGCAGCAGCAAGATTATTAACAGGATCAAATAGAAGAGAACACATCACCCCTGTGCTCCAAACCCTGACCCCTGACCCCTAACCCTATCACCCCTGTGCTCCAAACCCTGACCCCTGACCCCTAACCCTATCACCCCTGTGCTCCAAACCCTGACCCCTGACCCCTAACCCTATCACCCCTGTGCTCCAAACCCTGACCTCTGACCCCTAACCCTATCACCCCTGTGCTCCAAACCCTTCATTGGCTACCAGTTGAGTTTAGAATTAAATTTAAAATCCTCCTCCTTACATATAAAACCATTAATGGTATGGGTTAGGGTTAGGGGTCAGAGGTCAGTGGTTAATGGAATGGGCCCCTCTTATATTAAAGATGATCTGGTTCCGTACCGACCCAATAGAACCCTTCGTTCTCAGAATGCAGGTTTATGAACCTTTTTCACAACTTCCACATTTCGTACCAGACATACGTAAGCTCAGCGTAGCTCTACTTCTGCACCAGTAAAAGTTAAATGCCACAGATGACAGCATGGACCAACAGTTATTGTAACATACCAGGATGTTGTTGTCATGGAACAACAGTTATTGTAACATAGCAGGATGTTGTTGTCATGTCCAGAAGCATCTTATATTTCCTTCCACTCCTTCCCTGTTAACGGTGAAGCTAGAGGAAAATGGGTCCAGGCTATTCAGTGTTATGAAGGGCCCAGTTTTATCATTAAAACAGGAGCACTTCTGTCTGCAGCAGACACTTCACATCAGAACACTACATCTGAGGATGACGGTTTGAAACCCTAGCATTTTTCCTTGGAATGATTCTATTCCTACAGGAAAAAGGAGCCAGTATATGAACGGTGTCAAAAACGGCAGCTGTTAACGTCGCTATGAGTTGAGATAAAACAAATGTCCATGGTTTTAAAGTTATGGTGAACACAAATAAGTAATGTTGTCCTTAAACTGTAGTTGTGACCTTTAACCTTTCCATGCCAGTACATCAGTGTCAGCAGTAAACAACAGTAGCATTGGAAGGAAAGAGTGTAAATAGTGATAGAACAGTGAACAGTAGTTAGTGCAACAGCAGTAAGTCACAGTAAATGTATGAACACTGATCAAACCTGGAGTTTGGGACCATCCTCTTTTTTTATTTGTCATGGGTAACATCTAACCCTCACAAAAACCTGCCCGTCTACTACATTAGATATTATGACAAACAAACACTAACATAAACACACACTGCCAGAGAAAAATGGGAACGGATTATGATAGCATTGGGCTAACGTTAGCATTATGCTAATGAGACGTTGACTTGAACCATAGACAGAACAAATATAAAATAGTCAAATAGTCCATGTCCTCTATACTATCCATACATAACCATAGAACCCTAGTCCTAGGTAGAAGTGGACAGACTAATGACTGGTGGACAGACTAATGACTGGTGGACAGACTAATGACTGGTGGACAGACTAATGACTGGTGGACAGACTTATCACTTCAGTAGAACTCATCTGTCTTTACTTTGATACTTTTTACTCAATGAAAAAATCGTAGCCTTTATCAATTTTTTTTTTTTTTGTCATTAATTTTCTTCCAATATTTGCAAATGTTAAAAGTGTCAAATTTCTTCAGGAACTTGAAAAGACTCTTTCAATATTAACGTCTTTCTACTGTCTGGACGTTTAACAGGAAGTTCGGTAACGCTCCTCTGACGTATTTATACTTATTGTGAAAAAGGTCTATTGAAAGTTCCCAGGGTTTCTAAAAGTACACTAGGAGATAGAGCCTTTAGTTACCATGGTTACTGTCTGATGGAATCATCTTCATTTAATATTAACGAGGTCGACACAGTCTCTACATTTAAAATTAGGTTGAAAACATTCCTGTTTGATAAAAACTATGGTCAGGTTAGTTAGAAAAAGACTGAAGTCACAGTTCAGTCTAAGCTGCACTAGGAGATAGAATGATGGAGGAAGTACAGACACTGAGTTCTTTCTTTCTCACTCACTCTCTCTCTCTCTCTCGTGTCTGTATTTGTCATTTTTATAACCTATCTTTCATACCACGTCTGTTCATGTCTCGTCACCTAAGGACAGAAGGAGGGTCTAAGGACAGAACGAGGGTCTAAGGACAGAACGAGGGTCTAAGGACAGAACGAGGGTCTAAGGACAGAACGAGGGTCTAAGGACAGAACGAGGGTCTAAGGACAGAACGAGGGTCTAAGGACAGAAGGAGGGTCTAAGGACAGAAGGAGGGTCTAAGGACCGAAGGAGGGTCTAAGGACAGGGGGAGGGTCTAAGGACAGAAGGAGGGTCTAAGGACAGGGGGAGGGTCTAAGGACCAAAGGAGGGTCTAAGGACAGAAGGAGGGT
>CM035789.1:50181013-50238513 GCA_020466265.1 Siphamia tubifer | reverse complement strand
CACAGATTTCATATAAATGTTAAAACAGTCAAAATGTTAATCTGAAATGAATTAGGCCATGTTTACGTGGCTATAACTCCCAAACCATACATCGTAGCATTTTGCAGTGATTAGTAAAAATCCATCAGATTGTCCCAGTGTTTACACGTGTGGTCTCATAATTCCGATATATCGTACAGATTTCACATTATTATACCAAATAAAACTCCATTCATTCTTAATGGGACCTTTTTTTCCAACACTCCTGCTTCTTCATACTTTGTGGCACAGACTTCATTTAAACTTTCAAACACAGTCATTTTTGTGGTGTCTTTAGGATGTGATTGTCATGAGGGTGTGATTTACGGTTGTCGATAGAGAACTCAGTAAATCCACCCTGAAAAGACCAAAATCTGACTTTTTATCAGTGGGTGATGTCATCGCTAGAGCACGAGAGAAGAAAAAATTAAGCTGAAAAATGTCTCAATAACTCGTCCTCACGACAAAACCATAAATAGTAGACAAACAATCTTTTCCACAAATGTTGCCATGGTTGTGAGAATTCAAACAAACCAGGGTTTGAAGATCTAGCTCTTTTTAAAGTGAAATGACAGGAACCTGTTTGGGATGATGTCAGGGATTTCTGTCAATAGACTTCTATTGGAAAAATCATTTCTGTCTCATGTTGAGTTCAGTGTTTTTCAAATTGTTCTAACTCACTTATTTTTCACAGTACACACATAAAAAGTACATGTACTTGTTCCTCACACCCTCCTGTCACTCATCATCAACTTTGTTTTCACCAATTATTTACACTTTTACCAAAAATGGCAGTAGTTCGGCAGTATGTTCACACCTATTTTTTCCATGTAACAGAGTGTGGAGCTGTCTATGAGTCTGCCCTTTGAAGTTCCCGCCACTGCTCATCACCATGGCAACAGTGCTCCTGGCACTATGAAACACCTGCAGACAATTAAGACTGTGAGAGGAGCTTTAACATGATTGACAAACACTGTGGGCGGGGCTTTAACATGACTGGCAGACACTGTGGGCGGGGCTTTAACATGACTGGCAGACACTGTGGGCGGGGCTTTAACATGACTGACAAACACTGTGGGCGGGGCTTTAACATGACTGACAAACACTGTGGGCGGGGCTTTAACATGACTGGCAGACACTGTGGGCGGGGCTTTAACATGATTGACAAACACTGTGGGTGGGGCTTTAACATGACTGGCAGACACTGTGGGCGGGGCTTTAACATGACTGACAGACTAACAGATCTGCTTCATTTTGGTGAGTTCAGTGGTTTTAAAACTGCTGTATTTCACTTATTTTTCATAGTACAGGAAAAATAAATATATCTACTTATTCCTCAGGACTCAACAGAGGCTGACCAGATGACCAGATGACCATGGTCGTTCATGCTCAGGAAGCTCACATCTCTCATCAGGAGGAATTCCAGACCGCGTTGGCAGCGCAGATGAGTCATCTCATCTGATTCACCTTGCTACAGGGGCGGCTACCCCTGCAGCACCTGAAGCCACTGTGGCCACTTCAGCAGACTCCGACATCTCCATTGAGACTGCCGTTCATGTTTCTGACATTCCTATTGTTGGAGTTGGAGTTAAGCTAGCTTCACCTGAACTCGACTAGTCCAGATCTTTTTTGATTGACTGCTCCATACACTTTGAACATTGTCCTCAGGCTTTTCCCACTGGTCTAAAATAACCTTCATTATTTCACACCTGGCAGGCAGAGCCAGAGCTTGGACAACTGCAGAATGGGCTCAGGACTCACCTCTCTCCTATTCTCTGTTAGAGTTTAAGATCTTCAACCTGATTTCTACTAACCGGAAATTGGCTCAAGGATTGAGCAGTGTGAGGCAAGCCAGTTCCTCAGTGTGTGACTACACCATGGGGTGGCTGTGGTTCAGTTGGTAGACCGGGTCATCCAATGATTGAAGGGTCGGTGGTTCGCATCCCGCCTCTGGCTGTCCAAGTGTCCACATGCCCAAATGTCCTTGGACAAAGACACTGAACCCTGCCTGATGCTACGACCACACCAAACGTGAATTTCTGTGTGAAATTTCTTTTTATCTATTATTTATGGCAGGCGTTGTGTGTATTGTATGTATGTATACTGTCTGTGATTATTATGTGACTTATATGTGCAACATATGCTCTGGCACAAATGAAGTTCCTAACGGAAAAATAAAGTTCTTGAATTGAATTGAATTGAATGTTTGTAACGCGCCGCCTAAACACCCGAGTTTGGACGCTAGATAATTCGCGGCCACTCTGAACACAAAACGTTGTACACTCCGATCACGCAACGCCTGAGTCTGGACGCGAGATAAACACAGGTAAGCAAACTCTGTCCTGGCATTTCAGTCTGTCCTCAACTATGGGTCAGATCAATTGGATTGCTGCTCTGTACCTGCTCTGGAGGTCCCATACGTCAGAGGGCCAGATGCCTTCACTTTTGGGTTCACCTGATCCTGCAGAAGCTCCTACAGTACAGGGAATTCCACAACCTCCTCCAGGAACTCCATCTGGATGAAGTCCGCTTTCATTTTTTCTTTCTGCCTCCTTCCGGGTTTTTCCAAGCATCATACATCATTCCATCACAACATTGGCAGCATCTCAATGCTGATCGGCTTTCATAGCACGATGTCACACGAATTCGCCTGAAAAGTTCAGTATTTTCAACTCCAGCATTTACACGGATTTTCAGCAAGACCACCACCCGGATGCTCCAAAGCACTGCAGAAACTCCTCCATCGCGCCGCAGGAACACTTTCAACAGGCTGTCCTGGGTGAATCTGCGTCAAAAACGGATGTGAAAATTTGTGTTTGGTGTGGCTGT
Organism: Siphamia tubifer; assembly: GCA_020466265.1. Taxonomy (NCBI): domain Eukaryota; kingdom Metazoa; phylum Chordata; class Actinopteri; order Kurtiformes; family Apogonidae; genus Siphamia; species Siphamia tubifer. Next base: position 50,235,666 of record CM035789.1, on the reverse strand, counting down.
TGCATTAGTCTCCCAGTCGGACTGACAGAACCTTAGAAACCTACTGGTGTATGAGTGTGTGTGAATGGGTGAATGTGAGGCTAATGTAAAGAGCTTTGAACACAACATCATCCACTTTCACACCTCAGCACCTGGCAGTGAATGGAACTCGACGGTATTATATTATACTTATTATATTTTCAAGGTCCATTGGTGAGTGTGTGGTTTCCTGCTGATCTGGACTCCCTCGTAGCACCCACCGTCCAGACAGAGCATCGTATCGATGCACTCACACAGCTACTGAACCACAGCGCAGAAGAGACCATCGTAGTGCCGGATCCACATCACCAACCCCTGGCGGAAGCTCCTTGCATGTCCTTTTGTGACTTGCAAATGTCCCCACAGTATTCCTGGCCATGATAAATGATGTTTTGAGAGATTACCTTGATGGTTTTGTATATTTGGATGACATTCTTTCTCAGACATCGGCGTCCACAGAGATCATGTCACCAAAGAATGATAGAGACTTTTAGAAAATGACATCTTTGTCAAAGCAGAAAGGAGTGTGTTCCAGGCAGATACAAGAACATGACCTTCGTTAGGTTGGACACTACTGTAGCACTGAAACAGTCCTGCTGTTGAACATCCGTGTGCTGTTGTTTTTTGTTGTGCAGGGGAAACACAGGCATGTTGTGAAAGAGGAAATGGCAAAATGCTTTTACGTTCTTGGCAGGAAGTCTTAATGACCTGCTGTGTCAGAGTGACACAAAGGAAACGTGGGAAGTCAAGCAGGTGAGTGTCCAATGCATCATTTATTAGATGCTTCAACAATAGCCAACCAACATTATCTTTGTCAAACATCCAGCAGAATAAACAAGGAATGAACGAGTACAATGAAAGGACTTTTCCACCACGTTAACCTTTTGAATGGTGGAGAAAAAACTGTCTGCATCTATAGTAACAGCTGCTGGAATTATACATTTACTGTTAAAAATGGAAAAACATCAAAACACTGATTTGGATTCGATTTAAATAGATTTAATTTGCAGCTGGTTTGGAAGAAAATCACAATGTACGTCATTCTTATTTATAGGTCCATTATATTTAATGGAATATATTTGTAATGATGTTTGCATTAGTTTTAATAACTTCAAACTAAAGTTTTGCTAAGACCGTACAGTATGTGGAAGATGTTAAACCATGGGTTCATATGAAACCTTTATATTAAACAAACCTGTCCCACATGTCACATCACCTAATATTAAACCACCCAAACCTGTCCCACATGTCACATCACCTAATATTAAACCACCCAAACCTGTCCCACATGTCACATCACCTAATATTAAACCACCCAAACCTGTCCCACATGTCACATGACCTAATATTAAACCACCCAAACCTGTCCCACATGTCACATGACCTAATATTAAACCAACCAAACCTGACCCACATGTCACATGACCTAATATTAAACCACCCAAACCTGTCCCACATGTCACATGACCTAATATTAAACCACCCAAACCTGTCCCACATGTCACATGACCTAATATTAAACCACCCAAACCTGTCCCACATGTCACATGACCTAATATTAAACCACCCAAACCTGTCCCACATGTCACATCACCTAATATTAAACCACCCAAACCTGTCCCACATGTCACATCACCTAATATTAAACCACCCAAACCTGTCCCACATGTCACATGACCTAATATTAAACCACCCAAACCTGTCCCACATGTCACATGACCTAATATTAAACCACCCAAACCTGTCCCACATGTCACATGACCTAATATTAAACCACCCAAACCTGTCCCACATGTCACATGACCTAATATTAAACCAACCAAACCTGTCCCACATGTCACATGACCTAATATTAAACCAACCAAACCTGTCCCACATGTCACATGACCTAATATTAAACCACCCAAACCTGTCCCACATGTCACATGACCTAATATTAAACCAACCAAACCTGACCCACATGTCACATGACCTAATATTAAACCACCCAAACCTGTCCCACATGTCACATGACCTAATATTAAACCACCCAAACCTGTCCCACATGTCACATGACCTAATATTAACCCACCCAAACCTGTCCCACATGTCACATGACCTAATATTAAACCACCCAAACCTGTCCCACATGTCACATGACCTAATATTAAACCACCCAAACCTGTCCCACATGTCACATCACCTAATATTAAACCACCCAAACCTGTCCCACATGTCACATCACCTAATATTAAACCACCCAAACCTGTCCCACATGTCACATAACCTAATATTAAACCACCCAAACCTGTCCCACATGTCACATCACCTAATATTAAACCACCCAAACCTGTCCCACATGTCACATCACCTAATATTAAACCACCCAAACCTGTCCCACATGTCACATCACCTAATATTAAACCACCCAAACCTGTCCCATATGTCACATCACCTAATATTAAACCACCCAAACCTGTCCCACATGTCACATGACCTAATATTAAACCACCCAAACCTGTCCCACATGTCACATGACCTAATATTAAACCACCCAAACCTGTCCCACATGTCACATCACCTAATATTAAACCACCCAAACCTGTCCCACATGTCAGATCACCTAATATTAAACCACCCAAACCTGTCCCACATGTCACATCACCTAATATTAAACCACCCAAACCTGTCCCACATGTCACATGACCTAATGTAGTTTAACACAGATTCTCACTCATCATTAGATATAAACACTGTCAGATCAAACATCCACAGCAGCTACAATCACACATGTGTTCAAACAGCTGATGTGAACCTTTATGTCTCATAATTTTCCACAGAGGAACCATATTCTAACAAACACAGTCATAGTCCAACAAAAACATCCAAAACAATAAAGACGGCAGTCAGAGACAGCAGACGTCCTCCATAAAGCAGTCAGGACGCTGCACTCTTCTGATCACATCTCTTTGGTTTTGTCTCCAAATTGAAATATAAAAAATATGGTGATAGATGTTTTGCAGTTTTTGGTCCAAGGCTTTGGAATGTTCTTGAACAATTAAAATTAACAACTGAACTACAGCTGATTTTAAAACTGTTATTTAAATAGCTGTATTCAGATGAGCATTTGACATGTAGTCGTCTGTCCATCTGTCCATGTGTGTTTTATGTTCTTATAACGTTCATGATGGCAGAGGTGGAAGGACTGGTGCTGAAGGGAGAACAGATTTAATAAAAACAGAAACAAAAACACAACTTAGACCTAAAACAAAAACCTGGGGAATGATCAGCCAGAGTCCATGGAGGTGAAGGGAATGTCCAGGTTATGGAGGTGACAAACCCAATGGTCCCGCACCAGCAACTGCAGCTTCACTACTTAAATATTTACAGATCAGCAACGACTTGCAGATGCACAGTGCGGGTGCCAGTTATGACTGGAGTGGATCTGGAGGAAAAGTGTCAGGAGGTGAGGATGTAGGGAAACGGTTGTTTTATCTTTGTTTTATAATTCTTACTTGTTTTTATCGTTTTTATCTCATTTTGGAAAGAAGCTTTTTCACTTTTTTGGTGTGATAAGGTGATATATGAATACAATTTAAGTGATTGATTGATTGATACTCGTGAAGTTATCTCGTCAGCATGGATGAGTATATGTTGAGAAAAGGGAGCAACGGCACCACAGAGGATGTTCGAGCAACAAACTGGTAAAGTTAAGGGAAAGACGAAAAAGGAAATACAACGAAGATGACATCACATACAGAATGACCACTGACCAGCTAACTAATGATATAGTTGACCACTGACCAGTTAACTAAAAATATAAGTGACCACAAACCAGTTAACTGATAATATAATTCAATTCAATTCAATTCAATTTTATTTATAAAGCCCTAAATCACAACAAAGTCGTCTCACAGAGCTTTACAAAAACACAATCAACTACAGAGATACATGAAAAGTCCCAACCACCCCCTGTCCTTAGACCCTCCTTCTGTCCTTAGACCCACCCCCTGTCCTTAGACCCTCCTTCTGTCCTTAGACCCTCCCCCTGTCCTTAGACCCTCCCCCTGTCCTTAGACCCTCCTTCTCAGCAAGAAAAAACTTCCAAACCCAGTGGGAAAAAGAAGAAATGTTGAGGAGAACCACATTGAAGGACAGATCCACTCCCATGGACGGACAGGCTATAGATGAACGTCCATGTATAAATGAAGGAGGGGGGGGCTGGTCCAGACAGGCAAGGGAGGGGGTCCGGGGTCACAGGTCAGCACAGGCAAGACACTGTAGATCCTGTCGTCCATGGCTCCCACGCAGACACTGTCAAGTGAGCCACCACTCCCCCCGGGGGGGGGGGGGACACACACACCAGGTGACTAGTCATGAACAGACTTGGTATGAAAGATATGTTATAAAAATGACACAAACAGATGTGAGGAAGAGAAAGAGAAGAAAGAACTCAGTGTCTGTACTTCCCCCAGCATTCTAACTCCTAGGGCAGCTTAGACTGAACTGTGACTTCAGTCTGTTTTTAACTAACCTGACCATAGTTTTTCTCAAATAGGAATGTTTTCAACCTCATTTTAAATGTAGAGACTGTGTCTACCTGTTTAATATTAAATGAAGTTGATTCCATCAGACAGTAACCATGGTAACTAAAGGCTCTTGCTCCTACTGTACTTTTACAAACCCTAGGAACTTTCAATAAACCTGCATTCTGAGAACGAAGGGTTCTATTGGGCTGGTGCGGAACCAGATCATTTTTAGGATAAGAGGGGCCCATACCATTAACCCCTGACCTCTGACCCCTAACCCATACCATTAATGGTTTTATATGTAAGGAGGAGGATTTTAAATTTAATTCTAAACTCAACTGGTAGCTGTCATGACCTCCGCTCCAGTGACCTTTCCCCCAGTCATCTCCACACTCACCTGGTCCCGCACTGCGCAGCTGCAGCCATCCCTCATCTGTGGCTATATAAGCAGTAAGGCTTGCAGTTGCCAGTGTGGGACCATTCTACAATGTCACCTCCATAACCCGGACATTCATCATCACCACGGACTCTGGCCGTTTGTTCCCAGGTTTGGTTTGGTTTTGTCTCTGTCTTGTCTTTATGTTTCTTAGTTTTGTTATTAAATTATTTTTCCCTTCAGCACTGTGCAATGGAGTCCTCCTTCACCTCACCCCGATCTTGACAGTAGCCAGTGAAGGGTTTGGAGAACAGGGGTGATAGGGTTAGGGGTCAGGGGTCAGGGTTTGGAGCACAGGGGTGATGTGTTCTCTTCTATTTGATCCTGTTAATAATCTTGCTGCTGCATTTTGAACCAGTTGAAGCTTTTTAGGGAATATTTAGGACACGCTACAAGTAAGGAGTTACAATAATCTAATCGTGATGTAACAAATGCATGAATTAATTTTTCTGCAGTCGTTTTAGACAGAATATTCCTAATTTTGGCTAATGTTGCGCAGGTGAAAGAAGGCTGTTCTGCAAATTTGTTTGATATGCATTTTGAATGAAAGATGTGGTTCAAATAAAACTCCTACATTTTTAACTGTGTCACTGGGTGTTCCACTTAAGTTGTCTACAGTAACTATGTGGTCAGGTAGGGAGTCTGTGGCATTTTTAGGACCAATTATAACGACTTCAGTTTTTTCAGGGTTCAATAAAAGATAATTGTCACTCATCCAAGTCTTTATGTCTTGGACACATGTACTTAGTTTATCTATTTGTCTGGTCTGATCAGGTTTAATTGATAAATATAGCTGTGTGTCATCTGCATAACAATGAAAATTAATGCCATGATTTCTAATGATGTTACCTAAAGGGAGCATATATAGTGTAAACAAAATAGGCCCAAGGACTGACCCTTGACTGAGGCGACTATATGTAACATAGTTTTTAATGTGAGCATGGTACTATCGACTAACTCATCACTTATACTGGGACTAAATGTGTCCTTTACATAATCACATGACATAGACACAAATAGTGACTGAATTAACTCTTTGTACTTTGAGACAGCACGGTCACATAGTATCCTTTTCATTTGTGTTTTAATCACTGAGGTAGAAATATCCTCAAACAAAACCTGGAAGGTCATTAAAAAGTGATCTGAGAGTATGGGATTATGGGTAAAAACGACGAGGTCATTAATTTCAACACCAAGTGTTAAGATCAGATCGAGAGTATGTCTGTGAATGTGGGTTGGTTTATGAACATTTTGGATAAAGCCTAATCCTTCTAGTAGGTCACTAAATGCATTACTAAGAGAGTCAGCGTTGTTATCGACATGTATGTTAAAATCACCAACCATTATAATAGATGGTTTTAGGTAGTTTTAGATGGTGTTAGATAATTTTAGATGGTGTTAGATGGTGTTAGATGACTTTGGATGGTGTTAGATGATTTTAGACGGTGTTAGTGGTGTTAGATTACTTTAGATGGTGTTAGATGGTGTTAGATGATTTTAGATGGTGTTAGATGGTTTTAGATGTGTTAGATGATTTTAGATGATTTTAGATGGTGTTAGATGATTTTAGATGGTGTCAGATGATTGTAGATGGTGTTAGATGATTTTAGATGGTGTTAGATGATTTTAGATGGTGTTAGATTATTTTAGATGGTGTTAGATGATTTTAGATGGTGTAAGATGATTTTAGATGGTGTAAGATGATTTTAGACGGTGTTAGATGGTGTTAGATGACTTTAGATGGTGTTAGATTGTGTTAGATGATTTTGGATGGTGTTAGATGGTTTTAGATGGTGTTAGATGATTTTAGACGGTGTTAGATGGTGTTAGATGACTTTAGATGGTGTTAGATGGTGTTAGATGACTTTAGATGGTGTTAGATGACTTTAGATGGTGTTAGATGATTTTAGACGGTGTTAGATGGTGTTAGATGATTTTAGATGGTGTTAGATGACTTTAGATGGTGTTAGATGATTTTAGATGGTGTTAGATGATTTTAGATGTTGTTAGATGGTGTTAGATGGTGTTAGATGATTTTGGATGGTGTTAGATGGTTTTAGATGGTGTTAGATGACTTTAGATGGTGTTAGATGACTTTAGATGGTGTTAGATGACTTTAGATGGTGTTAGATGATTTTAGACGGTGTTAGATGGTGTTAGATGGTGTTAGATGATTTTAGATGGTGTTAGATGGTTTTAGATGGTGTTAGATGATTTTAGATGGTGTTAGATGGTGTTAGATGGTTTTAGATGGTGTTAGATGATTTTGGATGGTGTTAGATGATTTTAGATGGTGTTAGATGATTTTGGATGGTGTTAGATGGTTTTAGATGGTGTTAGATGATTTTAGACGGTGTTAGATGATTTTAGACGGTGTTAGATGATTTTAGACGGTGTTAGATGATTTTAGACGGTGTTAGATGATTTTAGACGGTGTTAGATGGTTTTAGATGGTGTTAGATGATTTTAGATGGTGTTAGATGATTTTAGATGGTGTAAGATGATTTTAGACGGTGTAAGATGATTTTAGACGGTGTTAGATGATTTTAGATGGTGTTAGATGGTGTTAGATGACTTTAGATGGTGTTAGATGGTGTTAGATGATTTTAGACGGTGTTAGATGGTCTTAGATGGTGTTCGATGGTTTTAGATGGTGTTAGATGATTTTAGATGGTGTTAGATGTGTTAGATGGTGTTAGATGATTTTAGATGGTGTTAGATGTGTTAGATGGTGTTAGATGATTTTAGATGGTGTTAAATGGTCTTAGATGGTGTTCGATGGTTTTAGATGGTGTTAGATGATTTTAGATGGTGTTAGATGTGTTAGATGGTGTTAGATTGTTTTAGATGGTGTTAGATGATTTTAGATGATTTTAGATGGTGTTAGATGATTTTAGATGGTGTTAGATGATTTTAGATGGTGTTAGATGATTTTAGATGGTGTTAGATGGTGTTAGATGTTTTTAGATGGTGTTAGATGGTGTTAGATGGTGTTAGATGGTGTTAGATGGTGTTAGATGATTTTAGATGGTGTTAGATGATTTTGAATGGTGTTAGATTATTTTAGATGGTGTTAGATGGTTTTAGATGGTGTTAGATGGTTTTAGATGGTGTTAGATTATTTTAGATGGTGTTAGATTATTTTAGATGGTGTAAGATGATTTTAGACGGTGTTAGATGATTTTAGACGGTGTTAGATGGTGTTAGATGACTTTAGATGGTGTTAGATTGTGTTAGATGATTTTAGACGGTGTTAGATGGTGTTAGATGACTTTAGATGGTGTTTGGTGTTTTTAGATGGTGTTTGGTGTTTTTAGATGGTGTTTGGTGTTTTTAGATGGTGTTAGATGATTTTAGATGGTGTTCGATGGTTTTAGATGGTGTTAGATGATTTTAGATGGTGTTAGATGATTTTAGATGGTGTTAGATGTGTTAGATGGTGTTAGATTATTTTAGATGGTGTTAGATGATTTTAGATGATTTTAGATGGTGTTAGATGATTTTAGATGGTGTTAGATGGTTTTAGATGTTGTTAGATGATTTTAGATGGTGTTAGATGATTTTAGATGGTGTTAGATGATTTTAGATGGTGTTAGATTATTTTAGATGGTGTTAGATGGTGTTAGATTATTTTAGATGTGTTAGATGATTTTAGATGGTGTTAGATGATTTTAGATGGTGTTAGATGATTTTAGATGGTGTTAGATTATTTTAGATGGTGTTAGATGATTTTAGATGGTGTTAGATGATTTTGGATGGTGTTAGATGGTTTTAGATGGTGTTAGATTACTTTAGATGGTGTTAGATGATTTTAGACGTGTTAGATGGTGTTAGATGACTTTAGATGATTTTAGATGGTGTTAGATGATTTTAGATGATTTTAGATGGTGTTAGATGGTGTTAGATGGTGTTAGATGGTGTTAGATGGTGTTAGATGGTGTTAGATGGTGTTAGATGATTTTAGATGGTGTTAGATGATTTTGGATGGTGTTAGATGATTTTAGATGGTGTTAGATGATTTTAGATGGTGTTAGATGGTTTTATATGGTGTTAGATTACTTTAGATGGTGTTAGATGATTTTAGACGTGTTAGATGGTGTTAGATGACTTTAGATGATTTTAGATGGTGTTAGATGATTTTAGATGGTGTTAGATGGTGTTAGATGGTGTTAGATGGTGTTAGATGGTTTTAGATGGTGTTAGATGGTGTTAGATGGTGTTAGATGGTGTTAGATGGTGTTAGATGGTGTTAGATGATTTTGGATGGTGTTAGATGATTTTAGATGGTGTTAGATGGTTTTATATGGTGTTAGATGATTTTAGATGGTGTTAGATGATTTTGGATGGTGTTAGATGGTGTTAGATGATTTTAGATGTGTTAGATGATTTTAGATGTTGTTAGATGATTTTAGATGGTGTTAGATGGTGTTAGATGGTGTTAGATGATTTTAGATGGTGTTAGATTGTGTTAGATGGTTTTAGATGGTGTTAGATGATTTTGGATGGTGTTAGATGGTTTTAGATGTTGTTAGATGATTTTAGATGGTGTTAGATGGTTTTAGATGGTGTTAGATGATTTTGGATCGTGTTAGATGATTTTGGATGGTGTTAGATGATTTTGGATGGTGTTAGATGATTTTAGATGGTGTTAGATGGTTTTCATATGGTGTTAGATGATTTTAGATGGTGTTAGATGATTTTGGATGGTGTTAGATGGTTTTAGATTGTGTTAGATGGTGTTAGATGATTTTAGATGGTGTTAGATGATTTTGGATGGTGTTAGATGATTTTAGATGGTGTTAGATGGTTTTATATGGTGTTAGATGATTTTGGATGGTGTTAGATGGTTTTAGATGGTGTTAGATGATTTTAGACGGTGTTAGATGGTGTTAGATGACTTTAGATGGTGTTAGATGGTGTTAGATGACTTTAGATGGTGTTAGATGATTTTAGATGGTGTTAGATTGTGTTAGATGGTTTTAGATGGTGTTAGATGATTTTGGATGGTGTTAGATGGTTTTAGATATTGTTAGATGATTTTAGATGGTGATAGATGATTTTAGATGGTGTTAGATGGTTTTAGATGGTGTTAGATGATTTTGGATGGTGTTAGATGATTTTAGATGGTGTTAGATCATTTTGGATGGTGTTAGATGGTTTTAGATGGTGTTAGATGATTTCAGACGGTGTTAGATGGTGTTAGATGACTTTAGACGGTGTTAGATGGTGTTAGATGGTGTTAGATGATTTCAGACGGTGTTAGATGGTGTTAGATGACTTTAGACGGTGTTAGATGGTGTTAGATGGTGTTAGATGATTTTAGATGGTGTTAGATGGTGTTAGATGGTGTTAGATGATTTTAGATGTGTTAGATGATTTTAGATGTTGTTCGATGGTGTTAGATGGTGTTAGATGATTTTGGATGGTGTTAGATGGTTTTAGATGGTGTTAGATGATTTTAGACGGTGTTAGATGGTGTTAGATGACTTTAGATGGTGTTAGATGGTGTTAGATGACTTTAGATGGTGTTAGATGACTTTAGATGGTGTTAGATGACTTTAGATGGTGTTAGATGATTTTAGACGGTGTTAGATGGTGTTAGATGGTGTTAGATGGTGTTAGATGGTGTTAGATGGTTTTAGATGGTGTTAGATGGTTTTAGATGGTGTTAGATTATTTTAGATGGTGTTAGATTATTTTAGATGTGTTAGATGATTTTAGACGGTGTTAGATGACTTTAGACGGTGTTAGATGGTGTTAGATGGTGTTAGATGATTTTAGATGGTGTTAGATGGTGTTAGATGGTTTTAGATGGTGTTAGATGATTTTGGATGGTGTTGGATGATTTTAGATGGTGTTAGATGGTTTTAGATGGTGTTAGATGATTTTGGATGGTGTTAGATTATTTTAGATGGTGTTAGATGATTTTGGATGGTGTTAGATGGTTTTAGATGGTGTTAGATGATTTCAGACGGTGTTAGATGGTGTTAGATGATTTTAGATGGTGTTAGATGGTGTTAGATGGTGTTAGATGGTGTTAGATGATTTTAGATGGTGTTAGATGGTGTTAGATGGTGTTAGATGGTGTTAGATGGTTTTAGATGGTTTTAGATGGTGTTAGATGGTGTTAGATGGTGTTAGATGGTGTTAGATGGTGTTAGATGGTGTTAGATGGTGTTAGATGGTGTTAGATGGTGTTAGATGGTGTTAGATGGTGTTAGATGGTGTTAGATGATTTTAGATGGTGTTAGATGGTGTTAGATGGTGTTAGATGGTGTTAGATGATTTTAGATGGTGTTAGATGGTGTTAGATGGTGTTAGATGGTGTTAGATGGTGTTAGATGGTGTTAGATGGTGTTAGATGGTGTTAGATTGTGTTAGATGATTTTAGATGGTGTTAGATGATTTTAGATGGTGTTAGATGGTGTTAGATGGTGTTAGATGGTGTTAGATGGTGTTAGATGGTGTTAGATGGTGTTAGATGGTGTTAGATGGTGTTAGATGATTTTAGATGGTGTTAGATGGTGTTAGATGGTGTTAGATGGTGTTAGATGATTTTAGATGGTGTTAGATGATTTTAGATGGTGTTAGATGGTGTTAGATGGTGTTAGATGATTTTAGATGGTGTTAGATGGTGTTAGATGGTGTTAGATGGTGTTAGATGGTCATTTTCATAGTGCTTTGTTCATTAAGGTGAAAATATATAAATAAATGTTCTAATCATCCAGAAGGTTTATTTATGGTAGTGATGGCAGCAGCTTTTCTTAACGGTTGCCATGGTAACCTTCACACCCGTTAACGCTGTGGAGCTCAGGTTGGCAGCGTTGTTGTTACAGGAGTGTTCACCTCCCTCACTTTTTTCAAAAGCTCTTTTTAATCTGAGGGTTAGGACTAAACATGAGGGTGAAGGGATGCTGCAGCATTAACATGTGATGACGATGAGGAGGTGAGAGTTTAACTGATGAAATGTTTCTACTGATGATGATGGTTTCTGCACAAACTACTGTCAGACAGACAGACAGACAGACAGACAGACAGACAGATCATGAGGTAAAGTCCAGATGTCAGTATCAGTCCACGCACTAAAAACACAATAAATACAATTATTATTATTATTATTATTATTATTATTATTATTATTATTATTATTATTATTATTATTATTATTATTATTATTATACATAAAGTAAATAAACAGTGTCATAAATGAACAACATATAAATGAGTATAATCAGGACAGTACTGTACAAACTAAACTACTTCTGCTTATTTTCTCTTTTAATGTATATTTGAAATAAAACAAACTGTGATATAAAATAAAACCCTGTATCTTTATTTTTATTTTAAAAATATTCATATTTATTTTATTCATGTTTTTTTATTGTGTACATTTGGTGTTGTGTTGTTACGTCTTCATTCCTTTAACTTGTTTGAATAATGTCATTTATTTTTGGACAAGCCCTTTGTGCTTTTTCGTGCTATCCCAGTTTTAAATGTTGTCATTATTCATGTGTATTGCATTTTTTATTTTTATATTTTTTAAATTTGTTTATTCGAACAGGTAAAATAAAAAAAATAAAATAAGTAAAACATACAAAGTATTTAATCAGAAGTTAAAACAACACCTCTTTAGTATCCTAAATAATTATACCTTGTTCGAAAGGGTGTAAGATGAAGTTAACAAAACTTGTCTAGTCCTACCCCTTTGTATTACTCAGTCAGAGCACATATATATATATATATATATATATATACACACACATATATATACATATACATACATACATACACCCTAAACCGAAAAGAAAAAGCGCAACAGAAAAAGGGAAACCTGTTCCTCGCTGGAAATTCATATTTACATTTCTTTCCTGTATCCACTTAGAATGTAGTTTATAAAAACCTGTTTAAACTTTTGTACTAATTCACAGGTTTTCAGTTCTTCACTACAGTTATTCCACAGATTGACTCCTTTAACTGAAACACAATGCATTTTTAAGTTAGTACGTACAGGTGGTTTTTTTAAACATATAAATTCCCCTCAGATTGTCTTTATTTTCCTTCACTTTAAACAACCCTCGGACACTTTGTGGAACTGGTTTAGATTTGCTTTGTACATTATTTGAATTGTTTTGAGGTCGACTAAATCCTTGAATTTTAATGCCTTTAATTTGATAAACAGTGGCTTTGATGGTTCTATAGGTGTTTTTGGTTACAATCCTTATTGCTCTTTTTTGAAGTTTGAATATTATTTCTGTGTTTGTTTTGTATGTGTTCCCCCACACTTCTACACAGTAGGTCATGTATGGGAGAATGAAGGAACAATACAATGGTTATAGTGATGAGTGGTTTACACGATATTTGACTTTATTTAATAATGCAATTGATTTTTCTATTTTGGATGTAATGTAGTGTGTGTGTGACTTCCAGGATAATTTACTGTCAATAATAACTCCAAGAAACTTTATTTCATTTGTTCTTTCTATTTCTATGTTATTGATCATTAATTTCATATATATATTAAAAAAAATGTTCCTCTCGCCCCACCTGGGCGGTGTCTCCTTCAGACTCGGGTCCTCTACCAGAGGTCTGGGAGCCTGAGGGTTCTGTGCAGGATCTTAGCTGTTCCTAACAATGTTCTCTTTTGGACACAGATCTCTGATGTTGTTCCTGGTATCTGCTGGAGACATTGTCCCAGCTTGGGGGTCACTGCCCCTAGTGCCCCCATCACTACTGGTACCACTGTTGCCTTCACACTCCTCTTTCAGCCCTTGGTATTTCTCTTCTCTTCTCATGTTCTTTCTTTCTCATGTTGCTATCACTGGGGACTGCTACATCTATCACCACCACTGTCTTCTCATGTTTATCCGCCACCACGATGTCAGGCTGATTGGCCATCACCATCTTGTCAGTCTGGATCTGGAAGTCCCACAGGATCTTGGCCTGTTTGTTCTCTGTCACCTTTGGGGGGTTCTCCCATCTTGACCCTTGACCTCCAGTCCATACTCTTTACAGATGTTCCTATACAGTATGTCCTCTACCTGGTTATGTCTCTCCATGTATGCCTTACCTGCCACCATCTTACACCCTGCTGTGATGTGCTGGACTGTTTCAGGGGCTTCTCTACACAGCCTACACCTGGGGTCCTGTCTGATGTGGTAGACCCCGGCCTCTATAGCTCTGGTGTTCAGGGCTTGTTCTTGTGCAGCCATGAGTAGTGCCTCTGTGCTGTCCTTTAGTCCAGCCTTTTCCAGACACTGGTATGTCTTTTCCATATCAGCCACTTCCTTAATTTGTCGATGGTACACGCCATGCAAGGGTTTGTCCTTCCATGATAGCCCCTCTGGTTCCTCGACCTTACTGGGCTTTTGTTGCCTGAGGCATTCACTTAGCAGTTGGTCATTGGGGGACATTTTCTTGATGTATTCCTGGAGGTTCGCCGTTTCCTCCTGGACAGTAGTTCTGACACTTACTAGTCCTCGGCCCCCTTCCTTTCTCTTAGTGTACAGCCTCAGGACACTGGACTTGGGGTGGAACCCTCCATGCATGGTAAGGAGTTTCCTTGTCTTGATATCAGTGGCTTGTATCTCTTCCAGTGTCCAGAATATTATCCCAGCTGGGTATCTGATCACACACAAACATATATATATATATATATATATATATATATATGTATATATATGTATATATATATATATATATATATATATATATATATATATATATATATATATATATATATATGTATGTCAGCTGCATGGCTGTATATAATTGTAAATATATTGTATATTATTTTGTTGCAATGTTCTTTTTCTGGTCCTGGCTAATTACATTTCAACTGCACTGTTTATAATTGTATGTCACTTCCATTCCCTTGATTGAATATTACACATAAAAGACAATTTAATTAACAATTTCACAATGACAATATTTACAATTAGAAATGATCAATTAGAGACCCTCTGTCCCTCTCTAGTGCTTATGTTAGTGTTTTTGATGACACCAACTACAGTCCGTTTCTACAGTACGGTCAATGGACGAGCAGAAAAACATTTAGGCAGAACCAGCAGCAGATTTATAAATGTCATGCCAGGGTAATGTAGTTTTTTGTAGGGTAACATGAATGCCAACTGACCGCTCATCTTGCTAGTTGGGGGTCCCGTTAGCAGGACGGCACAGTTCCCAAAACCTCTGAGTAAAATATAAACTATGCACTATCGTGATGAATCAACCACATATTTAAACGTTTTAACGTCCACTTTCTCGCATAAAATAATATTAAAATTAGATTTCATCATCCTGAAACAATAATATTTAAGCCTTTTAACCTACAGTTGTGGGTCGTCTCCTCCTCCATTGTTAGTGTGAAATGCATTCTGGGATAGGAGGCTCTCCCAAGGATGCACAAGTCACCATCCGATGCATACTTGATAAAATGGGTGCATCAGGAATTTCAAGTGTCCTCGGCGATATGTGAACTTTTGAATTTGAACAGTTGGAACGTTTCAGAAATACATGAGTACGAGAGTACGGACAAGAATTCATACTGAGTAATGGCCCAGGTCCTCATGAGACATGGAAATGAGTATGTGTGTGCATGTGTGTGTGTGTGTGTACACGTGTGTGTGTGTGCGTGCGTGCACATGTGTTTGTGTTCGCATTTGTGTGTGTGTGTGTGTGTGTGTGTACACGTGTGTGTGTGTGTGTGCGTGCACATGTGTTTGTGTTCGCATTTGTGTGTGCATGTGTGTGCACATGTGTGTGTGTGTGTGTGTGTGTGTGCACGTGTGTGTGTGCACGTGTGTGTGTGCGTGTGTGTGCATGTGTGTGTGTGTCAGTAGCAGTTGTTGTCAGTCTCCAGGTTACTGAGGAATGTCAGTGTAAACACTACTGTTCTAATACAGACTGGACGGGGAGGGGCATTTATGAACCCTAGGGCAGAACATTCTGGAGTGTATGTGGAGTATGAACTGTAGAAACAACAGACCCATATATGTGGAGTATTCACCTCATTCACGTGTTGGTTGTACATACTTCAATACGTTGTCAACATTTGGGTTGGCAACATGTCAGCAGGTTGGACCACAGTTTGGACCACAGACCACAGGTTGGACCACAGTTTGGACCACAGACCACAGGTTGGACCACAGGTTGGACCACAGATTGAACTACAGATCACAGTTTGGACCACAGATTGAACCACAGACCACAGTTTGGACAACAGACCATAATTTGGACCACAGGTTGGACCACAGACCACAGTTTGGACCACAGGTTGGACCACAGACCACAGTTTGGACCACAGACCACAGGTTGGACCACAGACCACAGTTTGGACCACAGACCACAGTTTGGACCACAGACCACAGGTTGGACCACAGACCACAGTTTGGACCACAGACCACAGTTTGGACCACAGACCACCGTTTGGACCACCAATCTGTCCGTCATGCCGGAGGTTAACGATGCATATATTACAAAAATGTTGGTGTAAGGACTGTAATATTCCAGACTGTCTAAATGAAAGGCGACAGTAACTGTTGAAGGCTACATAAAGTTTCAGTAGGCTAATGCTAGCGCTAGCATATCATCAGTACTGACAGACATCGACACGTTAAACACAAAATGGATTTAGCATAATGTTAAAATATCATATAGAATGTATTGTTATGTAATTACACATTAATATTTTCTTATTTAATGGTGACATTAGGTTGATTAGATGGATGTTAGCCACATTTATCATTGATGCTAGTCTGGTAAGCTAAGCTAATGCGTTAGCTAATCCATTTCAGTGGACATAATTACCATTATCTTACTGTGAAATATCGACCAGGATTCTCTTTATGTTTTTGATCCATTCACACCCATATGTCTTATATTTGAGAAAACAATGGAAGGTCTGTCCACCGTACCAGTGTCAGGACGCAGCCGTGAGGAAGTGTTGTATGTAGCAACAAGTGTAGGGTAGCCCTCAACATCTTTAGAATGTTCTGGATTAATAAGGCCCAGGGTACTGGACAGGAGGATATGATCGGTGGTCGAACCCCAGATTGAAGAGGACCAATGTGGTTTGGGTTCTGGACATGGAACAGTGGACCCGATCTACACCCTCACTGGGGTGTTGGAAGGGTCATGGGACTTTGTCCAACCAGTCCACATGTGTTTTGTGGATTTGGAAAAATCTCATAACCATGTCCCCAGAGGTATCATGTGGAGGGTTAGGATGGGGGGTGTTCTCAGAGGTATCCTGTGGAGGGTTAGGGTGTCCCCAGAGGTATCCATGGCTCAGTTGGTAGAGCAGGTCGTCCATTAACCAAAGGGTTGGTGGTTCAATTCCCGCACTGTCCTAGTCAGTTTGTTGTGTCCTTGGGCAAGACACTTCACCCTCCTTGCCTCCACTGGTGTATGAATGAGTATGAATGTCTGGTGGGTGGTCAGAGGTGCCATAGGCGCGAAATGGCAGCCACGCTTCTGTCAGTCTGCCCCAGGGCAACTGTGACTACATATGAGGTTTACCACCACCAGAGGGAACATGTGAGAGTGAATGAATAATAGAACTCTAATGTGAAGCGCTTTGGGTGCCTTGAAAAGCACTATAGAAATCTAATCCATTATTATTATTATTATCCTGTGGTGGGTTAGGGTGGGGGTGTCCCCAGAGGTATTCTGTGGGGGGTTAGGATGGGTGTGTCCCCAGGGGTATCCTGTGGGGGGTTAGGGTGGGGGTGTCCCCAGAGGTATCCTGTGGGGGGTTAGGGTGGGTGTGTCCCCAAAGGTATCCTGTGGGGGGTTAGGGTGGGGGTGTCCCCAGAGGTATCCTGTGGGGGGTTAGGGTGGGGGTGTCCCCAGAGGTATCCTGTGGGGGGTTAGGGTGGGCGTGTCCCCAGAGGTATCCTGTGGGGGGTTAGGGTGGGCGTGTCCCCAGAGGTATCCTGTGGGGGGTTAGGGTGGGGGTGTCCCCAGAGGTATCCTGTGGGGGGTTAGGGTGGGGGTGTCCCCAGAGGTATCCTGTGGGGGGTTAGGGTGGGGGTGTCCCCAGAGGTATCCTGTGGGGGGTTAGGGTGGGTGTGTCCCCAGGGGTATCCTGTGGGGGGTTAGGGTGGGTGTGTCCCCAGGGGTACCCTGTGGGGGGTTAGGGTGGGCGTGTCCCCAGAGGTATCCTGTGGGGGGTTAGGGTGGGGGTGTCCCCAGAGGTATCCTGTGGGGGGTTAGGGTGGGTGTGTCCCCAGGGGTATCCTGTGGGGGGTTAGGGTGGGTGTGTCCCCAGGGGTATCCTGTGGGGGGTTAGGGTGGAGGTGTCCCCAGAGGTATCCTGTGGGGGGTTAGGGTGGGTGTGTCCCCAGGGGTACCCTGTGGGGGGTTAGTGTAGGGAGTGTATTTGTATTTTAATGCATTTTACTCATTTAAATATTCTTATGTTTTATATAAATTACATTGAATTGTCTGTTTATTAAATACATTGACCTTTTTACCTCTGGACATAATTCTAGTTTTTACACAGTCATCAGTAGAAACTCCTCTATGTCCCCAGAAGGCCAGAGCACTTTGTATTTGACTTAAATGAGACCAATTGTCCAGTAAGGTAAATAACTGCCCTTCAATCAAAGAACTACACTGGTGTGTGTGTGTGTGTGTGTGTGTGTGGGGGGGGGGGTTCTACACAGTATTCTGTTTATTTACAGTATAATAATATTACACCGTATCTATTTATAACATGTAAATAATTCTGCTTTTATTTATACAGAAATAACTACCATATTTTCCACACTATAAGATGCATTAAATGAAGTCAAAATTATGAGATAAAAGTTGGTGTTTGGGATAATGAACAAAACAGGTTTATGAGTTCCTGAAGAATTTACTACAATTATAAACAGGGACAAAGTTAATGTTTCAACTGCTATTTATTCAATTATCTGTATGCTTTTAGAAGTATTTATTTTTTAATTAAAGAAAATGCTTGAATTTCATATGTTCAAATTGTTCTGTAATTTATACTAATTTAAAAAATGTACATGAATTTCCTTCTTGCGCTCGTATGCCTCCTCTGTCCTGTTTTCTCAGGGTATTTTCAGCTCTATGAGCAGCACCTGTTTGTTACCTCTAGCCCAGATAACCATGCCTGGCCTGAAGATTGCGTGGACTATCTCCTCTGGGAAT
The DNA here is from genome assembly GCA_020466265.1 of Siphamia tubifer. NCBI lineage: Eukaryota > Metazoa > Chordata > Actinopteri > Kurtiformes > Apogonidae > Siphamia > Siphamia tubifer. The sequence continues at coordinate 50,216,544 of CM035789.1, read as the reverse complement.
TTTAACTTCCTCTTCAGGTCCACCTAAATCTCCCATTCATTTGCTGAGGCCAAAATACCTCTGTTCCTGTTCCAATCTCCTCTTCTCTGATGAAGTTGATGTAGTGGGGGCCGGTGGGCTGATCCTTTGGCTTCTTTAGCTTTTTCATCACCAGAATGTTATCATGGCGCCATCGAAACTTTCCATCAGCTAGCTTGACTGACAAAAAGAGAGAATATTTTCCAGGTTTGCTGTCTTCCCACAGAGCTTGAAGGCGGGGCTCTCCACCAAGCCCCATGTATGGAGATTTGATGGTGTTGGCAGTACATCATAAGTTGAATATATTAGGAACTTTATATGATGTCCTTCCATCCTCCCTATGTCCTGCCAGGTCAGTTTCCTCTCTCTTGCTCCCTCTCGTTTTGTCCAGCTGCCCTTCTTTTTCATGGCTACAGTCTTGACATGCCAGGTTTCTTCTTCTGCTTACCAAACCTCTCTCTGTACCATCCTTCGTCGCTCTCTTGGGTCTGCATTTTTCCAGCTTGTTCTGGTTGAATATCCCAGCCCGAGGTGACCCTGCGCTACTGATCCTACGATGTCGGCTTGGTAAAGATGGTTCTCTGCCTCAGTCAGTGCTGTGGAAAAGTGCCAGTGCCAGGAAAACATCACTGTTAGGATGGGCCGCAAGTGGTCAGCAAGACCACTTGCTGGTACCCCCAGGCCTTATATTTCCCCGGTAAGCTACTCTTGTCCAGGGCTGTCATCCAGGTTTTGGTTTGGTTGAACATTTCCCTCGTGCTCTCCTTATTATTGTGGTCTACTCTGTACCCTTTCTCTAAGCTCTTTATGGGTCATTCCTTAACTGTCGGGATAATGATGCCTTTGATCATAAAGTTGAACTGGTCTTGCACCCTCCCTTTCCTCAATACCAGGATTCTGGATTTTTCAGGCTTAAACTCCATCCGTGCCCAATCGGTGAGCTTAACTAAGTTTTCGAGGATCCACTTTCTGGTACCAATTTGGCTGTAATGGTAAGGTCATCCATAAATGCGCTCACAGGTACCTGCTGTGTGCCATTTGCCAGTCTGGCCCTGGCGCGGTTTCTCTGACTTGACGAGCAGGTTAATTGCTGCAGAGAATAAAATCCCAGAGATTGTGCAGCCTGTGTCAGTTCCCACCTCAAGTCTTCCAGTCTGTTCCTACAGGTGAAATGGATCTTGAAATTGTTAAAGTAGCACTGCAAAAGCTTTTGCACTCGCTCTGGTATGTGGAACGTTTTAACGTCAACTCCACTAGCTTATGGGTTATTGTCCCATAAGCATTTGTTAGATCTAACCACAAGGCTGTAGGTTCACCCTTGTTCTTCCTTACATCTTCAGTGATTTTAGTGATGATGCTGATGTGCTGGAGACATCCTGTAACTCCTGGTACTCCCCCTTTTTGGACAGACGTATCCATATACCAATTTTCAAATTGAAGTTTGTCAGTCTTTTAGGCAGAATTCCCAGGAAAGTCTTCCCTTCCATATTGAGGAGTGAGATTGTGCGGAATTGCTTGATCCCTACAGAGTTTCCCTCCTTAGGGATAAAACACCCCTCTGCCACCAACCAGCTGTCAGCCAAAAAGTTCTTCCTCCATGCCACTTTGAGTAGTTTCCAGAGTCACCTTCTGAGCTTCTTGCAGTATTTATATAACTTATAAGAAATACCATTGGGCCCTGGGGCTGATTTTGCTCTGGCCTTCCTGAGAAAAGCATCAACGTCCTGCCAGCATTCTGAAAGAGATGGTTGGTTCTTCTGGTTTTAGGAGCTTCTCCATGTCTCCCAAGTCCTCTTCCCTTCTGGAGTTGCTGTGGATCTGGTGCAGATGTTCCTCTACCTCCATTCCTGTTGCCTGCAGCTCCGCAGTTCTTTCTGCTCCCAGAAGCTTTGACAGATACTCAAATGGGTTTCTTATGAAATCTGTTCTCTTCTTCATCTGTCGCTTTCTGTTCTTTGCGATGACATTCCTCTCTTTGCAGAGTCTTCATGCGCTGTCTCAGATTGTCACGGATTTCCTTAAGAGCTGTTTTTTCCTCTGCTAGTGCTTTACAAAAAGCTTTCTTCAGTGTCCATAAATCGCTTCTCAAGACTGCTATCTCTTTCAACTGTCTGTTTTCCCTTGACTGGAGCACTGTTTATAGCTCTTTTTCCCAAAACGGCCAGCACCTATGTTCCAAATAATGGACGCCATAGCCTCAAACTTCTTGCCCATCTCTCCTGCCACTGCCGACTCTAACACTTGATCCATATCAAGATCAAACTTCTCCCACTCCTTCCTTCTCCCAGCAGTAGGCCAGTTCACTGGTTCCTTCCGTGGTCTACCTCCGCAGGCACTTTGCCCTTGTCGTTCGGACCTCTGGTTGTCTTCCTTTTGGTGCCTCATGTCCTCCAACACACCAACAATGCTTTCCCTGCTTCACTCTTCCTCGCATGTGTGAAGATTCTGAGAGCTGTGGTTTGCCTCCTGTCCCAGCCTCTCCTCTGTCTCACCAGGGTGCCCTGTGCATTGCACCTTGGATTCAGGAAGCTGGCACTTTGCTTTTGATTGATGTATCTTCAGACCCCTTTTGTTTTTGCATATCTTCCCACAACTGCAGACCCGAGATAAATTGCTTTGCTGTTCATTAGTCGATTTTCCATCATGGGTGGTCATTACAATGGTCTGTCCAGTGGGTCGATCATCCTCCCCCGCTCTCGCTCGGCCCCAGGGGTGTCTTATAATGAACCTTTCCACAGCGATTAGCAGTGGGTCCCTCCTTGCAGAGGACGTGCTTTGGCCTGCCCAACCTCCACACCCCTATTCTGGTCTTTACAAAATGCCAACAGTCTTTCCTAGCCATCACCGTTCTTCCTCGGTTGCCAACTTGTCTTTCCAAGTGGTGACTGGGTCGCCCAGAGAAGAATATGCAAAATATGACAAGGTAATGATATCTGGCTCACCTTTACAGGTGCTCTGTCCTGCACCATCTGTGAGCTAGTGGCATCGCTCTCTCCTCTCCTTCCCTCTTCCAGACACCAGCACCAGGGAAGAGTTGAGTGGCTACAGCAGGTCATCAGATGGGCACCCTCCCTTTTGATGTTTCATCACATTTAAGCCTGTGACACATCGGGAGGGTTTGACAGCAGCGCCAGCATCCCGGCACTACCTCCACTGATCACCAATCAACTCTATGCTGTTGTCCATCTGCGATTTGGCTCTGCACGTCACTTCCCTCTGGATCCAAATCCACGAGAAGCTACCTCCGCTTGTCTGGTAATGTCACCAACTAGCCGCTTCCTGGCCAATCCTTCAATCCCTAGTTGCCCGAGCATTCTCCATAGTGACTGCCCCACGAAGCCTCTGCATCCAACCTCTACTGGTAGGTTTCAGGCTTTCCATCCAATCTGTTCATTAAAGTTAACTCATCCATTTAAGTGAATTCATTCATTAGATTTGGACCTGGCTGTGGCGGCTATATTGGATTTGTCCATTTTGGGGCATTATGTGACATTTTTAAGCCTGACATACAGAAGATTTGAATTAAACACCCTTCAAAACCCCTAAAAACACCGTATGACAACATAACACGAGATTAACACTAACCCCTCAGCATCAGTAAATCTAATGTTCTATCGTAGTAGCCTAGCCACGCTAGCTGCTCCTAGCATCAGTAAATCTAATGTTCTATTGTAGTAGCCTAGCCACGCTAGCTGCTCCTAGCATTAGTAAATCTAATGTTCTATTGTAGTAGCCTAGCCACGCTAGCTCCTCCTAGCATCAGTAAATCTAATGTTCTATCTTTAAATTCTTTTTACAGAAGCGACAACAGTCGTTCAGCTCCATAATCCACCATTTTGTTTAGTCATTCCTAACTTTCTCCGGACTCCTACGTCAACTTTCAGTCGCTCTAACTACGTCATCCTAAAGATTACACTGATTGGTTGTAGTACCGTCCTATTACATACAGAGGATTTGAAAGACAACCTTTTAGCCCCGCCTCCTCTGACTATGAAGCACCACTAGACCCATACATGGAATGAATAGAGATAGCACTGCTGGGCTAGGCTAGGCTGGCACTGCTAGACTAGGCTAGTATTTTTGTGCATTTTAGTGCTAGGCTAGAATAGGCTTAGTCTACTTGTGTTACAGAATGTTTTCTGTGTCTTTGGAAACTGAAAATGCACATCATCACAAACACCAAAAGACATCCTATCTTCATTATTTTACCCTGTGGCCAGTGGGACCCCCTCCTCTATTTAATGACCCTGTGGCCAGTGGGACCCCCTCCTCTATTTAATGACCCTGTGGCCAGTGGGACCCCCTCCTCTATTTAATGACCTGTATCCATAATCATTTTGTGTTCTCAGCATAAACCCCTCCTCTCTGTTTCCATTCTACCATTGGTGTCCATTCACAACTTTATATTAATGATATGGTTAAGTTTTACCTAATGTTTGGAATGTACTTATTTTTTCTTTTACCTTTTATTCTGTGAATTTTTTTCCACAATTCACATGTGACCGAATAAAACAAATGGGACATTATTAAAGCAACTTGTAAAGATGATTTATTTATTTATGTATTTATTTATTCATGAATGTTGTGAGCTGTTTAATGAGTGTACATATTGAGGTCCACTGGGGTGTTGACAGGTCTTCACAGAACTAACATCAACAACTGTTTCTGTTCACATTCACACTGTCTGTCTGAATGTTAAACCATGCCTCTAAACTCCTGTGATTTTTGGTAAAAGTGTAAATAATTGTTGAAAACAAAGTTGATGATGAGTGACAGGAGGGTGTGAGGAACAAGTACATGTACTTTTTATGTGTGTACTGTGAAAAATAAGTGAGTTAGAACAATTTGAAAAACACTGAACTCAACATGAGACAGAAATGATTTTTCCAATAGAAGTCTATTGACAGAAATCCCTGACATCATCCCAAACAGGTTCCTGTCATTTCACTTTAAAAAGAGCTAGATCTTCAAACCCTGGTTTGTTTGAATTCTCACAACCATGGCAACATTTGTGGAAAAGATTGTTTGTCTACTATTTATGGTTTTGCCGTGAGGACGAGTTATTGAGACATTTTTCAGCTTAATTTTTTCTTCTCTCGTGCTCTAGCGATGACATCACCCACTGATAAAAAGTCAGATTTTGGTCTTTTCAGGGTGGATTTACTGAGTTCTCTATCGACAACCGTAAATCACACCCTCATGACAATCACATCCTAAAGACACCACAAAAATGACTGTGTTTGAAAGTTTAAATGAAGTCTGTGCCACAAAGTATGAAGAAGCAGGAGTGTTGGAAAAAAAGGACATTTTTATGTCTGTCCCATTAAGAATGAATGGAGTTTTATTTGGTATAATAATGTAAAATTCGTACGACATATCAGAAATATGAGACCACACATTTAATCTCTGGGATAATGTGACAAATATTTCCTATGTACTGCAAAACGCTACGATGTATGGTTTGGGAGTTATAGCCATGTAAACATGGCCCATTCATTTTGGATGGACATTTTTCACTGTTTTTTTTTACATTTTATATGAAATCCGTAAATCGCATTGTCAAACTGAAAGATAGCACATCTTTCGAGACCAGGCTGCACATTTTAGCATAAAAATTTGTGGTCTATTTACAGAGGTACAGGCCACATTTTTTACCCTGCCAGATAGTTGGGGCCCCTTTACGTTCATGGTAGTCTGTGTATGCAGAGCTACGGCCCTGACAATGACGGTGTTTTTAAAAGCGTCTGCAGACTGACCACCTGTGGTGTTGCTATAGAACAAACAACACGTATACATTCACAGTTCTGCTGCTACTGGTGAAGGCTGTAGGACGTAACAGAGACATGAAATATTTTTCTGTACTTAATGATGGAAACTGATATTTTATTAGAATCACTTTTCACTTTTAAAAAGGTTTTAAGTCTTGGTAAAGAGGGGAAAACTGATGTCAGTGTGATTTCACAACCTCCAGTTTGGTCCAGGCCTCAGAGAGATGACATGATGATGATGATGATGGCTGTGGTAGTTGTATTGGTGGTGATGCAGTTCTCCTACCTTGTCTTTCTTCTTCTGCTTCTTGTGTGGGTGGGTGTTGTTCAGACTCCTGAAGGGAGTGGGCTTCTTTACGCAGCCCGTGCTCCTTCCTCATTGGTCAGTTCATAGAATCCACTGTGATGCTCTTTCCTCATTGGTGGGATCATAGAATCCACTGTGATGCGCTGCAGTGACATAGACGAGTCTCCACAATAAAATGAAAAGGCGAGGATGCGCTCAGTCCTGGATCAGCTGTGGGAGGTGAAGGAGTGAAGTGTGTGAGGACAGAGGGTAGATGCAGATCTGCGACTCTTCAAAACCACTGGAAGTATCTGACACACCCCCAGGTACAAACTCTTTCATTTATGATCCACACTTTACACTTTTCTGTGAAAAACAAAAGTTTTTAGTTACTGTGGAGCTCAAGTTTTTATTCTGTTTAAATAGATTGAAATAATTCAAGTGAGAATTAGAAGAAAAGTTTCAATTATTATTATTATTATTATTATTATTATTATTTTATTATTATTATTATTATTATTATTATTATTATTATTATTATTATTATTATTATTATTATTATTACAGGTGTTTCACTCTTTGTTTTCTTTAACTAATCCAGACTGACAGTAAATAACTGTTTTTCTTTGTGTTTATTGTTTTCTTTGTGTGTTTATTTGTTTGTTTGAAGCTGAAGGATGTTGTACAGAATGGAGTGGACTGTTCTGGTGATGCTGCTGAGCCTGTTGCTGCTGAGCCTGCCGCCCTCCACACACACACACTGTTCCATACACTGTCACAAATGTCTGGAGCAGATCTTCATCCCTGATGCGCCCTTCAGCAGCAGCCGGGTGAGCAACACACACACGAACACACACACACACACACACACACACACACGCGCACACATGCGCACACACACACACGCGCACACATGCGCACACACACACACACACACGCGCAAACATGCACACACACACACACACACGCACACACACACACACACACACACACACAGCATGAATACAAATGGTCATAATAAGTAGAAAATACACACAACAAGCTGAATGATTACATGTATTTTATCACATTTCTCCACTAAATTAGAAAATGACTCTTAAATAATAATAGTTTTTGGAACTTCAACTGTTTAACCAGGGGTGTTCAACCTGCGGCTCTGTAACCAGTGGTGTTCAACCTGCGGCTCTTTCACCCAGAGGGGGTTAAACCTGTGGCTCTATAACCAGGGTGGTTCACCCTGAGGCTCTTGATCCCAGGGGTGTTCAACCTGTGGCTCTTTAACCAGGGGTGTTCAACCTGTTGCTATTTAACCCCTGGTTAAATAGCAACAGGTTGAACACCCCTGGTTACAGAGCCGCAGGTTCCCCAGGGGTGTTCAACCTGTGGCTCTTTAACTATGGGTGTTCAACCTGCAGCTCTTGAACCTAGGGGTGTTCAACCTGCGGCTCTTTGACCCAGGGGTGTTCAACCTGTGGCTTTTGAACCCAAGGGTGTTCAACCTATGGCTCTTTAACAAGGGGTTTTCAACCTGCGGCTCTTGAACCCTGGGGTGTTCAACCTGTGGCTCTTTCACCCAGGGGTGTTCAACCTTTAGCTCTTGAAACCAGGGGTGTTCTACCTGTGGCTATTGAACCCAGGGGTGTTCCACCTGTGGCTCTTTCACCCAGGGGTGTTCAACCTGTGGCTCTTTAACCAGGGGTGTTCAACCTGTGGCTCTTTCACCCAGGGGTGTTCAACCTGTGGCTCTTTAACCAGTGGTGTTCAACCTGTGACTCTTTAACAAGGGGTTTTCCACCTGCGGCTCTTGAACCCATGGGTGTTCAACCTGTGGATCTTTAACCAAGGGTGTTACACCTTTGGCTCATGAACCCAGGGGTGTTCAACCCGTGCCTATTTAACCAGGGGTGTTCAACTTTTGGCTCTTGAACCCAGGGGTGTTCAACCCGTGGCTCTTTCCCCAGGGGTTTTCAACCTGTGGCTCTTTAACTATGGGTGTTCAACCTGCGGCTCTTTATCCCAGGGGTGTTCAACATGTGGCTCTTTAACCAGGGATGCTCAATCTGTGGATCTTTAACCAAGGGTGTTCAACCTGTGACTCTTTAACAAGGGGTTTTCCACCTGCGGCTCTTGAACCCATGGGTGTTCAACCTGTGGATCTTTAACCAAGGGTGTTCAACCTTTGGCTCATGAACCCAGGGGTGTTCAACCCGTGCCTATTTAACCAGGGGTGTTCAACTTTTGGCTCTTTCCCCAGGGGTGTTCAACCCGTGGCTCTTTCCCCAGGGGTGTTCAACCTGTGGCTCTTTAACTATGGGTGTTCAACCTGCGGCTCTTTATCCCAGGGGTGTTCAACATGTGGGTCTTTAACCAGGGATGCTCAATCTGTGGATCTTTAACCAAGGGTGTTCAACCCGTGGCTCTCTGATCAGGTGTGTTCAACATGTGGCTCTTTAACCCAGGCGTGTTCAACCTGTGGCTCTTTAACCCAGGGGTGTTCAACCTTTAGCTCTTGAACCCAGGGGTGTTCAACCTGTAGCTCTTGAACCAAAGGGTGTTCAACCTGTAGCTCTTTAGCCAAGGGTGTTCAACCTGTGACTCTTTAACCAGGGGTTTTCAACCTTTGGCTCTCTAACCACGGGTGTTCAACATGTGGCTCTTAAACCCAAGGGTGTTCAACATGTGGCTCTGGAACACAGGGGTGTTCAAACTGCGGCTCTTGAACCCAGCGGTGTTCAAACTGTAGCTCTTTCACCTAGGGGTGTTCAAACTGTAGCTCTTTCACCCAGTGGTGTTCAACCTTTGGCTCTTGAACCCAGGGGTGTTCTACCTGTGGCTATTGAACCCAGGGGTGTTCCACATGAGGCTCTTTCACCCATGGGTGTTCAACCTGTGGTTCTTTCACCCATGGGTGTTCAACCTGTGGTTCTTTAACCAGGGTGTTCAACCTGTGGCTCTTTAACCAGTGTTGTTCAACCTGTGACTCTTTAACAAGGGGTTTTCAACCTGCGGCTTTTGAAACCATGTGTGTTCAACCTGTGGATCTTTAACCAAGGGTGTTCAACCTGTGGCTCTTTAACCAGGGGTGTTCAACCTGTGGCTCTTTCACCCAGGGGTGTTCCACCTGTGGCTCTTTCACCCAGGGGTGTTCAACCTATGGCTCTTTAACAAGGGGTTTTCAACCTGCCTCTCTTGAACCCATGGGTGTTCAACCCTTGGCTCTCTAACCACGGGTGTTCAACATGTGGCTCTTTAACCCAGGGGTGTTCAACATGTGGCTCTTGAACACAGGGGTGTTCAACCTGTGGCTCTTGAACCCAGCGGTGTTCAAACTGTGGCTCTTTCACCGAGGGGTGTTCAAACTGCAGCTCTTTCACCCAGTGGTGTTCAACCTGTGGCTCTTTAACCAGGGGTGTTCAACCTGTGGCTCTTGAACCCAGGGGTTTTCAACATGTGGCTCTTTAACTATGGGTGTTCAACCTTTGGCTCTTGAACCCAGGGGTGTTCAACCTGTGGCTCTTTAACCAAGGGTGTTCGACCTTTGGCTCATGAACCTAGGGGTGTTCAACCTTTGGCTCTTGAACCCAGGGGTGTTCCACCTGTGGCTCTTTCACCCAGGGGTGTTCAACCTGTGGCTCTTTAACCAGGGGTGTTCAACCTGTGGCTCTTTCACCCAGGGGTGTTCAACCTGTGGCTCTTTAACCAGTGGTGTTCAACCTGTGACTCTTTAACAAGGGGTTTTCCACCTGCGGCTCTTGAACCCATGGGTGTTCAACCTGTGGATCTTTAACCAAGGGTGTTACACCTTTGGCTCATGAACCCAGGGGTGTTCAACCCGTGCCTATTTAACCAGGGGTGTTCAACTTTTGGCTCTTGAACCCAGGGGTGTTCAACCCGTGGCTCTTTCCCCAGGGGTTTTCAACCTGTGGCTCTTTAACTATGGGTGTTCAACCTGCGGCTCTTTATCCCAGGGGTGTTCAACATGTGGCTCTTTAACCAGGGATGCTCAATCTGTGGATCTTTAACCAAGGGTGTTCAACCTGTGACTCTTTAACAAGGGGTTTTCCACCTGCGGCTCTTGAACCCATGGGTGTTCAACCTGTGGATCTTTAACCAAGGGTGTTCAACCTTTGGCTCATGAACCCAGGGGTGTTCAACCCGTGCCTATTTAACCAGGGGTGTTCAACTTTTGGCTCTTTCCCCAGGGGTGTTCAACCCGTGGCTCTTTCCCCAGGGGTGTTCAACCTGTGGCTCTTTAACTATGGGTGTTCAACCTGCGGCTCTTTATCCCAGGGGTGTTCAACATGTGGGTCTTTAACCAGGGATGCTCAATCTGTGGATCTTTAACCAAGGGTGTTCAACCCGTGGCTCTCTGATCAGGTGTGTTCAACATGTGGCTCTTTAACCCAGGCGTGTTCAACCTGTGGCTCTTTAACCCAGGGGTGTTCAACCTTTAGCTCTTGAACCCAGGGGTGTTCAACCTGTAGCTCTTGAACCAAAGGGTGTTCAACCTGTAGCTCTTTAGCCAAGGGTGTTCAACCTGTGACTCTTTAACCAGGGGTTTTCAACCTTTGGCTCTCTAACCACGGGTGTTCAACATGTGGCTCTTAAACCCAAGGGTGTTCAACATGTGGCTCTGGAACACAGGGGTGTTCAAACTGCGGCTCTTGAACCCAGCGGTGTTCAAACTGTAGCTCTTTCACCTAGGGGTGTTCAAACTGTAGCTCTTTCACCCAGTGGTGTTCAACCTTTGGCTCTTGAACCCAGGGGTGTTCTACCTGTGGCTATTGAACCCAGGGGTGTTCCACATGAGGCTCTTTCACCCATGGGTGTTCAACCTGTGGTTCTTTCACCCATGGGTGTTCAACCTGTGGTTCTTTAACCAGGGTGTTCAACCTGTGGCTCTTTAACCAGTGTTGTTCAACCTGTGACTCTTTAACAAGGGGTTTTCAACCTGCGGCTTTTGAAACCATGTGTGTTCAACCTGTGGATCTTTAACCAAGGGTGTTACACCTTTGGCTCATGAACCCAGGGGTGTTCAACCCGTGCCTATTTAACCAGGGGTGTTCAACTTTTGGCTCTTGAACCCAGGGGTGTTCAACCCGTGGCTCTTTCCCCAGGGGTTTTCAACCTGTGGCTCTTTAACTATGGGTGTTCAACCTGCGGCTCTTTATCCCAGGGGTGTTCAACATGTGGCTCTTTAACCAGGGATGCTCAATCTGTGGATCTTTAACCAAGGGTGTTCAACCTGTGACTCTTTAACAAGGGGTTTTCCACCTGCGGCTCTTGAACCCATGGGTGTTCAACCTGTGGATCTTTAACCAAGGGTGTTCAACCTTTGGCTCATGAACCCAGGGGTGTTCAACCCGTGCCTATTTAACCAGGGGTGTTCAACTTTTGGCTCTTTCCCCAGGGGTGTTCAACCCGTGGCTCTTTCCCCAGGGGTGTTCAACCTGTGGCTCTTTAACTATGGGTGTTCAACCTGCGGCTCTTTATCCCAGGGGTGTTCAACATGTGGGTCTTTAACCAGGGAATGCTCAATCTGTGGATCTTTAACCAAGGGTGTTCAACCCGTGGCTCTCTGATCAGGTGTGTTCAACATGTGGCTCTTTAACCCAGGCGTGTTCAACCTGTGGCTCTTTAACCCAGGGGTGTTCAACCTTTAGCTCTTGAACCCAGGGGTGTTCAACCTGTAGCTCTTGAACCAAAGGGTGTTCAACCTGTAGCTCTTTAGCCAAGGGTGTTCAACCTGTGACTCTTTAACCAGGGGTTTTCAACCTTTGGCTCTCTAACCACGGGTGTTCAACATGTGGCTCTTAAACCCAAGGGTGTTCAACATGTGGCTCTGGAACACAGGGGTGTTCAAACTGCGGCTCTTGAACCCAGCGGTGTTCAAACTGTAGCTCTTTCACCTAGGGGTGTTCAAACTGTAGCTCTTTCACCCAGTGGTGTTCAACCTTTGGCTCTTGAACCCAGGGGTGTTCTACCTGTGGCTATTGAACCCAGGGGTGTTCCACATGAGGCTCTTTCACCCATGGGTGTTCAACCTGTGGTTCTTTCACCCATGGGTGTTCAACCTGTGGTTCTTTAACCAGGGTGTTCAACCTGTGGCTCTTTAACCAGTGTTGTTCAACCTGTGACTCTTTAACAAGGGGTTTTCAACCTGCGGCTTTTGAAACCATGTGTGTTCAACCTGTGGATCTTTAACCAAGGGTGTTCAACCTGTGGCTCTTTAACCAGGGGTGTTCAACCTGTGGCTCTTTCACCCAGGGGTGTTCCACCTGTGGCTCTTTCACCCAGGGGTGTTCAACCTATGGCTCTTTAACAAGGGGTTTTCAACCTGCCTCTCTTGAACCCATGGGTGTTCAACCCTTGGCTCTCTAACCACGGGTGTTCAACATGTGGCTCTTTAACCCAGGGGTGTTCAACATGTGGCTCTTGAACACAGGGGTGTTCAACCTGTGGCTCTTGAACCCAGCGGTGTTCAAACTGTGGCTCTTTCACCGAGGGGTGTTCAAACTGCAGCTCTTTCACCCAGTGGTGTTCAACCTGTGGCTCTTTAACCAGGGGTGTTCAACCTGTGGCTCTTGAACCCAGGGGTTTTCAACATGTGGCTCTTTAACTATGGGTGTTCAACCTTTGGCTCTTGAACCCAGGGGTGTTCAACCTGTGGCTCTTTAACCAAGGGTGTTCGACCTTTGGCTCATGAACCTAGGGGTGTTCAACCTTTGGCTCTTGAACCCAGGGGTGTTCAACCTGTGGCTCTTTCACCCAGGGGTGTTCCACCTGTGGCTCTTTCACCCAGGGGTGTTCAACCTGTGGCTCTTTAACCAGGGGTGTTCAACCTGTAGCTCTTTAACCAGGGGTGTTCAACATGTGAGTCTTTAACAAGGGGTTTTCAACCTGCGGCTCTTGAACCCATGGGTGTTCAACCTGTGGATCTTTAACCAAGGGTGTTCAACCTTTGGCTCATGAACCCCCGGTTGTTCAAACTGTGGCTCTTTAACTATGGGTGTTCAACCTGCGGCTCTTGATCCCAGGGGTGTTCAACATGTGGCTCTTTAACCCAGGCGTGTTCAACCTGTGGCTCTTGAACCCAGGGGTGTTTAACCTGTGGATCTTTAACCAAGGGTGTTCAACATTTTGCTCATGAACCCAGGGGTGTTCAACCCATGCCTATTTAACCAGGGGTGTTCAACTTTTGGCTCTTGAACCCAGGAGTGTTCAACCCGTGGCTCTTTCCCCAGGGGTGTTCAACCTGTGGCTCTTTAACTATGGGTGTTCAACCTGCGGCTCTTGATCCCAGGGGTGTTCAACATGTGGCTCTATAACCAGGGATTTTCAATCTGTGGATCTTTAACCAAGGGTGTTCAACCCGTGGCTCTTTAACTATGGGTGTTCAACCTGCGGCTCTTTATCCCAGGGGTGTTCAACATGTGGGTCTTTAACCAGGGATGCTCAATCTGTGGATCTTTAACCAAGGGTGTTCAACCCGTGGCTCTCTGATCAGGTGTGTTCAACATGTGGCTCTTTAACCCAGGCGTGTTCAACCTGTGGCTCTTTAACCCAGGGGTGTTCAACCTTTAGCTCTTGAACCCAGGGGTGTTCAACCTGTAGCTCTTGAACCAAAGGGTGTTCAACCTGTAGCTCTTTAGCCAAGGGTGTTCAACCTGTGACTCTTTAACCAGGGGTTTTCAACCTTTGGCTCTCTAACCACGGGTGTTCAACATGTGGCTCTTAAACCCAAGGGTGTTCAACATGTGGCTCTGGAACACAGGGGTGTTCAAACTGCGGCTCTTGAACCCAGCGGTGTTCAAACTGTAGCTCTTTCACCTAGGGGTGTTCAAACTGTAGCTCTTTCACCCAGTGGTGTTCAACCTTTGGCTCTTGAACCCAGGGGTGTTCTACCTGTGGCTATTGAACCCAGGGGTGTTCCACATGAGGCTCTTTCACCCATGGGTGTTCAACCTGTGGTTCTTTCACCCATGGGTGTTCAACCTGTGGTTCTTTAACCAGGGTGTTCAACCTGTGGCTCTTTAACCAGTGTTGTTCAACCTGTGACTCTTTAACAAGGGGTTTTCAACCTGCGGCTTTTGAAACCATGTGTGTTCAACCTGTGGATCTTTAACCAAGGGTGTTCAACCTGTGGCTCTTTAACCAGGGGTGTTCAACCTGTGGCTCTTTAACCAGGGGTGTTCAACCTGTAGCTCTTTAACCAGGGGTGTTCAACATGTGAGTCTTTAACAAGGGGTTTTCAACCTGCGGCTCTTGAACCCATGGGTGTTCAACCTGTGGATCTTTAACCAAGGGTGTTCAACCTTTGGCTCATGAACCCCCGGTTGTTCAAACTGTGGCTCTTTAACTATGGGTGTTCAACCTGCGGCTCTTGATCCCAGGGGTGTTCAACATGTGGCTCTTTAACCCAGGCGTGTTCAACCTGTGGCTCTTGAACCCAGGGGTGTTTAACCTGTGGATCTTTAACCAAGGGTGTTCAACATTTTGCTCATGAACCCAGGGGTGTTCAACCCATGCCTATTTAACCAGGGGTGTTCAACTTTTGGCTCTTGAACCCAGGAGTGTTCAACCCGTGGCTCTTTCCCCAGGGGTGTTCAACCTGTGGCTCTTTAACTATGGGTGTTCAACCTGCGGCTCTTGATCCCAGGGGTGTTCAACATGTGGCTCTATAACCAGGGATTTTCAATCTGTGGATCTTTAACCAAGGGTGTTCAACCCGTGGCTCTTTAACTATGGGTGTTCAACCTGCGGCTCTTTATCCCAGGGGTGTTCAACATGTGGGTCTTTAACCAGGGATGCTCAATCTGTGGATCTTTAACCAAGGGTGTTCAACCCGTGGCTCTCTGATCAGGTGTGTTCAACATGTGGCTCTTTAACCCAGGCGTGTTCAACCTGTGGCTCTTTAACCCAGGGGTGTTCAACCTTTAGCTCTTGAACCCAGGGGTGTTCAACCTGTAGCTCTTGAACCAAAGGGTGTTCAACCTGTAGCTCTTTAGCCAAGGGTGTTCAACCTGTGACTCTTTAACCAGGGGTTTTCAACCTTTGGCTCTCTAACCACGGGTGTTCAACATGTGGCTCTTAAACCCAAGGGTGTTCAACATGTGGCTCTGGAACACAGGGGTGTTCAAACTGCGGCTCTTGAACCCAGCGGTGTTCAAACTGTAGCTCTTTCACCTAGGGGTGTTCAAACTGTAGCTCTTTCACCCAGTGGTGTTCAACCTTTGGCTCTTGAACCCAGGGGTGTTCTACCTGTGGCTATTGAACCCAGGGGTGTTCCACATGAGGCTCTTTCACCCATGGGTGTTCAACCTGTGGTTCTTTCACCCATGGGTGTTCAACCTGTGGTTCTTTAACCAGGGTGTTCAACCTGTGGCTCTTTAACCAGTGTTGTTCAACCTGTGACTCTTTAACAAGGGGTTTTCAACCTGCGGCTTTTGAAACCATGTGTGTTCAACCTGTGGATCTTTAACCAAGGGTGTTCAACCTGTGGCTCTTTAACCAGGGGTGTTCAACCTGTGGCTCTTTCACCCAGGGGTGTTCCACCTGTGGCTCTTTCACCCAGGGGTGTTCAACCTATGGCTCTTTAACAAGGGGTTTTCAACCTGCCTCTCTTGAACCCATGGGTGTTCAACCCTTGGCTCTCTAACCACGGGTGTTCAACATGTGGCTCTTTAACCCAGGGGTGTTCAACATGTGGCTCTTGAACACAGGGGTGTTCAACCTGTGGCTCTTGAACCCAGCGGTGTTCAAACTGTGGCTCTTTCACCGAGGGGTGTTCAAACTGCAGCTCTTTCACCCAGTGGTGTTCAACCTGTGGCTCTTTAACCAGGGGTGTTCAACCTGTGGCTCTTGAACCCAGGGGTTTTCAACATGTGGCTCTTTAACTATGGGTGTTCAACCTTTGGCTCTTGAACCCAGGGGTGTTCAACCTGTGGCTCTTTAACCAAGGGTGTTCGACCTTTGGCTCATGAACCTAGGGGTGTTCAACCTTTGGCTCTTGAACCCAGGGGTGTTCAACCTGTGGCTCTTTCACCCAGGGGTGTTCCACCTGTGGCTCTTTCACCCAGGGGTGTTCAACCTGTGGCTCTTTAACCAGGGGTGTTCAACCTGTAGCTCTTTAACCAGGGGTGTTCAACATGTGAGTCTTTAACAAGGGGTTTTCAACCTGCGGCTCTTGAACCCATGGGTGTTCAACCTGTGGATCTTTAACCAAGGGTGTTCAACCTTTGGCTCATGAACCCCCGGTTGTTCAAACTGTGGCTCTTTAACTATGGGTGTTCAACCTGCGGCTCTTGATCCCAGGGGTGTTCAACATGTGGCTCTTTAACCCAGGCGTGTTCAACCTGTGGCTCTTGAACCCAGGGGTGTTTAACCTGTGGATCTTTAACCAAGGGTGTTCAACATTTTGCTCATGAACCCAGGGGTGTTCAACCCATGCCTATTTAACCAGGGGTGTTCAACTTTTGGCTCTTGAACCCAGGAGTGTTCAACCCGTGGCTCTTTCCCCAGGGGTGTTCAACCTGTGGCTCTTTAACTATGGGTGTTCAACCTGCGGCTCTTGATCCCAGGGGTGTTCAACATGTGGCTCTATAACCAGGGATTTTCAATCTGTGGATCTTTAACCAAGGGTGTTCAACCCGTGGCTCTCTGACCAGGTGTGTTCAATATGTGGCTCTTTAACTCAGGCGTGTTCAACCTGTGGCTCTTGAACCCAGGGGTGTTCAACCTGTGGCTGTTGAACCCAAGGGTGTTCAACCTGTAGCTCTTTAGCCAGGGGTGTTCGACCTATGGCTCTTTAACAAGGGGTTTTCAACCTGCCTCTCTTGAACCCATGGGTGTTCAACCTGTGGCTCTTTAACCAGGGGTGTTCAACCCTTGGCTCTCTAACCACGGGTGTTCAACATGTGGCTCTTTAACCCAGGGGTGTTCAACATGTGGCTCTTGAACACAGGGGTGTTCAACCTTTGGCTCTTGAACCCAGGGGTGTTCAACATGTGGCTCTTTAACCAAAGGTGTTCAACCTTTGGCTCATGAACATAGGGGTGTTCAACCTTTGGCTCATGAACATAGGGGTGTTCAACATGTGGCTCTTGAACACAGGGGTGTTCAACCTGTGGCTCTTGAACCCAGCGGTGTTCAAACTGTGGCTCTTTCACCGAGGGGTGTTCAAACTGCAGCTCTTTCACCCAGGGGTTTTCAACCTGTGGCTCTTTAACTATGGGTGTTCAACCTGTGGCTCTTGAACCCAGGGGTTTTCAACATGTGGCTCTTTAACTATGGGTGGTCAACCTTTGGCTCTTGAACCCAGGGTGTTCAACCTGTGGCTCTTTAACCAAGGGTGTTCGACCTTTGGCTCATGAACCTAGGGGTGTTCAACCTTTGGCTCTTGAACCCAGGGGTGTTCAACCTGTGGCTCTTTCACCCAGGGGTGTTCCACCTGTGGCTCTTTCACCCAGGGGTGTTCAACCTGTGGCTCTTTAACCAGGGGTGTTCAACCTGTAGCTCTTTAACCAGGGGTGTTCAACATGTGACTCTTTAACAAGGGGTTTTCAACCTGCGGCTCTTGAACCCATGGGTGTTCAACCTGTGGATCTTTAACCAAGGGTGTTCAACCTTTGGCTCATGAACCCCCGGTTGTTCAAACTGTGGCTCTTTAACTATGGGTGTTCAACCTGCGGCTCTTGATCCCAGGGGTGTTCAACATGTGGCTCTTTAACCCAGGCGTGTTCAACCTGTGGCTCTTGAACCCAGGGGTGTTTAACCTGTGGATCTTTAACCAAGGGTGTTCAACATTTTGCTCATGAACCCAGGGGTGTTCAACCCATGCCTATTTAACCAGGGGTGTTCAACTTTTGGCTCTTGAACCCAGGAGTGTTCAACCCGTGGCTCTTTCCCCAGGGGTGTTCAACCTGTGGCTCTTTAACTATGGGTGTTCAACCTGCGGCTCTTGATCCCAGGGGTGTTCAACATGTGGCTCTATAACCAGGGATTTTCAATCTGTGGATCTTTAACCAAGGGTGTTCAACCCGTGGCTCTCTGACCAGGTGTGTTCAACATGTGGCTCTTTAACCCAGGCGTGTTCAACCTGTGGCTCTTGAACCCAGGGGTGTTCAACCTGTGGCTGTTGAACCCAAGGGTGTTCAACCTGTAGCTCTTTAGCCAGGGGTGTTCGACCTATGGCTCTTTAACAAGGGGTTTTCAACCTGCCTCTCTTGAACCCATGGGTGTTCAACCTGTGGCTCTTTAACCAGGGGTGTTCAACCCTTGGCTCTCTAACCACGGGTGTTCAACATGTGGCTCTTTAACCCAGGGGTGTTCAACATGTGGCTCTTGAACACAGGGGTGTTCAACCTGTGGCTCTTGAACCCAGCGGTGTTCAAACTGTGGCTCTTTCACCGAGGGGTGTTCAAACTGCAGCTCTTTCACCCAGTGGTGTTCAACCTGTGGCTCTTTAACCAGGGGTGTTCAACCTGTGGCTCTTGAACCCAGGGGTTTTCAACATGTGGCTCTTTAACTATGGGTGTTCAACCTTTGGCTCTTGAACCCAGGGGTGTTCAACCTGTGGCTCTTTAACCAAGGGTGTTCGACCTTTGGCTCATGAACCTAGGGGTGTTCAACCTTTGGCTCTTGAACCCAGGGGTGTTCAACCTGTGGCTCTTTCACCCAGGGGTGTTCCACCTGTGGCTCTTTCACCCAGGGGTGTTCAACCTGTGGCTCTTTAACCAGGGGTGTTCAACCTGTAGCTCTTTAACCAGGGGTGTTCAACATGTGAGTCTTTAACAAGGGGTTTTCAACCTGCGGCTCTTGAACCCATGGGTGTTCAACCTGTGGATCTTTAACCAAGGGTGTTCAACCTTTGGCTCATGAACCCCCGGTTGTTCAAACTGTGGCTCTTTAACTATGGGTGTTCAACCTGCGGCTCTTGATCCCAGGGGTGTTCAACATGTGGCTCTTTAACCCAGGCGTGTTCAACCTGTGGCTCTTGAACCCAGGGGTGTTTAACCTGTGGATCTTTAACCAAGGGTGTTCAACATTTTGCTCATGAACCCAGGGGTGTTCAACCCATGCCTATTTAACCAGGGGTGTTCAACTTTTGGCTCTTGAACCCAGGAGTGTTCAACCCGTGGCTCTTTCCCCAGGGGTGTTCAACCTGTGGCTCTTTAACTATGGGTGTTCAACCTGCGGCTCTTGATCCCAGGGGTGTTCAACATGTGGCTCTATAACCAGGGATTTTCAATCTGTGGATCTTTAACCAAGGGTGTTCAACCCGTGGCTCTCTGACCAGGTGTGTTCAACATGTGGCTCTTTAACCCAGGCGTGTTCAACCTGTGGCTCTTGAACCCAGGGGTGTTCAACCTGTGGCTGTTGAACCCAAGGGTGTTCAACCTGTAGCTCTTTAGCCAGGGGTGTTCGACCTATGGCTCTTTAACATGGGGTTTTCAACCTGCCTCTCTTGAACCCATGGGTGTTCAACCTGTGGCTCTTTAACCAGGGGTGTTCAACCCTTGGCTCTCTAACCACGGGTGTTCAACATGTGGCTCTTTAACCCAGGGGTGTTCAACATGTGGCTCTTGAACACAGGGGTGTTCAAACTGTGGCTCTTTCACCGAGGGGTGTTCAAACTGCAGCTCTTTCACCCAGTGGTGTTCAACCTGTGGATCTTTAACCAAGGGTGTTCAACCTTTGGCTCATGAACCCAGGGGTGTTCAACCTGTGGCTCTTTCACCCAGGCATGTTCAACCTTTAGCTCTTGAACCCAGGCATGTTCTACCTGTGGCTATTGAACCCAAGGGTGTTCCACCTGTGGCTCCTTCACCCAGGGGTGTTCAACCTGTGGCTCTTTAACCAGGGGTGTTCAACCTGTGACTCTTTAACAAGGGGTTTTCAACCTGCGGCTCTTGAAACCATGGGTGTTCAACCTGTGGATCTTTAACCAAGGGTGTTCAACCTGTGGCTCATTCACCCAGGGGTGTTCAACCTGTGGCTCTTAAACTATGGGTGTTCAACCTGCGGCTCTTGAACCCAGGGGTGTTCAACATGTGGCTCTTTAACCAAGGGTGTTCAACCTTTGGCTCATGAACATAGGGGTGTTCAACCTTTGGCTCTTGAACCCAGGGGTGTTCAACCTGTGGCTCTTGAACACAGGGGTGTTCCACCTGTGGCTCTTTCACCCAGGGGTGTTCAACCTGTGGCTCTTTAGCCAGGGGTGTTCAACCTGTGACTCTTTAACCAGGGGTTTTCAACCTATGGCTCTTTAACAAGGGGTTTTCAACCTGCCTCTCTTGAACCCATGGGTGTTCAACCTGAGGCTCTTTAACCAGGGGTGTTCAACCCTTGGCTCTCTAACCACGGGTGTTCAACATGTGGCTCTTTAACCCAGGGGTGTTCAACATGTGGCTCTTGAACACAGGGGTGTTCAACCTGTGGCTCTTTCACCGAGGGGTGTTCAAACTGCAGCTCTTTCACCCAGTGGTGTTCAACCTGTGGATCTTTAACCAAGGGTGTTCAACCTTTGGCTCATGAACCCAGGGGTGTTCAACCTGTGGCTCTTTCACCCAGGCATGTTCAACCTTTAGCTCTTGAACCCAGGCATGTTCTACCTGTGGCTATTGAACCCAAGGGTGTTCCACCTGTGGCTCCTTCACCCAGGGGTGTTCAACCTGTGGCTCTTTAACCAGGGGTGTTCAACCTGTGACTCTTTAACAAGGGGTTTTCAACCTGCGGCTCTTGAAACCATGGGTGTTCAACCTGTGGATCTTTAACCAAGGGTGTTCAACCTGTGGCTCATTCACCCAGGGGTGTTCAACCTGTGGCTCTTAAACTATGGGTGTTCAACCTGCGGCTCTTGAACCCAGGGGTGTTCAACATGTGGCTCTTTAACCAAGGGTGTTCAACCTTTGGCTCATGAACATAGGGGTGTTCAACCTTTGGCTCTTGAACCCAGGGGTGTTCAACCTGTGGCTCTTGAACACAGGGGTGTTCCACCTGTGGCTCTTTCACCCAGGGGTGTTCAACCTGTGGCTCTTTAGCCAGGGGTGTTCAACCTGTGACTCTTTAACCAGGGGTTTTCAACCTATGGCTCTTTAACAAGGGGTTTTCAACCTGCCTCTCTTGAACCCATGGGTGTTCAACCTGAGGCTCTTTAACCAGGGGTGTTCAACCCTTGGCTCTCTAACCACGGGTGTTCAACATGTGGCTCTTTAACCCAGGGGTGTTCAACATGTGGCTCTTTAACCAGGGGTTTTCAACCTATGGCTCTTTAACAAGGGGTTTTCAACCTGCCTCTCTTGAACCCATGGGTGTTCAACCTGAGGCTCTTTAACCAGGGGTGTTCAACCCTTGGCTCTCTAACCACGGGTGTTCAACATGTGGCTCTTTAACCCAGGGGTGTTCAACATGTGGCTCTTGAACACAGGGGTGTTCAACCTGCGGCTCTTGAACCCAGCGGTGTTCAAACTGTGGCTCTTTCACCGAGGGGTGTTCAAACTGCAGCTCTTTCACCCAGTGGTGTTCAACATGTGGCTCTTTAACTATGGGTGTTCAACCTGTGGCTCTTTAACCAGGGGTGTTCAACCTGTGACTCTTTAACAAGGGGTTTTCAACCTGTGGCTCTTGAAACCATGGGTGTTCGACCTGCGGATCTTTAACCAAGGGTGTTCAACCTTTGGCTCATGAACCAAGGGGTGTTCAACCATTAGCTCTTGAACCCAGGGGTGTTCACCTTTTGGGTCTCGAACCAGGGGTGTTCAACCCGTGGCTCTTTAACCAGGCGTGTTCAACCTGTGGCTCGTGAACCCAGGGGTTTTCAACATGTGGCTCTTTAACTATGGGTGTTCAACCTTCGGCTCTTGAACCCAGGGGTGTTCAACCTGTGGCTCTTTAACCAAGGGTGTTCAACCTTTGGCTCATGAACATAGGGGTGTTCAACCTTTGGCTCTTGAACCCAGGGGTGTTCAACCTGTGGCTCTTTCACCCAGGGGTGTTTCACCTGTGGCTCTTTCACCCAGGGGTGTTCAACCTGTGGCTCTTTAGCCAGGGGTGTTCAACCTGTGACTCTTTAACCAGGGGTTTTCAACCTATGGCTCTTTAACCAGGGGTGTTCAACCCTTGGCTCTCTAACCACGGGTGTTCAACATGTGGCTCTTTAACCCAGGGGTGTTCAACATGTGGCTCTTGAACACAGGGGTGTTCAACCTGCGGCTCTTGAACCCAGCGGTGTTCAAACTGTGGCTCTTTCACCGAGGGGTGTTCAAACTGCAGCTCTTTCACCCAGTGGTGTTCAACCTGTGGATCTTTAACCAAGGGTGTTCAACCTTTGGCTCATGAACCCAGGGGTGTTCAACCTGTGGCTCTTTAACCAGGGGTGTTCAACCTGTGGATCTTTAACCAAGGGTGTTCAACCTTTGGCTCATGAACCCAGGGGTGTTCAACCTGTGGCTCTTTCACCCAGGGGTGTTCAACCTGTGGCTCTTTAACTATGGGTGTTCAACCTGTGGCTCTTTAACCAGGGGTGTTCAACCTGTGACTCTTTAACAAGGGGTTTTCAACCTGCGGCTCTTGAAACCATGGGTGTTCAACCTGTGGATCTTTAACCAAGGGTGTTCAACCTTTGGCTCATGAACCAAGGGGTGTTCAACCATTAGCTCTTGAACCCAGGGGTGTTCAACTTGTTGCTATTTAACCAGGGGTGTTCACCTTTTGGCTCTCGAACCAGGGGTGTTCAACCCGTGGCTCTTTAACCAGGCGTGTTCAACCTGTGGCTCTTTAACCCAGGGGTGTTCAACCTGCGGCTCTTTAACCAGGGGTGTTCAACCTGTGGCTCTTGAACACAGGGGTGTTCAACCTGCGGCTCTTTCACCCAGGGATGCTCAATCTGTGGATCTTTAACCCGGGGTGTTCAACCTGTAGCCCTTTATCCAGGGGTGTTCAACCTTTGGCTCTTTCACCCAGTGGTGTTCAACCTGTGGCTCTTGAACCCAGGGGTGTTCAACCTGTGGCTGTTTAACCGGGGGTGTTCAACCTGTGGCTCTTTAACTGGGGGTGTTCAACCTGCGGCTCTTGAACCCATTGGTGTTCAACCTGTGGCTCTTTAACCAGGGGTGTTCAATTTTTGGCTCTTTGCTATGACCCATGGCTCAAAAGCGCCACAACAAAGGAGAGACACCAGCCACCACATAAAAATATAGACGTCTTTATTAAAAAAAATAGATATTTAACAAATAAAGTTCAGTGGTGGATTCACTGCGCGGTCCCCAGGCAGGGTCGGGCGTCCTGGAGGGAGGGAGCGCCTGAGTGAGTGAGAAGGCAGCGCTTTTAAAGCAGGCACACCGGGCCCAGGTGCACCTAATTTAAGGGCCGCCCCAAGACGACCTATAGGGCCGTCACCAGGGGTGCTCAACCTGCGGCTCATTAATCTTTATCCTCCTGCTTCCAGTGGCTTGGTAAAATAAATAAATAAAAATAATAATACTAGTATTTAATGGAAGTGTATTTCAGTTCTTTATTATTATTTTAGTCCTAAAGTGTGATCTTGTAATATCAAAGATTTAATAAAATAAATAGATTTTATTGTGTTTCGTCGGTCCAAATAAATGTCATACTGGTTGGAGCTACTGTTTACCCGCCAAAATAAAACACAGTCCATTTGCCACAACTTTCAACCCCAGCAACAATAAGTATGAAGACCTGGTGACGGACCCGGACCTGAATGCACCAGGGACCGGTAATGAACCTGGACCTGAAAGCACAACAAATGGGCTCATAATGTGGAAAAAGGGGGAAAAAAGATGTATGACAAAGTCCCACAGGTCAAACGTTAACTTCGGGGGGGGGTCAAAGGTTAACCAGGTCTGGAGTGTTTTTGTTTTAAACTGGATGAGTGTAAAAGTCAGAAAAAACAACAGTGTTCTTTTTATTTTAGATCGAACATTCCATCTGGAAAAGGGTCGAAGCACTAATCAGTATGATTGAGGTGAACCCCCCCCCAGTATGACTGTGGTGAATGTCCCCAGTATAATATAGGTGAACCCCCCAGTATGACAAAGGTGAACCCCCCAGTATGACTGAGGTGAACCCCCTAGTATGACTAAGGTGAATGCCCCCAGTATGATTGAGGACTAAATTGACATGGTTCTGGTAAATCTGAGAGATTGACATTCTTTATTGATGGGTCGTCTTTGTCTTCCGCTCTTGTGTCTATCACTAACAGTCTTATCAATCGTTAACTGCAGACATTTCTAATACACACTAGAGTGTTTTTTGAATAAACTAGCTGCAAACATTCCCAATAAAGATTAGAATGATAATATTATTACATATTACTTTAATAGAAAGGGAAGTTGTTGTTTTAAAGTGTTTTTCCTTTCTTTTGGCATTTTTAAATTTTTATTTTAGATGTTAAAAACTACACATGGGTAAATTCTTGATGATGTCATCATCCAGGATACACCGGCTGCCATTTTAGGAGGGGTAAACATTTGCGTAGATACTACTGACAAGCACAGACGACAGCCCTGATACACTGACAGTTTCCTCATCATCATCATCATCAATGCTCGTGCGTTAGGGCTGGATGCCGGTCCCTCTGCGTTGAGCTCATCGGGTGGGACAGCTGTCTCCAGAAAAGGCGATCTTGTGACAGTTGGACTGCGTTCTTTAAGTCGATTCCTCGTTGTTGGAGGTCGGCTGCAATGACATCAAGCCATCGAGTGTGAGGCTTGATGTCTCGACAGTTTCCTGGAAGAAGGAAATACAGTCATTCGTCTACGGACCACTGACAATTATATTTACCTGAAACTCAAACTTCTCAGACATACATACAGTACTGTATGTACAGTACTATAGTACACATATATACAGTTCTGTATGTACAGTACTATAGTACACATACATACAGTACTGTATGTACAGTACTATAGTACACATATATACAGTTCTGTATGTACAGTACTATAGTACACATACATACAGTACTGTATGTACAGTACTATAGTACACATATATACAGTACTGTATGTACAGTACTATAGTACACATATATACAGTACTGTATGTACAGTACTATAGTACACATACATACAGTACTGTATGTACAGTGCTATAGTACACATACATACAGTACTGTATGTACAGTACTATAGTACACATACATACAGTACTGTATGTACAGTGCTATAGTACACATACATACAGTACTGTATGTACAGTACTATAGTACACATACATACAGTACTGTATGTACAGTGCTATAGTACACATACATACAGTACTGTATGTACAGTACTATAGTACACATACATACAGTACTGTATGTACAGTACTATAGTACACATACATACAGTACTGTATGTACAGTACTATAGTACACATACATACAGTACTGTGTGTACAGTACTATAGTACACATACATACAGTACTGTATGTACAATACTATAGTAACTACGTACTGTACGTATCATCGCATTGGCTATGAGGGAGCTACCCATGATGCTTCTGGTGACCTTTGACCCTCATTCATCAGTTGTTGTTGTTTCCTCAGTTTTTCTCAGTGTGTTTATTTAAACTTTATTACAGTACGTTTTATAAAATGACAGTAAACAGGTCGATGGTGTCGCCCTGTTTGTCTGCGGCTGCTGTGTCTCCATGGTAACACACACACTTTAACGCTCATTTCTCCACCTAGACCAGCGCTGTTAGTATCAACAGTTGAGCCCAACGGTGCAGAAGAGTATATGACCCACACACTATCATCAGCTTAAACACAATTGGTCCAAACTTGGACTCCTCAAGCCTGGAGACGTGGACCGTTCTACAGAACCTGGGTCTGCTACGCCGCTCAGATCCAGCGTCCTACAGCGGAGGCTCCACCTCCAGAGACATGGGAGGCGGAGCCAGAGGAAGTAGAAGTGCGTCTGTGGCGGTGGATTTCCAGCTAAGCTAAGAGCTAACCCGTTCAGACCGCCGCTTCCATCAGTCCTGCTCGCCAACGTACGCTCAGTGGAAAACAAAATGGACTACCTGAAGATTTAAACACTAACATGATCCACCAGACTGATGCATCCTCATTCTGACCCAGACCTGGATCAACTCTTCTGTCCTGGACACCCACATTAGCCTGGACCCACTAAAATATAAATCTACATTTTATAACAACACATATTTATACAAAATCTGTACATTTTTTATCATGTTTCCAGGGTTTAGGGGATAGTATTGGGGGTTCAGGGGGTAGTATATGGGGTTTATGGGTTGTTTTGGGGGTTATGGGGGAGTATTGGGGGTTCAGGGGGAGTATTGCGGGTTCAGGGGGAGTATTGGGGGTTTAGGGGGTAGTATTGGGGGTTCAGGGGGTAGTAGTGGGGGTTTAGGGGGTAGTATTGGGGGTTTAGGGGGTAGTATTGGGGGTTTAGGGGGTAGTATTGGGGGTTCGGGGGTAGTATTGGGGGTTCAGGGGGTAGTATTGGGGGTTTAGGGAGTATTGCGGGTTCAGGGGGAGTATTGGGGGTTTAGGGGGTAGTATTGGGGGTTCAGGGGGAGTATTGCGGGTTCAGGGGTAGTAGTGGGGGTTTAGGGGGTAGTATTGGGGGTTTAGGGGGTAGTATTGGGGGTTCGGGGGTAGTATTGGGGGTTCAGGGGGTAGTATTGGGGGTTTAGGGGGTAGTAGTGGGGGTTTAGGGGGTAGTATTGGGGGTTCAGGGGGAGTATTGCGGGTTCAGGGGGAGTATTGCGGGTTCAGGGGGAGTATTGGGGGTTTAAGGGGTAGTATTGGGGGTTCAGGGGGAGTATTGGGGGTTTAGGGGGTAGTATTGGGGGCCTTGGAATGAATTAGATCTTTTACATCTAAAATCCAACCCTATTCATGAAAAATTGACAGTATGAAAATACTTCTGGAATGAATGAATTTGGTAAACAGATGTACCAGTGTGTATCATTCTTCAGAAAAAGGAGAGAAGTGGATCCAAGCAGGGTCGGGTGAAGTGTGATGGACCTGCCTGGTCTAAAGGGTCTACGTTTGTAGTTAGTATTTCATTGGAGGTATTAGATCATATATTGTAAAATAGATAAATAAATAAATGTGGTGTTTGTCAGTATCTACACAAATGGTTACCCCTCCTAAAATGGCGGCTGGCGTCACTTGGTTAATTGTCCCAGATGATGACATGATGTATTTGCTGCTCTCAGCGTTTTCTTTTCCATGGAAACCAGGTTCAAATAGCTGTTTGGGTGTTAAAGGTCACAACCCCCACTTTAACGCCTGAAGCGTTCTGAAAGTTAGTTTAAATATTAAGTTAATTTAAATATTTAATTTAAATATTCAGAAAAAAATGAGTTTAGTTCATAGATCTGATATATTTAGAAAAAAGCCAAAACTAAAACGACTGGAACCAAATTACAATATTATTTATTTATTTATACTTTATTTTAGTTTGTTTTTGGTAAGTTAAGTTCTTATTTTGTAAATATTTGTTTTTGTTCATTTTGTTCCTTATTTTCTTTTATATTTTCTTGTACTTTTCTTCACATTTGTTCCATTTCTTCTTTTATTCATGTTTATTATGTTGTTGGTTTATTCGACATGTTTGGCTGTTATCGTCCATGTTGTTGCTTATTTTATTCATTTTTACTGGAACTGTTAAAGTCTCAGGAGTTCAACAGTTCATTTGTCCATCATCATTTTATTTACAAAATAAAATCATGGTTTTATACTCAATAAAAGAGTTGTGTTATTTCAGTTTGGATATAAAAGCTGCTGCTTCATTTCCATTTTCAGATCAATAGTTGATCAGTTGTTTTTATAGTGAAGACTGAGCTGGAAAAGTGGGTTCAGAAAGTGTTAAAAGCACAGAAATGTGGGAGGGGAACACGGAAATGTGTGGGGGGGGCACGGATGGTCTGATGTTTTTGTCTCTGTGTTGGACAGAAGTGCGCTGCAGAGTGTGAGGGAGAGCTGGAGCACTGCGGAGCTGCTGCTGTGGAGCTGAGGGCGACGGACATCAGCCAGGATGAGATGGCTGCCCCGCAAGAGGAGGGGGCAGGACAGGGGGGGCAGGGGGGCCTGGTCAAACGCTACGGGGGCTTCATCAAAAGGATCGACAAAAACAAGAACAAAATCTTCACCAACTCCCCCTGGCGTGAAAATGCTATTTTAAAAACTACTGCAGCTCAACAGACCTATGAAGACCTGCTGAAGACACTGGAGGACAGACAGGACAGACGTGTGGACATGATACATGACAGTCCAACCACACAAGGGCAACGTCTCCGCACTTACGTCAAACGGTACGGAGGATTTTTACGCAAGTTTGGTCCCAAGACAAAGAGGAATAAGGAGGAGGAGCAGCAGGAGGAGGAACAGCAGGAGGAGGAGGAGGAACAAGAGGAGGTGCAGAAACGCTATGGGGGTTTTATGAGGAGAATTCGACCAAAGTTGAACAACCTTAAGTGGGACAAACGCTACGGAGGGTTTCTGCGGAGACACTTCAAAATCTCTGTGCGGTCTATAGACCAACCCGACTATCCCCCAGAAGAGTCTAGTCTGTAGACTCGGTCTGGTCTGTAGACTCGGTCTGGTCTATAGACTCGGTCTGGTCTATAGACTCGGCCTGGTCTGTAGACTCGGCCTGGTCTATAGACTCAGTCTGGTCTATAGACTCGGTCTGGTCTATAGACTCGGTCTGGTCTATAGACTCAGTGTGGTCTGTAGACTCGGTCTGGTCTGTAGACTCGGTCTGGTCTGTAGACTCGGTCTGGTCTGTAGACTCAGTCTGGTCTATAGACTCGGTCTGGTCTATAGACTCGGTCTGGTCTATAGACTCAGTGTGGTCTGTAGACTCGGTCTGGTCTGTAGACTCGGTCTGGTCTGTAGACTCGGTCTAGTCTGTAGACTCGGTCTGGTCTATAGACTCGGTCTGGTCTGTAGACTCGGTCTGGTCTATAGACTCGGTCTGGTCTATAGACTCGGTCTGGTCTGTAGACTCGGCTTGGTCTATAGACTCGGTCTGGTCTATAGACTCGGTCTGGTCTATAGACTCGGTCTGGTCTATAGACTCAGTGTGGTCTGTAGACTCGGTCTGGTCTGTAGACTCGGTCTGGTCTGTAGACTCGGTCTGGTCTATAGACTCGGTCTGGTCTGTAGACTCGGTCTGGTCTATAGACTCGGTCTGGTCTATAGACTCGGTCTGGTCTGTAGACTCGGCCTGGTCTATAGACTCGGTCTGGTCTATAGACTCGGTCTGGTCTATAGACTCGGTCTGGTCTGTAGACTCAGTGTGGTCTGTAGACTCGGTCTGGTCTGTAGACTCAGTGTGGTCTATAGACTCAGTGTGGTCTGTAGACTCAGTGTGGTCTATAGACTCAGTGTGGTCTGTAGACTCAGTGTGGTCTGTAGACTCAGTGTGGTCTATAGACTCAGTGTGGTCTGTAGACTCAGTGTGGTCTATAGACTCGGTCTGGTCTGTAGACTCGGTCTGGTCTGTAGACTCAGTGTGGTCTATAGACTCAGTGTGGTCTGTAGACTCAGTGTGGTCTGTAGACTCAGTGTGGTCTATAGACTCAGTGTGGTCTGTAGACTCAGTGTGGTCTATAGACTCAGTGTGGTCTGTAGACTCGGTCTGGTCTGTAGACTCAGTGTGGTCTATAGACTCAGTGTGGTCTGTAGACTCAGTGTGGTCTGTAGACTCAGTGTGGTCTATAGACTCAGTGTGGTCTATAGACTCAGTGTGGTCTGTAGACTCAGTGTGGTCTATAGACTCAGTGTGGTCTGTAGACTCAGTGTGGTCTATAGACTCAGTGTGGTCTGTAGACTCAGTGTGGTCTGTAGACTCAGTGTGGTCTGTAGACTCAGTGTGGTCTATAGACTCAGTGTGGTCTATAGACTCAGTGTGGTCTATAGACTCAGTGTGGTCTGTAGACTCAGTGTGGTCTGTAGACTCAGTGTGGTCTATAGACTCAGTGTGGTCTATAGACTCAGTGTGGTCTATAGACTCAGTGTGGTCTATAGAGGTAATGCACATGACGTCAGACTATCCCATGATCCTGTCAGTCTATAGTAGTGTTTCCATGTTGGACTGAAAGAAAAGCCAGCGCTCTGTCGCTCCCTGTGTGTTTTTTATGTAATATAAAACACACTGGTATAGTGTTATTGTTCATCATGTTTATTATTATGACTTCTGAATTATACAAAAAACTTTGGAAAAAATGTGGCCCGCACCATTGCAAATATACCAATTATTTGGACAGTAAAATGTGCAGCCTAGTCTCTATAGATGTTCTATCAGAGTTGACATTGATTCACAGATTTAATATAAAAAGTTAAAAACAGTCAAAAATATCCACCTGAAATGAATGGGCCATGTTTATAAACGTAAATACATTGTAGCCATTTTGCAGTAAATAGGAAAAATCCATCAGATTGTCCCAGAGATTACACGTGTGGTCTCATAATTCCGATATATCGTACAGATTTCGCATTATTATACCAAATAAAACTCCATTCATTCTTAATGGGACAGACAAAAACACTCCTGCTTCTTCATACTTTGTGGCACAGACTTCATTTAAACTTTCAAACACAGTCATTTTTGTGGTGTCTTTAGGATGTGATTGTCATGAGGGTGTGATTTACGGTTGTCGATAGAGAACTCAGTAAATCCACCCTGAAAAGACCAAAATCTGACTTTTTATCAGTGGGTGATGTCATCGCTAGAGCACGAGAGAAGAAAAAATTAAGCTGAAAAATGTCTCAATAACTCGTCCTCACGGCAAAACCATAAATAGTAGACAAACAATCTTTTCCACAAATGTTGCCATGGTTGTGAGAATTCAAACAAACCAGGGTTTGAAGATCTAGCTCTTTTTAAAGTGAAATGACAGGAACCTGTTTGGGATGATGTCAGGGATTTCTGTCAATAGACTTCTATTGGAAAAATCATTTCTGTCTCATGTTGAGTTCAGTGTTTTTGAAATTGTTCTAACTCACTTATTTTTCACAGTACACACATAAAAAGTACATGTACTTGTTCCTCACACCCTCCTGTCACTCATCATCAACTTTGTTTTCACCAATTATTTACACTTTTACCAAAAATGAAACGAAATGTTATTTCATCATTTTAGGCATGTTCATCTCCTTCTTTTTGTTTTGCCATCTCTTGTAAAAAAAAAAAAAAGTCCTCAAATCATGTCCCCACCAATGTCAACATCATTAAACCCTTGGAACATCTGCGTCCACAACTAAGGAAATGAAGATAAATTCTAGATGGATATAGATACGTGGTGGCAGGTTGGATCAAAGAATGACACGTCAAAATGTCGTGATCGTCCGGTTCTGTGTTCATCATCATAAACAACACTTCCATGTGGGTCTATTCAGTGGTGTGGGTTAGTGTGTAGTAGAGCAGGTGTAGTTATGTCATATACAATGTCATGTCGCATGAATGAAAGGGAACTATTTCCGACACTTAATGGAACAAACGAGAACATGAACAGAAGTAGCTGTTGTCAGAAGTTCTGTCGTATAATATAAACACAGATGTTTTATCGTAAAATGCTGAAACTTTTCTCATTTAACAACATCAAACATTGTCCCTGTTTATTCTTTTCTCCAGACGTTTGTTCTTAAAACACGTCTTTGGAATCAGAAAACCTTTTCACATTAACATTATCTATTGTTGAATCACTTCATAACACAAACACATTTTACAACATGTTTTTTGGAATTGGAGCCTCCCTGTCCAAACCCACATCACCCTTACTCCACCCACAGCCCATTTTAATCGGACATTTTTCGGACTGGTTTTTAATCTCAGGTATCCTAAACAGCCTCTGTGGTTTTTTTCCTTTAGACTCTTGTTTACGGTGAAAAAATACAAAAACGCTCTTACTGGTTTTTTCTTTAAAGTTTACACCCTGGGAGAAAAAATACAAAAATGACCCACTTATGAAGTAACCCCCAGTATGACCCAGTTTAGTTGTCCTCTAAACTGTCCTCTACTGTAGTGAGTACAGGTGACATCAGCTTTAGACCCACAGCCCCTATTTAACCCAAATTAAAACTTTGTCCCACAGTGTGATATGGTTGCTACAGGTCCAGTCCAGATCCCGGTGGAGGCCGGTTCGGTCCCCGTCCTCTGGTTTTCGCTTTAACCAACAGGGATACGACCTTTTGGTCTGTAGGCCGATTACGACCTCCATCCGTCACACACATGGGATCCTGCCGACAACAACAAACTGTTGGGATTAAAAACTTCCACAACACGTCGTGTCGTATCGTGTCCAGACATTTCCACCGTCTATCTGAGTCTCTATGGATTCTGTAGAAGGAAACTCTGTCGTCTCCTGGAGACTCATACAACCGACGACACAACACGATTTACCCACAGTGGGACCAGGAATGACTATGATGGTGATGAAAGCACAGCGTGTTGTAACGTGTCAATGACACATGATGTTTTATGTTTGTCTAATGAACAACTACAGAACTATGGGATCACATGACGTCAGTGCTTTACCTCTACAGACCATCCTATGGCAGTGGTGTCAGTATTTATCCAGCAGTCTTTATCATGTGGTCTTTGTTGCTTCTATTATAACCTGTTGTTGTTGTTGTTGTTGACGTCAGGGTGTCATTCAATAAAAGATGCTTCTATAAACCTTTGATCCATTAATTATTAGAAACTTTGTCCAGACTTTTTTCCTCAGTTTTTATTTGTATTTAGTTACAAAAAAACAATATGATGTAAATATTTAATATTTTATAAAAATGTCCACAGTTATAACAAGTCAGTCAGAGACAGCAGACCTCCACCAAGGGTTAGGCTAGGGGTCAAAGCTTAGGGTTATAGGTGTTGACCCATCTGATGTCTGAAGGTTAGGGGTCAAAGGTCAGGCCATGTGTTATTCAGGTCCTCACAGCTTCATATCATTCAGTAGATAGTCATGGCCAGAACTTATTGTGACTTCGTCGCGATAAGATAAAAAAAATTGATATTACCACTGATGTGTTTTAACTGTTGACCTTTGACCTTCATTGCTCAAAATCTAATGGGTTCTTCTTTGACCCATTATCTATCATTCCTGAAAGTTCCATCAAAATCTGTTGAAAACTTTTTGTGTAACCCTGCTGACAGCCAGACAGACAAACAAACAAATGAACAGACTCAAATTGAATAAGGAAATAATGTCCACAGTTATAATTAGTATTCACAGAATGTTTAACCCCGCCCCTGTTTTATGTCAATCTCCAGTTTCTATGACAACCTGTTCTTGAATTAGATCCAATAATGTGATTTTGACCTTTGACCTTCTGCAATATTGATAATTGTGTTATATGTATATATGTGTCAGTGTGTGTAATATTATGATAATATATCCAGTATCGATTAAGTTATAGTCTATGTTTGACACAAACAGTGTTACACAAGTTAATTTGGACAAATGTCACCTTTGACCTCCAGAGATCTAAAAAACTATTGGTCGTAGGTGATAACACCAATTATTAGAATTGTATAAATTTTCATTCTGCATCGCTTGGTACCAATCTGAAAGTTCTGTGACCCTCTGTTCAGGAGATAGAACCCATAATAGGATTTTATCCTTTTAGTTAATTGTGACCTTGAACTTTGACCTTTACTCAAACGGATCATTGCACCTGATGCACATTAGCTATATGTATATGAACATGTCATATAATGGTGATATGTACAGTATTCAGTGAGGTCAGGACAGTGGTCTGTAGTTACATTAGTTCATATTTTAGTAAATAGTGAGTCTAGTGCAGTATACTACAGTATACTACAGTGTACTACAGTGTACTACAGTACTGCATGTTTTAAAGTGTCCGGCAGCAGTGCCAGTAGAGGGCGTCCTGCTGCTGCTGTAGCTTTTTCATTTCCATCAGTAAAGTCATATGTGTACTGTAGACAGGAAGTCATTCCACGACTACTTTTGTACCGTCAAGTTTTCAGATTCACATTTTACATCTAAAAGGTCTGATTGCTTCCAAGGCCCCCAATAGTACCCCCTAAACCCCCAATACTACCCCTAAACCCTTTAAAGATGATACAAGTAGAGACATTTAACCATAGGCGTCCACAGATAGACACTAGGTGGTGCTAGAGCACTTGCCCCTTTGCCCTCTATCAATGACAGTGCCCTTTGGAAACTTCTGTTTTTCTTTGTTTGTTTGTTTGTTTTAATGATGATGATGATGGTTATTATTAACAATTTAGGTGCCAATGTTGAAATGATCTTTTAGAAAATCTGCACAATTAAAAAGTACTGAAAAAAATTCCCCGGAAATTGGCCACCTCCTCACACACTTTACAACATCTACCTCTCTTCCTTTGTCACATGAAATCATGCACAGTTCATCCAATGAGATGGGCAGTAATAGTAGCAGTAGCAGCAGTAGCAGCAGTACCAGCAGTACCAGCAGCAGTAGTAGTAGCAGCAGCAGCAATAGTAGCAGTACTAGCAGTAGTAGTAGCAGCAGCAGTAGCAGCAGCAGTAGCAGCAGCAGTACTAGCAGTAGCAGCAGCAGCAGTACTGGCAGTAGCAGCAGCAGTACTAGCAGTAGCAGCAGCAGCAGCAGCAGTAGCAGCAGTACTGGCAGTAGCAGCAGCAGTAGCAGCAGCAGTACTAGCAGTAGCAGTAGCAGCAGCAGTACTAGCAGTAGCAGTAGCAGCAGCAGCACTAGCAGTAGTAGTAGCAGCAGCAGGAAGCACACAGCAAACAACTGTAGTGACCGTATTTTCCGACAAACCACCTATTTTCTGGTGGTAGATGCAAGATTGGAACGGTCATGGGGCGGTTGTGGGTCAGTTGGTAGAGTGGGTTGCACAATGACCAAGAGGTTTGTGGTTCGTGTCCCGGCTCTGTTTGTCCACATGTCCAAGTGTCATGAGAAGGTGAGGTGAAGGAGGACTCAGATGCTCAGTGCTTAAGGGAGAACAGATTTAATAACAAAAACCAATACCAAAACCAGTACTAGCAGTAGCAGCAGCAGCAGCAGTAGCAGCAGCAGTAGCAGCACTAGTACTAGCAGTAGTAGCAACAGCAGTAGCAGCAGTAGTAGCAGTAGCAGTAGCAGCAGTAGTAGCAGTAGCAGCAGTAGTAGCAGCAGTAGCAGTAGTGGCAGAAGCTGCAGCAGCAGCAGTAGTAGCAGTAGCAGCAGTAGTAGCAGTAGTAGCAGTAGCAGCAGTAGAAGTAGCAGCAGCAGTAGCAGCAGTAGTAGTAGCAGCAGCAGCAGTAGTAGCAGCAGCAGCAGTAGTAGCAGCAGCAGCAGTAGTAGCAGTAGTAGCAGCAGCAGCAGCAGCAGCAGCAGCAGCAGCAGCAGCAGCAGCAGCAGCAGCACTAGTACTAGCAGTAGTAGCAGCAGTAGCAGCAGCAGTACTAGCAGTAGTAGTAGCAGGAGCAGTAGCAGCAGCAGTACTAGCGGTAGTAGTAGCAG
>CM035789.1:50166013-50171013 GCA_020466265.1 Siphamia tubifer | reverse complement strand
AGCAGCAGTAGCAGCAGTAGTAGTAGCAGTAGCAGCAGCAGCAGTAGCAGCACTAGTACTGACAGTAGTAGCCGCAGCAGCAGTAGCAGCAGCAGTACTAGCAGTAGCACTAGTACTAGCAGTAGTAGCAGCAGTGGCAGCAGTACTAGCAGTAGTAGTAGCAGCAGCAGTAGCAGCACTAGAACTAGCAGTAGTAGCAGCAGTAGCAGCAGCAGTACTACCAGTAGTAGTAGCAGCAGCAGTAGCAGCACTAGTACTAGCAGTAGTAGCAGCAGCAGCAGTAGCAGCAGCAGCAATAATAGCAGCAGTAATAGCAGCAGTAGCAGTAGTAGCAGCAGTAGTAGCAGTAGTAGCAGCAGCAGCAGTAGCAGCAGCAGTACTAGCAGTAGTAGTAGCAGCAGCAGTAGCAGCACTAGTACTAGCAGTAGTAGCAGCAGCAGCAGTAGCAGCACTGGTACTAGCAGTAGTAGCAGCAGCAGTAGAAGCAGTAGTAGCAGCAGCAGTAGCAGCAGCAGTAGCAGCAGCAGTAGCAGCAGCAGTAGCAGCAGTAGTAGCAGTAGCAGCAGTAGTAGCAGCAGTAGCAGTAGTGGCAGCAGCTGCAGCAGCAGCAGCAGTAGTAGCAGTAGCAGCAGTAGCAGTAGCGGCAGTAGAAGTAGCAGCAGCAGTAGCAGCAGTAGTAGTAGCAGCAGCAGCAGTAGTAGCAGCAGCAGCAGTAGTAGCAGTAGTAGCAGCAGCAGCAGCAGTAGCAGTAGTAGCAGCAGCCGCAGCAGCAGTACCAGCAGCAGTAGTAGTAGCAGCAGCAGTAGTAGTAGCAGCAGCAGCAGCAGCAGTAGTAGCAGCAGCCGCAGCAGCAGTAGCAGCAGTAGCAGCAGTAGTAGCAGTAGCAGCAGCAGCAGCACCAATAGTAGCAGCAGCAGTAGTAGCAGCAGCAGTAGCAGCAGCAGTAGTAGCAGCAGCAGTAGCAGCAGCAGTAGTAGCGGCAGTAGTAGCAGCAGCAGCAGCAGTAGCAGCAGTAGCAGCAGCAGCAGCAGCAGCAGTAGTAGCAGCAGCAGTAGCAGCAGCAGCAGCAGCAGTAGCAGCAGTAGTAGCAGCAGCAGCAGCAGCAGTAGTAGCAGCAGTAGTAGCAGTAGCAGCAGCAGCAGCAGTAGCAGTAGTAGCAGCAGTAGTAGTAGCAGTAGCAGTAGCAGTAGCAGCAGCAGTAGCAGCACTAGTACTAGCAGTAGTAGCAGCAGTAGCAGCAGCAGTACTAGCAGTAGTAGTAGCAGCACTAGTACTAGCAGTAGTAGCAGCAGTAGCAGTAGTAGTAGTAGCAGCAGTAGTAGCAGCAGTAGCAGCAGTAGCAGCAGTAGCATTTGTAGCAGCAGTAGTAGTAGCAGTAGCAGCAGCAGCAGTAGCAGCACTAGTACTGGCAGTAGTAGCAGCAGCAGCAGTAGCAGCAGCAGTACTAGCAGTAGTAGTAGCAGCACTAGTACTAGCAGTAGTAGCAGCAGTACTAGCAGTAGTAGTAGCAGCAGCAGTAGCAGCACTAGTACTAGCAGTAGTAGCAGCAGCAGTACTAGCAGTAGTAGTAGCAGCAGCAGTAGCAGCACTAGTACTAGCAGTAGCAGCAGCAGCAGCAGCAGTACTAGCAGTAGCAGCAGCAGTAGCAGCAGCAGTACTAGCAGTAGCAGTAGCAGCAGCAGTAGCAGCAGCAGTACTAGCTGTAGCAGCAGCAGTACTAGCAGTAGCAGTAGTAGTAGCAGCAGCAGGAAGCACACAGCTAACTGTAGTGACCGTATTTTCCGATGTCATGACCCGGCTCTAGGCCATGACAAAACAAAGGGAAAGGACACAAAGGTTCAAAAACAAACATCAAATATTTATTAACTTAGAAACAAACTTAAACACTTTAAGGAATAAGGTGTGTAAATCAGTGGCATCAGTAGTGTAAATGTGGGTGCGTGTAAAGATGGTTTGTGGGTGTAAGTGTTGTGTGCTAAAATAAGGCTTACAGAACGTAACACAAGTTTGAACAGCAACGAGAACTTCTCCAGCTGCAGTGGGAGCATGAAAGGGAGAGGAGAAGAGAGAGTGAAGGCCCTGCAGGCCAGGCTTTTTATGCCTTCTGAAGCTCTGGGCCCAGGTGCTCCAGATCAGTGGCTCCGCCTCCTACTCATGATCTCAGGTAGAGAGAGAGAGTTACTAAACACAGGGTCGTCACACCACCCCCCATAAAGACAGTGTCCCAAATGGGAACACTGGCGACTGTACAGCACCCCCAATAAAACTCAAAACTAAACAAAAACCCATACATCAAACAAGAAAAAATTACCAAAATACTCAGCATGACCTGCGAGCCCACACCAACACCTGCTCCACTCCTTCCCCTTCTCAGCAACCCTGGTACCTGGGAAGCAATTTAAGATCAGAGCAAAGTGCAGGACAAAGTGGAAAGACATGGCATACAGGTTACACATACAGTAGTTCAGGCATCACACAGATGGGGCACGAGATAGGGCATCTGTGACTACATTGGCTGCCCCTTTAATGTGGCGGATGTCAAGGTCGTACCCTTGAAAGAACAAAGACCACCTTACCAACCTCTGATTAGGGCACTTGAGGGATCTTAAAAAGGTGAGCGGGTTGTGGTCTGTATAAACTACCACCGGTCCAGTGTTAACGTAGACTTCAAAGTGTTGCAGTGCCCAGATCAGCGCAAGTGCCTCCTTCTCAATGACAGAATAGTTAGCTTGATGACGGTTAAACTTGCGGGAGAAGAAGCTAACCGGCCTCGCATCACCATGGTCATTATTCTGCAACAACACGGCCCCAGCTCCCACTTGACTAGCATCAACCTGTAGTTCAAATGGCCTGTTGAACTGCGGCGCTGCCAACACTTGAGCTGAACACAAGAGAGCCTTCACACTATCAAATGCCTGCTGACACTCGGCCGACCATATGAAGTTAACCCCAGCCTTCAACAGCTCTGTCAATGGAAAGACAACAGTGGAAAAGTTCTTGCAAAAACACCTATAATAGCCAACCAGACCAAGAAATCGTTGCAGCTCCTTTTTCGTTGTGGGCGGTGGATACCACTCCACCGCAGCAATCTTGGTCTGCACTGGTGCAACTCTGCCCTGCCCAACTACACGGCCCAAATAAGTGACTGTAGCACGGGCGAACTCACATTTCGTTAGGTTGACCGTGAGGTGCGCTGCAGCCAGCCGATCGAAGAGCCCCCGGATACGCTGAAGGTGGGAATGCCAGGTCTCACTACACACAACAACATCATCCAAGTATACTGTGCAGCCCTCCAACCCTGACACCACCCTGTTCATGAGTCGTTGAAATGTAGCAGGAGCGTTCCTCAAACCAAATGGCATTACAGTGTACGAATACAGTCCAGACGGAGTAGTAAAAGCTGATATCTCCTGCGCACGTGGAGACAATGGCACCTGCCAATACCCTTTGAGGAGATCGAATTTACAAACAAACTTGGCTGACCCCACCAGATCGACACAATCATCTACACGTGGCAACGGAAAAGAGTCCGGTTTCGTGATGGAATTGACCTTTCTTAGGTCAGTACAAAACCTTGGGGTTTTATCTAGCTTTGGAACCAAAATGCATGGGGATGCCCAACTAGAAGCAGATGGCACAGCAATATTATGTTTTAACATATAGGCAACCTCATTGTCTAAAAACTTGCGCTTCTCAGGCGACACACGGTAAAACTGCTGTTTGATAGGTATTGCGTCCCCCACATCAATATCATGTTTGATCCAGTCGGTACGTGAAGGAGTGTCACCAAACAAACACTGGTATTTGCTCACCAATTCGACAAGCTCTGCACGCTTAGACTCAGACAAATGTGACAACAACACTGACAGATTACTCAAAGACTCCGAGTTGTTCAGACGACCATATAACAGACTGTCATCCGGCTCTGGCAAACCATCACCATCGTGCGACAGAGACACCGAGTCGACCACAAGCACCGGGTGCACATGATCAACACCGGATGCGTCCGCATCACCGTCACGCCTGTAGTAAGGTTTTAAGAGATTTACATGACAAAGTTGTGTGGCTTTTCGTCTCTCTGGAGTTGCAATTAGATAATTTAGTTCTGAGAGCTTCTCTGTAACAATAAATGGACCGGTGAACTTCGCCTGAAATGGTGACCCTGCGATGGGCAGGAGAGCCAAAACCTGGTCTCCTGGACTGAACTCCTGCAGCACCGTACGACGATCATAAAGTCTCTTCATTTTAGTCTGTGATGCCTGCAGTTTTCCTCTAGCCATACAACCAGCCACAAATAAACGGTGTCTGAAACCATTTACAAAATCAACTAAATTTTTGGGTGGTTCGGGGTCAACCCACTGGTCCTTTAATGCTGCCAGAGGACCACGCACTGAGTGACTGAACACCAACTCATTTGGACTAAAACCTGTGCTCTCCTGTACGGCCTCCCTTGCAGCCAACATCAGCCAAGGCAGCCCCTCTTCCCAGTCTCGCTCTAGCTCAGTACAATAGGCGCGGAGGAGAGACTTCAGAGTTTGATGGAAACGCTCCAACACACCCTGGCTTTGTGCGTGATAGGCAGATGATTTACTGTGGCTCACTCGCAACTGCTTCAACACCTGAGAAAACAAACAAGATGTAAAGTTAGACCCCTTGTCACTTTGGATAACCTTTGGGATGCCAAACACAGAAATAAACTGAGTCAGTGCTTTAACTACAGCTTTAGTTGTTATGGAGCGCAGTGGATATGCAGCGGGGTATCTTGTACTTTGACACATTACTGTCAACAAATACTTACAACCAGATTTAGATGGCGGTAACGGACCAATGCAATCAATAATAAGATGTTCAAATGGCTTGCTCACAGCCGGAATAGGCTGCAGCGGAGAAGGTTTGATAACTTGGTTCGGTTTACCCGCTAATTGGCACACGTGGCATGTTCGTATATAAGCAGCAACATCTTTCTTCATGCGTGGCCAGAAAAAGTGTTTCAGGATACC
>CM035789.1:50156013-50158513 GCA_020466265.1 Siphamia tubifer | reverse complement strand
TATCTCATCATTTTGACTTTTTATCTCATCATTTTGACTTTTTATCTCATCATTTTGACTTTTTATCTCATTATTTTGACTTTTTATCTCATCATTTTGACTTTTTATCTCATCATCTAGACTTTTTTTCTCATCATTTTGACTTTTTATCTCATCATTTTGAATTTTTATCTCATCATTTTGACTTTTTATCTCATCATTTTGACTTTTTTTCACATCATTTTGACTTTTTATCTCATCATTTTGACTTTTTATCACATCATTTTGACTTTTTATCACATCATTTTGACTTTTTATCTCATCATTTTGACTTTTTATCTCATCATCTAGACTTTTTATCTCATCATTTTGACTTTTTATTTCATCATTTTGACTTTTTATCACATCATTTTGACTTTTTTATCTCATCATTTTGACTTTTTATCTCATCATTTTGACTTTTTATCTCATCATTTTGACTTTTTATTTCATCATTTTGACTTTTTATCACATCATTTTGACTTTTTTATCTCATCATTTTGACTTTTTATCTCATCATTTTGACTTTTTATCTCATCATTTTGACTTTTTATCTCATCATTTTGACTTTTTTTCTCATCATTTTGACTTTTTATCTCATCATCTAGACTTTTTATCTCATCATTTTGACTTTTTATTTCATCATTTTGACTTTTTATCACATCATTTTGACT
The DNA here is from genome assembly GCA_020466265.1 of Siphamia tubifer. Lineage (NCBI taxonomy): Eukaryota > Metazoa > Chordata > Actinopteri > Kurtiformes > Apogonidae > Siphamia > Siphamia tubifer. Next base: position 50,157,821 of record CM035789.1, on the reverse strand, counting down.
TTTTATCTCATCATTTTGACTTTTTATCTCATCATCTAGACTTTTTATCTCATCATTTTGACTTTTTATCTCATCATTTTGACTTTTTATCTCATCATTTTGACTTTTTATTTCATCATTTTGACTTTTTATCTCATCATTTTGACTTTTTATCTCATCATCTAGACTTTTTATCTCATCATTTTGACTTTTTAATCTCATCATTTTGACTTTTTATCTCATCATTTTGACTTTTTATCTCATCATTTTGACTTTTTATCTCATCATTTTGACTTTTTTATCTCATCATTTTGACTTTTTATCTCATCATTTTGACTTTTTATCTCATCATTTTGACTTTTTATCTCATCATTTTGACTTTTTATCTCATCATTTTGACTTTTTATCTCATCATTTTGACTTTTTATCTCATCATCTAGACTTTTTTTCTCATCATTTTGACTTTTTATCTCATCATTTTGACTTTTTATCTCATCATTTTGACTTTTTATCTCATCATTTTGACTTTTTATCTCATCATTTTGACTTTTTATCTCATAATTTTGACTTTTTATCTCATCATTTTGACTTTTTATCACATCATTTTGACTTTTTATCTCATCATTTTGACTTTTTATCTCATCATTTTGACTTTTTATCTCATCATTTTGACTTTTTATCTCATCATTTTGACTTTTTATCTCATCATTTTGACTTTTTTTCTCATCATTTTGACTTTTTATCTCATCATTTTGACTTTTTATCTCATCATTTTGACTTTTTATCTCATCATTTTGACTTTTTATCTCATCATTTTGACTTTTTATCTCATCATTTTGACTTTTTATCTCATCATTTTGACTTTTTATCTCATCATCTAGACTTTTTTTCTCATCATTTTGACTTTTTATCTCATCATTTTGACTTTTTTATCTCATCATTTTGACTTTTTATCTCATCATTTTGACTTTTTATCTCATCATTTTGACTTTTTATCTCATCATTTTGACTTTTTATCTCATCATTTTGACTTTTTATCTCATCATTTTGACTTTTTATCTCATCATTTTGACTTTTTATCTCATCATCTAGACTTTTTTTCTCATCATTTTGACTTTTTATCTCATCATTTTGACTTTTTATCTCATCATTTTGACTTTTTATCTCATCATTTTGACTTTTTATCTCATCATTTTGACTTTTTATTTCATCATCTAGACTTTTTATCTCATCATTTTGACTTTTTATTTCATCATTTTGACTTTTTGTCACATCATTTTGACTTTTTTATCTCATCATTTTGACTTTTTATCTCATCATTTTGACTTTTTATCTCATCATTTTGACTTTTTATTTCATCATTTTGACTTTTTATCACATCATTTTGACTTTTTTATCTCATCATTTTGACTTTTTATCTCATCATTTTGACATTTTATCTCATCATTTTGACTTTTTATCTCATCATTTTGACTTTTTATTTCATCATTTTGACTTTTTATCACATCATTTTGACTTTTTATCTCATCATTTTGACTTTTTATCTCATCATCTAGACTTTTTATCTCATCATTTTGACTTTTTATTTCATCATTTTGACTTTTTATCACATCATTTTGACTTTTTATCTCATCATTTTGACTTTTTATCTCATCATCTAGACTTTTTATCTCATCATTTTGACTTTTTATCTCATCATTTTGACTTTTTATCTCATCATATAGACTTTTTTTCTCATCATTTTGACTTTTTATCTCATCATTTTGACTTTTTATCTCATCATTTTGACTTTTTATCTCATAATTTTGACTTTTTATCTCATAATTTTG
>CM035789.1:50118409-50155913 GCA_020466265.1 Siphamia tubifer | reverse complement strand
AGTTTTAGATGGTATGTTTACAGCTGCTGCACTTTTACTTTTACTGCTAGTTTGTTTGTTTGTTGTGGTGAACACTAAGGGAAAAACCAAAAGTCATTTACACTCATTTTATTATTACTTAATTATAGCTAACATTGGTTTTGCTTTTTGAAAAGGTTTGTGCAATTTGCAATGTTATTATGTTTACATTTGTGTGCGATTTTAGAATATTTATATTTACAAATTTCTCAATGTTATTTATAGATTTTTAATCACAATTTTTAATTTGTAATTAAAAATAAGCATTGATATATACATTGGTCTCTCTCTCTCTCTCTCTCTCTCTCTCTCTCTCTCTCTCTCTCTCTCTTCTCCTTTATGTTTTATTTTCTACAGTTCCAATTTGTAAAGAAAATGTGTCTTTTATTTTGATATCAAACATCTAACTATACATGTCGTCCATTTCCTTCCAGCTGTAAGCAATCGTCCTACGACCTTTCCTGGTAGGTCACTGCGTATAGACCTACGGTTCAGCAGCACAGTAATGAAACATGTAGATTTAACATTTGAATCATTGTGTCGCCACCAACACTTTACATTCACCATTTGCACTATTTTGAAAATCCAAACTTCATCTTTTAGTTGTCATCGAGTAAACAATATCTTTTTCTTTGCAGCTCTAGTCAACCCACAAAGGAATGAACACTATGAACTGTCGGCCATTTTTGTAGGACTGTTCGCTTTGATGATCCTGATTTCCTGCTTCTTCATCTGTAAATACCGTTTACATGTTTATAGTGAAAAGAGGCTCCAGGTTAGCCTAGCCTAACCTGGCCTAGCCTAGCAGTGCTATCTCTATTCATTCCATGTATGGGTCTAGTGGTGCTTCATAGTCAGGGGAGGCGGGGCTAAAGGTAGTCTTTCAAATCCTCTGTATGTAATAGGACTAGTTTAGGAGCTAGTGTAGCTAGGCTACTACGATAGAACATTAGATTTACTGATGCTAGGAGGAGCTAGTGTGGCTAGGCTACTACGATAGAACATTAGATTTACTGATGCTAGGAGGAGCTAGCGTGGCTAGGCTACTACGATAGAACATTAGATTTACTGACGCTAGCAGGAGCTAGTGTGGCTAGGCTACTACGATAGAACATTAGATTTACTGACGCTAGGAGGAGCTAGTGTGGCTAGGCTACTACGATAGAACATTAGATTTACTGATGCTAGGAGGAGCTAGTGTGGCTAGGCTACTACGATAGAACATTAGATTTACTGATGCTAGGAGGAGCTAGTGTGGCTAGGCTACTACGATAGAACATTAGATTTACTGACGCTAGCAGGAGCTAGTGTGGCTAGGCTACTACGATAGAACATTAGATTTACTGATGCTAGGAGGAGCTAGTGTGGCTAGGCTACTACGATAGAACATTAGATTTACTGATGCTAGGAGGAGCTAGTGTGGCTAGGCTACTACGATAGAACATTAGATTTACTGATGCTAGGAGGAGCTAGTGTGGCTAGGCTACTACGATAGAACATTAGATTTACTGACGCTAGCAGGAGCTAGTGTGGCTAGGCTACTACGATAGAACATTAGATTTACTGACGCTAGCAGGAGCTAGTGTGGCTAGGCTACTACGATAGAACATTAGATTTACTGATGCTAGGAGGAGCTAGTGTGGCTAAGCTAACTCCAGGTAGGTTTGGTGAATGTCATGTTGCATCAGACCACTTGGTTATTATTGCATCACCTTTTTCTGCACAACATAGTTTACATGGTTTTAAATTATCAGTGGCTAAAAGTCTGATTATACTGAGCTCCTGACAGAAAACTCTTCATCTCTAATGTTTTCTTCATTTGTAGATAAGAAGTGTTTTGTCAACTGGACAACAACACTGGGTTTCAAAAGTGTGGCTACATGTCCGACAGTCCCTGTCCCAGTACTGTTGGTGTATCCTGCTGAGAACTGGTTGTTCCAGAGCGCAGTGGTGGCCTTGGCAGACTTCCTCCAGCAGCACGGAGGCTGCAGCGTAGCCATCGACATGTGGCAGCAGAGAAACGTGGCAAAGCTGGGACCAATGCGCTGGCTGACAGGACAAGTGAAAACTGCTGAGAGAGTACTGATTATCTGTCCACAGGTGTGTGTGTGTGTGTGTGTATGCGGCCAGCACCGTTGTAAATAGACCAAATTGACACTAAAATGTGCGGACTTGTCTCAATAGTTGTTCTATCAGGATTAACATTGTGATGCACGAATTTCGTATAAAAAGTTAAAAACAGTCAAAAATGTTCATCCAAAATGAATGGGCCATGTTTACGTGGCTATAACTCCCAAACCATACATCGTAGCATTTTGCAGTGAATAGGAAAAATTTGTGACATCCTCCCAGAGATTACACGTGTGGTCTCATAATTCCGATATATCGTACAGATTTCGCATTATTATACCAAATAAAACTCCATTCATTCTTAATGGGACAGACAAAAACACTCCTGCTTCTTCATACTTTGTGGCACAGACTTCATTTAAACTTTCAAACACAGTCATTTTTGTGGTGTCTTTAGGATGTGATTGTCATGAGGGTGTGATTTACGGTTGTCGATAGAGAACTCAGTAAATCCACCCTGAAAAGACCAAAATCTGACTTTTTATCAGTGGGTGATGTCATCGCTAGAGCACGAGAGAAGAAAAAATTAAGCTGAAAAATGTCTCAATAACTCGTCCTCACGACAAAACCATAAATAGTAGACAAACAATCTTTTCCACAAATGTTGCCATGGTTGTGAGAATTCAAACAAACCAGGGTTTGAAGATCTAGCTCTTTTTAAAGTGAAATGACAGGAACCTGTTTGGGATGATGTCAGGGATTTCTGTCAATAGACTTCTATTGGAAAAATCATTTCTGTCTCATGTTGAGTTCAGTGTTTTTCAAATTGTTCTAACTCACTTATTTTTCACAGTACACACATAAAAAGTACATGTACTTGTTCCTCACACCCTCCTGTCACTCATCATCAACTTTGTTTTCACCAATTATTTACACTTTTACCAAAAATCACAGGAGTTCAGAGGCATGGTTTAACATTCAGACAGACTTTACTCCAGTCAGCTCTGTGTGTCTGCGTGTGGAACTACAGGCTGGTTTCCATGGCAACGGGGGGAAATGGGAGGAGCTTTAACATAAAATGGGAGGAGCTTTAATAGAAGTGACTCAGTCCACAAACAGTAACAAACAGATTCACATATGAAGTGAACAGCAGATATTTCTTCCTTTCACCAGAAACAACTACAGCGACAAAAGACAAACACACGCTTATGTTTACTTTAACTGATGGATGGAAGTGAAGTTTATTTATTTATTTATTTTCAAACTTTTGTCATTTTTAATTTTATTTTATAAAAAAAATTTGTTGACAGTCATTACCCTAACTGTGTGTGTTGTTTACAAAACAAAAAGCCACATCTGACCAAGTATGCCCCCCTCCCTTCTCCTCCTACCCCCCCCCCCCCCCCCCCCCCCCCCCACCACCCCCTCAGCCTGGCCTCTCTCCTCCCTCTCCTCCCTCCTCAGGACCTCCCATCCCAGCTGCAGCTCATGACCTTTACCCTCTGGTGTTGACCATGGTGTCCAGTTGTAAGTCATCCCGTCATCTGTCCAGGTTCTGGGTGGTGCAGCTGGGGGAGCACAAGGACAGGAAGTCTGTGAAGCTGGAGCTGGAACTGACAAACTGTAAGAGGTTTAGTTTAATGAAGGACTGGAACAAGTTGTTCAGGTGTCTTCATTCCCAGAGGCAGAACATTTCAGGAGGGTTCTTCAAACATCCAATCACCTTCGATGAAAAGAAAACAGGAAGATTAAGAACTGCTGTGGAAAAGATGAGTGGACGTCAGCCCAGGGTCATTAGAGAAAAAACACTGGAGTCGACTCTACTGACTGTTTGAGTCTCATTTAAAACATCAACACTAATAATACGCTGACACATGGGTTATAGAAAGACTAGAGCTGTGAAAAGTTCCACATCCATGCAGATGAATCCATGACTGTGATTAATGTGATTAAAAAATAGATGCGACTAAATACAACACTTTCTTCCAGTTGAATAAACCTGTTAATCACATATATATTCATAATCTTATCACATTTTTATGCTGTTTTTTCTGTTTTAGTACAGTTTTTTAGTAGCTTTTAAATATTTCATCGCTTTTTGTAGATTATTAATTTTTTGGTGAATTTTAGTAGATTTTAGGATGTTTTGTATATTTTTCTCTTTTTTGTTTTAGTGTATTTTTGTGTGTTTTGTGGGAAATTTAAGTGTAAAAAAACCCCCTAACCAGAAACAGACTAGTCAACTGACATAAAGTGTTCTGATCATCATTAATGGAAGTTAATCCAAAGCAACACTGTGATTAATCTGATTAAAACTGTAATACAATTAAATGGAACCTTTTCTTCCAGTTTTTGAAACTGTTGAATAAACCTGTTGATTAAATAAATATGAGTAGAGTAGAGTCCTTTTATTAAATGAAGGTGTCTGTCAGCTCACATCCATCAAAACAAAACATACATACACATATTTTTGAATATGTTTTCGATATTTTATCAGGTTTTTTGCTGTTTCTGTCTGTATTTTAGTACAGTTTTTTAAAATATGTTTGGAATGTTTCAGCACTTTTTTCATGTTAGTTTGTTTTTTGTGAATTTTAGTAGATTTTAGCATGCTTTGTATATTTTTCTCTCTGTATTTTTTGTATTTTTGTGTGTTTTGTGTGAAATTTAAGTACAAAAACACCTAATCAGTGACAAAACTGTCAACTGTTCTGAACTTCTGAAATGGTAAACTCCCCATTACCAATCTACCCGGAAAATGTCATCAAAATCTGTCCATATGTTTTTGAGTTATCTTGTACGCAAACAAACCAACCAACCAACGTTCCTTGGTGGAGATAATTATTTTATATTTAAAAAATGTGTTTACACTCACTACCCAATGTTGACTTGATAACAAACTTTGTTCTCATAAGACGTGTGTGTGCGCATGTGTGTCTGCGTGTGTGCGCATGTGTGTGTGTGTGTGTGCGCATGTGTGTGTGTGTGTGTGTGTGTGTCCCTGTAGAGACATATCATGCTATAACTCAATGAATACCAGTCACACAACCAAGACGCACACGCAATCTAGATTTCATAAAGGGAAAACTGTTCTATTTTCAAACACACATATCACAGTCGCTGTAGACAATACTCACATGACTAACAAGTTTGGTTATTACAAAGAAACGTTTGACAGTGGAACATTTTTTTGGGACATTTGGAAATATTGTGTTATTGTTATATATTGTGTTAGAACCCATAATGTGATTTTGAACTTTTAGTTAATTGTGACCTTGACCTTTGACCTATACTCACATGGATCATTGCATCTGATGCGCATTAGCTATATGTATATGAACATGTAATATCATGGTGATATCTACAGTATTCACTGAGTTATAGAAGGATATGTCTATGAGGACACACACACAGTGATTACAATAATTAACAGACAGACAGACAGATAGATAGACAGACAGATAGACAGACAGACAAAAGCGGGCAAAAAACATAGCCACCTTGGCGTAGATAATAAAACAGATTTAACAAGTTCATCAATGAGTTAAACATCATTGGACGTGAGCGCTTCCCTCAGGTCCAATAGGATTCGTTGTTCTGTATCACGTGACCACACACGGAAGTTATATCTGCTGCTGCTCCTGCTTTCAACTTTTCATTCACGCAGAAGGTTCAGGGTCTTGGTTGAACCTCTGAGGCCTTTTTAATCGATATTTATTTTAGCTTAGTTGATTTTAATTGACAGCAGCGATGACTCAGGCTGAGAAAGAGCAGGAAAACGGGAAGGAAAAAGAAAAAGAGCGAGAAAAGGAGAGGGAGAAGGAGCAGCAACGCGGGGTGAAGAGACCCGTAGCACCTCCTGCTGTTCCAGAACCTTTACAGGAGGTGAGGAGGAGGTTTACTGTGGGAGGACAACACACACACACACACACACACACACTGATACATGAGCTACACTGGCGTGCACGGACATTTTGGGGGGAAAGTGCTTTGGAGCGGAAGAGGGAGGGGCACTTTTTTGAGCAAATGTTATGGGAGCCTAAGTCTCCGCCCCTTCCGGTCGGTCCACTGGGCCTAAGTTCGTAAAAATGTAACATAAATGGATGAGGATAAAATAATTATTTTCTGCTCCACTTTACTTTATGTCCTGAATCACACATTTTCTGTACTTTAATTAAAATCATAACCAATGATGTGTGTTTGGAGTTTCTTTGATACGTGTTTAGTGATTTATTATGGTGTAAAAATATGTCATTATTTGGACTCTGTTTGGACTACATATCAGACGTCGCATAGCTGACGTCACAGTAGAATCTTTCCTTAACCAGGAGTAGCTGTCACTTTCCACATGCCCCGATTTAAAGTGGGTTTTCTCCACGTTTGATGCTCTTACCTTCGTCCTGAAAGAAGGAGGTGAAGCTCTCCAAAGTCACAGCCACAGTTCAAAGAGTTTGATGGTGAAGCTTGGTGATGACGTCATATTTGTGAGACGAACGTTGTAGTTCATTACTTACTCTGACATAAAACCTAACGTAACTTTGGATGCCTGTCCAAAGTCAGTGCTTTATCAATGTGAAAATGGATCTTTAAAATTCACACACATCATATGTGAAAACTGTAGCACATTTCAAACGGGACCAGAAAATTACTTTTATCCCTCCATTGACTCGCCTTCATTTTTTTATGGCACTTAGGTCCCATTGCCCGGAAATCGACCGGAAGTAGAATGGCGTCACTTAGGCTCCCTATTATAGTGTGAGATTCAAAGAAAAAACATGATGCACATGTTGAATGAAATAAGACTTTTATTTGTAACATTATATAAAAGTCGGTTTTCAACCTGTATATCTGTACACCTGTATATATATGTATATATTATATTATCTATATACAGACTGTAGTAAAGTGGACCACCCTGTTAACCACTGCACCACCCTGTTAACCACTGCACCACCCTGTTAACTACTGCACCACCCTGTTAACTACTGCACCACCCCGTTAACTACTGCACCGCCCTGTTAACTACTGCACCACCCCGTTAACTACTGCACCACCCCGTTAACTACTGCACCACCCCGTTAACTACTGCACCACCTTGTTAACCACTGCACCACCCCGTTAACTACTGCACCACCCCGTTAACTACTGCACCACCCCGTTAACTACTGCACCACCCCGTTAACCACTGCACCACCCTGTTAACTACTGCACCACCCTGTTAACTACTGCACCACCCTGTTAACTACTGCACCACCCCGTTAACTACTGCACCACCCCGTTAACTACTGCACCACCTTGTTAACCACTGCACCGCCCTGTTAACTACTGCACCACCCTGTTAACTACTGCACAGCCCCGTTAACTAATGCACCACCCCTTTAACTACTGCACCACCCCGTTAACTACTGCACCGCCCGTTAAGTAATGCACCGCCCTGTTAACTACTGCACCACCCCGTTAACTAATGCACCACCCCGTTAACTAATGCACCACCCCGTTAACTAATGCACCACCCTGTTAACTACTGCACCACCTTGTTAACTAATGCACCGCCCTGTTAACTAATGCACCACCCTGTTAACTACTGCACCACCTTGTTAACTACTGCACCACCCCGTTAACTAATGCACCACCCTGTTAACTACTGCACCACCTTGTTAACCACTGCACCGCCCTGTTAACTAATGCACCACCCTGTTAACTACTGCACCACCTTGTTAACTAATGCACCACCCTGTTAACTACTGCACCACCTTGTTAACTACTGCACCGCCCTGTTAACTACTGCACCACCCCGTTAACTAATGCACCACCCTGTTAACTACTGCACCACCTTGTTAACCACTGCACCGCCCTGTTAACTAATGCACCACCCTGTTAACTACTGCACCACCTTGTTAACTAATGCACCACCCTGTTAACTACTGCACCACCTTGTTAACTACTGCACCGCCCTGTTAACTACTGCACCACCTTGTTAACTACTGCACCACCCCATTAACTACTGCACCACCTTGTTAACCACTGCACCGCCCTGTTAACTAATGCACCACCCTGTTAACTACTGCACCACCTTGTTAACTACTGCACCGCCCTGTTAACTAATGCACCGCCCCGTTAACTACTGCACCACCCTGTTAACTAATGCACCACCCTGTTAAGTACTTATCTGTAATGAAGCCGTTTGTTTTGTTTTTTTTCTTTTGCAGCAGATCCAGAGTAACTTCATGGTGGTCATCCACCCTGGCTCCAGGATGGTTCGTGTTGGCAGAGCTACAGATACTCTTCCAGTGACCGTCCCACATGTGATCGCACGCAGACACAAGCAGAGTGGACAACCCAGATATGAAGACCCCTGGCTGCTGAGGGGTGGACTGCATGTACGTTGTCCACACACATCAAAGGCTTTTAATTATTATTATTATTATTATTATTATTATTATTATTATTATTTATAGATACTAAAGGATACAGTCAAGTGTTTGTTTGTTTTCTCTCAGACGGGTGTGGGTGTTTGTCACCCCACATGTTTGTGTCTTTTACCTCTGTCTTCAGAGGGACACCTGGATGTTGCAGTGACGTGCTTTTAAAAACAGCTGATTTTTCTGTGGAGGCGTGGCTAACCTGTCAATAATACCGTCTACAGTCATAGATTTAACCTGGAGCAGAAAACATCTGTGTTTTTAAACATCCAAACACAAACACAGTAAAATAAACACAAACACAGTAATACAAACACAGTAAAAGAAACACCGTAAAACAAACACCGTAAAACAAACACCGTAAAACAAACACCGTAAAACAAACACCGTAAAACAAACACAAACATAGTAAAACTAAAATAAACAGTAAAACAAACAGATTGTTCATATAACCGGCTGTGGGTCAGTTGGTAGAGTGGGTCAGTTGGTAGAGTGGGTCAGTTGGTAGAGTGGGTCAGTTGGTAGAGTGGGTCAGGTGGTAGAGTGGGTCAGGTGGTAGAGTGGGTCAGGTGGTAGAGTGGGTCAGGTGGTAGAGTGGGTCAGGTGGTAGAGTGGGTCGGGTGGTAGAGTGGGTCGGGTGGTAGAGTGGGTCGGGTGGTAGAGTGGGTCGGGTGGTAGAGTGGGTCGGGTGGTAGAGTGGGTCGGGTGGTAGAGTGGGTCGGGTGGTAGAGTGGGTCAGGTGGTAGAGTGGGTCAGGTGGTAGAGTGGGTCAGGTGGTAGAGTGGGTCGGGTGGTAGAGTGGGTCGGGTGGTAGAGTGGGTCGGGTGGTAGAGTGGGTCGGGTGGTAGAGTGGGTCGGGTGGTAGAGTGGGTCGGGTGGTAGAGTGGGTCAGTTGGTAGAGTGGGTCAGGTGGTAGAGTGGGTCAGGTGGTAGAGTGGGTCAGGTGGTAGAGTGGGTCAGGTGGTAGAGTGGGTCGGGTGGTAGAGTGGGTCGGGTGGTAGAGTGGGTCAGGTGGTAGAGTGGGTCAGGTGGTAGAGTGGGTCGCCCAATGACCGAGAGGTTGGCGGTTCACGTTCCGTGTGTCCAAGTGTCCTTGGGCAAAGACACTGAACCCTGACTTAGGCCCCCAGTAGGACTGACAAAAAAAAAAAAAAACCTTTATAAACCTACTGGTGTATGAGTGTGTGTGAATGGGTGAATGTGAAGCTAATGTAAAGAACTTTGAACCATGAAGGTGGAACAGAACTATAGAAGTGAAGAACATTTAGAATATAAAGTGTCAGTGGTTAAAGGGTTAAAACGTACACAGTACTGGTCTTTAAACTCCAGGTTTCTACATCCATGACATCACACTTGTCTTTCAGTGTCTTGCTTTTGTATAGTTGTGACTTTTTACACTTTTTAATCATGTGTTAACAGAAACCAGAGAGTAATGAACAAAGGCAGAACGGACTGAAAATGGTCGATCAGGCCATTTGGTCCAAAAAGATGTCGAATGGAGTGCGGAGGACGCCAGTGTCTGCTGAACAGGTGTGTATTTGACAGTACTAATGCAAATACTTTTACCTGATACTTTCTACATGAATATTTCCATCCACCTCAAAGAAAATATTTTCTACTCCACTACATTTAAGCAATGCCAGTATTATATGACCTTTGAACTCAAAATGGTGACAGATCACCCAGTAAGTTCTTATTGTTACATTATTATTTTATTAATATTAACTTTATTAAAGGACTCATTCTATACTTATTTATTAATATTAACTTTATTAAAGGACTCATTCTATGCTTATTTATTAATATTAACTTTATTAAAGGACTCATTCTATGATTATTTATTAATATTAACTTTATTAAAGGACTCATTCTATGATTATTTATTAATATTAACTTTATTAAAGGACTCATTCTATGCTTATTTATTAATATTGTTGTTCTTCATTGTTATTGAATTCATTGTGTGTTGGTTCTATTTATAAAAACGTTCAGATTGTTTTGTTTCCAGTTGTTTTTTCACGGTAGAAAAATGACTGGAGGTGGAACACCAGAGTTTACTTCTACTTCCTCATACATGTCCATGACGCGCTGATGAGGCGTCTGTGATTGGCTCAGAATGTGTGAAGGAACACTCCCCCCTCCCCTCTGGCTCTGTGTGTGTTTACCATCCCAGAGTAACATCCAGCTAGGTTTGGTGACGTCACTTGTTTTGAAAACGTGCAGTAAAAAAACAGTCTTTATTTCCACAGAGACACATGAACCAGTTTGATCCAACAGTTTTTTACAGTTTGTGCAGCAGCTACTGTGGCGCCGTCTGCTCTAGTAGATGCTAATGCTAATGCTACTGCAGATTGGCTGCAATGGGGGAGGGGCTTAACCCCAGGTGGGTGGGGCTAAAGTCCATCTGTCTTCAGATGGACCGTCTTTTTCTGGGTCCCTGGTTCCTGTTGTTGTTTAGTGTGAATGCAGTATGCAGCCAGTGGAGGTGATGAACCACTGTTAAAGGAGCATGTGTTGGTAATGCTGGGTGAGCCGTCACCATGGTAACGCTGGGTGAGCCGTCACCATGGTAACGCTGGGTGAGCCGTCACCATGGTAACGCTGGGTGAGCCGTCACCATGGTAACGCTGGGTGAGCCGTCACCATGGTAACGCTGGGTGAGCCGTCACCATGGTAACGCTGGGTGAGCCATCAGATTCCAAAAGGACAAAAGTGGTTTTCAGTGTGTTTGATAGTGAGCCTTCCTTAAGATTAACCTTAATTTAAAAACATATTTTTAAAACTTTTTAATCTTCATCTCTATGTGTATTTAAATATCTTTTTTAAACACAGTTTGAAGTCTTTGTTTTTACCAGTTAAAACATTTACATCTGTTTTTTAACACATCTTACAGTTTTCAGTATCTTTTTAAATACTTTATACATCCATATATGTTAACATTTTCCACATGTTTTAATATTTGTGTTTTTATCTTTTTTAACTCATTCACTCCCAGCACTTTTCTGAACAGCCAGTCTCACAGTTCCAGCAGTTTTGGAGAATTTTGAGTGATTTTTCAAGACCCACAGAATATTGAGTTTTATGACGACATAAACACCAAACACATCAAGAGAAAGTGTAGACTTCTATGAAACAACACTGAAAACACAGTGTTTGATAGAAAAACAGTAATTTATTCATAAACGTGCCCTAATCAGTGTACTATTTCTCTGTGTGTGATTTGCTGTAAAACAGTTTCCTGCATGTAACGCCACACGACAGGAAACACACCACATCCTCGTCTCACTGCAACGGCCGCTGCGTACACAGACCCCACACCTCCGTGTTGGCCTGGTCTTCTTGGTGGTGGGCATCAGATGGTCCAGTCGGTGCCTCCCCATGTTACCATACAGCCTACTTTCAGGGTCCATGTTGTACGGTGCTCTGGGATTGTGTGCTTCGTCTGCCTGGTCTGTCTCCGCCTCCAGCACCCCATGCTGCTTCCCTGACCACATCCTCACGACCCTGCGTGTGAACTCCAAAAGTGACTGACATTGTTGTGGATTTGTGGTCCTATAAAGAACATATGGTTAAACACTTTGGAACATGTAAGCCACAAACTTCTTTGACCAGTTTAGGGACCTCCTTATGAAGGGGTAGTAGGCCACATTCTGGTCCAGTTTATCCACACCATTCATGTTGGAGTTGTAGGCGATCACACACGCTGGTTTAAACTGGGTCACTCTATTTCTCTTCCCCCTCTGCCACACATCAACCCCTTCCATTCTGTCTTGGTGGCAGGTTGTCACCATCTTCACCATTCGTTTGTCCTGCCAAGCTACCACCATCATGCACCCATTGTGACGCACAATTTCTTCCCCTGCCCCCAGGTCAGACTTTTTGATATCCCGGATGATCACTGGCTCTCCCCTGTTTTTCCTGAGGGTTCCACAGACGTTTGTCTGTGCTCTCAGTAAGCGTTCACACAGGGACACAGAATTATAGAAATGGTTCATGTAGACAGTATAACCATGACCTTGGAGACCATCAAGCAGAGAGAACACTATCTCTGTCAGAGTACTACCTTCACCCACATAAGGCCGCAAGTTGAAGCAGTACCCTGTCGCAGAGTCACACAGAATGTACGATTTTATACCATACTTCAGCGGCTTTTGTGGGTTATACACTCGGAACGATAGGCGCCCCCGCCACTGCATCATGCCCTCATCAATACAAATGTTTTTTTCCTGGCTGGTACAGTTCTTTGCATTTCCCAACAAGATAATCTAACACTGGGCGGACGTTGTACATTTTATCAGCAGTATTTTGTGTGGCATCGTTGTTGAAGTGGAGGAACCTCCATATAATTTAAATCTGTTCCTGGACATTGTCCGGCAGAAATATGGTGTTGCATCTATTTCCTCTACACTCCAGTTTTAGTCAAGGCTTGGCTTTTTGATGTAGCCAGTGAGGAAACTCAGTGCAAAGAACGTTTTCAGTTCATTACCTCTGCTGTGTGGTAGCGCCTCAGGGTTGGCTTCAAAGTACTGACGAGCATACAAGTTTGTCTGATTGTGAATATGCTGCAGCAGCTCATCTGTCACAAACAGGTCTAGGTAATCGGCGGTTCATTGGAGTCTAAGTCCGCAGCAGCGTTCTGAGGACCTGGTGTTGCAGTAAACGCCAACCCCAGGGGTTCCCAGCCAGCTTGACACCAGCCCTGGTCCTGGTCCCAGCTTCTAGCTGATACACCTGTAAATGATGTACATATATAGGACAATAATTCATAATGTAATAAATAATTTCATTCTTTATGATATTGAAGAGGGAAAAAACAAAAACATTTATATATATATATATATATATATATTTATATATATATATATATATATATATATATATATATATATATATATATATATATATATATATATATATATATATAACCTTTTACCTTTCTTTCTTTGTCCTCCATCAAGAGAAGGGATGGGGGCCCTGCTGGACCCACCACCTGTAACACATAATTACCATAATGATTAGCAACAGGTGCCCATAATACAACTGGAGGAAAATGGTGTTCATGTAACAAGGACTGAATGGGGGTTAATTCTTACCTCTGTCACGTCCATTATCGGAGCGATCTGGCTCCCGCTCCGGCGATGAGGCTGTGTTGGTGTCAGACGAGCCAGACGGCAGCCATTCGTCTGAAGTATCCGGGTCTGGTTCACTGGGATCCTCTGAACCGGATTCACCTGGGCCATGCTGGTGCCCTCGGTCCTTCGAAGGCACATGGTGCGCACCACACCTGCTCCCTCTGCCCTTCTTCTTTGCTGGGTATCTCCGACCTACTCTCCCTTCTCTTTCTCCGCTCACCTGCCGCAGTATCTCCTGAAATACTCCTAAACCTGATTTCTTCCACCGCCAGCTGCCTCAGTTCGCTACATCTCCGCTTTTTCGCCATCTTCACTCAAGCTCGTCCTTCTTCCTCTGCCAACACCAGGTGTGCCCACCCACAAACTAATTCCCATGGTCCCCCCCTACAGGATTGGGTTGGTAATACACAAAAATTCAATGAGTACACGCCTCATTTTCAGTGACAGGCGACAGGACCTCCAGGAACCAGGGGTCTAAAGGCCAGGATGTAACCCGCCCAGAAGGCCCGGTTCTGGGGGTAAAAAGGCAGGGAATTTGGCCCATGGAACAACATAGAACCAGGGGTCTAAAAGCTGGGTTTTAACCCACCCAGAAGGCCCTAACCTGGGGTAAAAAGGCAGGGCATCTGGACCCCTGGAACCACATAGAACCAGGGGTCAAAAGGCTGGGCGTTAGACCCACCAATAAGGCTCTGTTCTGGGGCAGAGTAGAGCAACATAATGTCCAACTTTCACACGTAGCGAGTTTTGCCTCTTGGTAGTTGCTGGGGACCTGAAGCCCCATAGAACCAGGGGTAAAAAGGCCAGGCTTTAGACCCAGCCTTAAGGCCCCATTCTGGGGCACAGTAGCCGGGTGCGTGGACCCCTGGAGCCCCATAGAACCAGGGGTAAAAAGGCCAGGCTTTAGACCCAGCCTTAAGGCCCCATTCTGGGGCACAGTAGCTGGGTGCATGGACCCCTGGAGCCCCATAGAACCAGGGGTAAAAAGGCCAGGCTTTCGACCCAGCCTCAACGCCCCTTTCTGGGGCACAGTAGCCGGGCGTGTGGACCCCTGGAGCCCCATAGAACCACCTAAGAATTAAAATCACGTCGAGCTTCACCGCCGGCTCCAATACAGGAGCCACAGACCCGCTGGCATTTTGCGCAGGTTGGTTGTGGGGGTTGGTTGAATGGGGGAAGACTCGAGCCTCTGTGGCATGCGAGTCCTCTTCACCTCCCACTGGCTACGGCTAACGACTGCTAACTACGGCTAACGACTGCTAACTACGGCTATCGACTGCTAACTACGGCTAACGACTGCTAACTACGGCTAACGACTGCTAACTACGGCTAACGACTGCTAACTACGGCTAACGACTGCTAACTACGGCTAACGACTGCTAACTACGGCTAACGACTGTTAACTACGGCTAACGACTGTTAACTACGGCTAACGACTGTTAACTACGGCTAACGACTGTTAACTACGGCTAACGACTGTTAACTACGGCTAACGACTGTTAACTACGGCTAACGACTGTTAACTACGGCTAACGACTGTTAACTACGGCTAACGACTGTTAACTACGGCTAACGACTGTTAACTACGGCTAACGACTGTTAACTACGGCTAACGACTGTTAACTACGGCTAACGACTGCTAACTACGGCTAACGACTGCTAACTACGGCTAACGACTGTTAACT
Organism: Siphamia tubifer; assembly: GCA_020466265.1. Lineage (NCBI taxonomy): Eukaryota > Metazoa > Chordata > Actinopteri > Kurtiformes > Apogonidae > Siphamia > Siphamia tubifer. The sequence continues at coordinate 50,140,586 of CM035789.1, read as the reverse complement.
ACGGCTAACGACTGTTAACTACGGCTAACGACTGTTAACTACGGCTAACGACTGTTAACTACGGCTAACGACTGCTAACTACGGCTAACGACTGTTAACTACGGCTAACGACTGTTAACTACGGCCAACGACTGCTAACTACGGCCAACGACTGCTAACTACGGCCAACGACTGCTAACTACGGCCAACGACTGCTAACTACGGCCAACGACTGCTTACTACGGCTAACGACTGCTAACTACGGCTAACGACTGCTTACTACGGCTAACGACTGTTAACTACGGCTAACGACTGTTAACTACGGCCAACGACTGCTAACTACGGCCAACGACTGCTAACTACGGCCAACGACTGCTAACTACGGCCAACGACTGCTAACTACGGCCAACGACTGCTTACTACGGCTAACGACTGCTAACTACGGCTAACGACTGCTAACTACGGCTAACGACTGTTAACTACGGCTAACGACTGTTAACTACGGCCAACGACTGCTAACTACGGCCAACGACTGCTAACTACGGCCAACGACTGCTAACTACGGCCAACGACTGCTAACTACGGCCAACGACTGCTTACTACGGCTAACGACTGCTAACTACGGCTAACGACTGCTTACTACGGCTAACGACTGCTAACACCTGAGGTCAGTTCATTTAAATCAGTTGTTAAAACGTTATTGTGTCACATTATGTGTGTGTTTTATTTTTATTTTCTTTTAATGCATCTTAATCATTCAAATGTTTTTCATGTTGAATTGTTGTGAACATGTCATATTTAACTATAATACAGATTTAATTCAGTTTTAATCCAGATCAATGAAAGTCATTGATCCAATATTAGTTTTTCTTGGTATCATTAAAATCTTTAACCACAGTAATATGTCATTACCCAGTTAGAGTTAGGGGTCAAAGGTCAGGCTTCCTATACCATTCAACTGTTTTAAAAACACACACACTGGGATTGATTTATTGATCATATATTGAATGACTATCATTTATTGATAACAGACATTACAGCTGTGAGTTAGGGTCAGGGGTCAGGGGTCATTGTCCAGGACGACTTGACTAATGTTGTGTTGTTTTAGGCCAGAGCGTACAACTGTCAGGTCCGTCCAGCTGTCCTGGACAGCAGCTCCAGGGTCAAGTGGACCAACACGTCCCATCAGCCCCCTCACCTGGTGGGAGAGGAGGTGAGTGCACGTCTGCTCACATCTGGAACATCTGCAACACAAGCACATGTACTGATCACACTACGTTACTATTGTTTTAAAGAACGTCTGTTGTTCACATTAAATGAGTTAAATGTTACAAAGTTTGATCACATGACTTTAGTGTTTTTAATAAATATGTTTTATTTACATGTAGACGATGAAACAACCTGGAAAAACAATGGATCAGAATGTGCAGTGTTTGGAATTAGATCTAGTAGATCTAGTGGATCTGACATCAATATTCCTTTGAACTAACACCTGTTCATTCTATTTCACATTTTCCGTTGATCTTTGAAACTCGATCCAACATCATTTATTTCAGACTTTTATTTTTCACACATGTCGAAACATTTACTTTGGTTCCTTGTTAACTAGTAGACCTGCTAACCTGCTAACCTTCTAACCTGCTAACCTTCTAACCTGCTGACCTGCTAACTTTCTAACCTGCTGACCTGCTAACCTTCTACCCTGCTGACCTGCTAACCTTCTAACCTGCTGACCTGCTAACCTTCTAACCTGCTAACCTTCTACCCTGCTGACCTGCTAACCTTCTAACCCGCTGACCTGCTAACCTTCTACCCTGCTGACCTGCTAACCTTCTAACCTGCTGACCTGCTAACCTTCTACCCTGCTGACCTGCTAACCTTCTAACCTGCTAACCTTCTAACCTGCTGACCTGCTAACCTTCTAACCTGCTAACCTTCTACCCTGCTGACCTGCTAACCTGCTAACCTTCTAACCTGCTGACCTGCTGACCTTCTAACCTGCTAACCTTCTAACCCGCTGACCTGCTGACCTTCTAACCTGCTAACCTGCTGACCTGCTAACCTGCTAACCTTCTAACCTGCTGACCTGCTGACCTTCTAACCTGCTAACCTTCTAACCTGCTGACCTGCTAACCTTCTAACCTGCTGACCTGCTAACCTTCTAAACTGCTGACCCGCTGAACAGCTGACCTGCTGAACCTTTGACCTGCTGACCCTCTGAACCGTTTCTCCTTCTGTCCATTCTTTTTACCTTCTAGACCACAGGTGTTAAACATAAGGTGTGGGGGCCAAATCTGGCCACCAAAGGGTCCAGTCTGGCCCTTGGGATGAAGATTAAGATATAAATAATAACAGTATGATAATAACAGTTCAGGTTCAGGTTCACACACTGAGACCAAGTCAATCTGAAGGGGGTCAGAACCAGTAAAATTCTATCCTAATAATCTATAAATACTCACAACTCCAATTGTTTCCCTTTTTAAGTGTAAATATGTGAAAATATACAACAAAGTATAATTTCACCAAATATTTGAATAATCTTGAACAAAGTGTCTCAGGAGAAGTCTGTAGTTTGAAAATAGAAATGTTTTATACATTTGTACTTGATCTGTAAAGGGTTAGAAGCATAATATGGTTAAAATTCATCTGTTAGTTTCATGTAATTGACATTGTTTGAAAGGATCGATGTTTTCAGTATTTGTTTCACTCGAACATAAACATATGGAGGGAACGTTCGGTCACCTTTGACCCCTGCTCTAGGCTCTCCATGTGAACCCTTCAGACTGTTACAACATCCACTGGCCTATAGTCAGAGGTCAGCTCAACGTCCACTCTGGTCCTGGAGGATCTCTGACCGCTGTCCTGGCTGACCTCCAGACCATCTGGACTCACATCCTTCAAAAACATCTGGAGGTTCCACTCAAAGACCTGAAGGTACATGTCCACTGTGAGCACAGACCTTTAAGTTGAACGGTTACAAACTGAGTCTATATCTGTCACTGATGTTACATTCATAAATAAATAAAATGTTAATCAACCCAAAAATTAATTTTGGTCAATTACTGCACTGTCCTCCAAAACAAAAAAGACACACACTGCATTTATAGTGAAAATGACTTAGTGTTTTTTAAACATTTAAATCATTCTTTATCATGTAATAAAATATTTCATCTCAAATGTCTGTAGTTTTGGATCAAATAGTCAGTGTTTGTTCAGTAACTGTTAAAATACTAATAAAACTAAACACAAAGACACTAAAGACCATTACTGTGTTCTTACCTATGTCCATTTAAGACCCTGCTGGACTATAAGGTGGACTGGACTATAAGGTGACCTGGACTATAAGGTGAACTGGACTATAAGGTGAACTGGACTATAAGGTGACCTGGACTATAAGGTGAACTGGACTATAAGGTGAACTGGACTATAAGGCGAACTGGACTATAAGGCGGACTGGACTATGAGGCGGACTGGACTGTGAGGCGGACTGGACTGTGAGGCGGACTGGACTGTGAGGCGGACTGGACTGTGAGGCGGACTGGACTGTGAGGCGGACTGGACTGTGAGGCGGACTGGACTGTGAGGCGGACTGGACTGTGAGGCGGACTGGACTGTGAGGCGGACTGGACTGTAAGGCGGACTGGACTGTAAGGTGAATTGTCAATGGTTTTATGAAGGTTTTTCATATTTAAGGTTCATTAAGTGAAGTCAAAATCATGAGATACATTTTTTTTAACTAAGTCAAATCTTTGTTATAACATTTTATGAGAATAAAATGATGTAATATACTGTATGACACCAAATATAATGCAAATGCAAGAATTGCTGTTTGTGAGTGACGTTAAAGTCCATGAATTAACTAATTATTTCATTCATTCATTAATGCAGTGTCTGTTTATTAAATGTGACAATTGATCTGAAATGATGCAGAAACTAATGTTTTAATTGGGTGATGATGTCTACCGGTACTAGTTAAAGACATTAACTACCACTGTCCTTGAATGTGGCTCAGTTGGTAGAGATGGTCGTCCAATGATGGAGGCGTTGGCGGTCCTTGGGCAAGACACTGAACCCTAAGTTGATCCCAGTAGGGTCAGGGGTCAGGCAGCAGCCGTCTGTGTGTGTGAATGGGTGAATGTAAGGAATTGTAAAGTGCTTTGGGCACTAACTGGTGAATAACATGAGCTCCATAAGTACAGTTAATTTACCGTTTACCATTTTCAGTATTACAGATGTATCTTATTGGTTCCTGACATCTACAACAGACAACACATTAAAGAAGTGGTCAACATGCTGCTGCTCAGTATGGGATTCTCAGGTATTAAACATGTGCTTTATTTATAGATTTATATCCTTTAGATCCAGGACACTGAAAGATTGACTTTTTTGCATTAAATGATTAGAATACAATGTTTTATTGTTGTCATACAATTAAAATTTAAGATTACATTTAAGAAAAATACAACTCTATGGAGCGTTGAACAGGTTAAAAGTTGGAGGAAAAAGTTTGGTACATGCCATGCAAGGGCATATCTAAAAACAAATGTTCCTCTTGCCCCACCTGGGCGGTGTCTCTTTCAGACTCGGGTCCTCTACCAGAGGCCCCTCCCACGTGGGCGGTGTCTCCTTCAGACTCGGGTCCTCTACCAGAGGTCTGGGAGCCTGAGGGTTCTGTGCAGGATCTTAGCTGTTCCTAACAATGTTCTCTTTTGGACACAGATCTCTGATGTTGTTCCTGGTATCTGCTGGAGACATTGTCCCAGCTTGGGGGTCACTGCCCCTAGTGCCCCCATCACTACTGGTACCACTGTTGCCTTCACACTCCACATTTTCTCTAACTCCTCTTTCAGCCCTTGGTATTTCTCTTCTCTTCTCATGTTCTTTCTTTCTCATGTTGCTATCACTGGGGACTGCTACATCTATCACCACCACTGTCTTCTCATGTTTATCCACCACTACGATGTCAGGCTGATTGGCCATCACCATCTTGTCAGTCTGGATCTGGAAGTCCCTCAGGATCTTGGTCTGTTTGTTCTCTGTCACCTTTGGGGGGGGTCTCCCATCTTGACCCTTGACCCTCAGTCCATACTCTTTACAGATGTTCCTGTACAGTATGCCCGCTACCTGGTTATGCTTATACCTGGGGTCCTGTCTGATGTGGTAGACCCCGGCCTCTATTGCTCTGGTGTTCAGGGCTTGTTCTTGTGCAGCCATGAGTAGTGTCTCTGTGCTGTCCTTTAGTCCAGCCTTTTCCAGACACTGGTATGTCTTTTCCATATCAGCCACTTCCTCAATTTGTCGATGGTACACGCCATGGAAGGGTTTGTCCCTCCATGATAGCCCCTCTGGTTCCTCGACCTTACTGGGCTTTTGTTGCCTGAGGCATTCACTTAGCAGTTGGTCATTGGGGGCCATTTTCTTGATGTATTCCTGGAGGTTCGCCGTTTCCTCCTGGACAGTAGTTCTGACACTTACTAGTCCTCGGCCCCCTTCCTTTCTCTTAGTGTACAGCCTCAGGACACTGGACTTCGGGTGGAACCCTCCATGCATGGTAAGGAGTTTCCTTGTCTTGATATCAGTGGCTTGTATCTCTTCCAGTGGCCAGGATATTATCCCAGCTGGGTATCTGATTACTGGAAGGGCATAGGTGTTAATGGCCTGGATCTTATTTTTGCCGTTCAGCTGACTTTTCAGGACCTGTCTTACCCTCTGTAGGTATTTGGCTGTGGCTGACTTCTCAGCTGCCTCCGCATGATTACCATTTGTCTGTGGGATCCCTAGGTATTTGTAACTTTCCTGAAAATCTGCAATTTTCAATTGAGGTCAATTTTATTTATAAAGCCCCAAATCAGAACAAAGTCATCTCACAGGGCTTTACAGAAACACATTTGACGACAGAAATGGATTAAAAAAGAAGTCTCAAGCATCCCCTGTCCTTACACCCTCTTCCAAACCCAGTGGGGAAAAAGAAGAAATCTTGAGGAGAACCATACTGAAGGACAGATCCACTCCTATGAACGGACAGGCTATAGATGAATGTCCATTTATAAATGAAGCAGACACCAGACAGGCGAGGGAGGATGTCACGGGGTCACAGGTCAGCACAGGTGAGTCACCGGAGATCTTGTCCTGTTGTCCATGGCTCCCATGCAGACACTGCCAAGAGAGCCACCACTCCCCCGGGGGGTGAGGGGGGGGACCAGGTGACTATGAACAGACTTGGTATGTAAGATAGGTTATAAAAATGACAAAAACGGATGAGAGAGAAAGCACTCAGTGTCTGTACTTCCCCCAGCATTCTAGCTCCTAGGGCAACGTAGACTGAACTGTGACTTCAGTCTGTTCCCTTCAGGTAGGTCAACCACTTCAGTTGTGATCACCTTTCCTCTTCTAGATATCATCCACCCACATTTATCTAGTCCCAATGACATCCCAATGTCTTTTCTGTAGATCCGGGTGAGGTGAATTAGGGAATCAATGTCACGCTCATTCTTGGCATACAGCTTGATGTCATCCATGTAGAGGAGGTGGTTGATGGATGTTCCACTTCGGAACTGGTATCCGAAGCCACTCTTTGAGATGATCTGGCTGAGGGGGTTTAGGTCTATGCAGAACAGCAGGGGGGACAGAGCATCTCCTTGGTAAATGCCACATCTGATGCTGACTTGTACAATTGGCTTTGAGTTGGCCTCCAGAGTGTGTGTGTGTGTGTGTGTGTGTGTGTATGTATATATATATATATATATATATATATATATATATATATATATATATATATATATATATATATATATATATATATATATATATATACAGTGAAGAAAATAAGTATTTGAACACTCTGCTATTTTGCTATTTCTCCCACTTATAAATCAAATGTTCATGGTAGGTTCATGTCCACTGTGAGAGAGATAAACTAAAAAGAAAAATCCAGAAATCACAATGCATGATTTTTTTAATGATTTATTTGTATGACACAGCTGCAAATAAGTATATGAACAGCTGATAAAATGAATGTTAATATTTGCTACAGTATCTTTGTTTGTTATTCCAGAAGTCAAAGGTTTCCTGTAGTTTTTCAGTAGGTTTACACTCACTGTAGGAGGGGTCTTGGCCCACTCCTCCACACTGATCTTCTCTAGATCAGTCATGTTTCTGGGCTGTCGCTGACAAACACAGAGTTTGAGCTCCCTGCAAAGATTGTTGATTGGGTTCAGGTGTGGAGACTGGCCGGGCCATGCTACAACCTTGATATGCTTCTTACAGAACCACTCCTTGGTTTTCCTGGCTGTGTGCTTCGGGTCGTTGTGGTGTTGGAAGACCCAACCACGACCCATCTTCAATGTTCTGACTGAAGGAAGGAGGTTATTCCCCAAAATCTCACAATCCACGTCCCCAGTCATCCTGTCTTTAATGCAGTCCACTGGTCCTGTCCCATGTGCAGAAAAACACCCCCAAAGCATGATGCTACCACCCCCATGCTTCACAGTAGGGATGGTGTTCTTCACAATGTACTCTTCATTCTTCTTCCTCCAAACACACTTAGTGGAATTATGACCAAAAAGTTCTATTTTGGTTTCATCTGACCACAAAACCTTCTCCCATGACTCCTCTGTATCATCCAAATGGTCATATGTAAACTTCAGACGGGCCTTGACATGTGCTGGTTTAAGCAGAGGAACCTTTGGTGCCATCAATGATTTCAAATCATGACGTCTTAGTGTATTACCTACAGTAACCATGGAAACGCTGGTCCCAGCTCTTTTCAGGTCATTGACCAACTCCTGTCCTTTAGTTCCAGGCTGATTCCTCACCTTTCTTAGAATCATTGAGACCCCACGAGGTGGTCTCTAGCATGGGGTTCCACTCCGATTGAGATTGAGTGTCATGTTTAGCTTCTGTCATTTTCTAATGATTGTTCCAACAGTGGAACTTTTTTCACCCAGCTGTTTGGCAGTTGCTCCGTAGGCCTTTGCATCCTTGTGGAGGTGGACACTTTAGTCTGTGGTGTCTTTGCTCTTTGGTCTTCACCATGTTACAAGTTAAAGTCCTACCTGGAGTGCACGTGGACTTCTAATGGGTGGACTAACAGGTCTTTAGGGTCAGAATTCTAGATGATACACAGCTGTTCAAATACTTATTTGCAGCTGGATCACACAAATAAATCATTAATATATATATATATATATATATATATATATATATATATATATATATATATATATATATATATATATATATATATATATATATATATATATATATATATATATATATATATGACAGAGGATCATATTTGCGTGCCTTGTCCTGCGGTGTGTCCTCTATCATGTTCTTTTTACGTAGCGATCATCGTGCACCAGGAGTCTGTCTGTGCGACCTTTGGCAGTGGTTTGAGCAGCGCTTGTGTGGTGGATGTTGGAGACCAGAAAACAAGTCTGAGTTGTGTGGAGGACGGAGTGTCTCACCGTAACTCCAGGTTGGTGAAGAATAGAACTGGACAATATATGATCTGAGCATCGTCACCATATAAATGTGTGCAGTAGTTACATCTGCACATCCTGCACATACTTTTATTTCTTAATATTTATTTATTTGTATATACAGCTGCATTTACCCCAACCACCATGCTAAAGGTAGAAATAGTGTGGGTTCAACCGCTATGCTAAAGGTAGAAATAGTGTGGGTTCAACCGCTATGCTAAAGGTAGAAATAGTGTGGGTTCAACCGCTATGCTAAAGGTAGAAATAGTGTGGGTTCAACCGCTATGCTAAAGGTAGAAATAGTGTGGGTTCAACCGCTATGCTAAAGGTAGAAATAGTGTGGGTTCAACCGCTATGCTAAAGGTAGAAATAGTGTGGGTTCAACCGCTATGCTAAAGGTAGAAATAGTGTGGGTTCAACCGCTATGCTAAAGGTAGAAATAGTGTGGGTTCAACCGCTATGCTAATGGAATAAACCGTATGTATTTGTTCTGAGGTAGTGTTATTTATTTTTTGTCATAAATGTGCAGACGCTGCTGTAATAAGGACATGTTGGATGTGCTTAGGACATGTTGGATGTGCTTAGGACATGTTGGATGTGCTTAGGACATGTTGGATGTACTTAGGACATGTTGGATGTACTTAGGACATGTTGGATGTACTTAGGACATGTTGGATGTGCTTGTGTTGCTCAGGTTGTGTTTGTCGTACGGTGGCTCAGATGTGACTCGGACCTTCCTGTGGCTCCTTCAGAGGGCCGGCTTCCCCTACAGAGACTGTCAACTGTCCAACACACTGGACTGTCAACTACTGCAACACCTGAAAGAAACCTTCTGTCACCTCAACCAAGTGAGTGTTGGACGACACTGTGACGCTTCTGTTGACGTTAGTACAGATGAAGTGCATCACTACAGAAGGACTGACAAACATTCAACCCTCTGGTCACATGGTTTTATCTGAAAATAGGATTTTATAAATGTTATTTTTAGTAAATATATCGTCCACTGGAAAACAATGTTAACACTTGGAAGTGATACCGATGGATCCTATCGACTTTTTTAGGAATGTAAATTGTACTAAGTTTTTTGTTTGTGGGGGGGGGGGTGGAAAAGTCATAAGACATAAGAAATGAATAATTCTGAGAAAGTGAAAATTCTGAGATAAGTCATAACTGGAATATATAAAGTCACAGTTTGACAGATACCTAACAATCCTACTTCAGTACAGTAACACAGTACTTTCCAGTACTTTCCATGTCTGTACAAAATGTTCTCATTAACAGTTTAATCACTAATGTTTTCTGACAAAACATGACTATGTTCAGCTGACTGGTGCTGTTGTTACTTTTGTCACTATTCCTTCCTCAGGACATTTCAGGACTTCAAGATCATGAATTCCAGACCCGTTTCCCAGAATCCCCTGCTCTGCTCTACCAGGTTAGACTGGGAGATGAAAAACTGCAGGTATTTGTTTCATACACCAGTGGAACAATATAAGGGTCAACATTCAAACATTTAACAATAAATACTGGATTAGTGTGTGTGTGTGTGTGTGTGTATGTATGTATGTGTGTATATATATATATATATGTGTATATATATGTATATATATACGTATATATATATATATGTGTATATATATATATATACGTATATATACGTATATATATAATATATATATATATATATATATATATATATATATATATATATATATATATATATATATATATATATATATATATATATATATATATATATATATATAATGTGTATATATGTATATATATATATATATATAATGTGTATATATGTATATATATATATGTATGTGTGACCCCCCACCAGTAAACCAGACATAAGTGTGTGTAAATCCAAACAGAGTTATGTGTGTATCTTGGTAGAGTGGAAACTAAGGTTTAAGATGGTGAAAAAATGATGTTTCTATCACAAGTAGAACCAAAGTTATGGTCATTTTAATATCCACATTTGGACATATTTTACAATTTGCATATTTTTAGATATTGTCCGTTAAAGTTTTGGACTGTTTTGGGGTAGGAAGTCCTTAGCAACGCATAATAATTTGTATCCGATTGACACAAATTGTTGACAGATGTTAAAGGACACTCTGATGGACATGTCACAGAAGTTTTATATATTATAATAATAGGACAGAAGTGTGACGTATTATAATCATTTGGCTTACACCATTGGACAGAACATTCAATATAAGCTTTTACCTCGTACCAAACACTTGGGTGTTTACCCACGGAACGGAGATCGTTTTGTTCGGCGAAAAGAGGTGGAAGTCGTCTTTGTCTTTGCTCAGCAATACCTGAACTTTTGTCACCGCTTAAATAATTGACTCAATAAACACCTTTATTGATTGGATTTCAATGTAATGACCACAGGAAGTGAACATAGAGGTGTTAAGGTACCGTTTTTTGATAAGGTGTAAACACTAATAACAAATCACCTTCCAGCCTAAATTTGGCTGTAGCTCTGAACGGCTCAGCGCCACTTATGCCTGGTTTGGTGGTGGGGGGTCATATAAATATATATATATATATATATATATATATATATATATATATATATATATATATATATATATATATATATATATATATATATATATATATATATATATATATATATATATATTCATTTTTATGTGTTTTATATTTATTTAAATTTTGTACTTTTTAATTCATTACATTTTATTTAATGTCTTCTTGATTACAAACTTGGCCCTCATGAAGTGTGTGTGTATCATTCTATACTGTAAATATCACCATGTATTACACAGACATATACATATAGATAATGTGCATCAGATGCAATGATCCATTTGAGTAAAGTTCAAAGGTCAAGGTCATAATTAACGAAAAGATCAAAATCACATTATGGTTCTAACTCCAGAACAGAGGGTCACAGAACTTTCAGATTGGTACCAAATGATGCAGAATGAAGATTTATACAATTCTAATAACTGGTGTTATCACCTAATACCAATAGTTTTTCAGATCTCTAGAGGTCAAAGGTGACATGTGTCCAAATTAACATGTGTAACACTGTGTCAAACGTAGACATATCACGCTAGAACTTAATACTGGATATATTATCATAATATTACACACACTGATGCACATATACATTTTATGAAATATTAATAGTCAAAGGTCAAAGGTCACATTTAGCAGAAAGGCCAAAATCACATTATTGGCTCTAATTAAAGAACAGGTTGTCATAGAAACTGGAGATTGGAACAAAATAAACATTGTCTGAATACTGGTCATTTTCCCTCTTTCGTGTTCGTGTTTGTATTTTCTCTTCAGGCACCGATGGGTCTTTTCTACCCGACCACATTTGGGATTGTCGGTCAGAAGATGACCTTGCTTCAGTACCGCTCTCAAGGTGACGCTGAGGACCCTCATGATGAACACTACCTGCTGGCCACACAGAGCAAACAGGACCAGGTACTACACACTGAGGCGACGTTTACACGGCAACCACGTAAACGGAAGACGCACAAAGTGGCGTCTCGTCTCCATGTTTTCATCTGTGTGTAGAATTGTTGTATTGCTGTAATAATATATCTTTCTGGGCATTGATTGGTGTTGCCTGCGGTAGCGTCCACCTGAAACGGAGTTTGACTAATTCCACCAGCAGTGACGACTGACACCATTAGCATTAGCATTAGCATCCTCACATGTTCCAGTACACACTTCCAAAACGGTGCCAAATATAATATTATAGTTTTTCTTTCTGCTCGTTTCATCCACTTCAACACATTAGTCGAAACATTCTCAGATTTTCTACGTCTCTGAGCTAGTTTTTTTTTTTTTCACATTTTGACTCAAGACTGATCTTGGAAATGTTCTTTTTCTTTTTCACTAACACACATGTGGAACATTTCATTAGTTTGATTCCAGAAGCATTTGTCTGTAGAACCAGTGTTTTTAACCGTCAGATATTTTTGGACTACAAATGAGAAAATTAGTGAACATGACTCTTCCTCTTCCTCTCTCCTTCAGTCGTCCAAATCGTCCATGGACCGTAAAGCTCTGTCCAGACCTGGCGGAGCTCTAGATGGTGAGATGAGCGGTCCGGTGGGGGGCGGGGACATGTCGGACCTGCCCCGGGGCTGTAGCAGCGGTATGGGTATGGCAGGGGCTCAGGCAGAGATGGAGCTGAGTTCTGCTCAGGCAGAGTGTCTGATGGGGACATTGGACATGGACGAGCCCATGTCCGCTCACCTGTCCAGGAAAACCGCCATCATGAGTCAGTTTGAGAGTAAAGCCCTGGGTCTGGACAAAGGCATCCTGCACAGTATCGACTGCTGTGGTAAGACTGAGGACAGTGTCCACACCTGAGGACACTGTCCACACCTGAGGACACTGTCCACATCTAATGAACATCAGAACAAAAACACATCTTGCTCGTTCAGGACAGTAGAAAAGTTATGTAAAGTAAAAATGGATCAGAATGTTTAATTTTAATTTTTATATTTCGACAGCGTCTGATGAAACCAAACGTAAAATGTACAGTTCCATCCTGGTGGTGGGGGGGGGGCTGATGTTCCATGGTGCTCAAGAGTTCCTGCTTCATCGCATTATCAACAAAATGCCGCCGTCTTTCAGAAGACTGGTGGACAACGTGGAGGTCATTACACGACCCAAGGTAACTGTGGGGGGGGGGTTAACCAGCCCATTGTGCGTCAGTCAAAGTCATTATGGTGTCGGTTATAAAGGGGAATCTTTGCTATCTCTACATAGAATATATTTTAAAATGATTAATTTGAACATTAGCAATAGAATACAAGACATTTATTAATAACAGTTAATCTGAGCTACGAACATTTCACACCAGTTTACAACGTTTGATCCAAACATAAACTCAACCCAAAGCTGAGGTGATAGAACTTCTACAACTTGATGGGGTTTTGAACCCCCAACCGAGCCTCCAAGGCAGCTGTGCGGCTCTAGCCAATCATAGCCCTCGAGGAGGCTTGGTTGGGGGTTCAAAACCCCATCAAGCACTTTGTGATGTGTCCATAGAATGTGTATGAATTTGAACATTAATTTATTAACACCAAAGTCAGAGCTCAGTTCATCTGTGGGACAAACATTTGACACCAGTTTAATGTTTGATCCAAACACAGAAGGACGGGACGGTGACACCATGAAATCCAAAAGTGTGGGAACAATAACAATAGTGATACCACGCTGATCCACCACTGTCACATTCCACGGTGTGTTGCTGGGGGCGGGGACGGCCTTCCAGGCACAGCTGCCTTGGAGTCTTGGTTGGGGGTTCAAAACCCCATTAAGCACAAGTTGTTACCATGGCAACAGTACGGTGGATGAGTTGTTATGACAGACGTACCGACAATGACATGAGGGGTGGACTGTGACAAAAGCAGTTTGTTCAGTACTGACCTTTGACCCCTAACCCAGACTCAGGTTTTTTTAACACCATATTTAACAGCAGAATTTACTGGAACATTGTTTTGTGTGATGCTTTAAACTCATGTGTAACAGAACATGTTCTACTGTGGTCTGACAAACAAACTGTCTTCTCTTCTCAGTGATCCACCGACTTTTTTTTTTTTTTTTAGAAATGTCTCCATCCCTAGTATATTCTCACCTTTGACCCCGCCCCCCATGAAAGAGGAGAGAAAGGTGTCGTTTTTGGTTCTAGTATTTTTTTTATCAGCAGCTTTTTATCCAAAAACTACTGGACCAGTTTCCAAAGGTGTCAGGTGGTTCAGAATAGAGCCCATGAAATGTCCCCGTCTTTCTGTCCAGGACATGGACCCACGGCTGATATCATGGAAGGGTGGAGCGGTGCTGGCGTGTCTGGACACCACTCAGGAGATGTGGATCCATCAGGGGGAGTGGCAACGCTTCGGCGTCCGCCTGCTGCGAGAGCGAGCCGCCTTCGTCTGGTGAAAGGAAGCATCTGGAAGATTTAAGACTTTCACAGGTTCACCTTTAAAACACAGATGGACATTTTTCAGTCCAAATATTCTGTGGCGTTTTTTTTTTTTATATTTGGGTTTGAGTTGTTGAACTGTGTGAAGTGTTGTAATCTTTTTAAAGGTTTAACCAGTTCCACACATGACGATCTGCTGTAAATATTAATAATAATAAACTTAAAACATGTTTTAACAGTGAAAAGTTTATTCAACCAGAGGATATTAAACAAATGTGGAGGAGGGAGGAGGGAGGAGGAGCAGGAGGAGGGAGGAGGAGCAGGAGGAGGGAGGAGGGAGGAGGAGCAGGAGGAGGGAGGAGCAGGAGGAGGGAGGAGGGAGGAGCAGGAGGAGGGAGGAGCAGGAGGAGGGAGGAGCAGGAGGAGGGAGGAGGAGCAGGAGGAGGGAGGAGGAGGAGCAGGAGGAGGGAGGAGGAGCAGGAGGAGGGAGGAGCAGGAGGAGGGAGGAGCAGGAGGAGGGAGGAGGAGCAGGAGGAGGGAGGAGGAGGGAGGAGGAGCAGGAGGAGAGAGGAGGAGCAGGAGGAGGGAGGAGGAGCAGGAGGAGGGAGGAGGAGCAGGAGGAGGGAGGAGCAGGTGGAGGGAGGAGGAGCAGGAGGAGGAGGAGGGAGGAGCAGGAGGAGGGAGGAGGAGGAGCAGGAGGAGGAGGAGGAGGAGGGAGGAGGAGCAGGAGGAGGAGCAGGAGGAGGGAGGAGGGAGGAGGAGGAGGAGGAGGAGCTGCTGCATCAGTCGTCCTGGTTCCGACAGCTAGGAATTCCCAGGAAGGCGTCAAACTGCTGGTGGCAGCGGCAGCCAATGGAAGGGGGAGTGGCTTCAGCACTGTAATGTTACAGGACACGCCCCCCCATGCCTACACTGTGTAGGCGTTTACCTGAGAGAGAGAGAGAGAGAGAGAGAGAGAGGAGTTTGTAAAGTGAAAGTTCACACCGAGTCACAGGTTTTTAAAACGACGCCCCTTTACTCTGGCGTACCCACAGTGACTCCGCCCCTTTACTCTGGCGTACCCACGGTGACTCCGCCCCTTTACTCTGGCGTACCCACAGTGACTCCGCCCCTTTACTCTGGCGTACCCACAGTGACTCCGCCCCTTTACTCTGGCGTACCCACGGTGACTCCGCCCCTTTACTCTGGCGTACCCACAGTGACTCCGCCCCTTTACTCTGGCGTACCCACGGTGACTCCGCCCCTTTACTCTCACACACTTTGTTCAAGGGATGGATTTGTTTAAAACAGTGGTATCTTGTGTAATTGAACAATATTAAAATGTTTAATAATTTGACATTTTTACCATTAAGAGTAAGTTTGAGGATTGGGGTCAACAGACTTTTTTCACAGTAAGTGTAAATACGTCAGAGGAGCGTTACGGCACTTCCTGTTAAACGTCCAGACAGTAGGAAGACGGAAAGTCTTTTCAAGTTGCTGAAGAAATTTGACACTTAACATTTGCAGATAGCTCCATCAGACAGTAACCATGGTAACTAAAGGCTCTAGCTCCATCAGACAGTAACCATGGTAACTAAAGGCTCTAGCTCCATCAGACAGTAACCATGGTAACTAAAGGCTCTAGCTCCATCAGACAGTAACCATGGTAACTAAAGGCTCTAGCTCCTACTGTACTTTTACAAACCCTAGGAACTTTCAATAAACCTGCATTCTGAGAACGAAGGGTTCTATTGGGTTGGTACGGAACCAGATCATCTTTAAGATAAGAGGGGCCTATACCATTAACCCCTGACCCCTAACCCTAACCCATACCATTAATGGTTTTATATGTAAGGAGGAGGATTTTAAATTTAATTCTAAACTCAACTGGTAGCCAATGAAGGGTTTGGAGCACAGGGGTGATAGGGTTAGGGGTCAGAGGTCAGGGTTTGGAGCACAGGGGTGATAGGGTTAGGGGTCAGGGGTCAGGGTTTGGAGCACAGGGGTGATAGGGTTAGGGGTCAGGGGTCAGGGTTTGGAGCACAGGGGTGATAGGGTTAGGGGTCAGGGGTCAGGGTTTGGAGCACAGGGGTGATAGGGTTAGGGGTCAGGGGTCAGGGTTTGGAGCACAGGGGTGATAGGGTTAGGGGTCAGGGGTCAGGGTTTGGAGCACAGGGGTGATAGGGTTAGGGGTCAGAGGTCAGGGTTTGGAGCACAGGGGTGATAGGGTTAGGGGTCAGGGGTCAGGGTTTGGAGCACAGGGGTGATAGGGTTAGGGGTCAGGGGTCAGGGTTTGGAGCACAGGGGTGATAGGGTTAGGGGTCAGGGGTCAGGGTTTGGAGCACAGGGGTGATAGGGTTAGGGGTCAGAGGTCAGGGTTTGGAGCACAGGGGTGATAGGGTTAGGGGTCAGGGGTCAGGGTTTGGAGCACAGGGGTGATAGGGTTAGGGGTCAGGGGTCAGGGTTTGGAGCACAGGGGTGATAGGGTTAGGGGTCAGGGGTCAGGGTTTGGAGCACAGGGGTGATAGGGTTAGGGGTCAGGGGTCAGGGTTTGGAGCACAGGGGTGATAGGGTTAGGGGTCAGAGGTCAGGGTTTGGAGCACAGGGGTGATAGGGTTAGGGGTCAGGGGTCAGGGTTTGGAGCACAGGGGTGATAGGGTTAGGGGTCAGGGGTCAGGGTTTGGAGCACAGGGGTGATAGGGTCAGGGGTCAGGGTTTGGAGCACAGGGGTGATAGGGTTAGGGGTCAGAGGTCAGGGTTTGGAGCACAGGGGTGATAGGGTTAGGGGTCAGGGGTCAGGGTTTGGAGCACAGGGGTGATAGGGTTAAGGGTCAGAGGTCAGGGTTTGGAGCACAGGGGTGATAGGGTTAGGGGTCAGGGGTCAGGGTTTGGAGCACAGGGGTGATAGGGTCAGGGGTCAGGGTTTGGAGCACAGGGGTGATAGGGTTAGGGGTCAGAGGTCAGGGTTTGGAGCACAGGGGTGATAGGGTTAGGGGTCAGGGGTCAGGGTTTGGAGCACAGGGGTGATAGGGTTAGGGGTCAGAGGTCAGCGTTTGGAGCACAGGGGTGATAGGGGTAGGAGTCAGGGGTCAGGGTTTGGAGCACAGGGGTGATAGGGTTAGGGGTCAGGGGTCAGGGTTTGGAGCACAGGGGTGATAGGGTTAGGGGTCAGAGGTCAGGGTTTGGAGCACAGGGGTGATGTGTTCTCTTCTATTTGATCCTGTTAATAATCTTGCTGCTGCATTTTGAACCAGTTGAAGCTTTTTAGGGAATATTTAGGACACGCTACAAGTAAGGAGTTACAATAATCTAATCGTGATGTAACAAATGCATGAATTAATTTTTCTGCAGTCGTTTTAGACAGAATATTCCTAATTTTGGCTAATGTTGCGCAGGTTGTTAACATTCATTTACACTTTACTATATTTACTTCAGGTGAAAATTGGACAAAACCAGGAAATGGTAGCTTTGTTTCGTTTACAATTTTTCGCAAAACAATATCGATATTCTTAAAATTTCGACATAGCACATTTGCGCTTTGAACGTGTTTCCATTGACGGTTGTTCTCGGCAGGAGTGTCGTAACTCTGGTCAAATATCATCCCAGTAGTTTTCACACTGACCATAACTCTAACATGTTAGTGTCTTTAAAGAGTTCACCTGAGACTTTTACTGAGCATTCATTCACTCTAACACTATCAAACTAACCAGCTGGTTAAGGTTAGAAGGGTCTGTACATGTGGTCCCCACATTGTCAGGTCAAATATTAAATATGATCAACACTTAATAACAACAACAAATGATAAATGTATGGAGTGTTTTTTACACAGTGTTGCACTTGACACTTTACAGAACAGAGAATAAATGTATGTGTAAAAAAAAACCCACTTCAATATTCAAACACTAACAGATAATAAAGTAAACACTGTGTCTTCTGTAGGAATCACTCTGATCATCACTACAACAGTGTGATCACCACTGTTCTGTCGTCCCAGCAGCCAATGGTTGTCATGGTTACAGCGACTGCAGCTGCCATTTACACTCCCAGAGAAGTGATCATGTGACCATGTACGTCACATCTGTGACATATAAGTACAGAAATGTGTTTCCACCGCTCTTTTGTCATAAATTAGAATATGGAAACATCTGAAAAACCACCGCATGAAAGAGTGAAAACTTTTGATCGATATTTGAGTGTTTTCCATTACCATGAATTTCCAAGGGTAATGGAGACGCAGCTATTATCTGGGTTTTTTTATTTTGGTTTTGGAAACAAATAATGAAGAAACAAGTTATTTTCATTCATATTTTTGGTTTTATTTTGAAAAACCAATGAAGGAGTACTCCACAGACTGTACCGTTGTAACTGCAGCGTTTATGTCAATAATAATAATAATAATAATAATAATAATAATAATAATAAAGCTTACCTTCCTCATCCTCCTCCACCCATGGGCGGGGCGTTGGGACCGCCTCCGTGCATTATCCTTCCCATCCGTCTTCTTCCACCAGGAGGACCAGGAGGACTACACATGTAAGGAACAAACAAGCACCATGTTTTTAACCCAAGATAATGATGATGCAACTTCTACTAAAAGTGTTGAATGATTATAGTGAACATGTGTGATTAAATAATAATACTGTACCTCCTCCCATCTGAGAACAGGGACATAGACGCCCTTCCATCTTTAGTCAGATCAGGGTCAATGATCGTCTTGAAACTGTTTGAAAACAAACTGTTAAAACTTGTGACAATAATAATAATAATAATAATAATAATAATAATAATAATAATAATAATGATAATAACTAAAGATGTAGGTTTTAGTGTGAACTCCAAGAATAAAAGTTGAACCATCAATTAAATCTAACATGACTCACTACTGATGTGCTATATATATATATATATATATATATATATATATATATATATATATATATATATATAAATAAATGTTAAACTATATAAGATATTGTGATACGGGGAAAAAATCCTCAGGAGTAAAAAACACATTAAAAAAAACAAGAACAGGAACTGATGTGACGACTGAGGACAATAGTCCAACTATATAATGAACAGAGGTCCACCAAGGAGGGATTAAATCTGTCTGTCTGTCTGACTGTCTGTCTGTCTGTCTGTCTGTCAGCAGGATTATGAAAAAAGTTCTGAAGGTGTCGTTTGTGTCACAAGGAACAAATGATTAAATGTTGGTGGTGATCCAGAACAGATCCAGCACAGATCCAGAACAGATCCAGCACAGATCCAGAACAGATCCAGAACCAGTCAGGGGTCACTATGTGTCCTCTATGTGGTCCCTGGGTCTTAGTTGGTCCAGGTGTGAACTAGAACTCTGGACTCAAACACATAAGCAGCAGCTGAACAGAAAATGAGCTTTGGCTTATTTTCATGGACTGTTCCATCAGGGTTCAAACACACTTTCACCAACACTGGTCCATCCTACACACTCCCAAAAACACCAGTGGACTTTAAACAACAGAATAAAAAGTTAAAGTTTACCCTCAGAGGTTTTACAATTAAATAAATGATAATGTCCCAGTGCAGACACACTTTGTTAAATCCACACTTTCCTCACATTTCTATTTAATTTGGGCAGATTTTAGTCCATAAACATGAGGCAGGAAACATCCTGAGTGAACAGGAAGTGAACAGGAAGTGAACTGGAAGTGAACTGGAAGATTAAGACCACGTCAAATTAACATTTATTCACTCAAAATATTTGTATTTTTTAATTAGAAATCACACATTATTATGCTGTGTAAAAAGAAAAAATCTATGACTTTTTCACAACTTTCTGGGTCTTTTTACTTTTACAAAACTTTTCCAGGCCTGGAATTTGCATTTTTCAAATTCCAAAACTCTTCAAAACGTATGAACCCTGTTAAGTTTATTATTAAGATTAAAGTTTTTAATCTGTACCCTATACATTTCTTAGCCAAAGTTATGCCCTGACCACAGAACAGCTAGTGCTCATGGGAAGTAGAGTCTTTATTCCTTAAAAACTAAATATTCGGAGGTGTCGCTGTAATCCACTGTACACCACCTTTAACCATTTAGATTTTCTTGTTTTGACACTGCTGTAATCAAACTCATAGTTGTTTGTGTAGTGACTTACAAGAGTCCAATAAACTCCACCGCCCCCCAGAAGAAATTAGTCAGTGTGGACAGTCCCCATGGCAACTGGGACCTGCTCTCTAGGACCCGACCTGAAAAACAAAGGTTAAATACATCTGTAATGTCTTTTCCATATTTAATTATTCATATGCACACAAAAGGTTTTTAAATGAAGGTTAAATTCCAATCAGATCGTTCATTGACTGTTTTAATGGATGCGGTTTGTCCTTTGGCTTCTGGAGAAAGACGTGACAAAATACAGAACATTATGTGAATAAGTCAATATTCACTTCAGTTCATAATGTTAGATTTATTTGATTCAAGCATGTCTTCTAATTTACAGAATAGAATAGAATGTCTTTATTGTAATTATACAAAAACTACAACGGAATTGGAACATGCCATTATCATCATCATCATCATCATCAGGTGTCATTCTAAAAAAAAAAAAAGCGTATGTTCGTATATATACATACACAGAGAATAATAAGATTACGGTATAAAAAGTAAAAGGTTGCAAGTTGTAAAAATAGGAATAAGAACAGACTAACACCACATTCACAGATTAATGGGAAATATGTAATAAACTCTCTGTACGTTAAGTTGTATTAAAAGAGATCATAGTGTTTGGGACTAAGGCTGAAAAAGATAAAGGGTCAGATTGTTTTTCCATTTGGTTATAATTGTGATAAAAGTATTTAAATTTCTACCTTAAGGTATTTGCTTACAATATAGATCTGTCTCTCATATCAAAAGAAGCTTTATGGACATGGTAATGAGCATCATACACTGCCAAAGCAAACATACTTACAAATAATATACACTACATACACATACATTACTCTTTCACACACATTAAAGTATAAAAATATAAAAAGTTAAAGGTTGAAACTTAAAAAAAAAGGAATAAACAGAACAGACTAACATACAACATTCACAAAAAAACTGTTTGTTGCGTTTCACAGTTTAAATGGATATATTTAATAAACTTTACATTATGTTGTATTAAAGTGGTCATAATGTTTGTTCTAGATGGAACATTTGGTTACAATTGTGATAAAAGTATTTAAATGTATTTAATGTCTATCTTACGCTATTTGCTTACAATGGATATCAAGTTATATATATATATATATATATATATATATATATATATATATATATATATATATATATATATATATATATATATATATATATATATATATATATATATATATATATATATATATCCTTACCTTGTGTATTTTACTATAACTTACAAACCAATTTAAAAGCTTAGCATTAAATGTAACTTCGTTCTTGTTACGCACTTCCAGCTAAGCTAACAGGCTAATAGCTAACATTAGCTTCATAAGCTCCACCTTTATTTGACATCACTGCTGAGTTATAAACGTACCTTTAACTTTAAATGTTATACTGGGAAATATTACATCTACTATGAGTAAGTGTTTTCGTGTTAAACATTTTTGTACCAAACAAAACCACTTACCACCTGACACGTACATGTTTCCCAGAGTTCTGGTGTTCAGTGTTTCCGGAAGACTCGAGCACCAGACAACAGAGATCGTTACAGGATTGGATGGTTCACTCAGGAGAGACCCGAGTAACCGTATATTTAACTGTCACGTGGGCGCCGCCCCGCCCAGCGTCTTTCTTTAGGGGAACA
>CM035789.1:50075909-50110909 GCA_020466265.1 Siphamia tubifer | reverse complement strand
AGGCTCAGCAGCAGCCGCAGCAGCAGCAGCCCCAGCAGCAGAAGGACACAATCCCTGATCGACACCTGATTTCATTTCATGTGACGGCAAAATGTTGCATCCACAGCGTATAAGGGACAGTCCCTAAAAGGGCCCCCGCCCTCCCCGAGTCCGGTGTTGGTTTTACAGACATGAAGTGGAAACACCCCCCCCCCTCCCCCCGTCCATGGGTGGAAAAAAGGCCAGTGGATCCAGTTCAAGTGACACCATAGCAAAGAAACAGAAGGGTATGTGGGAGGGAGGGGGCAGGTCCCACATTAGAAAGGGAGGGGGGCAGGCCCCACATTAGAATGGGAGGGGGCAGGTCCCACATTAGAATGGGAGGGGGCAGGTCCCACATTAGAATGGGAGGGGGCAGGTCCCACATTAGAATGGGAGGGGGCAGGTCCCACATTAGAAAGGGAGGGGGGCAGGCCCCACATTAGAAGGGGAGGGGGGCAGGCCCCACATTAGAAGGGGAGGGGGCAGGTCCCACATTAGAAATGGGGGGGGGGGGGGGTCCCACATTAGAAAGGGAGGGGGCCCTTTATTATTCCCACTGTGAAAAAGGTTCCTGCTCAGACCAGATGAACCAGTTCTGGAAAAGTATTGAGGAGTTCACACTGGTGCGACATTTGCCAAAGCCTGATGGAGGAAGTTCATCTCTTTCCCGACTTCATGTAGGACGGGATAGCGCCTCGAGCCGTCAGACCTTCGAAGCGTTTGTACGTGTAGTTGATGAAAACCCAGTCCTTGTTCTTCAGGTCCACCTCGGTCTGGTTCGAAACTGGAGTGACTGTGACGAGATAAGACGACAATATTAGAGAGTAGAACATAATAATAACAATAATAATATAATAATAATATAATAATAATATAATAATAATAATATTGATAATAATTATTATAATGATGATGATGATAACGATAATTATAATAATGATAATAATAATTATGATAATGACAATAATGATAATATTGATATTATCATACTAATGAAAATAATAATAATATATTTTATTTGTATAGTGCTTTTCATCACAGTAAAAACAGAACTACAAACCAACTACAATAAAAACAAAAAAAACAAAAAAAAAAACAGTCACAAATTAAAACAAACATTAAAATCAATCTTGAATAAATTAGTTTTTAAAAAGGATTTCAAAGTGTTGAGGTCTGAACAGTGACCGAGGTTTGGGGCGGATATAAACCCCCCCCCCCCCGGCGCCCCCCAGCTTAGTGCTTGGTTTTGGGCGGCAGGGCGAGGAAGTAGACACAAGAGGATCAAGGGCGGGGCTTGATGATGGAGGGGTTTATGGGTGAGGAGGAGGATGTTACATGTAATTCTATGTTTGAGGGGCGGAGCCAGTGAAGGTGTTGGCGGACAGGAGTGAGTGAGGAGACGAGCTGCAGAGTTCTGGATGAACTGGAGTTTCTGAAAGTGTCTATAGAGTAAACTATAGAGTAGGTACTGCAGTAGTCTAGTCTAGCCCTCTGCTGCTTTAAATCATATTTATCTGATCGCTACCAATTTGTTAACGTTAATCAACAATCATCGCAGTCCTCCAGAGTTAATTATGGCGTTCCTCAAGGTTCAGTCCTTGGGCCTATTTTGTTTACACTATATATGCTCCCTTTAGGTAACATCATTAGAAATCATGGTATTAATTTTCATTGTTATGCAGATGACACACAGCTATATTTATCGATTAAACCTGATCAGACCAGACAAATAGATAAACTAAGTACATGTGTCCAAGACATAAAGACTTGGATGAGTGACAATCATCTTTTATTGAACCCTGAAAAAACTGAAGTCGTTATAATTGGTCCTAAAAATGCCACAGACTCCCTACCTGACCACATAGTTACTCTGGACAACTTAAGTGGAACACCCAGTGACACAGTTAAACATTTAGGAGTTTTATTTGATCCAGATCTTTCATTCAAAGGGTCAGAGGTCAGAGGTCAGGGCACATTAACCAAACATATAGAACAGCCTTCTTTCACCTGCGCAACATTAGCCAAAATTAGGAATATTCTGTCTAAAACGACTGCAGAAAAATTAATTCATGCATTTGTTACATCACGATTAGATTATTGTAACTCCTTACTTGTAGCGTGTCCTAAATATTCCCTAAAAAGCTTCAACTGGTTCAAAATGCAGCAGCAAGATTATTAACAGGATCAAATAGAAGAGAACACATCACCCCTGTGCTCCAAACCCTGACCCCTGAACCCTAACCCTATCACCCCTGTGCTCCAAACCCTGACCTCTGACCCCTAACCCTATCACCCCTGTGCTCCAAACCCTGACCCCTGACCCCTAACCCTATCACCCCTGTGCTCCAAACCCTGACCTCTGACCCCTAACCCTATCACCCCTGTGCTCCAAACCCTGACCTCTGACCCCTAACCCTATCACCCCTGTGCTCCAAACCCTGACCCCTGACCCCTAACCCTATCACCCCTGTGCTCCAAACCCTGACCTCTGACCCCTAACCCTATCACCCCTGTGCTCCAAACCCTGACCCCTAACCCTATCACCCCTGTGCTCCAAACCCTGACCTCTGACCCCTAACCCCATCACCCCTGTGCTCCAAACCCTGACCTCTGACCCCTAACCCTATCACCCCTGTGCTCCAAACCCTTCACTGGCTACCAGTTGAGTCTAGAATTAAATTTAAAATCCTCCTCCTTACATATAAAACCATTAATGGTATGGGCCCCTCTTATCTTAAAGATGATCTGGTTCCGTACCAACCCAATAGAACCCTTCGTTCTCAGAATGCAGGTTTATTGAAAGTTCCTAGGGTTTGTAAAAGTACAGTAGGAGCTAGAGCCTTTAGTTACCATGGTTACTGTCTGATGGAGCTAGAGCCTTTAGTTACCATGGTTACTGTCTGATGGAGCTAGAGCCTTTAGTTACCATGGTTACTGTCTGATGGAGCTAGAGCCTTTAGTTACCATGGTTACTGTCTGATGGAGCTAGAGCCTTTAGTTACCATGGTTACTGTCTGATGGAGCTAGAGCCTTTAGTTACCATGGTTACTGTCTGATGGAGCTAGAGCCTTTAGTTACCATGGTTACTGTCTGATGGAGCTAGAGCCTTTAGTTACCATGGTTACTGTCTGATGGAGCTAGAGCCTTTAGTTACCATGGTTACTGTCTGATGGAATCATCTTCCCTTTAATATTAAAAACGCAGAAACAGTCTCTACATTTAAAATTAGGCTGAAAACATTCCTGTTTGAGAAAGACTATGGTCAGGTTAGTTAAAAATGATGTGACTCATATATCATGTATACATGATGTATGAGTCACAGTTCAGTCTAGGCTGCCCTAGGAGTTAGAATGCTGGGGGAAGTACAGACACTGAGTTCTTTCTTCTCTTTCTCTCTCTCACACCTGTTTCTGTCATTTTTATAACATATCTTTCATACCAAGTCTGTTCATGACTAGTCACCTGGTGTCCCCTTTCCCCCCTCCCCCCCTGGGGGGAGTGGTGGCTCTCCTGACAGTGTCTGCACGGGAGCCATGGACGACAGGATCTGGAGTATCTCGCCTGTGCTGAACTGTGACCCCGGACCACCGCCCCTGCCTGTCTGGACCAGCCCCCCCTCCTGCATTTATAAATGGACGTTCATCTATAGTCTGTCCGTCCATGGGAGTGGATCTGTCCTTCAATGTGGTTCTCCTCGAGATTTCTTCTTTTTCCCACTGGGTTTGGAAGTTTTTTCTTGCCGAGAAGGAGGGTCTAAGGACAGGGGGAGGGTCTAAGGACAGGGGGAGGGTCTAAGGACAGGGGATGCTTGGGAGTGTTCATATATCTCTGTGGTTGATTGTGTTTTTGTAAAACCCTGTGAGACGACTTTGTTGTGATTTGGGGCTTTATAAAAAAAATTGAATTGAATTGAAAAAGAAAAAAAATCTGCCTAAATTGAAAATATAATTTTAGAGTCAGGTTAGAGCGTCAGGACGTGATTCGACACTGAATGTGTCAATTATGAACCAATCCGTCCATTTGTGAACATGTCCCACATGTGTAAAGTGTCAGGTTTTTACACCAAATTGTCATATCTATGCTCTCTCTCTGTGCTCTCTCTCTATCCTTCTCACTGTCACCTCTCACCTAGTCTTTTCCCTCCAGTGCTGACTGGTGATGTCATACACCTGTGGGTCCAGCTGGACTCATTAGGTGGAGGTGTATATAAGTGACCTGTTTCTGCTTGATCCTCGCCAGATTATCTAACGGTCTACCCTTAGTAATCCAGCACCATTCCTGTCTGTTCCGAGTTTCCGTGTACCTGACCCGTTTCTGATCGACATCTGTCCACCTGTCCCGTGTTCCGACCCCCGCCGGCCCGACTCCGTCTTCTGCCTGTGTTTGCCTGGTTCCGACTCGCCGTCGTCTGTTCATCTCGCCAGCCGCCTGCCCCGACCCCGGACCGAACCCGACCAAGATAAAGCCCAGTCCCCTACGGAGTAGAACCGCTACTCTGTTTTCACCGTACCTTCCGTACGGATCCGTTATAGACTTAAAAGACTCATTTCTAGTTATCTGCTGAGCTCTGTCAGCTTGTACTCATTCTTAATAAACTCTTTAAAAACTGAGAATCTGTTGTTCCTGCGTTTGGGTTCTCCGTTGGCCTATGACACCAAATAATGATTGTCCAGTGATGTCAGTAAGGACAACACTAGGACAGTTGGTGTTCCTAACATACAACATACTTATAGTTTGTCATGTTCATACACTAAAGTCATTTTCTTTCATTTTTACTCATAGCATTATCTAAATCTACCCTTGTGCATGGTTTGAATAAATAGAATAAATACAACTATGTAAACATAAACACACTGAACACAATAGAAAGTGAAACTAACAAATAACTACCACTAATTATTAAAAAAACAGAACCATATTAACTGAGGTGTGTTTCTACTGGGTGGGACGACTGATTCATTTAAAGTTAGTTCGACTGGTAGAAGCCTCTAGAATCACGACATTAGAGAGTGACCTCGCTTTACCGCTTGTCAATAGCTCTGTCCAATCAAATGGAGATTACGCGTGGTGTGTGGCCATGGAAACCTGGAGGTTTACCGGGATTTTATTCACTGTGTCTACATGCTAATCTATGCTGAACAGACTAACAATAAGTTTCATCATATTCTACACGTGTGTGGGTAAAAAAATGGAATATTCTATCTATGACTGACTTTCGTTTCTAAAACACAGAAGGTTAGAAACAATTCAGACTTGTGTTTGTGCAGAACTAAATCTTTTTGTCTGTTTTTAGTTTCATATCTTGGTCAATAGTCAGTGTTTCCGCTACATTCATTTGGTCGTGTCGTCCCACTGCTACCAATTGTGCCCCACTGCTTCTTCAAATTTCTATACATTTTAGGTTTGTTGCAAATACATCACAGCGTAAAAAATAAAACTACATATACTCTTTGCGAGAGCGCATCTTGGAAGTGGTGGATCAGCTGACCAGACAGTCAGAGGAGGAGTGAATCTTTGAGATTCTGCAACGAAAAGGTCGACTTATGACGGTAGTCTGAGATAACTCTTCATTTTTTAAAGTTAAATAGATATTCATCAAATATTAACAGTCAGCTAATGTTACGTAACATAACAGCTTACCTTAACTGTGCACGGTGCCAACTAAGCTCATTTATAATATAGCATTAAGCTAATATCTTTACGAGCTAATGCTAACTCCAGATGAGTTTATGGAAGTATTTGTGAAACATTGATGAGGATGATCTTCGACAGTTATCATTAACCTTTAATAAGTCATAGATTATCAGTAGTTATGTTCACATTTGGAATTAAACACCTGTGTCAATTATCTAATGTTAATGTTTTATGTAATTATATAAGACAACGTTAGTCAAGGAGGAGTGATGCTGCTCAGTATCAATTTGACCGAAGAACCTTAGAACTGTTCTACAAAAACCCTAGAACGATCTGGTGTAAACTTTACCACTGAGATATTTATTTACATTATTATTACATTTTTGTTGTTTTCATTCTACCATTTATTTGTTAAAAGTCTGATAAATAAAATTTGCAGTGAAGTGTCATTTGTTTACGCCACCAAGACTCCTCAGCGCACTTGCCTCGACTGTAGAAAAGAATCCTAGAGGAAACACTGACATTCATCTGATTTTGAAACGGATTAAACCATTAGAATCCCTGAAGTGTTAGCTTTCATTATACCAGACAGAACTGCGTGTATTATGAACTACCATGCGATCCTAGATTGTTTTGTAGAGAGTACGTCATCGTATGTATTTTATTTTACATTTCTATTTACATACTTGTTATGATAGCTATGGTGACAAAATGGTTGACATGTCATTGTAGCCTAAAGTCTGACCTTTCCAAGGATATAGAAGATGTGAATATTGAACAAGATTTCAAAGTGGGGGGACGGGGGTAAAAGGTAAAGTGAGGGGGCGTTGGGTAGGAAGAGGTTAATGTGACCTTGTGTCATTTACACACAGTAATAAACCAGGAGGACATGAACTAGAGTTGGAAACATAGGGTGACATGGCTATGTTAGCAACAACACAACGGCTAATTTTAAACATGGAGGTGGTGCGTTCAGGACCGTCGTAATATCTCTGGTGCATTCAAATAGAAAATGAGTTGTTCCTGAATAAATATAGTTAAACAATCAACAACAGTTAAAGTGTGTGGTGTTTGTAACAGAAGGAAGAGCAGAGCTGGACATGTTGACTTTAAAGTTGACTTTATTATAAGTCTGTTCATTTAAAGGCTCCTGTTTGTGTTGTAGATAAATGTCACAGTTTATTTCCCAAAGTCTGGTTCAAATATATTACTGCTGAATAAATGTGAACTGACTCACATATGATGGAAATATAGATATGATATGATCTGTAGGATCATCATGTAGCTTTTTCACCTGGTCTGGTGTTAAAAAGACAAGAGAAAAATCTGGAATATCAAAGAATGGGAATTTAAATTGAATTGACACCTAAAAGCATATGGTCCCAGCCCTGGTGGATGGTGTGGAAGGCAGCGGTGAGGTTCAGGAGGATCAGGATGTTGATGTGGCCAGAGTCAGCAGAGAGGAGGAGGTCATTTGTAATTTTGAGTAGGGCAGTTTCAGTGCTGTGTTTGGGGCAAAAACTGGACAGGAATATTTCATAGATATTGTTGGTGGGTTTAGATTTGTGAGGCGATGACACGGTCAAGGATTTTGGAGAGAAATGGGAGGTTGGATATAGGACAAAAGTTGGATGGGATGTTAGAGTCAGGACTAGGTTTCTTCAGAATGGGGGTAATGGAAGCTAATTAGAGGGTGTCTGGGACTGATCCAGAGCAGAGGGAGGTGTTGATGAGTGGGGAAAGGATAGGGAAGCAGGTTTTAATGAATTTGGATGGGATGGGGTCCAGGGTGCAGGTTGGTGTGTTCATGCTGGCCATGAGCTGGGAGAGTTGGGCAGGTGAGATAAGGGTGAACTGGGATAGTGGGTGAGTAGTGGAGGGAGTGGGGTCAGGTGATGAGTGGGTGCTAGGGGTGGAGGTGCTATGGTAGGGGGAGTCAATTTTGGAATTAAAAAATTTAAGAAAAGTATGGCATTTATGAGGTGTGAATGAGGAGGGGACGTTGTCATGGGGCTTCAACAGGGAGTTGATGGTGGAGAAGATTTACCTGGGGTTATTTGAAATGGAGTGAATGATGTGGGAGTAGAAGGCTGACCGGGAAGAATAGAGTTTAGGATGGAATCTGTCATTTTGAAGGTGGATAGTGAGTTTAGTTTTCTTGTGTACTCTTTCCACGCAGCCTCAGCAGCACCGCCCTGTACGGTACTACCAACACCCTGCAGCTCCCGTTTAGTGGCCTGACAGAAAAGTTCATGGTGTCCAGGACACGGGAGGTACTGCAGTACAGGGAATCCAGAGATCCTAAGGTGGCATCGGCTGGCATCCAGGTGCGCACAGGCAGGAAGTGGAGAGCGGATAGAGCTCTGGAAGTGGCCGAGTCACGACTCAGGCAGAAGGCCCTGGTGGGACCCATTGCCAGAGGGCGTGCAGGAATTGGCTTTTTCCCAGCAGTCAGGGTGGACAAGGCCAAGGGCAAAGAACGGCAGCTGCTCATCCAGGAGGAAGTGCGGGCAGGAGTGGAGGAACAACGCACAAGCAGGATGGTGGGAAAGGGACAGCAAGGAGCCTGGACTAAATGGGAGAATGTTCTGCAACGGAAGATCACCTGGTCCAACATCTGGAAAGCAGACTTCCACTATACAAGGTTCTTAGTCCAGGCTGTGTACGACGTCCTGCCAAGTCCAGCCAACCTTCATGTCTGGGGCAAAGCAGAGACACCGTCCTGTCCCCAGTGTACAGGACGGGGATCCCTGGAACACCTCCTCAGCAGCTGTCCAAAAGCCCTTGGAGATGGGCGCTATCGCTGGCGCCACGACCAAGTGCTGAGGTCAATTGCGGACAGCATCGCCACGGCCATTAAGACCACCAAGGGCCACCATAAACCGGAGGCAATCAGGTTCCTTAGAGCTGGAGAGAAGCCTAGATTACAACTGCGGGCAAAAGCTGGCCTCCTCACCACCGCCTCTGACTGGAAACTGGAGGTGGACCTTGGCAAACAGCTAAAGTTCCCGACCTAGCATAACACCTACAAGGCTCCGCCCAGATATGATCATCGTGTCAGATTCCACCAGGCAGTTGATCATTCTGGAGCTTACAGTGCCCTGGGAAGAGCGCATGGAAGAAGCGAATGAAAGAAAGCGTGCCAAGTACCAGGAGTTGGCAGATGAGTGTAGGAGGCAGGGCTGGAAAACCTTCTGCGAACCGCTGGAGGTGGGCTGCAGAGGATTTGCAGGGCAGTCACTCTACAAAGCCCTCACATTGCTGGGCCTCACTGGGCAAGAAAAGAGCAGCGACAGAAGCCGCAGAGAAAGCCACAAGGTGGCTATGGTTAAAGAGGGCAGATCCGTGGGCAAATGCTGCTGGGACACAGGCCGGGGTCTGATCAGCTCTGGTCGGGTCGCCTGGGCGAGGGTGTCTGATGTTGAAAGACCCAAAACACCCAATGCCCCAGGTTACATCACTGATTATGTGTCCCAGCGCATCCGCGAGATGTATCTTTCACACCAGTTGGTGTTTCTGTGTTTTCATCTGATGAAGTGCAGGGGTGTACCAGAGGACAGGGTGTACCAGGGTGCAGGGTGGTCCAGGGGGCAGGGTGTACCAGGGTGCAGGGTGGTCCAGGCGGCAGGGTGGTCCAGGGGGCAGGGTGTACCAGGGTGCACTAGGGGGAAGAGTGGTCCAGGGGGCAGGGCGTACAGTTTGTGTTATCAATATATATGTTAAAGTCACCAAGGAGGAGGATGGGTTGTGAGATGGCACAGATAATTGATTAAGATAACGTCTCATTTAGTTTTTATCAACAAAAATTAAGACATTTTAGGAATGTTTTTTAAATTTCTAATCCACATTTTGTCTGTTTTTATTGTTCATCTATAACTGTATGATATATTTAATTATAGTTATCGTCATTAGACCCACATTTACGTCTAGTTTGGTTTATGTCAAGGTTCGTTGATGACAATATTTAGTCACTATAAGACACACTGTCAATGAATGGATTATTTTATAGATTGTTCATATATAAGGTGAAGTGGATTATAAAGAACATTAAGTCAAGTCAATATTATTAGATAAAAAGTACAAATAATCAATCATTAAACACAACCAGAGTTAATCCATATATAAGGTTCACTGTGGTTTATGTAGTAAATTAAAGTCTTTTCAGTGTCACCTTATAGTCCAGAACATACAGGAACCTTTAGTTTCCTAAATGTCATTTATTATTTAAATATTGGTGTGGACATGTCCGTCCATAGCGTCCAGATATAATTTTGTGCTCATGATCAGACAGGTGGGGCCAGGGAGTTTGAAATGTAATATGTTTAAAAGACGAGACTGTAGGTTTGAAGATGTTACTGTAGATAATGACTGTAGAACCAACACATGATGTCAAGGCATCAGTGTCGACATATGGAGTGGTTTGTGTTTCTGTTCAGCAGAGGAAGTCCAGGTTATTGTCCAGAGTAAAGGGATTGACAAGAGTGGAAAAGCACGGAAAACTCAAGTGTGACAGAGTGGAAACATATGGAAAACTCAAGTGTAACAGAGTGGAAACATATGGAAAACTCAAGTGTGACAGAGTGGAAACATATGGAAAACTCAAGTGTGACAGAGTGGAAACATATGGAAAACTCAAGTGTGACAGAGTGGAAACATATGGAAAACTCAAGTGTAACAGAGTGGAAACATATGGAAAACTCAAGTGTGACAGAGTGGAAACATATGGAAAACTCAAGTGTGACAGAGTGGAAACGTATGGAAAACTCAAGTGTGACAGAGTGGAAACATATGGAAAACTCAAGTGTGACAGAGTGGAAACATATGGAAAACTCAAGTGTGACAGAGTGGAAACATATGGAAAACTCAAGTGTGACAGAGTGGAAACATATGGAAAACTCAAGTGTAACAGAGTGGAAACATATGGAAAACTCAAGTGTGACAGAGTGGAAACATATGGAAAACTCAAGTGTGACAGAGTGGAAACGTATGGAAAACTCAAGTGTGACAGAGTGGAAACATATGGAAAACTCAAGTGTGACAGAGTGGAAACATATGGAAAACTCAAGTGTGACAGAGTGGAAACATATGGAAAACTCAAGTGTGACAGAGTGGAAACATATGGAAAACAACAGAAGTGGCCGTTACCTGTTGGTTGAAGAATGTCTGAATCTGGGAATTCATCAAAGTGTGACGTGTCATCGATGCTTTTGATCTCTATGGGGATGGCAGCAGGTCTCTCTCTACAGTTCACACACACACACACACACACACACACACTAGTTTACATGTCTCGTAAGGACCAAGTTTGTAATCAGGTCGACATTAGGTAGTGAGTGAAAACAACCTTTTTTCAAAATAAAATCAAAATACATCTTAAAAAAGGATTAAAAAAAATGTGTAAATTAAATAATAACGTTAAAATAGTTTTTAAAAATGTATAGATAATTCTTTAAAAAATCACAATAAAAAATGTATGAATAATAAAATATTTTTTAATATTTTTTTTAAGTTAACTCATCTTCAAACCTTCGAAAAATACATGTTTCACATGTTTCCCTCATGCTTTATGGGGACGTCTGGAAAAAACACTAATGTATTCATACGACCACATCACTGCTACTTTACTAGTGGGGACCTTTATTTATATTTAACCCGAGGTCAAGGTTAGGGGTCAGGGTCAGAGGTCATGGTTAGGCTAGGGTTAGAGGTCAGGGTCAGAGGTCAGGGTTAGAGGTCAGGGTCAGAGGTCATGGTTAGGCTAGGGTTAGAGGTCAGGGTCGGAGGTCATGGTTAGGCTCAGGGTTAGAGGTCAGGGTTGGAGGTCATGGATAGGGGTCAGGGTCAGAGGTCATGGTTAGGGTCAGGGTTAGATCAAATGTATTATAAAACCTTAGTTCCTAAATTTTGATCCAACTGTGAGTGAACCCCTGCTTTGTTTGTGGTCACCTGATATGGTCATAGTCCACCCCCTCAAAGAAGGAGTTGGACTTTATCTCCTCCACACCAGCAGCACCGATTCTGTGTTCCTCTTCACAGCAAAACCTAGAAACAAACATTGTTTTAGTCGTTCATTATTTTCACAAACCACTGGAATGATTTTATTATATGACCTGACTGTGTTCAAACACATGTTCAGTAACTGTAGCAGAAGTAAACTTATGTTCATATATGTGACCCTCCAGCACTAAACCAGTCACTTTGGTCAAATTTCATAAATTCATATTTTATATTTATTAAAGTTTATTAAAAATGTTTGTGTGACACTAATTCAACCAATCAGAGGCTGTTTTTCAACATCGCCATAGCAACAAGGGCTTTAGTTTAGTGTAGAAGGCTTTGTTCTGAGGCCTCCCATTGGTTCAAATCTATAATTCTGTAGATTTCTATTTAAGGGTTGTCTAGAGGGAATCCCCATCTTTCCAACGGTACCAAACATGACGGGGAAATACCTAACGCCAGCGCCAAGGAAAGTCGTGTTTGGAGTCGATTTGTCTTAGTTTTTTAGGCTAAAGTTAAAAAACTGCTGTGACTGAAACACTGCTTTAATGATGGACGGACACGTGTGGTTTAAAAGAATAAATAATTTAATTTGAATTTGTAATTTCATAATTAAAATGGTGAATATTATATATGACAGTTAATGGAAAGGTTATCTGTTGTACATAGACTAAAATAAGTAGTGTCTTTCAGAAGTGTCCACTGGGCGTCCTTAGGGGAGGAGCCACAGAAGCATTAACAGTTGGTCTTACCTCACTGACTGCACCTCCAGCAGACATTAGAACCTGTTTTATTTTCATTAGTGGGTAACTTTAGTTTGTTTGTTTGTGTTGAGTAACGGTTAAACAGTTATCAGTTACATGGACAGAACTTGGGTTCACAGATAACCCTTTTCTGAAGGTGTCCAGTGTTGTACCTGAACGAGTTCATTGAACGATCGTTCACGAACGTTATATTTTTGACGAACGTGAACGACTCGTTCACTTTTGCCAAATGAACAGGAAGTTGTGAACGCGGTTATTATGGCATTTATTGAACTGTGCTCTTATTTGAGTATATTCATGTGACCACAGTGGGAGCATCTTCAGTAATACTAACGTCAACACTAATAACTAATGTCACTTAGAACATGCACGTCAGGAACAGTTTCAAACATTGTTGGTAGTTGTGTAACAACTTTAACATTCATGTCAGTTCTTATCTGGTCAGAGTTGACATTAAACAACAGTAGTTCTAACTCTGAACATGGTTCAGTACCTCACACAAACTTAGTACCAGACCACATTAGGAACTGTAGTTTATTTCATATATGTTTACAGTTTTTATCACTTTCATTAATCAGACTTGACATGTGCACAAATATATTATTAAGCTCTAATTAGAGATAAGAGTAAATTAAATGTTTTAAAGATAATCCTTTTTATTACTTCTTATTGGCAGGTAGCTATCCCAACGTCTATCCCCTAAAATTCACTTCATGGAAAGACAACTTAAAGATTATTTTTCCTACATTCTTACATTTTGGTTTTAGATACATCACTTTGATTTATTTTAGCAGACACCAGTGTCAGTGTCAGTCTTAGTGTTAGGGTCAGTGTTAGAATCAGTGTTAGTGTTAAGTCTTAGTGTTAGGGTCATTGTCAGTGTTAGCGTTAGTGTTAGGGTCATTGTCAGTGTTAAGTCTTAGTGTTAGGGTCAGTGTCATTGTCAGTGTTAAGTCTTAGTGTTAGGGTCAGTGTCATTGTCAGTGTTAAGTCTTAGTGTGAGGGCCAGTGTCATTGTCAGTGTTAGGGTCAGTGTGACTGTTAGGGTCATTGTCAGTGTTAAGTCTTAGTGGTTAGGGTCAGTGTCAGTGTTAGTGTTAGGGTCAGTGTCATTGTCAGTGTTAGTGTTAGGGTCAGTGTCATTGTCAGTGTTAGTGTCATTGTTAGTGTTAGGGTCATTGTCAGTGTTAAGTCTTAGTGTTAGGGTCAGTGTCAGTGTTAGTGTCATTGTTAGCGTTAGGGTCAGTGTCATTGTCAGTGTCAAGTCTTAGTGTTAGTGTCAGTGTCATTGTTAGTGTTAGGGTCAGTGTCATTGTCAGTGTTAGTGTTAGGGTCAGTGTCATTGTCAGTGTTAGTGTTAGGGTCAGTGTCATTGTCAGTGTTAGTGTCAGTGTCAGTGTTAGGGTCAGTGTTAGCGTTAGTGTTAGGGTCATTGTCCGTGTTAAGTCTTAGTGTTAGGGTCAGTGTCATTGTCAGTGTTAGGGTAAGTGTCATTGTCAGTGTTAAGTCTTAGTGTGAGGGTCAGTGTTAGTGTTAGGGTCATTGTCAGTGTTAAGTCTTAGTGTGAGGGTCAGTGTCATTGTCAGTGTTAGTGTTAGGGTCAGTGTCATTGTCAGTGTTAGGGTCAGTGTCATTGTCAGGGTCAGTGTTAGTGTTAGGATCATTGTCAGTGTTAAGTCTTAGTGTTAGGGTCAGTGTCAGGGTAAGTGTCATTGTCAGTGTTAAGTCTTAGTGTGAGGGTCAGTGTCATTGTCAGTGTTAGGGTCAGTGTTAGTGTTAGGGTCATTGTCAGTGTTAAGTCTTAGTGTGAGGGTCAGTGTCATTGTCAGTGTTAGGGTCAGTGTTAGCGTTAGTGTTAGGGTCATTGTCAGTGTTAAGTCTTAGTGTTAGGGTCAGTGTTAAGTCTTAGTGTTAGGGTCAGTGTCATTGTCAGTGTTAGTGTTAGGGTCAGTGTCATTGTCAGTGTTAAGTCTTAGTGTGAGGGTCAGTGTCATTGTCAGTGTTAGGGTCAGTGTTAGGGTCATTGTCAGTGTTAAGTCTTAGTGTTAGGGTCAGTGTCATTGTCTTTGTTAAGTCTTAGTGTTAGGGTCAGTGTCATTGTCAGTGTTAAGTCTTAGTGTTAGGGTCAGTGTCATTGTCAGTGTCATTGTTAGTGTTAGGGTCAGTGTCATTGTCAGTGTTAAGTCTTAGTGTTAGGGTCAGTGTCATTGTCAGTGTCATTGTTAGTGTTAGGGTCAGTGTCATTGTCAGTGTTAAGTCTTAGTGTTAGGGTCAGTGTCATTGTCAGTGTTAAGTCTTAGTGTTAGGGTCAGTGTCATTGTTAGTGTTAGTGTCAGTGTCATTGTTAGTGTTAGGGTCAGTGTCATTGTCAGTGTTAAGTCTTAGTGTCAGTGTCATTGTTAGTGTTAGGGTCAGTGTCATTGTCAGTGTTAAGTCTTAGTGTTAGTGTCAGTGTCATTGTTAGGGTCAGTGTCATTGTCAGTGTTAAGTCTTAGTGTTAGTGTCAGTGTCATTGTTAGTGTTAGTGTCAGTGTCATTGTTAGTGTTAGTCTTAATGTCAGTGTCTGCTCAGGTACAAACATATTTACAGTTAAATCCTTCTGTACATGATGTAAATATAGGATTTTTAAACATATACGTATATCTGCGGTTTATAACCCGGTGTGGCTTGTATATTCTTTTGTTACATTTGTTTAAATACAGTTGGTGGGGCTTATATACAGGTAAATGGACTGCACTTATATACTTCTTTTCCACCTTCATGGTTCAAAGCGCTTTACATTAGCCTCACATTCACCCATTCACACACACTCATACACCAGTAGGTTTCTAAGGTCAAAGGTCAGTCCTACTGGGGGCCTAAGTCAGGGTTCAGTGTCTTGCCCAAGGACACTTCGACATGTGGACAGCCAGAGCCGGGACGCGAACCGCCAACCTCTCGGTCATTGGGCGACCCACTCTACCAACTGACCCACAGCCGGCTCATATAGAGGCGAGGCTTATAGTCCAGAAAATACGGTAATTTTAGACTCATTGACTTTCTTTATCCTTCTGCATCTGTGTCCCGTTAGCCCTAACTAACTAACTAACTAACTAACCACAGCTTCATGTAAATATTGATGGTGGTTCTTGCCTTAGAATCAAGTCTTTGGCCTTCTCTGATATGGGCACTTCTGGAGGAAAGGTGAGCGTCTCCCTCCAGTTCATCACCTTTCTGTACGTTTCCTGAGGTGTTTCTGAGCAGAATGGAGGATAACCTGGAAACACAAGCACAACTCATTTACCCACCCAGGGTCCGCTACTGCAGAGGACCAATGAACCACCCACCAAGGGTCCGCTACTGCAGAGGACCAATGAACCACCCACCAAGGGTCCGCTACTGTAGAGGAACGCCCACCCACCCAGCCGGGGTCCGCTACTGTAGAGGACCATCCACCCATCCAGCCACCCACACACCCTGGGTCCGCTACTGTAGAGGACCGTCCACCCACCCACCCGGGGTCCGCTACTGTAGAGGACCGTCCACCCACCCATCCGGGGTCCGCTACTGTAGAGGACCGTCCACCCACCCACCCGGGGTCCGCTACTGCAGAGGACCGTCCACCCACCCACCCGGGGTCCGCTACTGCAGAGGACCGCCCACCCACCCACCCGTGGTCCGCTACTGTAGAGGACCGCCCACCCACCCAGCCAGGGTCCGCTACTGCAGAGGACCGCCCACCCACCCATCCGGGGTCCGCTACTGTAGAGGACCGTCCACCCACCCACCCGGGGTCCGCTACTGCAGAGGACCGTCCACCCACCCACCCGGGGTCCGCTACTGCAGAGGACCGTCCACCCACCCACCCGGGGTCCGCTACTGCAGAGGACCGCCCACCCACCCACCCGTGGTCCGCTACTGTAGAGGACCGCCCACCCACCCAGCCAGGGTCCGCTACTGCAGAGGACCGCCCACCCACCCACTCAGGGTCCGCTACTGGAGAGGACCATCCACCCACCCACCCGGGGTCCGCTATTGTAGAGGACCATCCACCCACCCACCTGGGGTCCGCTACTGTAGAGGACCGTCCACCCACCCACCCGGGGTCCGCTACTGCAGAGGTCCAGTGGTTCTTACCGATGAGCATCTCATACATGATGACTCCCAGACTCCACCAGTCACACAGCTTGTTGTATCCGTTTTGCATAAAGACTTCAGGAGCGATGTAGTCTGGGGTTCCCACTGTGGAGAAGGCCTTGAGGGGACAAGCAGAGGAATTTACGTTAGCTAAACACACATTTAACCACATTAGCTAAACACACATTTAACCACATTAGCTAAACACACATTTAGCCACATTAGCTAAACACACATTTAGCCACATTAGCTAAACGCACATTTAGCCACATTAGCTAAACACACATTTAGCCACATTAGCTAAACACACATTTAACCACATTAGCTAAACACACCTTTAACCACATTAGCTAAACACACATTTAGCCACATTAGCTAAACACACATTTAGCCACATTAGCTAAACACACATTTAACCACATTAGCTAAACACACATTTAGCCACATTAGCTAAACACACATTTAACCACATTAGCTAAACACACCTTTAACCACATTAGCTAAACGCACATTTAACCACATTAGCTAAACGCACATTTAACCACATTAGCTAAACACACCTTTAACCACATTAGCTAAACACACCTTTAACCACATTAGCTAAACACACATTTAGCCACATTAGCTAAACACACATTTAGCCACATTAGCTAAACACACATTTAGCCACATTAGCTAAACACACGTTTAGCCACATTAGCTAAACACACCTTTAACCACATTAGCTAAACACACCTTTAACCACATTAGCTAAACACACCTTTAACCACATTAGCTAAACACACCTTTAACCACATTAGCTAAACACACCTTTAACCACATTAGCTAAACACACATTTAACCACACTTGCTAAACACACCTTTAACCACATTAGCTAAACACACCTTTAACCACATTTGCTAAACACACCTTTAACCACATTAGCTAAACACACCTTTAACCACATTAGCTAAACACACATTTAACCACATTAGCTAAACACACCTTTAACCACATTAGCTAAACACACATTTAACCACATTAGCTAAACACACCTTTAACCACATTAGCTAAACACACCTTTAACCACATTAGCTAAACACACCTTTAACCACATTAGCTAAACACACATTTAACCACATTTGCTAAACACACCTTTAACCACATTAGCTAAACACACCTTTAACCACATTAGCTAAACACACATTTAACCACATTAGCTAAACACACCTTTAACCACATTAGCTAAACACACCTTTAACCACATTAGCTAAACACACATTTAACCACATTTGCTAAACACACATTTAACCACATTAGCTAAACACACCTTTAACCACATTAGCTAAACACACATTTAACCACATTAGCTAAACACACATTTAACCACATTAGCTAAACACACATTTAACCAGATTGATTCAACAGGTTCAGAGTGAATTTTATCACCAGGCAAAAAAAAATCTTCAGCTCAAACACTGATGAGGCAGACACCTCAGCAAAAACAGCCAACAGTTAATGCTAATGCTAACCGCTCAGTGAAAATGAAGCAGAAACAGCCAACAGTTAATGCTAATGCTAACTGCTCAGTAAAAATGAAGCAGAAACAGCCAACAGTTAATACTAATGCTAACCGCTCAGTGAAAATGAAGCAGAAACGCCCAACAGTTAACGCTAATACATAAGGACTTCTTTTCCATTCCTGTGTCATTATGTACAGAATGTTTGAAGTGCACCAACACTAAATAACTGTTGGAAATTTTAATTTAGTCCCTCACATACCTTTTAGCCTTTTTTTGTTTGTTATTTCAACCTTTTCAAATCATAAACATATGGTGATAAAAACCCACAGATAATTAACCCAATATATTCTAATGAAATCTGACATCCCCTTCAATAAGACAAAGGTCTTATTGTGGGTTAGGGTCAGGGTCAAAGTTAGGATGACGGTCATGGGTCAGGGTTAGGCTCACTGTCCTGCATGTTTTACACATTTCCCTTTTCAAACACAGCTGATTCAAATGATCAGCTGATCATCTGAGGAAGACTGAGAAACACCTAAAGGTCCAGGACTGGCGAGCCCTGGTTCTGGTCCTGGTCCAGGCAGATGTAGGTAAATGTGTTCAAACATGTGTCAGACTCACCAGTTGTCTTCTGTTCCTCTTCCAGGTCTCTGCTTTCCTTTTGGAGTTCATGTTCTGGAAGGCTGTGCGCACAGAACCACTGCCTGTTACACAGTAAATCTGAACCAATCAATCAATCAATCACATTTTATTTATGTACTGCCAATGGATGGAACCATTACCAGTACAATTATCAAGCACAAACAATTACAATGGATTCAACTTTCAATTCTAACTATGATGAAAACTTAGTTTGAGTTATAACACTCTGCCTCTAACACTCCACTGCCAACACTCCGCCGCCGGTAATGCTAACGCTAACGGTAACGCTCCACTGCTAATTGTACGGCCACACCGAATGCAAAATTTCACCATCGTGCGTCAAGATTGCATACAAGTTAGTGGAGAGACGCGTTTGGACGCAGCGCATTGTTTACGTTGCTGCGGCACGTTGGAGGAGTTCCTGTGGTGCATTGGAGCGTCCGAGTGTTGGAGTGGCACGTCTTGCCACAAATCTGCGTAAACACTGGAGTTAAAAACATTGAACTTTTCAGGCGAATTCACGTGACACCGTGCTATGAAAGCCAATCATCGTTGAGATGCTGCCAATGTCGTAATGGAATCATGTATGACACTCGGACCGACCCGGAAGACGACAGAAAGAAAAACTTCATGCAGACTACAGTTCCTGGATGAAGTGGTGGAATTCCTCATGCTGCAGGTACTTCTGCAGGATCAGGTGAACCCAAAACCGACTGTGTCTGGCCCTCCAACGTATGGGACCAACAGAGCACTAATCCAACTGATCTGTACCATGCGTTCGGTGTGGCTGCACCATAACACTCCGCCGCAGCTAATGCTCTGCCGGTAACACTGCTGCTAACGGTCCACCGCTAACGCTCTACACTAATGGCACACTTCAGAATGTTCAGCGTCCTCTAACACTCCACTCTTACCAAACAGCTCCAGTTCATACATATCTGACTAATGTTAGATTTCCTACCCATTTATGTCAAAGGTGTCATTCTGCTAAAACCACTTTTGCGGTACCAGGCCGCCGGCCGCCTAGTAATTAATTATTTCCCTTTTATTTATTATCCAAGTCTGAACAATCTTTTATTTTGAAAAATGACCAGATTCTTTCGGTTACGTCAATAGCTGTGTTTCCATTAGGGATGTCCCGATCGACATTTTTTATACAAGTGCGCATGCGTCGACTAGGACGGCCGCTGCTGCAGTTCGCTCCCGTCTGTTTTCGTATTTTTGTCCGTTTTACATTTTGTATTTGTTACCTTTAATTTAACTTGAGTAATGTCTCCTTAACATGGAGTTTAGAAGTGTTTTTTTCGTCCTGTGGACGGTGGAAATTCTACTGAAAAGTTTTGGCAACGGACAACAGCTGTTGGGTTTCCCCGGCGCCCTTGTTTACACCGGAGAGGAGCTGCGGGCGCTGAACATCAAAACCAACTCGGACTTACTTCACACTATCCCGGAGGAACTAAAGAGGACTAACGGTGGTTTTAGAGGATATCGAGGGAGAGGACGACGTGCTAGACAGAAACGAGCCGAAGCGCGGAAGGTAAGGAGGAGATGTAGACCGATTATACCGGCTGTCGTCATGGGCAACGTGAGGTCTCTTGCAAACAAAATGGATGAGCTTACTGCCCTTGTCAGTAGCCAGAGGGAATATCGAGAGAGTAGCATCATGTGCTTCTCGGAGACGTGGCTTCACTCCGATATCCCGGACAGTAGCATCGATATAGACGGGTTTCAGTCCGTGCGTTCTGACCGCGACTGCGGGAGCGGTAAAAGTAAGGGTGGGGGGCTCGCTATGTTTATTAACAAGACATGGTGTAACCCCGGACACATTACTGTCAAAGAGCGCCACTGTGACCCGAATGTAGAGATGTTGGCTGTCGGACTCAGACCGTATTATTTGCCAAGAGAGATCCCTCATGTT
Organism: Siphamia tubifer; assembly: GCA_020466265.1. Classification (NCBI taxonomy): domain Eukaryota; kingdom Metazoa; phylum Chordata; class Actinopteri; order Kurtiformes; family Apogonidae; genus Siphamia; species Siphamia tubifer. The sequence continues at coordinate 50,090,313 of CM035789.1, read as the reverse complement.
ATCATGGTGGCTGTTTACATCCCCCCCTCTGCTAACTCGTCGGAGGCGAGTGACGTCATACACAGCGAGACGGCCAGACTCCAGAATAAACACCCGAAGGCTCTCATCCTCATCTCTGGTGACTTTAACCATGTCACACTGGACAAACAGTTACCACATTTCACACAGTATGTGGACTGCCACACCAGAGACAATAAAACCCTGGACTTACTGTATGCAAATATCAAAAATGCATACAGTTGCTCATCACTGCCACGGCTGGGCCGGTCTGATCACAACCTGGTCCACCTCACCCCCTGCTATGTGCCTCTGGTCAAGAGACAGCCGGTGACCAAAACATCTGTAAGAAGGTGGTCAGCGGAGGCTCAGGAGGCACTACAGGGGTGCTTTGAGGTGACTGACTGGCAGGCACTCTGTGAGCCCCACGGGGAGGACATAGACGGGATCACAGAGTGCATCACGGACTATATCAACTTCTGTGTTGATACTAATATACCAACCAGGACAGTAACTTGTTACCCCAACAACAAACCTTGGGTAACAAAGGATGTTAAAGCCCTTCTCAACGCAAAGAAGCGGGCTTTCAACACTGGCGACAGGGAGGAGTTAAAGAGGGTCCAGGAACTGCTGAGGAATAAACTCCGAGAGGCCAAGACGGACTACAGCAGTAAGCTGGAGGGGAAGCTGGCTGAGAACAACATGAGGGACGTATGGCGTGGTATGCAGACCATTACAGGCCTCAAACCGTCGGGGAGGGGTGGAGTAGAGGGGGACGTGGTGAGGGCTAATGAATTAAACCAGTTCTTCAATCAGTTTGATGCAACGGCCATCACCATCAACACCTCTGTCCTCCCCTCCCCCCTGACGTCGCAGTCAGCCGGCTCCCCGCAGCTGGACAACACCCCTGAGTCGTCAGCAGACCCCCCCTCCTCCTCCCCCACTCAGGAGCTGCTGCGTCTACCCACACCAGTAGACGAAACCCCCCCCCCCCCACCAACTCGGCCCACAGTGTCCCTCTCTGTGAACGAGGTCAAAGTTCAGCTGAGCAGACTGCAGCCAAACAAAGCAGCTGGCCCTGACGGCGTTAGCCCAAGGGCGCTCAGAGTCTGTGCCGAACAGCTGTGCGGCGTACTTCAGCGGATCTTTAATATGAGCCTCAGACTAAAGAGAGTTCCCGCACTGTGGAAAACCTCGTGCATCGTGCCACTCCCCAAGTGTCCGAGACCCAGTACGACAAAAGACTACAGGCCGGTCGCGCTAACCTCCCACATCATGAAGACCATGGAGAGGTTAGTCCTGAAAGAACAACTCCGTCCAACGGTGAAGCCACTCCTGGACCCACTCCAGTTTGCCTATCAGCCACGACTGGGGGTGGAGGACGCGGTCATCTACCTGCTAAACCGAGCAATCACTCACCTGGATAAGCCGGCGAGCAATGTGAGGGTCATGTTCTTTGACTTCTCCAGTGCTTTCGACACCATCCAGCCAGGGCTGCTGGGTGAAAAGTTGGCGGTGATGCAGGTGGAGGCCTCCCTGGTGTTCTGGATCGTTGATTACCTGACTGGCAGACCACAGTTTGTGCGATTGAAAGGCTGTGTGTCAGAAAGGATAACCAGCAACACTGGGGCTCCGCAGGGGACCGTCCTATCCCCCTTCCTCTTCACCATCTACACCAATGACTTCCAGTATCGGTCAGAGTCCTGCCACCTTCAGAAGTTTTCTGATGACTCTGCGATTGTTGGATGTATCAAGGATGGAGACGAGAGAGAATACCGGGCGCTGGTGGAGGACTTTGTCTCATGGTGCGAAAACAACCACCTCAGACTTAATGTGACAAAAACCAAGGAGCTGGCAGTGGACCTTGGGAGGAGGAGGAGTGCACCAGTGACCCCTGTTTCCATCAGGGGGTCTGACGTGGAACTGGTAGAGGATTACAAATACCTTGGAGTGCACATAGACAATAAACTGAACGGGTCCAAACACGTGGATGCTCTCTACAAGAAAGGCCAGAGCCGCCTCTACTTCCTCAGAAGGCTGAGGTCCTTCAGCATCTGCACAAAGATGCTGAGGATCTTCTATGAGTCAGTGGTGGCGGGCGCATTCTTGTACGGAGTGACCTGCTGGGGCAGCAGACTGAGGGAAAGGGACTCCAGCAGGCTGGACAAGCTGGTGAGGAAAGCCAGCAGTGTGGTGGGGGTGGAGCTGGACTCTCTGGCGGTGGTGTCAGTGAGGAGGATCCGAACAAAGGTACAGGCCATTATGAGCAACACCTCCCACCCATTACATGCAGAGCTGATGGGAAGTACGAGCACGTTCAGTGGTAGACTTAGACTCCCAAGATGCAACACTGAACGACACAGGAAGTCCTTCATACCGACCGCAATCAAACTGTATAATGACTCACTGTGCTTCAAGGCCTCACTGAGAGCAGTGGAAGTCATCTGTAACTAATAAGACAGAAACGGATTAACTAAGGATTACCCCTGGCTATCACTTTTGTTTTTACTTTTGTTTTTACTTTTCACTTTTTAATATTATATTTTTTTATATTTTTATATTTTTTTACAATGCGGTTTTTGCACTACCTTCTGCCGGACTTTCAATTGTAGAATTTGCACACCTAATGTAAATTGTGATTTATTTATAATTCTTGACTGTGTACTTGTGAATGTCAATGTGAGCGATCTGTGGTGCTGAATTTCCTTCGGGATTAATAAAGTACTTCTATTCTATTCTATTCTATTCCCGATCCGATCTTCTTGAGTGCTCTTACCGATACCGATCCGATACTGTTTCCGACATCGATACTCATATTTAACCGATTGCAAGGTAAAGGAGCTGTACACAGATTGAAAAAGTTTCCTTTGGTATTTATTAACAGTTATTATTATAAAAATCATTATAAAAATAAAAAAGTCTTAGCAGCATAATTTGGAACATTTTAAATTGCACGCTGAATAAATAAATATACAATACTCAAACAATTAAATAACAAAATATAGTATGTGCATCTGCTGAACTTAAATTGAAAAAATTAAATCTTAGAGAGTAGCAAAATAGAACAACTGGAAAATGTCTAATCTCCTCGACCTACTTTCCCTGTAGACCCGTATGCATAGAAAATAAAGTAGCTTATATTAAAAAGCTGGTGTTGAACATTTAAACAAAACAAAAAAAAGGGCTTTGAGGGGCATAAAAAGGCATTAGGTCAAAGTCGAACTGTAACAGAGGACAGTGATCATTTTAACGCTCAAATGACTGATGAAAACGAAATTTCGTTTATGATGAAAATCTAAATGACAAATAAAGTAAGTCTGAAGTCTGACTAAATTAAAGTTCTTCTTGATAAATACAAGTTTTTCTGTCAAATCAGGTGACAAACGGTTTGGGTTTTCACCCAGTACATTTGAGGCCGTACTGAACAGTCTCTCACTATCCACACTTGTGCATGGAGCACAGAGAAACTTCACCACCACAGCAGTGAGTGAGGGGCTCCGTTGTCCATGTGACCTCCAATATTCCAGAGAACTGTCTGGAAACAGTAGGTTCCAGAAGGTAGTTCTGCACTTGTTGACGTAGAGGCGGCTCACATACTCTCCACTGCGCTTTCTTCTAAAATTTCATTGAAAATGCTTCAGAGTTTTCTTGTTGATGCCATTTCGCCGTTTCGTGAAAATTTCTGTTTAGTTTTTAATGTTTCCTCGAGCGTTTGCTGGCGGGGTTTCGCCGCTGCTACCTTGCACTGATACTCCTTAAAGTCGTCCGGGTGGTTCTTCTGCAAGTGATGGATAGAATTTGTAGTATTGAAGTGGGCTCTGGGTGTTCCCCCTCGAGAAACTTGCACTTTGCAGCCGTTACAAGTCGCCGTTTTACCGTCAGTGTTCGCGAGTGAAAAATAATCCCACACAGCTGACATGTTGAAAGCGTTTCAATTTGCGGCAGCCGGAAAGCGTGTGTCGCACGCTGACGTAAATATCGGCACTTCCCGAGCATTTCCGATTTTTTCCAATACTCGCAAAAGTGCTGGATCGGGGGCCGATACCGATACTGAAGGTCGGATCGGGACATCCCTAGTTTCCATTACCCTTGGAAATTCGCAAAATACAAATATCGCTATAAAAATTGGTAATGGAAACACCTGGATTTCGAAAAAACACTCAAATACTGAAAAGAAAAGTTTTCTCTCTTTCATGAGGTGGTTTTTCAAATGTTTCGATATTGTAATATATCACAAAACCACAATGGAAACACTTTTTCCGCAATATATGTCACAGGATGTGACTACATAGTCACATGACCACTTCTCTCGGAGTGAAAATGACCGCCAGTCACTGTAACCATGACAACCATTGACTGTTTATAATTTGTTGTTAAGTGCAGAGTACATTTACACTTAATATTTCGACCTGACAAGGTAGGGACCACATGTACAGACCCTTATAAGGTGAGACAGGTGGTTTGTTTTACGTGTTAGTGTCTTCAGAGAGTTCGCCAGTGACTTTTAGTGACGAGAGAATTAGCCGATTAATTCATGCTAATATCAGGGTGATATTGCAGTCAAGTGATTTGAAGCTCCGAAGGTGACAGCAGTGAAATGTGGTGGGATGATATTTCACGAGAGTTACGACACTCCTGCAGAGAAGAGGAAAAGGAAACTGAAGAGACAGAAGAAGAGCCTCCAACTTCCAACAAAAGGAAAGATTTTAACAGACAATACCAGGAGTTGGACTTGAACTATGGACCCCCCCCACCCCTGTCCATGGTAAAATGGTGAAACGCTGACCGGTCCGCGGTAGTAAAAAGGTTGGGGACCACTGTTCTAAGGAGTGCCGTCCCGTTGCTGCCTGTACCTGGAATGGTTGGACATTCCCATTAGCAGAAGATAAATCATCAGCAAAGGTTATTTTATTAAACAAACTGTCACTGGACTGGACTAACCCACTGACTCCAATGTGACGTGATGGTCAGACGTTTGTGGGGGACAAATAGCAGTGCTGCTTTGTGATTGTTGGACTTTTATTTCGAAAAGTTGCTGTCGTTCCGTCTTCCGCATTCATGAAAGGTTTGGTCTGAATGTTGAGTCATGTCTGATGAAACAGTCATGAATGTTTTATTTTTATGATGGCTGATATAAATATGAACTGACCTGTGAACTAAAGTGTTGCTACTAACATTATTGCAGACAAACACTAGAGGAAACAAAAACACTAGAAGAAACAAACAAACAGACACTAGAAGAAACAAACAAACAGACACTAGAAGAAACAAACAAACAAATACTAGAGGAAACAAACAAACATACACTAGAGGAAACAAAAACACTAGAAGAAACAAACAAACAGACACTAGAAGAAACAAACAAACAAATACTAGAGGAAACAAAAACACTAGAAGAAACAAACAGACACTAGAAGAAACAAACAAACAAACACTAGAGGAAACAAAAACACTAGAAGAAACAAACAAACAGACACTAGAAGAAACAAACAAACAGACACTAGAAGAAACAAACAAACAAATACTAGAGGAAACAAACAAACACACACTAGAAGAAACAAACAAACATACACTAGAAGAAACAAACAAATACTAGAGGAAACAAACAAACACACACTAGAAGAAACAAACAAACATACACTAGAAGAAACAAACAAATACTAGAGGAAACAAACAAACACACACTAGAAGAAACAAACAAACAAATACTAGAGGAAACAAACAAACAGACACTAGAAGAAACAAACAAACACACACTAGAAGAAACAAACAAACAGACACTAGAAGAAACAAACAAACAGACACTAGAGGAAACAAACAAACAAATACTAGAGGAAACAGACACTAGAAGAAACAAACGAACAGACATTAGAGGAAACAAACAAACAGACACTAGAGGAAACAAACAAACACACACTAGAGGAAACAAAAACACTAGAAGAAACAAACAAACAGACACTAGAGGAAACAAACAAACAGACACTAGAGGAAACAAACAAATACTAGAGGAAACAAACAAACAAATACTAGAGGAAACAAACAAACAAATACTAGAGGAAACAAACAAACAAATACTAGAGGAAACAAACAAACAAATACTAGAGGAAACAAACAAACAGACACTAGAGGAAACAAACAAACAGACACTAGAGGAAACAAACAAACAAATACTAGAGGAAACAAACAAACAGACACTAGAGGAAACAAACAAACAGACACTAGAGGAAACAAACAAACAAATACTAGAGGAAACAAACAAACAAATACTAGAGGAAACAAATGGAAACAGCTGCTGACTTTGCTTACTGAGGTCACTGGGCAGGCTGTGGTTCAGATTCTTATAAAACTCCGTACGGTGAGCCCTTTTCAGACCGGTGCACAACCCAAAGTCGGATAGCTTCACATGACCCTAGAAGTAAACACACACAGATTGCAAAAATATCTCAAGTGTGTCAACAACAGGAGCCGACTGTACTTACAAAACATGTACACATTTCACTTCCATTTTCAGGGTCTTCAAACTTGTGGTTAATGTGGATACAGGATAAAGTAAAAACACATATTTATGTGGATGCTACCTGACAACAATATGACACTGTCCACATAACATTTCATTTTTCTACAAAGCCTAACTGATCCTGCAACAGCACGTATTCAGCCGTTATGTTAGGGTTAGTGTGTGTGTAGGGACTCACCCTGGAGTCCAGCAGCAGGTTGTCTGGTTTAATGTCTCTGTGGATGAAGCCCAGCTGGTGGATGGAGTCAATGGCCAGCACCGTCTCTGCAATATAGAACTGAGTGGCCTCCTCAGTCAGTGTGTCCATCTTCATCAGGAGGGTCATCATATCCCCTGGAAGGATACACAGTAAAGCCTAATTTATACCCTCCTTTAATTATGGAAACGTAACGTAAAAGCCAAAATTGTGTGATAAAAAGGCACAATTGTGTGATAAAAAAGCCAAATTATGGGATAAAAAAGCCAAATTGTGGGATAAAAAAGCCAAATTGTGGGATAAAAAAGCCAAATTGTGGGATAGAAAGGCCCAATTGTGGGATAGAAAGGCCCAATTGTGGGATAAAAAAGCCCAATTGTGGGATAGAAAGGCCCAATTGTGGGATAAAAAGGCCCAATTGTGGGATAAAAAGGCCCAATTGTGGGATAAAAAGGCCAAATTGTGGGATAAAAAGGCCCAATTGTGGGATATAAAAGGCCAAATTGTGGGATAAAAAGGCTCAATTGTGGGATAAAAAGGCCCAATTGTGGGATAAAAAGGCCCAATTGTGGGATAGAAAAGGCCCAATTGTGGGATAGAAAAGGCCCAATTGTGGGATAGAAAAGGCCCAATTGTGGGATAGAAAAGGCCCAATTGTGGGATAAAAAGGCCAAATTGTGGGATAAAAAGGCCAAATTGTGGGATAGAAAAGGCCAAATTGTGGGATAGAAAGGCCCAATTGTGGGATAGAAAGGCCCAATTGTGGGATAAAAAGGCCCAATTGTGGGATAAAAAGGCCCAATTGTGGGATAAAAAGGCCAAATTGTGGGATAAAAAGGCCAAATTGTGGGATAAAAAGGCTAAATTGTGGGATAAAAAGGCCCAATTGTGGGATATAAAAGGCCAAATTGTGGGATAAAAAGGCTCAATTGTGGGATAAAAAGGCCCAATTGTGGGATAAAAAGGCCCAATTGTGGGATAGAAAAGGCCCAATTGTGGGATAGAAAAGGCCCAATTGTGGGATAGAAAAGGCCCAATTGTGGGATAGAAAAGGCCCAATTGTGGGATAAAAAGGCCAAATTGTGGGATAAAAAGGCCAAATTGTGGGATAGAAAAGGCCCAATTGTGGGATAGAAAGCAATGCCACTATTTACCGCCCCCTCAGGGATTTCAAACACTACGTCCATAATACAGACAGAGGCATAAACACCAGCTCCTGGACCAACATCAGGAATGGAAAAAATAATTTCATCCAGTTCCAGAGGAATTAATTAGGTTTTAGACTAACAAAGGGAAAGCATGCAATTGTGTGTCACTTGAAGCATTAATGCTAAAGTTAAAAGTCAATATTTGACAGTGGTGACATCACACCTCCTGGTAGAAACTCCATGATGAGGTACAGGTTCATTTTATCCTGGAAACTGTAGAACATTTTCACCACCCACAGGCTGTCTGCTTCCACTAGGATGTCCCGTTCTGCACGAATATGTCCCACCTAACAAACACAGATGAATGAAATCTGAAGTGAACATGTTCAAACACTGTGGTGAACTGCTCTGTGACATTTGATATGTCCATGACATTGTCAATGGTCCATGGTTTTGGTGTTTTGATTTTCAGTTTATGAATGGGAGTTAAAAAAAACACACAAAAAAAAACAAAAAACGACTGGTTTATTTGACTTTTGTTTTGAGGCACAAAATCAACAATTGAATTATGCAGCATTTTCCTTTATTTTTCATTTTCTTATTTCACTTTACAAAAAGAAATTCAAAGTCAACAAAAATGAAAAAAAAAAAGGACCAAAAACCAGAAATCTTCATTATTCTCGCACCTGAAGCTTCCATTCAGACTGTAATAAAGCAGGAATAATGCGAGAATAACCACCAAGAATTATGGCTTTGGAGCCGTACTCTGAAATTCTTTTAGAATGGATGGAACAAGGCCCGTCATCGTTGGGAAAACACTGTGTGTGTTTCAGTGGAAAGCTGAGGCGGGAAAGGATTTTCAGCTCGAAATGTGTGAAAAATCTGCGCTGAAAACGGCGTAAAATTGAGCGGGTTAACCGAGGAACATGGTAAATGTTCTGCATTTATATAGTTCTTTTCCACCTTCATGGTTCAAAGTGCTTTACATTAGCCTCACATTCACCCATTCACACACACACTCATACACCAGTAGGTCTGAGGTCCTAAGTCAGGGTTCAGTGTGTATAGCCAGAGCTGGGACACGAACCGCCAACCTCTCGGTCATTGGGCGACCCACGCTACCAAATGAACCACAGCCGCCCGATCTGGAGGTGGTAAAAGCCATAGAGGTATGAAAACTCACCTTTTTTCTTGACTATGAATAATGCTTGTTTTTAGTCTGGGTTTTTTTTCCATTTTTGTTGACTTTGAATTTCTGTTTGGAAAATTAAATAAAACAGTGAAAACGAAAGGAAAGTGCTGCGTAATTCAATTGTTGGGTTTGTGCTCCAAAATGAAGGTCAAATAAACCAGTGTTTTTTGTTTTTTAATTCTCATTCATAAACGGAAAATCCAAAAACCAAAATAGACACGGGCCGTCAATCCGTGTATCATTCGCTCATTCATGTTTCAAAATAAAACCAATAATAAGACAACGAAACAATAACTGATTTCTTCATTATTTGTTTCCAAAACCAAAATGAAAAGACTGGTAACAATGTGTTTTATTAGTTTTAATTTTTGTGTTAAAATGAATAAAATAAATAACGGCCATTTTTCATTTTATCCAATTTTGACCTGAAGTAAGTTGAGTAAAGCATGAATGACCTTTGACCCACAGTGACACAGATGTAAACCTACGTCCTATTTGTGTAAACTAAGAGGGTCACATGACCACAGAGAACATATTCCAGGTCTGTTCTTTTTTCATTTCAAACAAAGTGATAAACTTTTTTTTTTTACCTGAATTTGCTTCAGGTCACAACTGGATAAAACTGGAAACTGCCATTATTTGTTTTTCCATTATTCATTTAAACACAAAGGAAAACTGAAAAAACGCATCAGTATAATTTTTTTCATTTTGGTTTTGGAAACAAAAAATTAAGAAATTAGGTGTTGTTTCATTGTCTTATTTTTGGTTTTATTTTGAAAAATGAATAAATTAACTTTACTGTGGAAAAGCTTTTCACTATATTGAGAAAGACCAATGAGTTGTTTCGACAGAGAACCATGTCCAGGTTCTCAATGCATATGTGATGTATATAGTGTGATATAATAAGAGTTATGTCATGACTCTTTAGGGTTAGGGTTAAATCATTCTGCACAAATAGGATCTCCTACTTTCTGCCAACTTTAGTCTGAATCTCATTTCAGCCCTAACCCCTTACCCTCAGTTTAGTGCATCCATTTGTAGGGGTAAAGGGTAGGGGTAAACACAGAGGCAGGCTCCAAACAGAGGGGTACCAGAAATTTCCCAGAATACAATGGGAATCCTTTTTAAAAAAAAAAAAAACTGGCGGCATCTTTGACAGAAATACACAGATATAGTATTTTCACCATAATTAACAGTTTTTCAGTTGTTATAACTGTTGTATAAAGTTTGACATTGTCATCATGTGTAATGGTCATTTTCTCCATAAAACACATGAAAACAAATCTGTATTTCCATAAAGGTGTAGTAATGGGTGGATGGATAGAACTACTGTGATTGGACACAGATATTAAAGGTGTACACTGCGTTCCAAATTATTATGAAAATGATGTTTTTGTTTGATTTTCAAAAATACTTGATGCAAATGACGATCAGCATAATTTTCAAGTCATTAGCTGCCGAATTTTATGTCAAATGTTATTGAACAAAACTAATGAAAACAGTATTTGAAAATAAATAAACTTAAAATGCACTGTTCCAGTTTGTAAAGAACTGAAAACAGTAATTTGTTGAATTTACAGCAATATAAGGTCATGTTTACTAAAATAAAAAGCTATTACAATCCAAAACATGTTAACAGGTCAAGTTCCATGTGAACATAGAACCCTTCACACTTCTTGCATCCATAGAACTTGTGAGTTTCTGGACAGTTTGTGCTTGAATGTCTTTGCAGGATGTCAGAACTACCCCCCACCCTCATAGATCAATATCAATCAAATTTTCCTTGACCTGGTCTCACCTGGTCAACTAATTATCACAGGTGTATGTGATTGATTTCAGTGATCCACAGCGTCCTGAGACACAATACCATCCATGAGTTTAACTGAAAAACACAGGATTTCATCTTTATGACACTTAAATACAATTTGCATAATAATTTGGAACACAGTGTAGTAATGGGTGGATGTATAGAACTACTGTGATTGGACACAGATATTAGTATAAATGTGTTCATATCCAGGAGAATGACACACCTACAGCAGCAGACATGTTAGTTTAGTTGTGGTTAAAGCTGTGGTTTTTGGTTACGAAACAACTGGTGGAGTGAACCGATGACGAAGGTGAGTGATGAAGAGGTGTCCCAGCTCAAGCCCCGCCCCTTATAGAGATGTTTGAAGGGGTAAGAGGTAGGGGGTGAAATGAGATTCAGCCTATGTTTGCATGTTTCCAGGGTTAGGGTATGTTTCCAGGTAGAGTGGGGAAGAGAAACCAGCTCCAAAACACAAGTCACCAAGGACCTTCAAGTGCCATATGGTGCCGTCAGATATGGAATTTTCTCCAAAATGTTTATACACTTTAGTTTTGCAAAAACACAATATAGTTTCAGTTAGTTATGGTTGTCATGAACAAAAATAAGCTTCCTATGGACTCTACCTTTCCTAGTGGCCAATGGTACGTCCACACCCAACGCCAATTTTCACATTCACGTGTCGAGATTACATATAAAGTCAACGGAGAGACGCATTGGGATACAGATTCACGTGGACGTGTTGCTGCGGCACGTCAGAGCAGCACGTTTTGCCGCAAATGCGTGTAAACACTGGAGTTGAAAATATTGAACTTTCCAGGTGAATTTGCGTGACACTGGGCCACGAAAGCAAATCAGTGTTGAGACGCTGCCAACATAGTGACAGAATGACCTATGACACTGACCCGGAAGGCGACACAGAAAAACGGAGGCTGAAATATCGTTGAAAGTGGACGTCATCCAGACTACCGTGGAGGAAGTCCTGGGGCTGCAGGAGCTTCGGCAGGATCAGGTGAACCCAAATGCGAGTGCATCTGGACCTCCCAAATATCTGGGTCCTCCCACATATGCGGGTCCTCCAGAGTAGGTACAGAAACAATCCAACTGATCTCAGCCATAGTTGAGGACAGACTGAACTGGAGGGACACATTTGGTTTATCTATGTTTCTATCTTTATCCAGTGTCCAGACACGAGCCTTGCGCATTTGGAGTGACTGCAAATTGTCCAGGCATACACACATAAATTTGTGTTTGGTGTGATGTAGCATAAAACAATGTTTGTCAAATCTGAAAAGAATCAGGTAATAAATAGTGTTTGACAAACTGTTTTGACAGACAAAGACAGATGGAGTTCCTGATATTACTATAAATGATAATGAGCATTACTTTAGAGGCAGTCCTATGGTTATTATTTCCACCCCATAGTTTTTAGTAACGCTAGACAAAACCTCCAAGGTTAACTTTCAGTGTTAGACCTGAAAGAAATGGGGGGTGGCTCTGGCTAACCCGGGCACAGGCCTTGGCACTTGCATGTGTGCCGCCACTGGAGATTAGCTTCCGCTGGCTGGGGGCTTCTGTCTGGGCCTGGGGGCTGTCTGGGGGAGTGGTGGGGTGGGTGGGGTTTCGGTGGTGCTGCGGTGTGGGTGCCCTTCATCCCGGACGTACCGGCTCCGGGGTGGGCGTGGGGCTCATGGCCCTCGTTTCCTGGTGGTGCGGCCTGGCCCTTCCTCCGGGGCAGGGTACTGCATACGGCTGGCCCGTGGTGGGACTACGGCGTCTGCCGGGGCACCGGTCTAGCGCTGCAACTTCTGGGGGTATTGGTGCTGGCTGGGCCGGTCGGGTTCGGGTGGGCCCACCTTGGCCTCTTGCCTCGGGGCTCTGGGGGCCCTCTGCATCAGTACCAGTGGTCTCACTACCCGTCTCCCCCACTGATCTGTCCTAATGGGCCGGACCCACACCAGACTGCCTCTTACTGTGGACTTCACACCTCACTGTATATAGCTACTCTTAGGCACATATAGGGACACAACAGTTAGGGCCTCGAGAGCAGGTGGGAGGGATGGGCTCTGTGGTGGGGCAGATGGCAGGGCTCTACGGCCTTGTGTCTTCCCCATCACCCTCTTGCTTGCCTCCCCTGCTCTCTAATTTCTTTTTAATGCACCACACATATTCACACCTTGGGGGTAGGTCTGGCACGGCTCGGGGAACTAGGGCCAGGGTAGGCTGCAGAGTAGCCATCCTCTGTGGTCCTCTGGCCTGCCCCCTGGATGCCTCGCCCAGCCTCTCCACTTTTAATGCACCACATGACACTCAGGGTTACACTATCACAGTGCAGGGATAATGTCTCCAATCAGGGATCTGGAGACATATTAATAGGGAGTAATGGGGGGGGGATTTCACTAATATGGCCTCGCTGGGAGGACCCGGTCTCCTTGTGGCTATGGGGTAGCGGGGCTGGACTACTATCCATGATGCTGTGGCTGGGGGGGTCCCCAGGACCTGTGGTCAGTGGGGGTTCTCCTGCTTCCCCATCGATGGCTCTTGGGGGGCTGCTGGGGCTGGATTGGCTGTTCTGGTGGGCGCTGTGGCTGTACTGCGGGCTGGTGGCATGTGGTGGCTCTGTCCTGGTGGTTGTTGGGGCGCATTGCGGAGGAGTGGGGGCCCTGGGTGTACTGCGCTCGCCTGGGGCTGGTGCGAGAGGTGTGTGGGGTGCCTCCCTGTTGGTGTCACCGGGCCCCACTACACTGTCCATATTTACCCTCTGGGCTTGCATCGGGTCCCGGCTCCGTTATCATCTGACCGGCTCCCAGTGGCAGCCTGCCTTGTGATGGGCTGGGTGCTGACCCTTTGGTGGGCCGCTAGGCCCTTGTGTCTGGCTCCCTGCCTGTGTGGGGCCATTGGCCCCCTCGGGGTAGGGTGTGGGGGTGGGGTTGGGCAGGTCGGGTGGGGGGGGTTTGGTGATGGCTGGGGTGGGCGGGGTTGGGGTTAGGGTGGCTGGTGGGTCCTTGTGCTCCGGGCCGCCTGGGCCAGCCTTTGTGTGCTGGGAGGGGGGGTCTGTAGGTGCTCCCTGTTGTTCTCCGGGTTTGCGTCGTTCACGGTGGCCCTGGTGGCTCTCTGGGGGCGCCGCCCTGTGGCTCCTTTGGCCCTTGATGAGGGGTGCCCTGTTGGCTTGGCCCTACCTTGTCGTGATTGCTGTTCTGGGCTTCTGGGCACTTCACACTTGCATGTTTGATCGGGTCTCGCAAATTACTACCGAGTCCCATTTCAGTGAATGATGGGACCCCCCAGAATGTGCTCAGAATCTCTCCAGAATCTCTACACTAAACTCATTCTCTTTTTGCACTAGTGTCCCCTTCTGGCCTATTCTATTCTATTGCATTCTACTTTATACTATCAAGTCATCCACAATTATGGTGCTCACTACCGTTTTGTTTAATTAATTATTTATTGAATCTTTTCTCCTCTTTTTTCGATTTATTTATTTGTTTTTATTGATGAACAGTTAGTAGTCCACCTTATAATCTTTAACTGCAATAGCACCGCCTGT